>CM032231.1:21057500-22277500 GCA_019009955.1 Riptortus pedestris
AATGCAAATATCTCGGTTAATATTCAACATAGCGAATAAACGTATATATCAATATTTATAGAAAATTTAATTTGCAATAAGATTGGTTATATACAATTTTTCGATCCGATGCATAATAACGGAGATATTTGGACTTTTCAAAAATCCTCTCCTCTAAACCCCCCTCCCTCTGGTCCGATTTCAGCCATTAACGAACTTGATCTGTCTTTTTACATAAAACGGTTAAATATCGAGTTTCGTAACGATTCAACAAAAATTTCGACCACTAGAGCGGTAACAGACAAATATATATATATATATACAGTTTTGAACGGACCTCATTTTCTTCATCTACTAGGTAGGATCGATGGACATTTGAAGAAAAATGTTGAAAATTCCGTCATGAGTACAACCTCAATAGCTGATTTCCCTTAAGGGAAATCTGCTAATAAATTAGTGGGAAGACTTCCTATTATAAGACCTATTTCCCAGATCTGCTCTCCCACATCCAGCAACATACGAATTATGACTTCATTTTCGTCATCTTCTTTGTAGGACAAGAAACTTTTCGAAAATCGTGTCACGAGTACCTCCTGAATAACTGACTTCCCTTAAGCGAAATCTGCTAAAACCCCTTCACATAAAGGCCTGCGATCTACCCATTACTAATATGATTCCATGCCTGGCTTGAAATATAAGTTCGACTGAAGATGTTTAGTGAAATAGAATGTTATAGTGAAATTACCGTTTGATCATGGATACACTAGCTACTTACTATTATAATTGATTAACGTCCACTTTTTCCTACTGAGGCTAATTGGAAAACTCTATATTATATTATATAGTAACTGCTATAGTGGTAAAAAAAAGAAGTGGCTGGATGTAAAGAGCAGGATTTTCCTGTCTATAACACAATGCCAATATAGTGACGGTGTTGATCAGAAAGCAACCCTTCTTTTTTGCGCTGACAACCGAGTTTATTTGTTCGGACATTAACGCGGAAAGTTAAAAGGACCAATCAGTAGACTGCGTTCAAAATTCATAAAAAGAGTGAATTTTAATCTCGAAGAGTCGTTTAACAGCGTAACACCATTCTCTTAGCGTTTTATTTTCAGCATGTAGACAGACGTAGCTTAAATTACTAAATACCACGTCAAAAGGTTTGCACGGAATTTGTAATTTATTTTTTAACTGTTGATAATATGTATGCAAACTTATGAAATAAAAAGAGGAATGCCGGACTTTGAAATCGGATTTTATGCTGAAAATTACATTCAAAATATAGAAGAAAATTTATAAATGCCTATTCAACACCTAAACCTTCAAATTTATTTAAAAGATGAAATTTAAAAATTTCATCTTTTAAATGCGTTACTCTACCTGCCGTATAAAAAGAAGGCTATGACAACAAGGATTGAACTTAATCTGAGATGTTTCTTTATATAGTTGCTTTAAGGAAAAATTGCATTAGTTGGAGACGGGGGTTTACAGAGGGATAAAAAATAAAATAAAAACATATAAATAACTCTCTTAATATTCGAGTTAAACAGAAATGTATGGAACGGTAATTACAGGTATTTCTTCTTCTTCCTCATAAATTTGCTTATATAACATTTTTCGAATCAACGCATAGTAAAGGGCATAATCATGATTTTGTAATTTAGTCCCTCCCTTATCCCTCACCTTCTCCTTGTCGGATTAACGCCATTAAAATACTTTGGCTTTTGTACCTCAGAGATTGGTTAAATTTCGAATATGGTATCGATTGAATAAAATTGATGCCTCTTGAGCGTAAAATGTTCATAGATGCTTCAAGTATGTATACCATTTAGTAAATTCGCAACGAAAACATTACAGGTTTTTTTAGGACACAACAGTCTATTGACTTTTGACTGACAAATCAAACCCGTGTGTCATTGTAAGTGTTTGGATCAAATCGCTGGATTATGTTTCATTCCTCATCGTCGCACAAATATATTCCTCATTGCGAATGATACAACTCACGGGGAGGTGCAATTCAAGCGTGAAGCAGGTTTCTGCTTCTAGAAGCTACTGTACAAACTTCACAAATGCTTAACAAAAAGTGTTAAAAGAGTTATTGGAGGTCCGTGCAATTTCTTCTTAGGTATTCTTTTAATCGTTGCAGGATAATGATCCAAAACATTCATCTTCGTTTTATCGCTTCTGATTTTATTTCGCAGAAGGATAATGATCCGAAACATATATCTTAGTTGTATCGCTCCTGATTTTGTTACACAGTAGGATAAGAATCCGAAATATTCCTGTTTTTATCTAGCACCAGGATAATTATCCGGAATATTCTACTTAGTTTTATTGTTCCTGATTTTATTTCGCAGAAGGATAATGATCCGAAACATACATCTTAGTTGCATCGCTCCTGATTTTGTTCCACAGTAGGATAATGATCCGAAACATTCCTGTTTTTATCTAGCACCAGGATAACTATCCGGAATATTCTACTTAGTTTTATTGTTCCTGATTTTATTTCACAGAAGGATAATGATCCGAAACATACATCTTAGTTGTATCGCTCCTGGTTTTGTTCCACAGTAGGATAATGATCCGAAACATACATCTTAGTTGTATCGCTCCTGGTTTTGTTCCACAGTAGGATAATGATCCGAAACATACATCTTAGTTGTATCGCTCCTGGTTTTGTTCCACAGTAGGATAATGATCCGAAACATACATCTTAGTTGTATCGCTCCTGGTTTTGTTCCACAGTAGGATAATGATCCGAAACATACATCTTAGTTGTATCGCTCCTGGTTTTGTTCCACAGTAGGATAATGATCCGAAACATACATCTTAGTTGTATCGCTCCTGGTTTTGTTCCACAGTAGGATAATGATCCGAAACATACATCTTAGTTGTATCGCTCCTGGTTTTGTTCCACAGTAGGATAATGATCCGAAACATACATCTTAGTTGTATCGCTCCTGGTTTTGTTCCACTGCAGGATAATGATCCGAAACATTCCTGATTTTATCTAGCACCAGGATAACTATCCGGAATATTTTACTTAGTTTTATCGTTCCAGAAGGATAATGATCCGAAACATACATTTTAGTTGTATCGCTCCTGATTTTTCCTGGTTTTATTAAAGAGCAGGATAATGATCCGAAACATTCCTGATTTTATCTAGCACCAGGATAATTATCCGGAATATTCTACTTAGTTGTATCGTTCCAGATCTTATTTCGCAGAAGGATAATGTTCCGAAACATTTATCATAGTTTTATCGTTCCTGATTTCTCTGCAGGATAATTATAAAAAACTCATATCTTTGTCCAGGATGTTTACAACAAAAGAAGATGAAGACATTTTGAATAACATGCTTTGGTCAGCCCAATCTTCTAACCCCTATCCGACTGAGCTACTTAGGGAGGGAGATCTTGGTAGGAAAGTTTGAAATAAGTCACCAGTTTCAAACCAAAAGCTTAAGAAGTGTTTGGGAAAATATAAGAGGAGTTAAAAGAGCTCACTAAAGAAAGACCGTGTCTACAAAATCGTAATGAAAAGCAAAGAAAAATTTTGGTGGTGTTAATGACCATTAGGGTTGAAACGCCACACAAAAAAATTGTATTTAGGAGGAAAAAATTTAATTTTATTCTTTTACTTTATCCTCCAACACTGTACATTATTAAGGTTCATTTACTGTTGGTTGGACGATGCTACTACAATTTACAATTAGCCTAATGGAATTTCGTTATTGCAAAGATTTAACTTTTGGTGCCAACTTATATTTTTTCTTTTGTTATATGGAGCCTTAGTGTATATTCATGGATAAAAGTGTTTTTAAAACATTCCGTTGAACATGGCCAATTCCGTTATTTTGGTGGCAATTAAAATTATTTAAAAGTTTGTATTTATTGTTGGTTTAACTAAATACTTAACTAAACATTAGATACTTAAGAAGAAACGCTAACTAAGCAGCTCCTGCATAACGGACTTTTTTTAAGTCATTTTAAAATTGGTAAGCCTTAATTACAAGAAATGTAATATGTAATCTGAAAATTGAGACTCGGGTACAATTTAGCTACAGTTTAATGACTAAATCTCAAGTAAAATGCTTTAATTCAGCAATAAGTATTTACGCAGTAGGTTTCAAAGCGACTTGGTTTTTATAGGCAACTAAAATGGAATGCATAGATTTAATCATTTCAACACAGATACGAGTACATCACGTCGTACAAAAGATAAAGAGATTTATTTTATTCTAAAATTAATACAAATACTTAATTATTCTATGGATAATTATTTATAGACATTTTATATCTATCTACCAAAGATAAAATACCACTGCTAAATTAGAATTATTTTTTGATTTCGTAGAAAAGAATCGGTAATACAGATGTCCCCATTTAATGGTTTTAGTCTCGATATTACAAAAAAGTCCCATTTGAGACACTTAAATAATTTTGACTTCCAAATAATCATCTAGATTTGCGGATCACCTTCGGATATTTTCTAAATTAAAAATATTTTATATTTGACATTTTTAGGCGCTATTTAGTATAACCGACAGTTTTGAAATATTTTTAATAATTTGGCCGCAAAGCGCAGGATAATGTTCGGCAAATACGAAAACGTTACTAAAACACTTATTGCTATTCCTTAATATTCAATTCGGCATCAACACCGCTGATTTAACTGAATTCAGATGTTTAACCATTAATATTTAACCGATTATATATTATCCAAAAAGAAACAAAAACACTTCAGTCTCTTAAAAAGTATACTAAACCCGGTACCTAATTACTTCCGACTTCATCTAATTCTTGGAAATATCTTAAAAGAATTTTATAATATTGTTTCGTTGAATGCGAGGATGACTCAACAAAAAAAAATTATTTAGATCTAGGGAAACTAGATTTTTTTGACTTAATGAACGAATTCCATGCATCACGCATACAATAATTTCACGAAAACGTAGGGATTTATAAGAGCTTAGTTAACCAAATATTTATATTTTGACGGGAAACCATTATGAATTAAATTCGTCCAATTGCCAAATTTTACTTCACAGATAGTAAAACTGAATGACTGTACTGTTATTGTACATGTTGCAGGACATTTCTGGTACGTGGTGAAAATAACGTGATGAAACCATTCCTATTTGTGCCCGTCAAAGACGGGTAACACGGATAGTATATATGTTAGTAATTTTACAAAAGTTTTTCTAATAAAACATATGAGTTTTGTTGTGCTTGGATAATTTTGCTACGATCCTAGGATTATCCTACCCACTTCTACGGTGTTCCCAAGCGGTCGACCGCTGGCAGGTGGCGGCTTAAAGCGTCGGCGTTAAGGTGGAGTTTACCTGGCCGATAGACAGGTTCGTACTGGAACTCTTCCAGTCTGATTCTCCAACGGTTTATTCTAGAGGATGGATCCTTCAGACCTATAGCCCATTTTATAGCGGCATGGTCCGTGATTAATTTAAATTCACGCCCGTAGAGATAACACCTAAATTGCCGACACAGCCCTAACTACGGCTAGCAGCTCCCGCTCTGTCGAGCTATAACGCTGTTCTGTTTCTGATAGCTTCTTACTAGCATAAGAGATGGGTCTTCCCACTCCGTAGTTGATCTGGAAAAGTACCGCTTCGAGCCACCTTCGCAGAGGCGTCTGTTGCAAGGATGAAAGAAGCCGAAAAGTCGGGATACGCTAGGACGCTTCCAGGTATGCCTTTAACCGCTGGAAAGCGTCCCGTTGTCTCCCGACCCACGTGAAATTTATATCCTTTCTCGTGAGGTCGGACAACGGCTTTACTATGTCCGAGAATTGAGGGATAAATCTACGATTGTATCCTACTAAACTCATAAAGGCCTGCACATCCGCCTTAGACCTTGGTTCTCGGTAGCTCTTCACAGCCTCGATTTTCTTTGGGTCCGGTTTAACTCCATCTCTAGTAACATCGTGGCCCAAGTATTCCACAGATTCCTAGGGCGAATCGACACTTCTCCGAGTTAACCTTTAGATTGAATCCCTTGAACCGCTCTAAGACTCACTCCAATCTTTCAGCGTGCTCCTTCTTGGTCTAGTTGAAAACAATTACGTCGTCCAAGTGCAAAGAACACTTCTCCCCTTTTAGCTTGTAAAGTAACCTATCCATAAGCCGCTGAAAGGTAGCCAGGGCACCGCTTAGGCCGAATGCCATCAAGGTATATTCGTAGTGTCCGTCGGTAGTGCTAAATGCTGTTTTCGCAAGGTCTTTTTCGGCGATAGGGATCTGATGGTACCCGCTGGCAAGATCCAGGGTGGTGAAATACTGAGAACCACCTAGCCCCTCAAGCGTCTCTTGTATCAGCGGTAGGGGGAAGCATCGGGTCGGGTCACCGCATTAAGCTCTTTGAAGTCTTTAGTCTGTACAAAATATGTACTTAATACTAATTACATTACAACACAACGCTGGAGATCAAGGCAAGCAGACAGAGCTGTAGCACTAGTATACCACAAAAACTCTTCACTAGCAGTCTGCTTGGTTCCCCCCCCCCCCCCGCTTGCTCTCTCTCATTACAACACACGGCTCTATATATAAACTCAAATCACTACACCACAAGTTTGAAGTAAAAAAGAATGTTTTTATTTTACTTAGTTAAAACCACTCTTAGAAAACAGAGTTTTGCTGGTCAAACTTGCCATGTTGCGGGCCAAACTTTAGTGTGCAAATATGTTCGCGGTCCGCTTTTAAAAGTGGTGCAATTTTAAGTAGAGTTCATAATTTTTAACAATAGATATCAGACATGAAATTATAACGATAACATAATTATAATACAATTTATTACAATAACAAAATTAAATAAAAAAAATAGGTACAGCATTATAATTAAATCGTAAAATTTGGAATTATTACAAACAACGAAAGTTAAATTGCGTCACCGAAATCAATGAGCTTGAATTTGGGAAACTAATCCATCGATGTTTGGATTAATTCCTCGGATACAAAGACAAAAAGAATTTTCCAAATTTTCGTCAGTCAGCCTTGTAAGATCTTTTGATTTATTAACTTCCATTAATAAAAAGAACTGTTGGCATTTATAAGTACTGCCAAACGCACAAATCTCTCCTCATCTTCCTCATTTGGAATAAGTAGTGTAATATTTTTGTTTAATTGGGTTTTTCAAAATGTCTCGCGGCCCGGTCTCGTGGGCCGGTGGTTGCCCACATAAGCTTTAAATCATTGAATCCCCTTTAGCATGAGTAACAATACTTAAACGTTGCAAAATTTGACGAATAAGCCAGAAAAAGAATTTTGAATGAAGAGATAGTGTGTTAATATATAGGCCTGAGTTATTCTTAAATTATTTGAATTTTTGTATGTTAGAAACGCATATTTTCAGTAAAAATTAATGTTTATCCGTTTATATTTCCTTCCTCTGAGGCAATTATCAAAATCGTGTGCTTTTCGTGTTAAATTTAATGCTTTTAGAATTATTTGCTAATGTCCATTATTGAAAATGATTTCTTTTATAATTTACGTTAAAAAAGTGATTTTAAAGTATTAATTTTGTTTAAAATGAGACACAGTAAGCCCCAAAAACTTGAGGGCCAAGTGATGGTGTTAAATGTAAGCGGCAACCTGTGGAATGTATCCAGCCGCACCATTATTTGTCTTATAAAAGACTGCATCTTGCTGATTAAAAGAAGAAAAAAAAACAATTTGATTGAAAATACTATAAATAATTCGTTATTACAACAGTTTATGTCATGAAAATGAACAATTAAACCAAAAATATTTAAGTATATGCATATTGAATGATTTCTATTCGTTAGGAACTATACACAACAAACAAAATCAGTCATTCATGAAAGTTTCTAAAAAATCAAAGTTATTATTCAATTTTTAGAACGGCAACCTACGGCAACCTAAACATTAATATACCAAAAAAAAAGTTAAATTTTCGAAGGAAAGTTTTTAGAAAAATAAAACTTATTTTATGATCACTTATCAATCATCATTTATAGTTTCCTAGTTTAATGAAATTGTAATTACATTATTTGTAAAATAAGACGCAACCAACATAATTAAAACTGTTCAATTTCAAAAGACTGTAACGTCTGTAAAGATTTAATTTTATGGTAACTTTGTAATACAATATTTAGGTGTGGACAAAATGATCTGCCTTATGTTTTACGAAAATAAGAAATATATATATATATATATATATATATATATTTTAAATAACTAAATTTATAAATATAAAAGCTAAATTGAAATGGATTATTGGGACTCACATTTAATGGGAGAGTACCTTACTGTAAGAAGGAAGAGCTATGACTGATGGTCTTCTTAAGACACATGCGCACTAAAGGGCTACCACCCACTCCAAAATTAGTTAGCTTTCATTGGTTTGCTCCTATTCCGCCATTTTACAGAACTACCCTAAAGGATAAGTTTCCTATTGGTGAGATGCGCATGACGAGTTTAATTTCTTGTAATGCTCAATTTTCTCTAAAATTACCGGAGCTGGTATTTTATTTTACATATTCAGCCTCCATGCCTACAAAGGTCTTTACTTTGGGCTCTTTTGTTAGTAAGCATCTGCGAATTAAATATAATACATATTATAGAGTGTATATATATATATATACATATATATACACCTTGTTTCCTAAAATGGTTAAAATTTATCGGTACAGTGTCCGATGGTCAAAAATATAAAAAAAAAATTTTTTTAATAGAAAACAACTTTTTCTGCATGCCGCCCTTTCTGTACTTTCTGTAATTATTAAGTAATAAAGTTGTTTTAATAAAATTTGGGCAAAGTTTTAAATAAATGGAATATGATAAATACTGAATATATTCTACCTATAGTCTAAGGTAGGAATAGATACCACACGCATCTATTATTCATATTAGATAACTTAAATTTACCAAAGGTGTATTGTCCTTCATAATTATACATAATAAAAGAATCCGACGAATACAATTTGTTCCTCTGAATAAAATGATTGTATAAATGCAAAATATTTTTTTAACAAATAACCCAATAAACAAAACAATTATCCACAGATATTTGATTCCCAATTACTGAAAAAAAAGATACTTCATCTTATAAAATGTATCTTATCTTTCGGAGGTTCTGGACCTTGGTTCTAATTGGACCTGTGTCGCTGAGGGCTGATATTATATTCCCTTACTTTTTACAATTTCTCCATTATGAAAGCTGGAATTAACTCCAGGGTATTTTGACTACTTTTAATTTTTGGTATATTTAAAGATGCTATTATTGTGTATTGTATTGTTGTATTTGCCTTCGCGGAAATGTGCCATAAATCTGAAATGATTTTTCATTAATATTCTCTATATTAGTTTACCATAATCAAAAATACTTTTCCCTGTAACGAAACTTTCACAGCTTTGGTATATTTACCTTACTTGTGGTTATTGTTAGGTCAAAAATCTGTTGTAAAATGTCATTGTTTTCTTAAAAACGATTATTGATTTTTTTTTATTTATGCTTGTCGGATATCAACTCTTTATGGCTACAAATCCTAAAGGTCAGGTTCTAAAGTTATGTTTAAATTTTATTCGGTAATATTACCTAAATTTAATCGAATACAAATTTATTTATAGCATTATCAATGCATTAGATTTTTTTTTCAAACTAGATTGAGACTTTTTCAATCAAATAATGATACAGTGTAGAAGAGGTGTTCGGCATTAACGCACATTCCACAGGTTGCCTTTACAATTTAAGTCTGTCTTTAAGTTTATCGTCCTCTCTGTTTGTCATCTTTAACAAAATAGAAACCTACAAATAACATGAACAAAAAATAAATTTGTTAATTATGAACAAATTAAAGTGTTTTTGAGATCATTATTTTAAGCCCAAAAGGATTTTTATTTCTCCTAAATGTTCATAACAGTCCTAACATAAAGAAAAAAAAAACATTTAAATCATTTATTTTTTATTTTTTGGGGGTATATGAATCCATATAAGAAATAACCATTTGTACAGCTTTCCACGCAAATACTTTATTTAATTCTTTATGACGTTTCAGCCTTTTATGGTCATCTTCAAATAATCCTATAAAATAATTTTATATCGTCAACATAGAATTATACAATCTATGATAAATGTCATAAAGAATTAAATAAAGTATTAATTTGGGTGGAAAGGTGTTCAAGCGGCTAACAAAAACAAACATTTTAATATTGTTGAAGAATGTATCTCAGATTAATGTTCTCTTTCACATTATTTTTGTTATGTTTTACTCTGCTTTTTATAAGAAATTTGGGAGATCCGTTGACAAAATACAGTAATTAAAGTTAAATGTGAAAGGAATAAAAGAAATTTAAATGGATAATTATCCAGAATGATTTTCACAAATCTCATTCACATAGGTTTCGAATTGAAATTTTACTAATAAGCAATTAGGAATTATAATTTATTATTTATTCTTACAATAATCGCATTTCGGGACGGGGGCGATTTAGCGACGAATCAGTAAAAATCCTATAATCACTTTATTATATTTACCTAATACGCGGAGTATATACAGGCTACGGTCGTGTAGTAATTCAGTCAAAGTGTATGGTAGGTTAGAAATTAGGAAAAGCTTTAGATTTGACTATCACACAAAGTAGTCAGATATGAGCTCTGTATCTCTAGAACTTAGTATATCATCTATAAAAGTTTTATTACATATTTTTACTTAATAGATAATTATCGTGTTCTATTTCATTTTATCTCTTTGAGTTCTTTGTAATAAATAGTGGAGTTAGGCAACAGAAATACCCAAATTAGATTAAACTCCGAAAATAATATTGTTTACAAAAAAAAAAACCCGATTCTGAGAATTTAACTAATTTTGCTTGTGTAATAATTACGCTTAATTTCGGTAATTGACACTTTTGCCATCCTAAAAATAATAAATTTAATCAAATTGTTAAGGAGATCGGATTATTAAGCAACTTATTGTTTGGTATTCCTTTATAAAAAAATAACTGGTTTTTAAATTTAAATTTTGTTAAAAGTGGACATGTGAACGAGAGTTTAATGGGATCAAGTTAAATACTAGATGACAGCTGTGGAACGAAACCTAACACCTCTGCTCCGCTACACAATTATTTGATTGTGTTCAAATTACTTCAAATAAGTTAGTATTTGATACAATTTAATATAGTGTAATAATATGTAAGGGGAAAAAAATTCTTGAGGGATTTCTTATTATTCAAAGATATAGACAAAAAAAAATACAAACTGCGTTTCAAGCGATTTTTTGGCTTTGTTAAACAGAAGACCATAATTAAACATAACGAAAATAGCATAGGAAAAATTAGAAGGAATAGAAGTGGAGAAATTTTTATATCAATAATAGAAAAGTTTGCATTGGAAACTGAGAACATTTTTTTGGGGGAATAAAATTGTTGTTATATTATTTGTTTAAAAACACAAATGATATTTTTAGAAACAATTAATTAGTTAAAGTGATAGAATTAGGAAAAAATAGATAAGTACACAAGTATATAGGGCCGCAGGTAATTCTTTTTAAAAAGTACTTGAAAACTTGAAGTTGAAATGATTAGGTGTGGAAAAAATTATTTGCTATATGCCTTAGTTTAAGTTTTTATTATATCTTATTTTTTTTTTTTTTTTTTTTTTTGTAAAATGACTAAATACTAAAAATAAAAAGAATTAATGTACTCACAGATAAATGTCAAGTTAACTCGAAGTCCTACCTGTAACTGACCCTGCCCTCTACTGGGCGAATTGTGCGCCTAGTCAAAACGCCCCTCATCGCCATTTTACCAATGTCTCCATGGCAACGATCCTTATTAGCACATTTTCCTCAAAGGAAATCAGCTTTTGGAGGCTGGCCTCTGGACCAGATTTTCTCATCTTTTAGGGGCTCCTTTCAAAATTTTATATATAAACTGCGTAATGGAGTCTCATTTTAGGGGTGGTAGGAGTTATTAGAAATTATCAGTTCTATGAAATTTATCTTTGGGAGTTGCCTGAACGCCGGGGGCGGGGGATTACCAGATGATATTTATTCAGTTGGAAAATGTATATTTTAGTATAATGGATCAACAAATTTATATATATATATATATATATATATATATATATATATATATATATATATATATATATATGCGAATATCCGTTAACGGCGAGATTATATTTGATCGACACAAATCTTAACATTTGGTTTTTTGTATTCTTGGAATTTGTAATTAAACTGTATTCTCGAATCAAATAGAGAAATTTGAAATAGCACGAAACGACTGTTTGTAGATATTTTCCAATTATACGTCATTTCCAGCTGTGGTAACATTATTCGAGTTTCCGAGAGTTATATTTATTGTTTTTTAGGTGCTTTATTACACTTCTAAAATAAAATCGTACCTTAGACACACCCACACACAAATATATATATATATATATATATATATATATATATATATATATATATATATATATATATATAATTCCCCCCCCCCCTCAAATGCTTAAATTGGAAGACAGTAACTCATTTACCTACTATGGATTACTTCATGTGGAATAAAGGTTGCTCATTGTTTTAGAATCAAGCCCTTTGACTTAATCGTTACTTGGGATATTAATTATATTACATTTTTTAAGAACAACATTTTTTAGTTACAATATACTCATGAACAAAGTTAGCAATTGAATTATTTCTATTTGACGATATGAGTTTATTATTTAAATATAAATCTAATGAAATTTAAATTTTATTTAAATATCTTACAAATAAAACGGAATACAGCGGGCTTATAATGATTCTTTTAATCTTTCAATAAAACATCTCAATTCTTATTATTGTACCGTATATATATATATATATATATATATATATATATATATATATAACATTTAGTCAGTGAAGTGGTTAAGTTGACTAACCCAGAAAAATAATTAAATAATTATGTTAAAAATCCATTTTTGGGTGGAAAAAACAAAAGTAAATTTTTTTTTTCGATTTTTATATTTGTTATGGTAACTAATTCCAAGATTTAGTAAATTATGGTTTAAGTACGATATAAAGATTTTAATTATTAGAAAACATTTATTTAATATGATTTTTGAGCTTTTATTTTGCCATCTAAGATCCCGGTTTTTAAGAATAACACAGAAAAAGGTGTTTAAATTTGTGTTTCATATTTACCCCGTGAAAAGAACGGGAATCTTCTTCTATTAAAATATTTATGTCTTCATTTTTCTTAAAAAAACACAAATTGGAAATTTCCATCTCAAAGAAATTTTGACAAAAGTACCTATAATCGAAATTTATCTCAGTTTCTGCATAAATAAAATGATTTTACTTTTGTAAGTCATTCTAATCTTCAATAAATGATAGTTAAATTATCGTGCAATCAGTATTAATAAGGGAAATCACCATTTTTTTTTTTAAAAAAAAGTATTTTTCTATCAAAAATAAAGTCAAGTACGGTCCAAAATAATAACAAACAGACACCATTGTGAGTTTGTCAAATTTTAAAGGCAACCTGTGGAATGTACTTTAAATTTTAACTCTACAGCAGCAACCGATTTAAACTAAGCTCAATATTGGTGAATATCATAAATTGATCTATTTTTAAAACAATTTATATTAAGGAAAGGATTTTCTTGAAGGATTTGTTTTTCTTTTTTTATAATTATTGGTATTTACAGAACGCAAGTGAGAAATGAATACGCCTTTCAGAGATCACTATGGATTATGTGTGATTCTTCAGAAAAACTTGTGTAAAGTCATACAGAACACATTTTTTTCTTTTAATGAAGGGTGCATAAAATGAATTTTAATGTCTTTAACTAAGAATCATTTATGTAAAAATAATAAATTAATTCATTTTGAAAATTAAATTATATTTACATAGTGTATAAATAAAATTGGAAGTGTTTTAATAAAAAACTTAATTAAAAACGGATCGGTTTGAGAAGAATGAAACAGATTCACTTGTTATTGAAAACTTGAAATTATCCTATTTGTAATTTATCATTAAAAACATATTTTGGTGTGGAAAAAATTGTCTTCGTTACAAAAATGAGCACTGTTTAAAATATATCAAGCCAAATTTATAAAATGAAATGGGAAAATAAATATGATGTGGACTCACTTTTCTCCAAGAGGCGCGCGCCCTGGTTCGAGGTCTGTCCATAACTGACCCTGGTCGGATATAGTGGAGTGAGTCCTGCGCGCAGAGCCGTCGCCACCCCAAACACCTTCTTATTCCTTCGCTCGCCTTTCGCCATTTTATTAAAGTCTCTTTCCTCGTCCTCTATTTCTCTCATTTCAGCCCAATTAGCATAAGCCAAAACGACTAGTTACCCGACATTTAATAAAAACGTTTCAAAATGTCCACCGATCCTAAAAAGTGTGTGTAGATATGTACATAATTTCGAATGAACCTCATTTTCGTCATTTCTGCATTGTATAAATCTCTCAGAGGTACAAAAGTTACACTTATATGAAATAAGGACAAGTTTTAGGTAATCTGGGAAATGAATTAATACAACAGTTATCGTAGAAGTTATTAATTATTTCCGCTGTAGTCTATTTAAGCCATTTATTATTTATTGGATACATACTTTGCATCATTGGAGATACATATATTTTAATAAAAGCAGTTGATAAACCTAAGCTGAAGACTAATTAATAAGTTTTCTAAGAACGAGAATAGTTTGATAATAGATAACTGAGTGATATTGAATGACTGTAATGATCTTCTTGATTGCCAAACTGATACTCAATCTTGTTTTATAATTGTTAAGATATGTAGGGAAGCGATGTAGCTATTTTTAATTATAATTCGATATGTCTGCCGTTTGCTGTGCCTCCCTTAATTATATTTATATTAATTAATGAATCTACTTTGAAATATAGTTTTACACCCCAGACTCAATTTGGAAGGGTTGAATTTTAAGCTATACTTTACAACAAAGGCATCCCACAAATAATGGACAATATTCTGAATTTGGAGTCAAGAACTCATTTACCCAAACTCCGAAAAATTGTATTTAATTCATTTTCATAGGTGTGCTCGATTTTTAAAAAATTATAATTGATGGGATATTTGTTTACAAAGCTTCACTAAAAACCCTGATACTGAATTTGGTGACAATAACCAAAAATCCTGAGATTAAGTAAAATAAAAAAATTCCTAAACGCAGGGGCTTCGCAAACTTAGCAGATTTACCTTGAGCGCTACATATTTAGATTTTCTCAAAAGATAAAATTTCAATGAAAACAATATTTGTTATTTAGGTTTAAAATAAAGTGCTTCGTGATATACAGCTTATTTTTAATATGGCAGTAGTAGGAGTGGGGCTTGCTGAAGGCCGAATACTAATAAATTCAAATATCTCAGTTAATAATCAAGATACTGAAATAACTTATATAACATTAAATTTGCTATAAGAACCGTTCTAAACAATTTTTCGATCCGACGTTTAGTAACGGAGATATTTGGAATTTTCAAAATTTCCCCTCTAAACTCCCTCTCCCCTCTTACTGGTCCCATTTCACCCGTTAACGAAATTGGATTGTTCGAGTAAGTCCTTAATAGCCGTATGGGAAATCTGCTAAAAATAAAGTATAAACTAGAGAAAGAATTATCAATAATCGTGGAACTGCGGGCCTTCTAATGCGGAATAACTTGAATCAGATGATTAAAAACAATTGCTTCGGTTTTATAAAAAATATATATCTATTATTATGGTGTATATAAAGTTTTGGTCAATCCTGTCAATTATATGCTAACGAAAATCTTTATATGAAATTTTGATTGGTATAAAGTGAAAAATTATTTTTAAAATATTTAATAACTTTTGATGCCGGTACTCAATATTTGTTTTTAATTATCATTGATTCGATATGTCTTTACTTAGCTTCATTAAAAACTCTGATACTGAATTTAGTGAAATTCAGTATCCAAAACTCGGATAAATCTTGATTTTCAGTAAAATAAAAATAAAGTATAAATAATGACTGATTCATCAATAATCCTGGAACTGCGGCCCCCCTAAAATAGAATGACTTGAATCATTGGACCAAATACAAGTCATTCAGTGCCATATAAAACTAATTGTTCAAATTATATTTTTCACATAAGTAATTCCAATATGACGCCCATGGAACATTTTGAAGCAAATTATTTGTAATAAATAGTTTACAAAAGTAATTTAAAAATTAAAATTATAATAAATATGGAGTTGCATTACTGGAGTAAAAAAATTTCTACATTTTACTAAAATGACACGTAGGCAACAGGTTTTCACTCGATATCTCTGAAATCCCTTTGACAAAGAGTTTTTCTATATATTCCGACTTAAGTGAAAATTTTCCAGTAAATCTCTTTTTAATATATTTCTAATAGGGAATAAAAATATTAAAATATTGCTTTTCGGCGATGGAGATCCCAAATTTTGGGAAAGTGTAGACTAAAAAGGTAATAGAAAAATATGTTGAGCTACATTCTTCCATGAATTTTAGTTTGTTAAGAAGGCCTACTTTTTAAAAAGAAAAGGAATTTTTAGTCAGGTTTTTGGCTATTTTCATATTTACCTACCGTTGTGGCTATTATCAAAATATAAATATTATTTTGCAAAATATATTTTTTAAAAATAATTATGAGCATACACTGTTAAAATAGCTTTCTTTTGTAAT
Source organism: Riptortus pedestris (assembly GCA_019009955.1). Classification (NCBI taxonomy): domain Eukaryota; kingdom Metazoa; phylum Arthropoda; class Insecta; order Hemiptera; family Alydidae; genus Riptortus; species Riptortus pedestris. The sequence goes on from CM032231.1 coordinate 21,074,145, forward strand.
TTATGTTTAAATTAATTTATAAGCTTTCATTTTGATGAAAATGAAACAAATAATGTGACCGACAATTTAAAGGGCATGTTAAATCTAGTTAAATATTAGCGGCAACCTGTGGAATGTAACTTACCGCACCATTATTTTAGTGCATTCGTCTCAAAGCAAATCGGCTGACCTCATTACGCGAGACTTTTCAAAACTTTCTCCAAATGTCCACCGATCCTAACTAGTTGATGACAAATATAAGGCCCGTTAAAACTTTGTTTACAGTGAGTATTCTTGTGTAAGTGTATATATATACACGCACACACACTCACGTGTATGTTATATATTATTTAGTAATTTAAAAATATTGCCCACGGCAATAGGAAATTAGTATGATACACACTTTGAATATATTTTACAGTATGTAAATCTCATACTAAACTAAAGTTACACTTTCATTAAATATGGAGAATTTGATTGAAAATTTGGAAAATGACTATTATCGAAGAACAATTTTAATTATTACCTCGATAGTCTATTTAAGCCATGTTTTATACCATCAGTAACAAAGACAATTTATAGATGATGACTAATCGTAAGAAAAAGGTTTATTACAGTAAAGACATTCGGTTTTTTGACTTTGCCGTTAGGAATTTGTGAGTGTATGTCCAACTCTTATTAGCGTCACGACTATACTTCTCATCGATTATGTCTGTATCCTGATTTCCATTTTTAATTAACTGATGTTGTTTTCCACCTGGTCATTTCTCGATATACACGAAGAGAATTTTGTCTCAATAATATCCGAAAATCCATTCCTTATTCTGATGAAAATACTTTAATTATAAAAGCTAAAGACGCGGAAAAACTTAAATAAGATGTTCCTCTTGTCAACATGAAATTATTATATTATTGGTAATAAGCTAGTCTATGAACGTGTTGAAAACAAATATTCTAGATTTCAGCAAACATTGCTCACATTCTTCTGAGGTGCTACCAATGAACGATCGGTACATTTTACCAGTTCCCATGACATAATCGTGAGGATTGACTGTGAAGAAAAACCTAGACTGGTTTGATCATGTTGAAACTAAAATAGCTTTGCTTCTTATTAAAATGTGTGAAGAAATAACTTACAATGGAAACTCTATTACTAATATACACTGGTTATTTCCATAATCCTATGGCGTTATCTTTTGGTGTAATTGAAAAAAAATCATATTCTAATATTTAAATTGCAGAAGAGAGCAATACCGTTTTTATTCAATAGAAAAAAAAAGTCCGTCTCGCATAAGCTCCGTAAACTAAGCAGATTCCCCACGGGAAGTTTTACAATAGATAAATCTACATACTGGTAACGCTTAATACCACTTTGAATATTCATTGAATAAGTACAAACGATAGTGAGAAATGATTCAGTCAATTTACATTTGATTAACTTCCACAACAGGAAGCTTCTGAATTATAAACAAACAGGTCAGGCAACCTCTCAGAGCTGAATAGATAGATAGAAATATTCATGATCAGAAAGAAAACAATTAATGAAAGATATCTGAATATAATATATTAATTTTATTGAAAACTATTTATAATGTCTAGTACTGTAATTTATAATGAATTACAATAATCTCAGACTCTCTAATTTGAATGAATCTCATCAAGAAACGATTTGTTGAACACAATATTTGGTATTTAGGTTTGAAATATGACGGTTCATGATATATTAGCTTAGTCTTAACTCGTAATGACTAAAAGTGGGGATTTACTAAAGGCAGAAGTATAAAAAATGTCAATATCTGGATTAATATGGAAGATAGAGAAAACATGTATATAACAACATTAATAGAACATTAAACTGGCAATAATATTGATTCTATAAAATGTTTTGATATGACGAATAATAACGGAGCTACTTTGAATTTTCGAAATTCATCCCTCTAAACACTCAGTCCCACTGGTTCCATTTCTTGATCTTTAGTATTACATATATCGTTTAAATATCGAGTTTGGTAACCATCAATCAAAAATTGCGACAGCTAGAGCGGTCACAGGCAATTATAGATAACTTTGAATGGACCTCATTTTCGTCATCTCCTAGGTAGGATTGATGGAGATTTGTGGACATTTTTCAAAAAGCACGTCAGGAGTACGACCTCAATGGCTGATTTCCCTTAAGGAGAATCTCGGGAGAAGTTCATGTCTACGACTCTTTAAGGAGTCTAAAATAATACATTTTCCTTCAATACTCGTGTACCAAACAATTCCGTTTGTGAAACAAAACATGAACTTATTTTAGGGAAGAAGTATAAAATAATCATAGAGCCAGGATACTAGACTATGGTTCAGTTCCCAAAGCACAAGCATAACTATTTCCAGAAAAGCGCATCATTTTAATGACTAAAACTCTTTAATTCACTGCCCGAATGAATTAAATTCATTAAAAAATATTCTTTGTTTAAAAATTAATTTTTGGTGTTCATACTTTTACACCAAAGAAGAAAAATATAAAGAATGTTCAACTATTGAATAAAACTACAGAATATTTGTCAAAAAAAAAAATCGGTCAAAAGTAATTTATGATTTACAGTGTCTCTTTAAGGTGGGTATTAGTTTCTCATCATTTATAAAACATGTCATCCTCTAATAAATCAATCTAAGCCTAATAAAAAGCATGTAAATAATAAAAACATAAAAGCCATTTTATTTATTTACAGTCTTATTACGACTGAAGTTTTTATCAATTCATTGAATATTTATATTTATTAAATAGAATTATTAAATTCAGAGATTTAATAAAATGAATTCGTTGAATTTGAGCTAATTTTATAATGAAAGTTTTATATGAGTTTCATACTTTATACTGCGTAAAGAAATTATTTTACATAGTAGTAAATTTGTTACAAAACTCAAAAAAATATTTGACTCATCCTATTATGCTTTGGTGTAATCTAACGGAAATAAACATTTAATTTCACGAAAATATGTTCCCTTGAATTTTACTTAAATGGATCAACCTCTCTAACACAATATATATATATATATATATATATATATATATATATATATAGTAAATATTAGATTAGATTAGGTTAAATTCAAAAGTGGCTCCAACGATGGACTCAAACTAATAAAGAATAACATTTAAAAGTATTCATTCCAGACATTAACATATATTTCAACAGAAAATACATACAGGTAGACTTCTACACGACACAATTAGTAACAGGATATAGCTCACTAAATTCTTACTATCACCGATTCAACATATAAGACAGCAGTACTTGTCCATGTGATTAAACAACTCCACAGACAAGTCAACATTTAATATACCTTTGCAGACTCTTGACTAACGAATGACAAAAACTAACACAGGACATTGAACGACAAAAAGGCAGATTTCCAAATGAAGCTATAACCTATTTTTAAAATATAATAATACGCTTAAAATATTAGCAGAACATGGTTTTTACACAGTTAATGGGTTGAATGCTTATTCCAATTGGTAAAACAACTAAAAGTACTTACGAATAATCAATAATTGTTGTTTTAAGGCTAACAATTTTCTCTTTATAAGTTTTTTTTTTATTGAACGTTATTATTGTTAATTGTTTATATATAACTTGTACACTCGAAATAATTTATATATAATTTATCTAGAATATACTACAAAAGCATGTGATATGCTAACTTGGACGGGATATAATAAATATTACTATTATTTATTAACGTCCACTTTTTGAAACTCAGGCTAATTGGGACGGGTTATCTACAGGTTACCACCCTTTTCTAGCCAGGGTGGGACTTAGGATGTTATTTAATGAATTTCGCCACTAAATAATTTCCTTTGCCCAGGCAAGAATCGAACGGCCTTCTTATAGGGTTACTATAGGAAGGAAACAAATAAAAAAAATAATGGTAAATATATGTTTTATATATATATATAAAATATATTTACCATTATTTTTTTTATTTGTTTCCTTCCTATAGTAACCCTATAAGTAGGCTGTTTATTTATTATATCCCGTGCAAGTTAGCATATCACATGCGTTTGTAGTATATTGTAGATAAATTATATATAAATTATTTTGAGTGTACAATTTATATATAAACAATATATATATGTATAAATATTATATGTATATGTATGTATATATATATATATATATATATATATATATATATATATATATATATATATATATATATATATATATATATATATATATATATAAAATTGTAACCTTTGTCTGTACATTGATTTTTTTCGCGAATTTTCACGATAACTTTTCGTTTCACATGTCATAGACACCATAGTCATAGACATTGTTTATTTGTTTGTTTGTTTGTTACCTTATCACGCATAAACGGCTGAACCGAATTTTATGAAAATTGGTATGTATATTACTACTAGCCCAATTTAGACTTTAGGCTATATTAATATTCTCTAAGACGAACAGGAGTGGGGGTTATAAGGGAGGCCTGAAATTAAAAATAGCGATATTTCGTTTCTTATTGCTTTTTCAGCAAATATGCACATAACAAAAGTTGTTTATTTTGTTATTTAGAGTAACATTTGTTATATACACTTTTTTCGTATACTGAATTATAAACGAGATATACGCTAAAACCTATAGCGGAAGTGAACAATTTTATTTGGGACCCAACCGAAATAAATAAAACTCGGTATGTGTATTAGCACTAACGCTTTCATTATAATAAGCCATACCAACATTTCTAGGGACGGGCAGGAGTGGGGGTTGTAGGGGAGGCCTGAATTTAAAATAGCGGTATTTCGTTTTCTATTCGTTTTTCGGCAAATATGAACATAACAAAAGTTGTTTATTTTGTTATTTAGAGTAACTTTTATGATATTCATTTTGTCTTTTAACAATGTATAAACGAGATATACACTATAAACTAAAGCGGGAGTCAACTATTTTATTGGGCGCTAACGATTGAACCGAACTTAACAAAACTCGGCATGTCAATTAGCATTAATTCTTCCATGATTATAAGCTATATTAAAATGTTTAGGTTAGAACGGGAGGGGGGATTATAAGGGAGGCCTGAAATAAAAATTCGCGATATTTCATTGTCTATTTGTTTTTCGACTAACATGCACATAACAAAAGTTGTTTACTTTGTTATTTAGATTAACTTTTTTTTTTTTTTTTTATAGATTTCTCCAGGAACAATGTGTGGAGCAAGTAATTTGCGTAGAAATATTGATATGCTCAACAATTCATTCCTATTTGAACTATCAGGTACCTCAGGAAAAATTAATTCAAATCAATGTTAATATTTTGTCCTTAATAGCTGAAATCTATGCATAGTGCACAGGAGACGGGAAATATAACAATTGGGAGGACAGTGAAGACTTACATAAAAAATTAATTTTATTATTAACAAATGCCAACAACGGGTATTAACCCTAAACACTGGGACGGGTAAATGTCAAAATATTGTGCAAAGTAAAGCCTTGCCAAAAGAATACCATCACTATTCAGCCTCAAAGCAATTCCCGGGCGAAGCCGGGTACCTGAGCTAGTATATATATATATATATATATATATATATATATATATATATATATATATATATATATATATATATATTTGTTTCAGGTAACGCTTAGGGGTACCTGAAACATGTTACTTATAGTACTTCCTCTCTCTAAAAATTAATGTACTAGAATTATTGTCCTATAATAGGTTATCCAACCTATATTTTTGGTTTTCCGATTTGACCCCCATTATTAGTCAAGCGATTTCCAGGAGATCTCTTATCCAGCTTATATTTCAAGTAATATTTACAATCAAATCTTGTTACTCGAGAAATAGAGAATTACGTGCACCAGGGAAATGTTTTATTCCTCGAAGCAGAAGTAACTTGTGTCGAATTGATTGTGTGGGAATTTTTGTTTAGGCACGTCTATGCGGGAGGATGGGAAGAAAGTTGAACAACCGGAGGAAACATATTCTCAAAAAAATGGGAAGAGAAGTAACCATTGTTAGTCGTAAATTATACCGCGATCTATTGAGCATTTTATGAAGATTAATTATATGGCAAAAAATCTTGGAAAATGGAAGTCAGTGAAAGTGATTCACCAAGGATTAATAAAATATTTTCCTTGAACAACAAATACAATAAAATAACCCTTGTATGTATATATATATATATATATATATATATATATATATATATATATATATATATATAGTCCGAATTTTGAACGCTCCAAATTTTCATTCTCTCCTAAGTAGGATCGACGGACACTTAAAAAAGGTTTTTGAAAATCGTTTCATGAGTTCAACTTCATTTAAGAGAACTCTGCTAAATGATGGAAGTCGCCAGACATACACAGAAAGTGGGAAATCAGTTTAGTTTACGCACACCGGACTTTATTTGATAACACGGCATTGTAGAAATCTAATATGCCACTTAACTTCTTGTTTGGGAAAATGGAATATATATTTTAAGCAGGAAATATCCTTCTTTTATTTGTTTCTGGAATCCATTTGTTTATATTTGTATGCTTCGGATTTTCTGCATTCAAGCCTATATTATTCTTGAAAATTGCTTTATTATTTCCACATTATTGTTACTTTCATTTGATATTATTAATTCTATATTTCTTGTTGAATTAACAATTACATTTATTAATTTAATTTTATATCATGAGTAGGGGGAATGATACATCTCTCTCCTCTCTCTCTCTCTCTCTCTCTCTCTCTCTCTCTCTCTCTCTCTCTATATATATATATATATATATATATATATATATATATATATATATATGTATCTCCCATTTACACAAATGATTGATTTTTAAGAAACTTTAAACCCTTCAGGTAAACCGTTGCTATTAAAAATCTTGGATAACAATTCGTTAAGCTATGTTTAATTATTAATTAAAATTCAGATTGAATTTAATACCACTAGAATCCATGCTTTTTGAGACTACGGGTAATCAGAACGGGTTATCTACAGGTTACCATCTTTTTTTGCCGGGGTGTTAGTCATTAACATATTTCGATGTTAAATGCCACTAGGAATAAAACAGAAAGTATGAAAATCCGATTTCCTAACCCGGAATTAGGGGCTTATTGGAAAATTAAAATATATATTTCATTGTTAACGTTTTTCCATCCACGTATGTAACGCAGGTTACAGTGGTAAAACCTAGTCTAGTGTTTAAGATAACTTGTCATTTTTTTCAGCCCCGAGATTACAGGTTTAAATATATATATATATATATATATATATATATATATTTCTAATAATAATAATAATAGTCATTGTTATTCAATTCCGTTATTATTTAAAAAGAATTCTACATTTTGTACATTTATAATAGTTTTATAATATCATTAATGTACAACAAATATTTTTGTCAGAGAATCAGGGAAACTCTACGAAATTCCGAATCTGGAATACATTTCATTTGTACTTGTCCATAACGAAAATGGAATATTTCAATATCACGTGAAAATCAAAGCGGCTAATTCAATATTTGAGCTTAACTTATTAACTTACATTAATTTGATCGTTGTCAGAAAAGTAAAGGAGTTTTAATATGCCGGAGTAGGAGTGAATGAAATGCTGTCAATGGAAGCCTTCCTAATTAACCCATAGATAGAATTTCAAAACTAGGTCAAGTTCATAAAGACCACGGTTCACTAGGTCAAAGGAATTTGGGGAGCACAACTGTCAATAACAACCACTTCTCTTCAATTAAAACATTTATTCAGTCCTTTATTATTAAAAAGTTACAAATATTTATTCTAGTTATTAAAATTTAGGAGGGAAATACAAGAGACATTCAACAATTATTTTAGATATGAAAGTGATATCTCTCCGTCGGTTGACTGTGTGATGATACAATTTATTTTTCATTTTGAGTAGTAAGGTTTTTTTTTTTTTTTAAAAAAAAGAAATATAGTAAAATACTAAGTCATTTTCCAGTTTTATTTTGTCATTGGTCATTGGTAATTCACAAAAATCTTCTGAGTTTGCTTGAAATTTTGAATGAGATGTTGATAGAGTAATATTTCCCATGAAATGTCTACCTTGAGCTTCTGTAGAGTGATGTCCTCGTCATGTTGGACTCTCGGTCAGAGCTATTCTCAAAGAAGAGGCAACACACAATCGATACCACCCGCTCTGCCCACACTGAATGGCCCACTGCTCAATGGGACCGCACTCGGCTAACATCGACTTTCTCCGCCAACTTTCGGTTTCACCCTATTCTTATAATAAGATTCACCCCTACACCCTCCCCCTCACTACCTATACAAACTCTACGCTTTAAAACCTATATTTACATTTTTTATTCAATATTATTATGAAACCAATACACAAATACTATAATTATTTTTTCCTCAAGGTATAATTGAAAGGTACTCACGAATATTGACATTATGAAATCGGGAATACCCTCGTCATTGTTTATTTATTGAAAACCAGCCATTTATTTGGAGAGCAGCATTTTCTCGGTTATTTGAATTCTTTATATCATAAAACATTATTAACAATAATCATCATGAAATAAAAGAAAATACCAACAAAAATAAAATAATAAGAATTGATAGGTACATATACTCCATATTTAAAAAAACAGCCTTGATGTGGCATCACCACATAGAGTGGTGGGTTCGATTCCCGCCTCGACAATAGGCAATTATTGAATGACAAACTCATTAAATAAAATCCTTAATCCCATCATGGCCAGGAAAGGGTGGTAACCTGTAGATAACAATCGACCCTAGTAGCACAATGCCGACGTTAATAAATGCAATTTAATTTTATGTGGCGTCCATAAATAAACTACCATGATTTAATCTTGCAACCCAAGTGGGTTCAATTTCCACCTGGGTAATAGGAATTTATTTAGAATAAAATTCTTTAACGTTTTGCCCGAATGTATCAAATCAATTAAAAAATTCTCTTTGTTTAAAAATAAACTAAAGAACTTCATGAATAATGGATGTTGGAATACATAGGATGAATACTTTCAAAAATGTTCAATTATTTAAAAAAGTACTAAATATTCGTCATAAATATCGGTCTAAAATAATTTGTGATCAGGTACATTGCCTCTAACTTGGGACAAGTTCTCATCATTTATAAAGCTTTTCATCCTTTAATAAATTTGCATGCCAACAAACAAAATAATGTATGTTCTAGAGTTGTAAAAAAATTGTACATAGTTAGAGTTGTATTAAGATTGTTAATGAAACTAATTATTGTATATAATTATTTAAATTGATAAATTTTACACTATGTATTCTTATAATTTGAACTAATTTTTTAACGAGTGTATTATATATGTTAAAAAATAATTCTTATAATTTGTAAAGAATTTAATTGACGTAATATTATGTTCTAATAACATTTAATGGAAATAAACACATTTCATTTCGTTCATTAAATAAAATCCTTAATTCCTCCCAGCTAGGAACTTTAGATAACCCGTCTAAATCAAACAAAGTAGCATAAAGTGGATGTAATTTTTTTTAAATTCATTTGTTTATTAACGCCCATTTTTTGCTACTATGGCTAATTGGGACTGTTTATCTACAGGTTACCACCCTTTTTTTAGCCAGGGTGGGACTAAGGGTTTTATTTAATGAGTTCTTCACAAAAGCGGGAATCCAACACCCCACTTAGGTTTTACCATGTGAAATTATAGCCAAGGAGGTTAGTTGATAATAAAAAATCATGCCGTAGCAACATGATGAATTTAAGGTACACGTTTCAATGTTATGGTAACTTCAAAAAAAGCATATTTGCCTTAAAAAAAGTCTATCTTTTACGAGTTTTTTTTATAGAATTGTGATTTATGTTTAAACATTGTATTCATTGTTCCACAAAAAATGTTAAATTGGTGACCCCGACGTATCCGAAGGTGTAGCAATTACGTTCATTAAGCGTACGATTTAATTACGTTAAACTGAGCATTTTTCCAAGGAAAGGCCCAGCCACTGATTACAGGTGTTGCCCAGGTACACAGGCCCAATTACCTCAAACATGACAAGCAAGTGAGTACGAGGTTACCTTTGATCTGTTACCGACACAGTCAAGGGTTATCGATTTAATTAGCACCCCCTCCCCCGTCTCCTCCCTCACCCCGAGAAAAGCCATTTGAAATTGTGAAGGCGAGGGTCATTCCAATAACCCTCCGATACGAAAAGTTCAAACGGATCAAGTGCCAGACCTTTCCAATTTCTCAGTGATTTACAAGATCTTGGGGCTAACAGAAAATGTGAATATAAACCAGGACGTTATGGATCACATTGATACTGCGAAAGCCCCGCACGTTTTTCCGGAAAGGTACAAGGTGCACGTTCTCCTCCAAGAAGGAGTTGGAACATTGTTTATCTACAGCTCAACGCCAACTCCGCTATGCTGTTTCCATCTTGGCCGATTGCACAGGTCTGCAAAAAAAAAAAAAATTTCTAATGTCGGGGAAGGAAATTTGCTATTGAGGTTGTACTCATGAAGCGAAAGCTCATCGGTCATACCCAGTACATGACAAAAATAAGGTCCGTTCAATATATATATATATGTATATACAGTGCTGTGAAAAAGTCTTTGAACTAAGTAATTTTTTAAATATCTAAGTTGGAAGAAAAGGAAAAAAACAAAATTATTGTGAAACAAATATTTTATTTAATTAAAAATACCACCCATATAATATTGCAGCGAAAAAATATTTAATAACCATATAGCACAAACAAATAATTAGTATCTAGTATGTCCTCCTTTATTTCTTTTGGTGCTCAGCAATCTATCTTTAACACTAGAAATTAAAGAGGCTATGTAATCAGGGGAATTTTTTCCCCATTCTTCTTTTAGGATTCTCCACAGCTCTTCTAAAGAATTTGGTTGCCTTTCAATTCTTTTTCTATCAAGCAATTCCCACAAATGCTCTATAAGATTAAAATCAGGACTCTGAGGTGGCCATTCCATACATTTTAACTGTCCCTGTTCTTCTTTTCTTGCCAAATAATCTTTGATAGTTCTGGCTGTATTCTTTGGATCATTGTCATGCTGCAAAACAAATCCCGGCCCTATAAGCCTCAACCCAGATGGTATTCCGTTAGATGTAAGAATACTGTGATATTTTTTAGCATCCATTTTCCCTTCTATTCTCCCAAGATCTCCTACTCCATAGCCGGAGAAGCAACCCCAAACCATTATAGAACCTCCTCCATGCTTCATAGTTGGATTTAAGCATTCTTCCAAATACTCCTCTCCTGGCCGCCGCCTCACATGCTGTCTTCTCTTAGAGCCAAACATTTCGAATTTTGATTCGTAGGTCCTTAAAACTTTTTTCCAGTCCTCTTCGGTCCAATTTTCATGTTCTTTCACAAATTTCAAACGCTTTCCTTTATTTCCAAGGCGGAGAAATGGTTTTTTTTTTAGCCACACATCCCCTAAGTCCAAAACTTATGTTTCCTTCTAACCAAAGAAGAAGTTATTTGTGTACCTGTGGCTTCAGCTATTTCTTGAGCAAGTTGTGTGCTATTCTTTTTGCGGTTGCGCAAAGATAACAACTTCAAATGTTTTTCTGCAGCATGGTTTAACTTTCGGGGCCTACCAGAACGTTTTAAGTCCACAATACATTTGCTGTTTTTAAATTTTTTAATAATATAGTGTATTCCTGAAATAGAACCTTTCACTTGCCTTTGAATTTCACGAATAGTAAGGCCCTGCTGATACAAAATAATCACATTCTGTCTATCAAGAAGATTAATTTTCGCCATTTCCTGAAAATCAGTTAGTTTAAAGTACAGAAAAAAATAAGTTTATTAAGGAAAATTATTTTATACTATAAATTTTACTTACTGTTTGAAAAAACGCAGTATTCTATGAATAAAAACGTTTTTTTTTTTGTTTTCACAAATATGTTGTACCTTCCAACTGAATGTTTATACTGATTTCAAGAGAAAGAGATGATAATAATGTAAACATTAAGATGATGTCAATAGAAAGGATTATAAAAAGAATTTAGAACCTAATAGTGACAATATTGACAAGCAGTTATAAATCCTTTTATCCACCACTGTACACATTTTTACATTAGAAAGTTAAGTGCACAATACATTTAGGACTCTCAGCAAAATAATAAGTAAAAAATTAAGTGCTAAAATGAAATTATTTAATCTTACAAGAACAGTTTTGTTCAAAGACTTTTTCACAGCACTGTATATATATATATGTATATATATATATATATATATATATATATATATGTGTGTGTGTGTGTGTGTGTGTGTGTGTGTGTGTGTGTGTGTGTGTGTGTGTCAGTTATCTTCTGGCCGAGGGGTCGAGTTACACATGTGGCAGTTATCGGGACTGTGTGTGGCTATACAGACAACAGAGTCCGGGGGATCTGATTTAAAGATAGTCAGTGTACCTTGTCTAAGTAAATCCTATCCAGTACATTTCAAGAGTGGCATCGAACCAACCTCCTTTGCTTTGGCGTCCCCCGCAGACACGGTATTTGAGGGAAACCGTGCTTGGGGTAGCAGGTCCTTAGCTGGCTTTCTTCTCCTGAAACCATTTTAGACTTTGAGGTGTAGAATATAATGGACGGGGTCGGCGGGGATAAGCCCTTGCAATGAGCTAAGCCAATGGCGTCCGGATCCGGTTGGGGGTAGTCAGCAGCTGACTTGGCTGTAGTTGTTTGACTCTCGGAGTGGAAGAATCAGAAGAGAGTTTTGAGGTACTTCATAACAACCTCGGCCACACGTGATATCATCCCGTGCTAGGATAGAATGGTTGTCTGATATCACAGGTCTACAAAAAGACTTTTTTGTCAGCTCCTTGCGATATTTTTACTGAATTATATTTTAGAATGCCCTTATATCAGAAGTGATATGCCTTTCTTACCATCAGATAAGTGCTTTTGCAAATTCAAACACAAATAAACTGGTAAAAGCACTCGTTTAGTAAAAATTATTAATATTTTTTTACAACCAATGAAACATTATTTTGAGACATATAGTAACAATATTATACTTATTCGTGTTTTTTATAAAACCTTTTCTTCTTTTTCTTTATAATTCGCCGCGTCCTTTTCCGATTTCCATCTTTAGTTTCCCGCAAGCATCCCACCTTCCTTGTTACCGCCTCTCGATATCACGGACATTCTGGTGAAACCACACCCCCTGTTCTTCACAGTAAGGTACCAGGTTTTCAGGAAAATAGTCTATGGGGGAGTTTAAGAAATGGATCTTCAAGCTCATGTTGCAGCCTTGAGCTTCGTATGCTGCCCGTTGAACAATGGTTTTGTAGTTAGAACGATACCCAAGCTTTCCTTCTCATTCAGACTTTCATCAAAGAGGGCGTCAGTTAAAAGTTTTCTTATGAAAACTCCCTCTTTCAACTTTACTGCTGACAGCTTCGGAAATATTGTACATAGATATTTAGAACAGTCTCCATCCTTTTGCAACGATTTTACAAATTGTTTTATAACCACCCAACCACTCTCCCTTTGATATGGAGAGTGGGCAACCATACCTTTTCTAGTGGTACCTAAGTAGTATTGATAACATTTTTCTCTCCAGGTTTTAAAGTTTCTCGGGGTGGCCAATCACTTTTCGTCCAGTACTGTTCTCTGGTTCTACTATCCTACAAGCATAATAAGCATGGGTATTTACTATAACCTGCCTGCTGACCCAAAAGCATCGTGAGTATTTTGAAGTCCCCAAAAACCTGATATTTGATTTTTTTTCAGGATAATGACCAAATAGATATAGTTTGCTTCCATTTGCACAGAATCCTCCATCGGAAGCGATGCAAATTTACTTCCATTGGTCAGTAGCACTACTTCCAGACTATTTTTGACTATTGAATCAATGTATAGGTGCCATTCAGATGAGTCATGCTATATACCAAAGCAATGCATGAGTCCTTCCACATCATTCCCAAAAACTAAATTTCCTTCTTTTGAGAAAAACTGGGTATATTCTTTTTCTTGGTGTCTGTACTATGAAAATGAGGTGCCAGAATAAAATATTTTTATTTTTTAATCTGGAACCTATCACTTCTGCTGCACCTTTTGAAAAACCTAAATCTCTTACTGGATCATTAAGCTCACATTAAAAAAATAGTAGAACATAAATACTATAAAAATCATAAAAACGAATGTGATGGAATTTTGAATATTTTCCCTGTTTTGGGGAGGTAAAAATCTATAAGAAAATGTTACAAAGTTCTTTGCAGTCTTTTAGTTTCAGACCTGTGTATCCTAGGAGGAGTTAGGTGGTAGGATTATGTCATACACGCCTATGGCCGGATTGGTTAGGAGTTTGGGGGTTAACTTCTCATGGCTAGGTATGCACTCACTTTTTCAGCAATAGCCTACACAAACCTGTCTGTCTGTTACCTCTATAGTGGTAGGCATTTATTTTCATTCACCGATTCAGGAGCTGTGTAAACTATACAGATTTTCCAAGTGCTGCCAAGACACACGACTAATCCCATCTCACCATATATTTCCATTTCTAAGTAAATGTCCGCTGAGTAGAATTGGGGGTTTCCGGAAGGCAGAAATCTAGAAGATGGGAATACCGAATAAACATATTCCAGTCAAGAGCGGACTATCCCCATTGATGACGTCACCATACTACGTATTTGCTTGTATCTCACCTAGTAAAAATTCAATTAAGACAATATTTAGTATTTAAGCTTCGAATAAAGTATTTTATGATATAACAGTTTCTTGTTGATATGACATGTATAGGAGTGGACGTTTACTGGAGGCCGAAAACTGAATAATGCAAATTCATGGTTAACAAAAAAGAGAGTTTAAAAGCATATACAGCATCTTTTTTAGAACATTACTTGTGTAATAGAATTTGTTCTATTTGTTTTTCCATTCCGACGTATAATAACGGATATATGAATATTCGAAATTCCACAGTCTAAGCACCCCCCTCTCAATGGTCCGATTTCAGCAATTAACGAAATAGATCTTTATTTTAACATACAACGTTTACATATCGAGTTTGGTAACGATCAAACAAAACCTACCACGGCTCGAGCGTTAACAGACACACACACACACACACATATCTATATCTATATCTATATATATATATATATATATATATATATATATATATATATAAAATTGTAACCTCTGTCTGTATATTGATTTTTTTTTCGAAATTTCACGATAACTTTTCGTTTCACATGTCATAGACACCATAGTCATAGACATTGTTTATTTGTTTGTTTGTTTGTTACCTTTTCATGCATAAACGGCTGAACCGAATTTTATGAAAATAAAGGCCTGAAATTAAAAATAGCGATATTTTGTTTCCGATTGGTTTTTCGACAAATATGCACATAACAAAAGTTATTTATTTTTTTATTTAGAGTAACTTTTGTTATATACGCTTTCGTCGTATACCGAAGTATAAATGAGTTATACGCTAAAAATTATAGCGGGAATCAACAATTTTATTTGGCGCAAAATACTCAACCGAACTAAACCAAACTCGGTATGTGAATTAGCACTAACGTCTTCCTTATAATATGCCATACTAACATTTCTATGGAAGGGCAGGAGTGGGGGTTATAAGGGAGGCCTGAAATTAAAAATGGAGACATTTCGTTTCCTATTGGGGTTTCGGCAAATATGCACATAACAAAAGTTGTTTATTTTCTTATTTAGAGAAATTTGCTCGACAATTCTTTTCAATATGAACTACCAGGTACCTCACCGGGAAAAATTAATTCTAGTATATGTTAATATTTTGCCCTTACTGATTCAAGTCTATACATAATGTACAGGAAACGGGAAATGTGACATTGTGGAGGACAGCGAAGCCTTACATAAAAAATTAACTTTATTATTAAGACATCCAAAGAAACGACGGGTATTAACCCTAAAGACTCGGACGGGTAAATATCAAAATATTGTGCAAAGTAAAGCCTTGTCAAAAAAAATACTATCACCATTCAGCCTCAAATGAATTCCCGAGCGAAGCCGGGTATCTGAGCTATTATATATATATATATATATATATATATATATATATATATATATATATATATATTGAACGGACCTCATTTACGTTAGCTCATTGGTTTGATCGATGGACATTAGAATAAATTTTTCGAAAATTGCTTCATGATTAAGACCTCAATAGCTGATTTCCCTTAAGGGCATCTGCAAAAACTCATAGGAAAGTCCTCAACTGTGTGTGCCATTCGGTTAGACTCCTCCGAGTATCTCAGAAACTTCCAAGGTTCCACATGTCCTGCTAACCCCTGCCTTCCAATGGGAAAGGGTCTAAGGTCAAAATACAAAAATTCCCACATTTCCAGGAGTGTAATTTGGAATAGCGGTGCCCGAACACGCCGATGAATGAGAACGCGAAGCACGAGAACGCCGATGCATTAGAACGCCGATACATGAGAATGCCGATGCACGAGAACGCCGTTGCATGAGAATGCCGATGAACGAGATCGCCGTTGCATGAGAATGCCGATGCACGAGAACGCCGATCCACGAGAACGCCGATGCACAAGAACGCCGATGCACGAGAACGCCGATGCATGATAATGCCGATAAATTAGAACGCCGATGCATGAGAACGCAGATTCACGAGAACGCTGATTCATTAGAATACCGATACATTAGAACGCCGATGCATGCTGATGCCGATACATTAGAACGCCGATGCAAGAGAACGCCGATTCACGAGAATGCTGATACATTAGAATGCCGATACATTAGAACGCCGATGCATGAGAATGCCGATGCATGAGAACGCCGATTCACGAGAACGCCGTTGCATGAGAATGCAGTTGCACGAGAACGCCGTTGCATGAGAATGCCAATGCACGAGAACGCTGTTGCATGAGAATGCCGATGCTCGAGAACGCCGTTGCATGAGAATGCCGATGCTCGAGAACGCCGTTGCACGAGAATGCCGATGCACGAGAACGACGATGCACGAGAACGCCGATGCATGAGAATGCCGATGCTTGCGAATGCCGATTCACGAGAACGCCGATACATTAGAATACCGATACCTTAGAACGCCGATGCATGAGAATGCCAATTCACGAGAACGCCGATACATTAGAATGCCGATACATTAGAACGCCGATGCATGAGAATGCTGATGCATGAGAACGCCGATGCACGAGAATGCCGATACATTAGATCGCCGACGCATGAGAACGCCGATTCACGAGAACGCCGATACATTAGAACGCCGATACATTAGAATGCCGATGCATGAGAATGCCGATGCACGAGAGCGCCGTTGCATGAGAATGCCGATGCTCGAGAACGCCGATGCATGAGAATGCCGATGCTTGCGAATGCCGATACATTAGAACGCCGATGCATGAGAACGCCGATTCACGAGAACGCTGATACATTAGAATGCCGATACATGAGAACGCCGATTCACGAGAACGCCGATACATTAGAATGCCGATACATTAGAATGCCGATGCATGAGAACGCCGATTCACGAGAACGCCGTTGCATGAGAATGCAGTTGCACGAGAACGCCGTTGCATGAGAATGCCAATGCATGAGAACGCTGTTGCATGAGAATGCCGATGCTCGAGAACGCCGTTGCATGAGAATGCCGATGCTCGAGAACGCCGTTGCATGAGAATGCCGATGCTCGAGAACGCCGTTGCACGAGACTGCCGATGCACGAGAACGACGATGCACGAGAACGCCGATGCATGAGAATGCCGATGCTTGAGAATGCCGATTCACGAGAACGCCGATACATTAGAATTCCGATACCTTAGAACGCCGATGCATGAGAATGCCAATTCACGAGAACGCCGATACATTAGAATGCCGATACATTAGAACGCCGATGCATGAGAATGCTGATGCATGAGAACGCCGATGCACGAGAATGCCGATACATTAGATCGCCGACGCATGAGAACGCCGATTCACGAGAACGCCGATACATTAGAACGCCGATACATTAGAATACCGATGCATGAGAACGCCGATGCATGAGAATGCCGATGCACGAGAGCGCCGTTGCATGAGAATGCCGATGCTCGAGAACGCCGATGCATGAGAATGCCGATGCTTGCGAATGCCGATACATTAGAACGCCGATGCATGAGAACGCCGATTCACGAGAACGCTGATACATTAGAATGCCGATACATGAGAACGACGATTCACGAGAACGCCGATACATTAGAATGCCAATACATTAGAATGCCGATGCATGAGAATGCCCATTCACGAGAACGCAGATACATTAGAATGCCGATACATTGGAACGCCGATGCATGAGAATGCCGATGCATGAGAATGCCGATGCACGAGAATGCCGATACATTAGATCGCCGACGCATGAGAACGCCAATTCACGAGAACGCCGATTCACGAGAACGCCGATTCACGAGAACGCCGATTCACGAGAACGCCGATTCACGAGAACGCCGATACATTAGAATGTAGATAAATTAGAACGCAGATGCATGAGAACGCCGATGCATGAGAACGCCGATACATTAGATCGCCGACGCATGAGAACGCCGATACATTAGAATGTAGATACATTAGAACGCAGATGCATGAGAACGCCGATGCATGAGAACGCCGATGCATGAGAACGCCGATGCATGAGAATGCCGATACAATAGAACGCCGATGCATGAGAACGCCGATTCACGAGAACGCCGATACATTAGAATGCCGATGCATGAAAATCCCGATTCACGAGAACGCTGATACATTAGAATGCAGATACATTAGAACGCCAATGCATGAGAATGCCGATGCACGAGAACGCCGATTCACGAGAACGCTGATACATTAGAACGCCGATGCATGAGAATGCCGATGCATGAGAACGCCGATGCAAGAGAAAGCCGATACATTAGAACGCCGGTGCATGAGAATGCCGATGCATGAGAATGCCGATGTACGAGAACGCCGATGCTTGCGATTGCCGATAAATTAGAACGCCGATGCATGAGAACGCCGATTTACGAGAACGCTGATACATTAGAATACCGAACCATTAGAACGCCGATGCATGCTGATGCCGATAGATTAGAACGCCGATGCATGCTGATGCCGATAGATTAGAATGCCGATGCAAGAGAACGCCGATTCACGAGAACGCTGATACATTAGAATGCCGATACATGAGAACGCCGATTCACGAGAACGCCGATACATTAGAATGCCGATACATTAGAACGCCGATGCATGAGAATGCCAATTCACGAGAACGCCGATACATTAGAATGCCGATACATTAGAACGCCGATGCATGAGAATGCCGATGCATGAGAACGCCGATGCACGAGAATGCCGATACATTAGATCGCCGACGCATGAGAACGCCGATTCACGAGAACGCCGATTCACGAGAACGCCGATACATTCGAATGTAGATACATTAGAACGCAGATGCATGAGAACGCCGATGCATGAGAACGCCGATGCATGAGAATGCCGATACAATAGAACGCCGATGCATGAGAACGCCGATTCACGAGAACGCCGATACATTAGAATGCCGATGCATGAAAATCCCGATTCACGAGAACGCTGATACATTAGAATGCAGATACATTAGAACGCCGATGCATGAGAATGCTGATGCATGAGAACGCCGATTCACGAGAACGCTGATACATTAGAACGCCGATGCATGAGAATGCCGATGCATGAGAACGCCGATGCATGAGAGTGCCGATACATTAGAACGCCGGTGCATGAGAATGCCGATGCATGAGAATGCCGATGTACGAGAACGCCGATGCTTGCGATTGCCGATAAATTAGAACGCCGATGCATGAGAACGCCGATTCACGAGAACGCTGATACATTAGAATACCGATACATTAGAACGCCGATGCATGAGAATGCCGATGCATGAGAATGCCGATACATGAGAACGCCGATTGAGAACGCCGATACATTAGAATGCCGATACATTAGAACGCCGATGCATGAGAACGCCGATGCACGAGAACGCCGATACATTAGAACGCCGATGCATTAGAACGCCGATGCATGAGAAATGCCGATGCATGAGAACGCCGATTCACGAGAACGCTGATACCGCATTAGAACGCCGATGCATGAATGCCGATGCATTAGAACGCCGATGCAAGAGAACGCCGATTCACGAGAACGCTGATACATTAGAACGCCGATGCATGCTGATGCCGATAGATTAGAACGCCGATGCAAGAGAACGCCGATTCACGAGAACGCTGATACATTAGAATGCCGATACATTAGAACGCCGATGCATGAGAATGCCGATGCATGAGAACGCCGATGCTTGCGATTGCCGATAAATTAGAACGCCGGTGCATGAGAATGCCGATGCATGAGAATGCCGATACATGAGAATGCCGATGCATGAGAATGCCGATGCATGAGAATGCCGATGCTCGAGAACGCCGTTGCATGAGAACGCCGATGCATGAGAAGGCCGATACATACGCCGATACATTAGAACGCCGATACATGAGAATGCCGATGCATGAGAACGCCGATACATGAGAATGCCGATGCATGAGAACACCGATGCATGAGAATGCCGATACATTACAACGCCGATGCATGAGAACGCCGATACATTAGAATGCCGACACATTAGAACGCCGATGCATGAGAATGCTGATGCACGAGAACGCCGATACATGAGAATGCCGATGCATGAGAACACCGATGCATGAGAATGCCGATACATTAGAACGCCGATGCATGAGAACGCCGATTCACGAGAACGCCGATACATTAGAATGCCGACACATTAGAACGCCGATGCATGAGAACGCCGATTCACGAGAACGCCGATACATTAGAATGCCGATACATTAGAACGCCGATGCATGAGAATGCCAATTCACGAGAACGCCGATGCATGAGAACGCCGATTCACGAGAACGCCGATACAGCATGAGAACGCCGATTCACGAGAACGCCGATACATTAGAATGCCGATGCAGAATGCCGATGCATGAGAACGCCGATGATTAGAATGCCGATACATGAGAACGCCGATGCATGAGAATGCCGATGCACGAGAACGCCGATGCTTGCGATTGCCGATAAATTAGAACGCCGATGCATGAGAACGCCGATTCACGAGAACGCTGATACATTAGAATACCGATACATTAGAACGCCGATGCATGAGAATGCCGATGCATGAGAACGCCGATGCATGAGAGTGACGATACATTAGAATGCCGATACATTAGAACGCCGATTAGGCCGATGCTGCGATACATTAGAATGCCGATGCATGAGAATCCCGATTCAGGAGAACGCGGATACATTAGAATGCAGATACATTAGAGCGCCAATGCATGAGAATGACGATGCATGTGAACGCCGATGCACGAGGACGCGGATACATTAGAACGCCGATGAACGCCGATGCATGAGAATGCCGATACATTAGAACGCCGATGCATGAGAATGCCGATGCATGAGAATGCCGATGTACGAGAACGCCGATGCATTAGAACGCCGATGCATGCGAACGATTAGAACGCCGATGCATGAGAACGCCGATTCACGAGAACGCTGATACATTAGAATACCGATACATGAGAACGCCGATGCATGAGAATGCCGATGCATGAGAACGCCGATGCAAGAGAGGGCCGATACATTAGATGAGAATGCCGATGCATGAGAACGCCGATGCATGCTGATGCCGATAGATTAGAACGCCGATGCAAGAGAACGCCGATTCACGAGAACGCTGATACATTAGAATGCCGATACATTAGAACGCCGATGCATGAGAATGCCGATGCATGAGAACGCCGATTCACGAGAACGCTGATACATTAGAATGCCGATGCATGAGAACGCCGATTCATGAGAATGCCGATACATTAGAACGCCGGTGCATGAGAATGCCGATGCATGAGAATGCCGATGTACGAGAACGCCGATGCTTGCGATTGCCGATAAATTAGAACGCCGATGCATGAGAACGCCGATTCACGAGAACGCTGATACATTAGAATACCGATACATTAGAACGCCGATGCATGCTGATGCCGATAGATTAGAACGCCGATGCAAGAGAACGCCGATTCACGAGAACGCTGATACATTAGAACGCCGATGCATGCTGATGCCGATAGATTAGAACGCCGATGCAAGAGAACGCCGATTCACGAGAACGCTGATACATTAGAATGCCGATACATTAGAACGCCGATGCATGAGAATGCCGATGCATGAGAACGCCGATTCACGAGAACGCTGATACATTAGAATGCCGATACATTAGAACGCCGGTGCATGAGAATGCCGATGCATGAGAATGCCGATGTACGAGAACGCCGTTGCATGAGAATGCCGATGCATGAGAATGCCGATGCACGAGAACGCCGTTGCATGAGAACGCCGATGCATTTGCATGCCGATGCATGAGAACGGCGATGCATGAGAATGCCGATACAATAGAACGCCGATGCATGAGAACGCCGATACATTAGAATGCCGATACATTAGAACGCCGATACATGAGAATGCCGATGCATGAGAACGCCGATACATGAGAATGCCGATGCATGAGTACACCGATGCATGAGAATGCCGATACATTACAACGCATGAATGCCGACACATTAGAACGCCGATGCATGAGAATGCTGATGCACGAGAACGCCGATACATGAGAATGCCGATGCATGAGAACACCGATGCATGAGAATGCCGATACATTAGAACGCCGATGCATGAGAACGCCGATTCACGAGAACGCCGATACATTAGAATGCCGACACATTAGAACGCCGAAGCATGAGATGTGTCTACATCTCTCTGTCAGGAGCCATCAGTGAACAAGAATATTGAACGATACTCCTATGTGGGTCTGGTATATATAATTGCACGGGCTGATTTGGCATTAATTACGATAGCCGTTGGTTTATAGCAAGTGCATTACTCTCATCCCTTAATCCACTCTTCTGTAATCCTATTATCAAGAGTTCATCAGGCCTCCATTTCCGGCTTAAGCTCAATATCGTCGTTATACACTCAGATATAGATAAATATATTCGTTCTGCTCCCTGATTTACAAAATATCTCCTGATGTAGATAAATATATTTTTCTGTTGTGTGTAGGAGCCATTATTATCGATTGACCAAAAACGGTATTATACTCTTTTATTTTGAGTAAGATAAAAAAAAGTATATAGTCAAACTTGTTTAGAATTTAATGTTCTATAATTGTTGTTCAATGATTTTTTCCGTATTTCGATTATGAAACGAGTCTTTCGTAGTCTCTTTATTTTTTTTTTTTTTGGTTTCTGCAAATCCTCACTTCTACTCATCCCATGCATTAATTAAGCCCGTTTTCCGTGAAATGTATTATTTAAGCTGAAATGCCGAAAATTATTTTCATTCGGTTTTTACTATGTGAGATACATACATGTAAATATGTACCGTGTAAAGTAGTCCATTCAAGATTTTACGTTCTAGAATACATCATTTTTATTTGATCGATACTATATTCGATATTTAACAGTTTCCTGCAAGTTTAAATGTTATTTTCGTTAATGGCTGACATCAGACCAGGAAGAAATGGGGGGGGGGTGTTAAAGGATTGGTTTGAATAGAAAATTCTTTATATCTCTGTAAGTTATATATAATTTTTAAAACATTTCTTTGAGTACTCACACAAGACTCAGCCCAGTTGAATATCACTGTAACATTCCTTACCTTCTCGAAAAGCAAACGACTCATGTTGACAATACTGTCCATTAGTTCTTCTTTGCTGTTCTGATCCTCTTTGCTCTTTGAGACTTGCCAACATTTTCCTCAAGGCTTTTCCTCCAAAGAATAGATTATGTCCCTTTGTGAGGGCCAGTGGCGTCCACCGTCCACCTTTGGCCACGAGTCTAATCCCCATCTCTTTTGAATCAACAAGTAGGTAGGTTTTCTGAATGTATTTTTGAACAGCAAAGCACGGGCGATTGTCCAGCTGTATGGACTCCCTTTAATACAGGCCTGGTACACCATGGTAATCAATAAATATAATGTTTGTTCTTGGATTTTTTCAAGTTCGGATGTCCTTCTAATAATACTAATATGGACTTAAACTCTTCTATAACTGTTCAACTAATTTAAAGTCCTTTACTCAGAAATTGTAGCACGTTTTAATCATGCTGTGATGAATTTATTATTTCTCTCTTAGTAATAACAATGAATCGGTTTCATATTGAGTATTGTATAACAAATTGGGGCTTCTAGAAAATGTAATGTTCATTGATGATTTCTCTTAAGGAAAATCAGCTATTAAGGTTGTACTCATAACGGGATTTTCGAAACATTTCCGGACTAGGAGATGACGAAACTGTGGTCCACTCAAAATTATATATATATATATATATATATATATATATATATATATATATATATATATATAGGGTGCGCTTTTATTGTCTTTCATAAGAATATACTCACTGACGTACTTAAATACAGAGTAGGACCGTTATGTACAAATAACCAAGCTGAAGCGCTTGCATTAATGAACGCAGTCGAATACGTAAAACGAAATAATAAACAAGTTACAGAAGCAACTATAAACACAGACAGCAAGATAACAATACAAAAACTATTAAACACTGCCATACATGACCCATTGACAGAACAAAGTAGGCAAGTAATTACTGACTTTCAAAACAACACAAAAATATATTTGACTTGGGTCAAAGGACATGCCGGACTCTACGAAAATGAATTAGTTGACACAATTGCAAAAGATACATCCAATATTCCCACAATATACTCCAACATAACAAAACAAAGTCTACAATACACGTTACGCACGGACACAATAAAACAGTGGCAGGAGCGATGGGACAAAACAAAGAGGAGCACATTGGAGTGGATAAATTATAGTGGGCCATATATACTAATTTATAATATTCAGTTTTTGATCTGCCTTCATTAAAGGGCTGGAACAAAGTAAGTTTAATTTTTTAACAAGTGTATCTATTATATTTGGTTCGTCAAGTCTTATTTCTTCTTCAAAATTAATTCCGAGATATTTTATTTTTTCCTTGTTACCTATGGAATCAATTTTAATGCCATCAATTGTTGAAATAATATCTTTTTTCAGATATGCCCTTTTCAATTTTGATGGCCTTACACTTGCTATTGTTTATTTCCAACCCAATCTTATGAAGGCAATCCACTGCAAGGCCCAGTAAATGTTCAGCAGACTCTTCATCCTTTGCTATAATGGGAATATTGTCCGTAAAGCCACAAACTGTAAGCCATTTACAAGTGGGTAACCGTAAGCAGTTGCAATTTCATTTTCAGACAGTTCTTGGAGAATAAAATCTATTGCAGCGTTAAATATTACTGGAGATAGTGGGGCACCCTGGGCTACCCCTTTCTTAACATCGATGGTTATTCTGTTCTGCTTTGAAGGGCCTATGACGCTTAATTTGTTCCCTATTAGTAGTTGAAGAATTAAATCTTTTAAATTTTGTGGAATGGGGTGTGAAGACAATCATTTCTTGATATGATCATGCCCAATGGTATCAAAAGCCTTTGTAACATCCAGAAACACAATACAACAATCGTTTTTTCTTCTTTTAGTGTCTTGAATGCAGCCGTTAATTCTAGAATAATTAATGAATGTACCTGGGCACGAAGTAAATCCTCTCTGGTGAGTTGATAATTCTAGATATCGCCTTAATTTCTTGTCCAATGCCCTTTCTATAATCCTCCTTGTGACAGCGAAAATTGTTATTGGGCGATAATTGGAGATGTTGTCTTTTTTCACCAGACTTATGAATGAGAACAGTCCTTTCAACCTTCAGGCATTCCGGAACAAAGCTCCATTTCAGCATATTAGTCGGCTATCGATGTAAGAACATTGTAGCATTTAGTGTCGCGGATAGTTCTTACATAAATACCATCGATACCTGGAGCTGAGTCTAAAGACATCCCTTTACATGCAGCTTCAATGTCTTCATTAGCTAGTATAATATTTTCCGGAGTATCAGGAAAGTTATAATATTTGTTCAACGTGTTCATATTTTCAGTTCCGAAAATATTTTCGAAATGATTATTTATTATTTCGGAATCTATAGTACATTTCACTTGATCATTAGAATTGTTTAAAATGTTGTTAACTATTTCTTTTCTTCTGTAATAATACAGGTATTGAGCCAATTCAAATTTATATCGATTTCGACGACGCTCTGCATCCCTCTTGCTTTTCTTTACTGGATTGTTCGTCCTAGAATACGTATAACTATCCGGGTTATCTTTGCTTATATATCTCGCTTGGTAATATTTTGCAGCTGGATGAATTGAACCTTTGCCATTCATTTGGCTCGTCCGTAACCAATTAACAAACTAGATAAGTGAATTCTGAAAGAGGTTGTCATTTCTTTCACTTAATATTAAATTGTTGAACTTTATTTCCCAATTCCTAATAATATCATTTGGGTTATTGTCATGTGATCCGTTTAGATTAGCCTTATCAATATTCACATTGGAATTAGATTCTGATATCCCAGCCAATGTCTTAATGTATTCTTCTGAGTGCGCCTTAATAAGATGGATTTTTTAGCATTTAGATAATTTTCCACATATTTGGCATTTATCAGAAGAATTAATATTTAAATCTGTAACATGGCTTCTTGCTTTATGTCTATTTATCCCTCTTCGGGTATAAAATTTATTACATATTTCGCAAAGTATAGAGTCTTCCACAATGACAGATTGTTCATCTGGCATTGTCTAATTTATGATATATTTAAATGTTTTGAGGTTAATCTAAACATACTTATCATACCTTCTTGACATTTGCAGCTTGGAAGGGGGGGGGGGTTCTTGATTTCCACTGGCAGAGGTGGCTTCTTAGCTTGAATCCTAGTGTTTGATTTGTCTTTCTCGGCTGTTTTACCCCAATGAATGAATTTTTAGCACAGAGCTTTTTTTTTCGTGTTATTACTTTTAGCTACCACCTGTTTTATATATATATATATAGCCTAGCGGTCACAATTTTTGTTTTGTTGTTACCAAATTGGATATTTAAACGTTTTATGTAAAACTAATAATGAAATTCGTTAACGACTGAAATATTTCCGTTATTATGGGTCAAATTGAAAAATGTTACAAAACCGATATTGTTTAACTGTGTATGCTCTACAAATATTGATTTATACATCGAGTTCGATCGTCATTTGTCGGGAAGGGAGTCGGCGGTTATTCGCGTTTGAGGTGTCGAACGAGAGAGTATGTACCCGAGAGTTTTTCCCCCGATCGGTAAAGCGATATGTACTCGGAACGGGCAGAGAAATAGCGAATTTAAGGCGTCGCGGGGGAGGTTGGGAATAAAAAATTTCGGAGGGGCTTATCTCGCTGGGAGTGAGAGCTACCTCGAATCCGACAATTTTTCAAAGCAAAAAGCGACCATGACGAACAAAACGGTACCCGGATCTCGAATATCCACCGAGCGGTTCTGGCCGAATAATTCAGGTAGAAAACGGGCTCATGGCTTTAAATTATTGAATATTGTCAACTTTATTATCAGATTTCCCTTAAGGGAATTCAGCTATGGCATTCTTACTCAAGTCGCGAATTGTGAACAATTTCCACAAAAAGCAAAGATCAAGTTTGTTAGCAGTCAGTGTTGTTGTTAACGGACCAGTGGGAGGGGGGGGGGGTAAGGGGTGGAGGAATATTGAAAATTCTAAATATCTCCGTTATAACACGTCGTATTGAAAAATTGTGTAGTTTTGTCTATTATCATTATATAGTTTTCAGACTTCAGAAAACTTTTACTCATTGCACTTCAGAAATAAGAGAATATATCAGAATAAGGCGTTTTTTTCTAAGCATAAATACCAAATATTGGTTTCAACGGACGTCATCAATTAAGATTTTATTGACAGCCCACTTCTACCCTTCGAATTTTTTTTTTTATTGAAATAGAGAAGATATGCTCGTTAGATGTGATCAACAGTGAGTAATTGCAAAATTTGGGAAATCCGCTACTGAGCACCTGCGTGACGGACTTTATTTATTCCGTTTGTTCACATTTTTTAATATTTTGTATTTATAGTTAACTGGGCTGTTGCTGGTGATGCAAGGAGGAAAACCAACAAACAAAGGGAGATGTAACGAGAGAGCAGTGGTTTTTGAGAGATTAATCTCCTTTTATGAAGTTATTTCAAGTCTAAATATTAATTGGTTTATCCCTATATCCTGTGTTGGAATGGTAAAAGCGCATCCTCGAATCGTCCTGACTAATAGTGACGTGTGGGTTGCAATCACTTTCCTGTTCGATTTTCGCTCCATAATCACAAACTGTAGTCTTTAATGAACATTCCCACTATTGGCTGGCCTCTGACCACACCTGTAAATTTTGCTAGGTATGTTTACTAACAATATCGTACTTGACATGGATAATGAATAATATCATTATTCATTCATTCACTTTGCATCTCGTCAAAGCATTATGCGACAAGTTAATAAAGAGAGGAAACTCTATGAAGGAGGGTGCCAACAATAAAGGGTTTTGGGCTACACAGGGTACTCATAGCTAGGATAGTAAATTACCATGAAGAAACTATCATGTTATTTTAAAAATATTTATAAATATAAAAATATTGTAAATAATAAGAAAAATAAGGAAGAAAAAAAAAATAAAATGGACATATAATTAAGAATAGGATAAATTAAACTATATTAATTATATAAATAATAAAATGGACAAAGCACTTATAAATTTGAGTTGGCTTTAAGTTATTTAGGTTTATATTTGGCGGGCATGAAATTTCTGACAAGAATTGTACGTATCCTTTGAAAGATAGTCGACTGGACAAAGGCAATGACATAAAGAGTTGGATTTATATAAACTGGTACTGATCTAATGAAATTTATATATCTCAAATCCAGAATACTATTCCAACATTTGTTATTACGCAAAGTCCTACATTTAATTTTCGATGGAACACAAAATAGAAAATGCCAAAAACAATTAAAATATAAATTAAGGGGCTCACGTTAGCCATGGCGTTGGTCTTATCTCACATAGTAAACTTAGAGTTGCAAGTTCGATTCCCACTTGGGCAATAGGAATTTATTTAGTGACGAAGACTTTAAATAAAATCCTTAGTGCCACCCTGGCTGGAACAAAATGGCAACCTGTAGATAACCCTCCCCAATTAGCCACAGTAGCAAAAATTGGACGTTAATAAATAATAATTCGATCTGTACAAATTAGAATCAGCCTGAGTTACTGCCATTGTTATTTCTACAAACGGACTTGTGGCTAAAAATACAGTCAGAAGTACTAAATATTTAAATGTATGTGAAGAGATAATTAGACAGTCACAAAAATAGATATTATGAAATTCTGCTAGGATAGTAAGGGAATTTCTGAATACCAAATAAAGTGACCCTTTTTACGGATTGGCAAAATATTCCCCCGGCAGTGAAGGATTTACGCCTAGGCTCGTGAGGCCTGGGCCTAGGGCGGCATAATTTGAAGGGCGGCAAAAGTTTTGAAATGCCAAAATTTCAGAGGCAAAAAAAAAATAAAGACAATCATTTTCAAAAATTGGTTCAGATTAGTTCTTATAAAAAATGTTCTATAGAATATATTATAATTCATTAATTTACTTCTCAATCTGTATGGGTAAGATGGTAATTTTTTAATAGATTAATTATAGTATTTGTCGAGTAATGTTCTTTACTTTCTGTTGCTTTAGTGAGACTAACCTCACGTGTATAACGCGTTTTGAAATTACTAAATCTGAATAACTTCTCAACTTGTTTTTAGTGTGAAATAATAATACCATAGATTTGCATGTATTGAATATCATTTTAATATTCATTCAAAAGTGTCAGAACATTTTTCGTTTATAAATATGGCTCTATTTCTTCAAGACATGAGAGACAGACAGTTTTCTAAATATGAAGAAAAAGCCAAAGCGCTATCTGGAGTTCACGATTATTATCGTTATGATATTCGTCCCAAAAAAACCAGAACAATTCAGCCAGATGAGTCACGGCCAAATGAAAGAACTCCTTTTTCTGGACAAGAAAATTTTCGCACAAATGTTTATTATCCTATTCTAGACACTTTGAGTGTACAATTGGTCGGGCGTAAAAGTGCGTATGATAAGCTTTACGACAATTTTTTTGATGATTTATCTGAAATAGATATAAACGAATTGAAAAATCTTGCCAATAAACTAGTCAGTAAGTATCCTGACGATTTGGAAGAGACGTTAGGCAATGAATGTATTCATTTACATTTTCAACTCAAAGATTCCTTAGCAAATACAGAAGATGTACGCTCTGCACAAAAAATTTGCAATGTATTGCATTCACGGAGTCTTCGAGACGTTTATCCGAATGTGGAAATTGCTCTCCGTATTTTTTGAGTATTCCGGGTACAAATTGTTCAGGAGAAAGATCTTTTTCCACTCTAAAAAGGGTAAAAACTTATTTACGCGCAAGCATGGGCCAAGATAGGCTTAATGCTCATGCATTATTGTCTATTGAAGCTCAACTAGTCCAAGAAATTAATTATGACGATATAATCGACGTTTTTGCGCGAAAGAAAGCCAGGAAAATTTTTTTTTCAAATTGATTCATATTAAAAAAAAATATTTATTATTTATCTGTCTGAAGTTTATAACTTATTTATCTGTAATGTTTATTGGTTATATTTAAAAAATTATGTTTCAATAAATAAAGTGATTTTAAAATAAAAATATTGGATCAAAATTAATGAAATTCATTAAAATGAACTTTATTATCAAAAAGGGCGGCGCATCGAACGGGGCCTAAAGCGGCAGCAAGTCTAAATCCTAGCCTGTCCCCCGGTAAAAAGATATTCAGGAAACTGAGAATAAAACTTTCAAAATAATAAATAAATTCGTATATTTTTGAAGTAACAAGTCTGCCTCCATAATCAAGGGTTGGTAGAATGTACAATAATAATTGAAAATAATTTGAACATTTTTGCTAAGCTTCATGAGTATGCATCTCCAACGTACATTAAGCTTTGACTCACGTTTTGAGAAAATGATAAAGCCATTTTCAACGACGGAACCCTGAAAATAGTTTATTTTTTTCGCAATCGAAGTAATTCGACTCTTGGTGGTCAAAGATGCCATCGTTTGTCGGCCGTTGGTTGTTTCTATGTACGTTTTGATATTTGGAGCACAATGACGTTCTGATTCCAAATTGAGTTTGAATAGGGCCGATTGATTGAATACAATCTAGCTCTACCTCCAAATAGGGTTTGGGTAGTATGGAATATTTGCTTCGGCCTGTATTGGTTTGTCGTCGGTCTACCGGGCATGGGGTAATTTGTGGTGGCCAGTTACTATTGTTTGGTCATCTCGCCATGGTTATTGAGTCTGAGTTGATATTAATTGTTGATTGTTAGTTATGGTTAGTAAAATTGGTTACTACATACCTAAGGTGGTTGCCTTGGTGCGCAGTGATTGAAATGGTTCAAAAACCTCCAAGAATGAAATGAAATGTATTCCAATAAGTTGACCTAGGTACCTGCTGTGTCATAGCTTCCACTCATTTCTTCGGTTTCTTAACGGCGGGGATTATAGTGGCAGTGCTAAATGGAGATTTCAGACTTTAGTGAAAATCTCGTTATTGGCTTGCAATTTTACTTTTCATTTAATGTCAAAAAAAAGAAAACAGAGAGAAGGATTTTGCAAACAAAACTAGAGTTGTGCAGTGCCGTGTTCTTTATTCAGATCAGTGCAGTGACGTGTTTTTGTGAACTTCATTGATCGTTAATTATTGTACTGTGTGATAACAAGTGAAGTTATCAGTACATTCTGTGAGTTAAGAATTATTTACCAAGTGTGCATTGTAAAATAAACTTGCAGTGATAAAAATTTTAAATCTTCTATGTTTAAGTTTGTAATCCAAAAGAACTCTAATGAACAACGTTTATTATTTTTGTCATAAACGTAAAAATGTATATAAAATTATAACTTCTGTCTTTACATTGATTTTTTTCTTGAAATTTCATGATGACAGGAGTGGGAGTTATAAGGGCCAGAAATGAAAAATCACGATATTAAGTTTCCTTTTGCTGTTTTGGCAAATATGCACATAGTAGCAGTTATTTAGTTTGTTATATTTCATTTTTCAGTTTTCACGTTTCAGTTTTTGTACTTGGTATATCTTATATGTTTTGTTTGTTATGCATTTTGTGTTCCATTTCTTATTTCGTTGTCCATTTCTGTTTTTATTTTTTCAATTTCGTTTTTGCATTTCATTTCGGTTTGTGGTTTTATTTTCGTTTAAAGTAATATGGTTATGTGTTTTAATTTTATATAGATTTTTTTCTATTGGTTATATTGGTTCTTCAGTAAACGTGCACATTGAAAAAGTTCGTTTATAATTTCAAGTAACATTTGTTATATTTTGATGTATACCGAAGTATAAACGATATATACGCTAAAAACTAGAGTGGATGTCTAAAATTGTATTAGTCACAAACAACTACTTTCCCCTTCAACTAACGATTACGATTACTGTAATGAAACTAACTTCCATCGGGAGACCTTGAAAGATGTCTGGTTCTCTCCACTGAAAGATATTTTGAGTAGACTGGGATTGAATGATGTATTCCAACAGGCAACGATGTGTTGGCTACTCAAGAATAAGGAAGATATAATCGAGAAATGGAAGAACCACCTATTATCAATTGACGTCGAAAGAGTTCTGAATTCTCTCTACAGCCCTCTATTCCGAAATTTGAGTTCCCTTGGTCTTGGCGAAGAGTATCTCCAGTTTGATGTGCCTTTAGAGAAGAAGAGAGCCCTAATCCAGCTGAGACTGTCGTCGAGTGATGAGATTCGTCTCTTCCTGAATTGCATTGCCTACAAGATGAACACTCAGGACATCTGTACAGTCTGCAGTCAGTATAAACAAGAGACCCTGTATCACTTTATCCTCGAATGTCCACTCTATGATTCATTGAGAGCACTCTATCTTGTACACAATGAACCTCCAGCATGAAATGAAGAACAGCTTCAGTCTTTACTTATGCCAATTGATAATTATGCCTTGTCAAATTTGTTTTATTATATCACTGGGGGCTTTAGGATAAGAACATTTTTGAATAGAAGCTTTGAGTGGATTAATTATTTTTAATTTTACTTAGTTTTCATAGAAGAATTTAGTTTTTTTGAATTATACTCTATCATTTTGTTTTATTTTTTGTTGTGGTATCTTCTTTTTCTAAAATTCTAAATGTTGAAGTTTTGCATTTCATTTAGTTGAACATTATTTTGTTAGTATTCTCTTATGTTCTATGTTATTTATCCTTCTTCCTAATAGTTATATAACAAAATATAGAATATTATTGATTGAAAATTACTGTAATGTTATCAGTGTGTGCATAATACTGAAAGGATTTGAAATGAGGTGAAATTATACAACTCCCAATTCATACACAGGCTTGTAACAGTCGTATTATGGCGGGAATGTACAGATAAAGTTATAATCGCTTCCCCCCCCCCACCTCCTGAGTTCTCCTGAATTCAGATTGTTTTTTGAGCTCAAATGCGATTTGATGTTTTTACTTTTATTCTAGTATTGCAGTGTTATTCTCAGAAATGTGAATTTATATAATTCAAAAAATAATTAATTTAAAAGGATGAACACTTTGAGGACGGCGGGGGGGGGGGGGTGAAGCGCTGGAAAGTTGCACTCAGATATTATTGGTATTTATTAACACTGCTCCTTTAATATATTAAGTATACTTTATGTATGAATATGTACCATTATGAATATTATGTTTACTTTCCAGGAATAGGAAGGAACATTTTGTAATGATATTTATGTACATAAATAGCTGCCATCGTTGAGTTTCGGACCGCTTTTGAGCAAAGGAGCTTTTATGCAACCATAGTTTGGGATAGATATTACTAATCATGTGGTCCGTGATGTTTGTAAAAAATATACACATTCAGGAGGCGAGTAATTTGAGTGAGTTATGCCTCATTCGTATGCTTGATTTATATTGATAAATACATTTCATTTCCATTCCATAAATAACTTCATATACGAAATTCGTTTATTTTGTATTGCGGTATCTGATTGTTAATCAACTGATAATGTAGCTATATATTTAATGAATCGTTAGCAGAGGTATTCATTACTTACCCTCTACATGTGTTATCCATTGATTTAATTGGCCGGTGTGGAGTGGTTGTGGGAAACTGAATTGAAGCCAACCACTTTACAAGTTTAATATTACTAACATAGTTAACTTTTGGAGGTATGCTTTTTTATTTAAAAAAAAAAATTCGCAGGCGGGATATGTGTAGCGGTTATCTGGAATGCCTAGAATGTATTAAATATGTATAATTTCAAATTATAGCCCTTGAACTGATAAATTCGTTCCGCTCCATACCAAAATAAAAATACGCATGCGCTGCGTTATCTAAGCAGATTTCCCACTTGTTTGCATTTATCTTAAAAAGTAAAAGTTCAATGAGAACATTATTTGGTACTTAAGTTTAAAATAATGTGTTTCATTATATAACAGAGTATTAATTATGTGAGATGAGTAGGTGTGGGGGTTTACTGGATGCTGAAAACTAAAAAATGTAAATATCTCAGTTAATATTTAAGTTAGAGAATAAATGTATATAACAACATTTATAGAATATTACATTTGCAATAAGATAAATTCTATGCTATGTTTTAATCCGACGCATAATTAATATAAATCAATTTAAAAGAAAAAAGAAAAGAAGACAATATCAATTGAAGATGAACCCCAGAAAACAGCCGTAAAACCTTTTGTTAAAGGTACAACAGAAAATATCTCAAGGACACTCAAGAAGCAGGGAATAGAAACATCATTTCGCACTGACAAGAAAATAGCACACATGTTACCCAGCTGCATAGATCAACTCCAGACTAAAATCCCAGGAATATACAGCATACCCTGTTCTTGCGGCTTAGAATATATTGGACAAACCGGCAGATTGATAAACACCAGGGTCGCCGAGCATATCAAGAGTTTACAAAAGTTTCGGACAGAAGAATCAGCAACAGCAGAACACTACTGGGAAACTAATCACAGCATCAAATTCGATGAAGTTAAGGTGCTGGCCAAGGTGGACCGATACCAAGAAAGACTGGTTCGAGAAGCCATAGAAATCGCGAAATGCACATTCAACATCAACAGGGAGGATGGATACAGACTCATCAAACTCTGGAAACTCGTCATTCCACAGAGACCACGAGCAAGAAACATAAACGACGGTATAGCGGGTGAACGACCACCGGAAGAAGTATCCGTAGACACCTGGAGGACAAGGCCTACATAA
Source organism: Riptortus pedestris (assembly GCA_019009955.1). Lineage (NCBI taxonomy): Eukaryota > Metazoa > Arthropoda > Insecta > Hemiptera > Alydidae > Riptortus > Riptortus pedestris. The sequence continues at coordinate 21,109,491 of CM032231.1, forward strand.
ATACCTGAGGTGAACACACACTCTTCAGTCTCAGAGATAGCCCTGAGGAAGCTAGAAGCATGTCTAGCGAAACGTTGACAACTAAAATGCAGACACGGTCAATACCCGAAGACCTTAACAGTATTAATGATCATGAACATGGAAGTCTACGAGTTTATTTATTTTATATATATATATATATATACATACATACACACACGTAGATATATGTGGAGATAAAGAATAGTATAGTTGGGATACAAGAAAGGAAAAATGTGAGCAGCCAAAACTGAATTGGTCTTGTAAGTGAATTTTCATTAAAACCTGATTGGACTATTTTTAAATCCAATTACACCAAGTATTTTTTGCGTAATAATATTGTAGACAAGAAGCGTAAACACAAAATTACGACCGCTAGAGAGGTAACAGACAAATATATATATAATTGTGTGGATGTTTTCGACAAGGTTATATTTACACATATATGGTTTTGTTATTTGTTCTTCGAGTTTTGGTCAATGTTGGTGAAAAAATGTTTATTTATTTATTTTGGAGCGTTCGCAGCGAGGCGATATTGCTCATCAAAAAAGAACAAACAAAAATAACAATGTATATAAACAAAATGCAAAACTGAAAATAGTAACAAGAAAAAATTAAACAATACAAACTAAGAACGCAAAAAAATAACAAAATGCAATAAATAACAGAACGCAAAAAACAAGAAAAAAAAACGCAACTAAATAACAGAACCCAATCAAATAACAAAACGTAACTAAATAACTGAACGCAACCAAATAACAAAATCTAACAAAAGAGACAAAAAACCAAATTAACAAACAAACAAAAACAAGACATTAAATTCAAAAACAAAAAAATCTTGAAAGGAAACTAGATAATTAAAAACTATAAAGACTAATAAAATTACGTAAACAATTATATACTTTCAATGGTTAAAAACAAGACTAGAATCAAATAAATAAAAATTAGTATGAATAAAATGAACAGATTAAATTTTATAATATCTAAAATATTTACAATCATATGCTCTTACTTTCTTTATCACACATACAAAAACGCGCGCGCGCACACACACACACGCACGCACAACCTGAATAGATGATTTCCCTCAAGGGAAATCTGCTAAAAGGCTATCCTCTTAAATTCGTTCTCAGAAGATGCTTTTAGGCTAGTGAAGATTTTGTTAATATCAGTCTCACCTTGTGATACACCTTTAGAAGGTATTATTGATTGCCTTGTTCAACATTTTATGAGTTGGAGATCCAAGTTCCCTAACTGATATATATGTTACAATAGTTTTAAAGAAATGAATGAAAGAGTTAATGACTGGCTAGCCTGCATTACTGGTTTAGCGGCTGATTGTGGCTTCAGTGCTGAACTAAAGATGGTACTTCGTGACCATTTTATCATGGGCTTAGGAAAAGGTACAATTATGGAAAGGTTGTTTGAAGAAGACGCAAAAACGCTTACGATTCAGCGTGCTGTAGAATTAGCCTCAGAAAAAGAAGCGTCCACTCACGATTATGAGCTCCCAATTGAATCTGACAGTCAACAGTGCGCTGAACAAGACCAGGAAAACTAATGTGGTTAGATTCCAGCACCGACTAACCAAGGAAGATGCTATCAAGTGGTTTTTCCAGTTTATTTAAAGTAGGAGAGTTTTGGTATATCAATATATTGTTGAAATATGATTAAATGTCACGTGTGTGAAACAAGAGAATGGATTATTGTATTGTATGTCTATGTAAAGAATGGATTATGCATTGTATGACAATGAGAATATAGTGGCACATTTGAATATATTACAATATCGGTACAACCTCAATAACTAATTCCCCCCCCCCCCCTGTGCTGGATATACATTGATCAAAAGCAGTTGTATGTTAGATTTCCTCGTTTGTGTTCCGTCAATTTTCCTCACCCAGTGCAGGCGAGTAGAGTATAGCTTAGGCCAACTTTTAGTGTGTATGAATTACGGTTTTCATTTCGTAAAATCAATTTTGAATGATATGTCGTCAACCTAAATTACATTACTTGCAATATTCTGGTGTTGCTCTTAGGGTCAACTCAAATGATTGACTCTCGTAGTTCTAAGAACGTTAATTTTAGCAGATTTACCTTATGGGGATGATGTTGTACTCTTGAAGCGAGAAAAGAGCTGTTGCATGGATAATGGGAGCCTGGAACGTGGATGAATGGAGTTGCAGAAGATGGCCGTGAGGAAGGAGGCAGTTGATCAATATGGCCAATATACTGATTACAAAGAGGCCAAAAATAGCCGGAGAAACGTTCACTTCGAATAAAATACTGTGAAGAACTGTGAAATATAATCAAAGCCATGGGGTTTAAATGAAATATAAAGAAATTAAACGAGTGCACTTGGAACAAAATCCCTTTCTACACAAGAACCTTTCAATGCTCTCAGGAAATGTTTGGAGCTGAGTTTAGAACGTTCGGTAGAATTTAATTAAAATAAATTGCTTTTTACTGTTGTATGAATGCATGGCTTTCCAAGTAAAACAATAATACTCTTTGTCAAACAAGACACGTTTGATCAATACAGCCCAAAACCCGGCGATATTTTATTTTATACAATTTTCAACAGTTTCGTTCGCTTGACAATGGAGCAACAATGCATTTGCCGTCAGATTTTTTTCAATCTTTATTAGCATGTTTGAGAAAAATCCTAACATGTTAATAAAGATTATTAATCAACGAAAGTTAAATAGCGACACCGAAATCAATGAGCTTGAATTTGGGAAACTAATCCATCGATGTTTGGATTAATTCCACTGATACAAAGACGAAAAGAATTTTCCAAATTATCGTCAGTCAGCCGATGTACGATGTTTTGATTTATTAAATTTCATCAATGAAAAGAACTGTCCGCATTTATAAGTACTGCCAAACGCACAAATCTCTCCTCATATTCCTCATTTGGAGTAAGTAGTGTAATATTTTTGTTTAATTGGGTTTTTCAAAATGTCTCGCGAGCCGGATCAAACCTTACCGCGGGCCGGTGGTTGGCCACATATTTGCATAATTCACACTGAGCCACTCTTGTTAGCATCTTCTGGGCTTAATATGTGATCCTTACTCCTCTCTAATGCATTCATTAAAAACCTCTTCCCTTCTTATTGAGCTTTATTATACAAATAATAAAATTCAATAGCTGAGGAGGCATTAAAAATTAAATTATTTATTAACGTCCACTTTTTTTCAACCAAGGCTAATTGGAACTGGCTATCTACAGGTCCCCACCCTTTTCTAGCCAGGATTTTATTTAATGAATTCCGTCACTAAATAAATTCCTTTGCCCAGGCGGGAATCGAACTCGCCACTCTAGGCATTATCTTTCTTAGTTAATATGAAACACTCACATTTACTTCCTTTCTAATTGGCGTCTTTCAGAAAGACATTTCCAGAAGATAATTTTTGAGATTTCAACGCTCTTAATACCAACTCGAATATATTTTAAAGTCCGACACGCAGGGGCTGCTTAAACTAAGCAGATTTCCCATGTGAAGTTTAGCAATAGAGGTAACACTTAACACCACCGTGAGTAAATACAAATAGGTATGAAAAATCTTTCAGTTAATTTTAATAAATTCCCAACTGAAACGGTTTCTGAATTGTAAGAATAATTTATATTTTAATAACTCAAATTTTAGTAGTCCAAGAACTAAAGAAGGGGGGGGGCGGATGAACAGAACGTATTTGCATAAATCTCACAAAGTTACTAAGGTAAGGTTAGAAACGACAGGTAAGGTTAGAAGCTTCCATCAGAGCCGAACAGTTACGGAAACGGCCGAACTAATCCGAACAATACCCGACCACATGTCCAACAGACTTCATAAAAATGCAAATATCTCGGTTAATATTCAAGATAGCGAATACGTGTATACAACAATATATATAGTAAATTTAATTTGCAATAAGTATGGTTCTATACAATTTTTCGATCCGATGAATAATAACGGAGATATTTCGAAAATTCCCCCTCTAAACCCCCTCCCTCTGGCCCGATTGCAGCCATTAACGAACTTGATCTTTCTTTTTTTATAGAACGACTAAATATCGAGTTTGGTTACGATTAAACAAGACGCTAGAGCGTTAACAGATATATATATATATATATATATATATATATATATATATATATAATTTTGAACGGAACTCATTTTTGTTATCTCCTGGGTAGGATCGATGGACATTTGAAAAATGTTTCGATAATCGCGTCATGAGTACGACCTCAATAGCTGATTTCCCTTAAGGGAAATCTGCTAATATGCATACAGCTATGAACGGAGCTTCCCGCAGCACACTCAAAAACGGCTAGCCTACAAATGTTGAAATTGCCTAGGTATGCACTCCACAAGGGGGGGGGGATGTTCAAGAAGGGCCAAAATGGCAAATGCGTCCGTACGTATTAGACACAAAACAATTGTTTAGAACCATTTCAGTTTATTGTGAAAATATCTATAAATTACGTTCAATGACATTTTTTGGAACGGCGATATCGTATATTGCTTTCGAATGAAATCGTTTTTAACGAAAGTCAACCAAAAAGTTTGATATTCAGTTTAATAGGAGTGCATGGAAGCTACGTAGTGTCGAGATCAGATTTTTAAGAGAAATGGTAAGAGCCGTAGCAAAAAGCGCCACTGACTCCACACCAATAGTTAGGTAATAGAAATTCTCAGCTGGCTGCCTTACAGTCATATGAGAAGCTGCAGATTGAGTTTCGTGAAGGAAATCTGATGCGTCCAACGATAAAGGCAATCACCGGCCCAACAATGTTCCGACACTAGTTTAAATACAGGAAGGCCGACAGAGTCACCATTGCGTTTTTAATTCCTGAAGAATTTCTTCTTTGAGGCTGGAGTTTCTGATTATAACAAATAAATTCAGACTGGAGAACCCGTAAAAATTGTCCACATAATTTATTAATATCTGATCAACATAATATGATGACAAGGTTACCTAAGTAAATGAATCAAAATAAATCATCGTTTTTATTCGTAGGATATGAAGTTGATATAACTTTGGAAAATTAATTAAAATGTACCTCAACGATGAGATTAAGATTTCATTTACAATTGCTTACAAGATTATTCCCATGTAATTGGGGTTCAGCTTATATAATTGTGTTAATTTATATTAAATGTTTTAGGATAAAATTATTGATTATATGTTTTTGAATTAAAAGAAAACATACTTTCTTTGCTAAACGATAGTAAAAATAAAATGTTTTAAAGCAAGCAAAAACAGAAAAAAAATATTAAAACTAATAAATGCAGAAAAAAAAAGCATTCGCCGAACTTCAAAATGAATAAAATTAAAAAAGTCCGTCACTCAGGGACTGCGTTAACTATACAGATTTCCCACGTGCGTCACGTATTTGCATTTGTCTCAAAACGTAAAAGTTCAATAAGAACAATATTTGGGATTTAGGCTTTAAACAAAATATTTCATAACATAATAGAATATTGCTAATAACGGAGATATTTAGAATTGTCGAAAATCCTCCCATCTAAATCCCCCCTGCTGAAATCTGCTAAAAAATTGCGACCGCTACGCTGCGGTAACAGACACATATATATATATATATATATATATATATATATATAATTTTGAACGGACGCCATTTTCGTTATCCTACCCAGAATCATTGAACATTTGAAAATTGCGTCATCAGTACGACCCCAATAGCTTATTTCCGTTAAGGGAAATATGCTAAAAGAATGGCACATATGTATACTGAAAATGAATAAAGAAAACTTTACATACAGAAAAAATATGGATCATAAAAATTATGTTTATATTAAAAAGGTAATAACGATGACCTTAATTTAACCAGCCCGGCATTATATTTCTAAAGTAGCATCAGATCATCTCTGGATGAAGTATAATAATATCAGGGAACCAGCTATCATTATCTACAACAACAATAGTGTTCATGAGTTTATTTTTAATGCGGAGATATTGCAGTGAGGCTTGAAGAAGAATTCGATATCTAAACGTTTTATGCTAAACTATAGATCAAGTTCGTAAATGGGTCACATATTTTGAGAGAGGAGGTTTATAAAGAGGGTGAAAGGAAATCAAATGTTTCCTGCGTCCTATTGTCGGGTAAATTTTATGTCTTACCCAAGTTGCACTATGCATTTTTTTCTTCTTATTTTTCCATAAAGTGAATAAAGTAGTATGAAAACGTGGAGAGAAGATGAGTGAAACGTTCATCTGCCCACTGAATACGACAGCACTCGGTGAATTGCTGCTGGCAACCAGAAGAAAACCGTTATATTTATGCGTCATCAGGCTGAATCTAAACTATAGCCTAAAGGACTTCCAGTTATCCAGATCAAAGGCTGATAAAGGACTTGATTCAGAAAACTAATTTCCTGAAGTTAATGCTGTTCTTTGAAATCTGAGAAGTTTTTAATAAGATCTAGAAATATTAAACTCTCATGGAATTATTTAATTTTGCGGATTCAACAATCAATAAGCTCTAGCTGTAGGATAAACTCAATCGCTGAAGGAAATGGGATTAAAATAATACCCCTAGGGCATTTAATAGACAAAACAGAATAATAAAAAAGCCCTTCACGCAGGGGCTGCGTAAACTAAGCAGATTTCCCTCGTGAAGATTAATAATAGATAAACCTACATACTGCTAACACTTAACACGACCGTGAATATTAAGTAAATAAATACAAACGGTAGCCAGAAATCATTCCCCTGCCGGCGGGAAGCGGCTCAAATGTAAACAAACAGGTCTGCCAACGGATCACCGAAGAAAAGCAATAACTCAAACATATAATTAAACATATTCATTTTATTGAAAACTGTGTACTATACTCAGTATTGTAAGTTTAATGAATCAGAATAATTTTTATCAATCAAAATTTAGTAGTCAAAGAATTTTATACGGAGGGGGGGGGGGTCAAAAGAACATATTTGCATCAATCTCGTATAATAAATGTCTCTCGAAAATAATATTTGGTATTTAAGCTTCGAATAATGTGGTTTATTATATGACAGAGTATTGTTTATGTAACACGAGTAGAAATGGGGCTTTGCTGAAGGATGAAAACTGAAAAATGCAAATATCTCGGTTAATATTCATGATATAGAAAATATGTATAAAACAATATTTATAGATCATTTAGTTTATAATAAGATTGGTTCTATACAATTTTACGATCCGACTTATAAGTCGGACTATAGTAACGGAGATATTTTGATTTTTTTTTAAATTCCCCCCTCCCACTGGTCTGATTTCAGTCATTAACGAACTTGATTTTTTAGATTAAAAAAAACAGTTTATATTAGATTATCAAAAAGTATGTATGAACAAGAACTGTTGGAAATAAAATTCGATGCACTATGAAGACTGTAATGCTGTTTTCTAGGGAATATTTCGTGAATTTCGCCTTTAGCAACAAACAATTATTTACTCATGTAGGTCAGTTTGAAATGATCTTGAGCTCATTGCTTGATTCACCATATTTTACCTGCAAGCAAGGATAGAGATAATGTATTATCATTATAGGCCTAGAGTTGGAGGTTGATGCTTATCGGAAGAAAAGTCACATATTAAAATGCATTTGGATGCGAGGATCAAAGTTATATACTACTACCTTTATATCTCCTTGGCAAGAACCTCTCAAAAATATTGGCCTCTGCCTAAGTACGTGGAATAATTGTAAGTGAAGCTTGTAAAACAACTCGACAAGGTTCTCAGACTCTTACTCTGCACGTAATGTCTAATGTAAAAAAGTCCGTCACGCAGGGGCTGCGTAAACTAAGCACATTTCCCTCGTGAAGTTTAGTAATAGATAAATATACATATTGGTAACACAACACCGCCGTTAAAATTAAGTGAATAAATACAAACGGAAATAAGAAATATTTCAGCCAATTTCAATAACCTGTCAACAGGAAGCGTTAAAAATGTAAACAAACAGATCTGTCAGCCTCACACCGAAAAGAAAAACAATTACAGAAATATATCAGAATATAACATATTAATTTTATAGAGAAATATTTACTATATCTAGTACTGTAATTAATAATGAGTCAGAATAATTGTTGTCCCAATCAATCAAATTTTTAGTCCAAAACCTTAAGACTGGGGGTGGGGGGTCACCAGGACATATTTGCATTTATCTCGTATAATAAAAGTCTCTTGAATATAATTTTTGGTATTTAAGTTTAGAATAATGTGGTTTATTATATAATAGAGTATTGTTTATGTAACATGAGTAGAAGTGGCGGTTTGCTGAAGGCTGAAAACTGAAAAATGCAAATATCTCGGTTAATATTCAAGATAGAGAATAAATATATATAACAATAATTATAGTATATTTAGTTTGCAATAAGATTAGTTCTATACAATTTTTCGACCCGACATATGGTATGGTGGAGGAGATATTTCGAATTTTCGAAAATCCTCCCCCTTGCCCCATTTCAGCTGTTAACGAACTTTATCTTTCTTTTTACATAAACCGACTATATATAGAGTTTGGTAACGATTAAACAATAATTGCGACCGCTAGAGCGGTAACAGACAAATATATATATGTATATATATATATATATATATATATATATATATATATATATATATATATATAGTTTTGAACTGACCTCATTTTCGTCATTTCCTAGGTAGGATCGATGAACATATGAAAAAAAAATTCGAAAATCGCGTCATGAGTACGACCTCAATAGCTGCTAAAAATCAGCTGTGTGCACCACGTGACTTCCCTCTACTCCTTATCAATTAAATAAACAAAATTTTTATTCTCTTTTATTTGAATAAACTATTTCATTTGGCGTGATATACGATATCTCCGTTCCAGTGAATCGCTTCGCAAACAAGTACATAGAACGTAATTTATACATCTGTTCATGATAAACAAAAAAGGTCTTATATTAAATGTTTGTAGCTTTAATATGATTAAATGTATAATTGGAATTTTTTTTTCCTCGCCTTCTTGTAAACCTTCCCTCACGCATGGTTGATTTTCTTCAAAAGAATAAGGGAACGATTACAAATTATATCAATATGAAACTTCAAAATTCCAAGACTGATGGCGTCATGTGACGAAAGTAGACGAAGTGGGTTTATTAGGGGTAGGGGGGTTTACATGTATAATTTCGTTCAAATCTGAAACCGACAATTATCGTGATTACTTTGCCTTCACATCGTTCAACGATGAAAAAAAGGTCCGTCTCCCCTGGGCTAGCTAAAAAGCTTTTTTTTCCTTATCATAGTAAGCGTTTGTGAAGTTCGAGTTAGGCAAACCATTTATAAAGCAACAGTTGCAGAAATGAAATTTTCAACAATATTGATTACGTATGAGTTTTCGATGCAGACATAATCAATGGGATATTTTGAATTTTTGATTTGAACTTCTCTATCCTGCACTCCCTCCCCCCTCTAATTTTCCGATTCACAAAATATAGAAGATTCACATGTAGGTGAGAAGGGGTTGCTCAATGTAGAAACAAGAGGCTTATTGCTGATATGAAACATGTAGGTGAGAAGGGGTTGCTCAATGTAGAAACAAGAGGCTTATTGCTGATATGAAACATGTAGGTGAGAAGGGGTTGCTCAATGTAGGAGCAAGAGGCTTATTGCTGATATGAAACATGTAGGTGAGAAGGGGTTGCTCAATGTAGGAGCAAGAGGCTTATTGCTGATATGAAACATGTAGGTGAGAAGGGGTTGCTCAATGTAGGAGCAAGAGGCTTATTGCTGATATGAAACATGTAGGTGAGAAGGGGTTGCTCAATGTAGGAGCAAGAGGCTTATTGCTGATATGAAACATGTAGGTGAGAAGGGGTTGCTCAATGTAGGAGCAAGAGGCTTATTGCTGATATGAAACATGTAGGTGAGAAGGGGTTGCTCAATGTAGGAGCAAGAGGCTTATTGCTGATATGAAACATGTAGGTGAGAAGGGGTTGCTCAATGTAGGAGCAAGAGGCTTATTGCTGATATGAAACATGTAGGTGAGAAGGGGTTGCTCAATGTAGGAGCAAGAGGCTTATTGCTGATATGAAACATGTAGGTGAGAAGGGGTTGCTCAATGTAGGAGCAAGAGGCTTATTGCTGATATGAAACATGTAGGTGAGAAGGGGTTGCTCAATGTAGGAGCAAGAGGCTTATTGCTGATATGAAACATGTAGGTGAGAAGGGGTTGCTCAATGTAGGAGCAAGAGGCTTATTGCTGATATGAAACATGTAGGTGAGAAGGGGTTGCTCAATGTAGAAACAAGAGGCTTATTGCTGATATGAAACATGTAGGTGAGGAGGAGTTGCTGAAAGTTGAAGCAAGAGGCTTATAGCTGATATGAAACATGTAGGTGAGGAGGGGTTGCTCAATGTAGAAACAAGAGGCTTATTGCTGATATGAAACATGTAGGTGAGGAGGAGTTACTGAAAGTTGAAGCAAGAGGCTTATTGCTGATAGGAAACATGTCGGTGAGAAGGGGTTGCTCAATGTAGAAACAAGAGGCTTATTGCTGATATGAAACATGTAGGTGAGAAGGGGTTGCTCAATGTAGGAGCAAGAGGCTTATTGCTGATAGGAAACATGTCGGTGAGAAGGGGTTGCTCAATGTAGGAGCAAGAGGCTTATTGCTGATAGGAAACATGTAGGTGAGGAGGAGTTACTGAAAATTGAAGCAAGAGGCTTGTAGCTGATAGGATCATGTAGGTGAGGAGGAGTTACTGAAAGTTGAAGCAAGAGGCTTGTAGCTGATAGGAAACATGTAGTTGAGGAGGAGTTACTGAAAGTTGAAGCAAGAGGCTTGTAGCTGATAGGAAACATGTAGGTGAGGAGGAGTTACTGAAAGTTGAAGCAAGAGGCTTGTAGCTGATAGGAAACATGTAGGTGAGGAGGAGTTACTGATGGTAGAACCACTATACAATTTCAAGTGCTCCTCCAGTTATACAAGCCTCTTAAGGGTAATCTGCTAATAGCACGGGTATAGATTGAGTGTTGGCCAGCTGATGAAGGTATTTGAGGGGGAGGGAGGAGAGATGAGTCAACCTACGGCTTACCCACGCTATATTAGCAGGTCAGAGAGTTCTGGTTCAAATATAGATCCATGAATGGGGCTCTGGGCTGGAAGACTCTTGTATCGGGTCAAAGAGATTCTTCAATGAAATATTTTACTCCCGGATTAGGGCTGAATGAAAATCCACCTATTTAGCGCCAGGTCGTCTGATTTGTTTTGGCATTATTAGACTGCAAAAGGCTGGGATATAAAAGCTATTTCTGTAGGAATAAATTATAAAATAAGTAATTCATTTATCATATGACGGTACTTACCTTGGTTAAAATGGTGATTGTTCTCCGACATATTTAAATTGATGATGGATGTTCGACAAGTGTATCATTGGTGACAGATGTTTGACCTATGTAAAACTAATTATAGATCTTAGACCTATGTAAACATGGTGTCAGATCATTAGCCTATGTAAAAATGGTAGTAGATATTAGTCCTATTTAAAAGTAAAGAATGGTCTTTGTAAATTTGAAGATAGATCTCTTTGTAAAATTGAGGATTGGTCATAGGACTATCTAAAATATGGTAAGATCATTTTTTTTGGGCGGGATAAATAAAATGTTCGGTTCAATAATGTTTTATAAGTAGCTATTCCGATAAGGAATACCAGCATCTTTATCATTTTTCCAGGTGTTTTTATAATATTCCTTGAAATGTTTTCTTTAGATGGACGAGCGTTATTAGTAATGGAGTTTATTGGAAATAACCCGAAACGGTATAAAGAGAGTTGTTATTTTTTCTTTATCTTTTGATTATATGGCTTTGATGATTGAAGCTTATATATAATTTTGGTTTCGTGGGATGAAGGCAAAGGGTGTTGTGTAAATGAGAAGTCGCCAATCTCTGGCTGGCTCAGTGTTACTTTGTTGTCTGGTAATTCTGAAGCAATTCCTTTTTCATTTCATTTAAAATGTCTTTTAAGTAAGAGTATAATCGACAAGTGGTGCTCCTTGGCAATAGAGGCAAATTAGATTTTTTTCTTTCTTTCGTGGGAAACGAGATTATGAAGTTATCCTCAAAATGTGATTTATAGCAGACTTATTTTAGGTTTCAGGTTTAAGCATGATCTGATTTTCTTCATATGCCCATCGGTCCTATCCGAAATGGCTTTATTAATCGGGGAAGGGGGAAGGGTATTAGAAGGGAGGAAAACCGAAAATTAATAATATATCTGTTTTGAAGTAACATAATCAGCAATATATATGAATCGAATAATATAACCAATCTTATAGAAAATGTAAGTTTTGGTTTTTCTATAGTTCTGTATTGCAAACAGAAGCCGAAATTCTTTTTTTTTTATTAAACCCACTCCTACTCATGTAATTTTCACTTTGAGTAACTGAGCCACTAAATACCTCATATTCCGTTTAAATTGGTTTAAAATTACGGGAGAAATAAAGCATAGATGATGACTTGAGATCATCAGAGTGTCATATACCAGCTCGTGGGATATTTATTTAGTTGACCCCGCTTGGTTCAAAATGTATATACATTTACTCTCTCTCACACACACACACACACACACACACACGCACACACACACACACACAAACAAACGTGCGCGCTTCTTTTAAATATTCTTTTGTTACTAAACTTAATATTTAATAATCCATGAAGAAAACGAAGCAGATTTTATATTGTTGGCCTCACACACACACACACACATACACATTCTATGTATCCCAAGATCTCTTTGTAAACATGACATGATTTTTAATCAGTAGTGAAGCATTCTTAGTATTGAAGTTATTACTCAAATAAAACTAATGTGTTTAATTTTTCAATCCAAAAGAACTCTAATAAACAACGTTTATTACTGTTTTAGTAATAAATGTAACAACAATATATATATATATATATATATATATATATATATATATATATATACTAGCTCAGATACCCGGCTTCGCCCGGGAATTCATTTGAGGCTGGATGGTGATGGTATTTTTTTGGCAAGGCTTTACTTTGCACAATATTTTGACTACCCGTCCCAGCGTTTAGGGCTAATGCCCGTCATTTCTGTGGATTTGTTAATAATAAAATTTGTAAATTCAGGCCTCCTTTATAACCCCCACTCCAGCCCGTTCCTAGAAATGTTAGTATGGCTTATTATAAGGATGGCGTTAGTGCTAATACACAGTCTTTTGTGCCAAATAATATTGTTGACTCCCGCTATAATATTTAGCGTATAACGCATTTATACTTCGGTATACGACGATATTGTAAATAACAAAAGTTTCTCTAAATAACAAAATAAACAACTTTTGTTATGTACATATTTGCCAAAACCCCAATAGGAAACAAACTATCACTATTTTTAATTTCAGACCTCCCTCATAACCCCCACTCCTGCCCGTCCCTAGAAATGTTAGAATGACTTATTATAAGGGAATCGTTAGTATTAATTCACATAGCGAGTTTGGTTTAGTTCGGTTGAGTCTTTTGTGCCAAATAAAATTGTGGACTCCGGCTATAGTTTTTAGCGTATAACTCATTTATACTTCCGTATACGGCAAAAGTGTATTTAGCAAAACTTACTCTAAATAACAAAATAAACAACTTTTGTTATTTGCATATTTGCTGAAAAAGCAATAGGAAACTAAATATCGCTATTTTTAATTTCTGGCCTCCCTTATAACCCCCACTCCTGCCCGTCCCTAGAAATGTTAGTATGGCTTATTATAAGGACATCGTTAGTATTAATTCACATAGCGAGTTTGGTTTAGTTCGGTTGAGTCTTTTGTGCCAAATAAAATTGTGGACTCCCGCTATAGTTTTTAGCGTATAACTCATTTATACTTCCCTGTACGGCAAAAGTACATATAACAAAAGTTACTCTAAATTACAAAATAAATAACTTTTGTTATGTGCATATTTGCTGAAAAATCAATAGGAAACGAAATATCGCTATTTTTAATTTCAGGTCTCCCTTATAACCCCCACTCCTGTTCGTCTTAGAGAATATTAATATAGCCTAAAGTCTAAGTTGGGCTAGTAGTAATATACATACCAAGTTTCATAAAATTCGGTTCAGCCGTTTATGCGTGAAAAGGTAACAAACAAACAAACAAATAAACAAACAAACAAACAAACAAACAAACAAACAGACACGAAAGAAACAAAATGTAGTTATGGTGTCTATGACATGTGAAACGAAAAGTTATCGTGAAATTTCGCGAAAAAAATCAATGTACAGACAGAGGTTACAATTTTATATATATATAGATATATATATATATATATATATAATTTGGAACGGACCTCATTTTTGTCATCTCCTGGGTCGGATCAACGGACATTTGAAGAAAATTTTCGAAAATCGCGTCATGATTACGACCTCAATACCTCATTTCCCTTAACAGAAATCTGGTGAAATGAAGTTATTAGTCAAATAAAAGGCGCTGTTTTTCAGAGTGGCAAGAGGAAATCATGTATAATATTTATTTATTTCATTGGCAATAACAAGATTAATTAGTTTGTTTATTCTGAAAGAATGTATGAACAGCAATACTAATTCGAGTTTAATTTAATTCCCCTTCACACAGGCCGGCAGAATATTTAATATTATATCTACCAATACTGAACCATGGAAATGTTTAAGCAGGATTCATTATTTTTTCCCTTATGATATATATTCAATGTTTACAAAAAAAATGCAACTTTATACTCTTACCAGGAATTTATTTGATATTAGAAGTTTAATTGTATCAACATTTACTTTATTTAGATGAAAGCAAGCTATACAGAAAGGGTCTTGTTAGTGTCTCCTTTGGGATCTTCATTATTAGCATTTGCCAATGCTGTTTGTGTGTGTGTGTGTGTGTGTGTGTGAGCATGTCTATCTGTATAAGTACATTCTAAGGTTCATCGGATTTTCTACTTCAATTTGGCATGGATACATTTTTTTTCACGTTTCTATCAGACCATTCTAGAACTAGATCATTCTGTCTAACTCAAAAACGTCAAAGGATAACTATGGACTTTATTTGTGACTCAAGTGTCCCATTGCTCAACATAGCCATATGAGAATTCGAAGTCGAAGGACGTCAAAACCTTCGTCAATATTATTTAAACGAAAAAATGGAAAGAACAAATTCTGTCAAGAATAAGGACCGCAGTCCTAAAAGTTACTTACATTTTACTATTTATTTGGGTTTTCATACAAAAAATAAATACTAAATATATACAATATACTGCTGTCTTACTCAAGTAATATTTTGAATATCAAATCAAGCCCTTGCATAAATTGGGGGCTCCCTAACCCCAACATTGTTGATTACTGATCTTCTCAGATGCAAGTACCATCTTCAAGTCCATCAAAAGTTGTACTCTTTATAAACTTTTGACGGGCTTGAAGGTGGTGCCATCACATCTAGAACACAATGCCAGCTTTACTCGATCATCAACCAGTGACAACGGTCCCTACCGACAGGTATGACAACAGTACCATTTATACTGGCGGTTCTAACCCTTTATTTTAACAATAATATAATACAAAAAAATCATAAAAATATAAGATACATAAACCACAACTATATAAAAATAAACCACACATCTTGGCGTTGGAAATCGTTTGTCAAGAGGAGTTCCTTTTCCAGCCTCAACCAATGCCTTGTCTCTCACCCAGTTGTCCATTATTCGCTGCAAACACGTTCCAGACTGTCCAGGAACTACGAAGAACAAGGATGCTGATCCACTGCACTGCTTATGCAATCCGTCGGCACTCTTCTTACACCAGAGACCTTTATATGACAGGGTCTCATGGAGTACCCGGACCATGGCTGGCTCAACCTCGGTGAGCTGGGCAACCGCCCTCTTCAGCTCCAATCTTTAGTATTTCTCTTTCTTCCTCTGAAAGATATCCTCCAATTGTCTTTCTGCGGTGACGATATGTATATCAATAATTGCCACAGTTGTCCTTCACTTCACAGGACACTTCTCTGGATTAAGCCCCTTGCCACAATTCCGGAGCGCCACTTCATCTGATTTAAGGCAACCTTGGTACCATCTACAAGGATCAAGACATCTGCATAAGCCATCACCGTTACCCTGATGGTGCCTAAAAGAAACCCAACTCGAGTTCTGGAAGCCTCCATTACGTGGCCCATGACCATATTAAACAGGATCGGAGATAGAGGATCGCCTTGGCTGACAAAATCCACCACCCAAACCGACAACAAATTGTGTCTAGAATAACGATCACAGTCCTTCCTAAAAGTTACTTCCGACTTCCAGGCAAAAATACTTTCTTTGTGCCCTTTGAAAACGTCTCAATAAAATTGAGACATGTTTTGTATATGTATTAAAGGGATGCGTATTGTCAACACTGGCTATTTTTTACTTTATTAACACTGAGAGTATTGTGGTTACTTTGAAGTCAAAACTTATGTTCTCCAATATATTCTGTAATATATTGGGTTTAAGCGGAGGAAAAAAGTAAAGCACAAATTGTATCAAAAATTAATTTTTAAAACCTAGTGCACTGCTTACATTTGAAAATGAAAGTTTTGAAAACAAATGGCGACTCACTCATGTATTCTTTCCCAAAACGGAAAGTACTCTCCGAGATGGTTTAAATCTGTCTTTTGGTCTTCTCAGATTCTTTCGGCACATTGAGATCTGAATAAATAACACAGCAA
Organism: Riptortus pedestris; assembly: GCA_019009955.1. Lineage (NCBI taxonomy): Eukaryota > Metazoa > Arthropoda > Insecta > Hemiptera > Alydidae > Riptortus > Riptortus pedestris. Next base: position 21,126,209 of record CM032231.1, read on the forward strand.
GATCAAGAGAAGAGTAGATTTAAATTGCGAATGCGCTGAAAAAGAGAATGTCGCTCTATTTCATTGTTTCTATTATAACAACAGATGAAAATTAGCACGAGAATATTATTTGCTTGAATGGCCTCCCACTAGCTTGAATAAACAAATAGTAACAGAAGATACTTTCAACGCTTATAAGTCATTTGGTGCTGACGGGTTTAAAATAAAAAACAGTAGGTAAAATATAACAACTATAATTGTCAGTTAAAATTGTATAAATTAGGACTATGCTAAGCTGTTACAATTTAATGTGAATAAAAACTTGTACTATAAATATTGTATATACATTTATTCTCTAACTTAAATATTAACTAAGATAAATATTTGTATACTTTTAGTTTTTGGCCTTCAGCAACCCCTTCCTACTCATGTCACTTCAACAATACTGTTATATAATATACCGCTTTATTCGAAGCTTAAATACCAAATATTATTTTCAAGAGACCTTTATTATACGAGATACATGCAAATATTTACTGTTGAACACCCCCCCCCCCCGTCTCAAGTTCTTGAACTACTTAAGTTTGAGTGATTGAGATAAAAATTATTAACATTCATTATTTATTTACAGTACTAGATATAGTAAATATTTTTCAATAAAATCAGTGTGTTACATTCTGATATACTTCTGTAATTGTTTTCCTTTCCGGTGAAGAATATTTCTATCTGTTCAGCTCTAGGTGGTAGGCAGACCTGGAATTCAGACGCTTTCCTTTGGGACGTTATTAAAACTGACTGGAAGATTTCTCATTATCATACCGTTTGTATTTTATTCACGGTGGTGTTAAGTGTTACCAGTATGTAAAATTTATCTATTGCAAAACTTCACGAGGGAAATCTGCTTAGTTTACCCAGCTCCTGGGTGACAGAGTTTCAAATTTTGCTCATCACTCCAAATTTTATTGATCTTAGATTTAGACTTAAATAGTAAGGGCGAGCAATTATGGCCTACTAAAATTGTAAAAAAAAAGAAATTAGAAAGAACCGCTTTTATAAAGACCAGCCTTAAGGTAAAGCGGGGGTAAAAAAGGATAAAAGAGAGAGAGAGGGAAAGAGAGTTAAGCCCTTGATTTGGTGATATATCTGTTTGTGGCATAGCCTACTTATTGCAGATATCCCTGAAACAAGAGAATAAGGATGAGGGAATGTTCTCCTTGGCACATCCAGAGGTTCTTATAAGCTGCAGTTGAAAGGCCGGGATATGATGGATATGTTTATTCCTTTATGTATAGTCTGACGTTGCCAGTGAGAGGCAGAGATCAAAGGCTTGGAAATGTTCCTTTCTAAGATAACATTTTATTGATTACTATATTTTACATCAAATCTTACAAGTGTATATTAAAATGAAAATGCCATTTTCAATCATGAAACACCAACATTTTTAAAGCTACCCTGGAGCCCCCTCCCCCGTATCCTGTTGGACCTCGCCTACCGATTGCAGTAGCACCTTCACGATAAAAGCTAGCAGCTCCCCTGGCTCCACCAGCTCCAATCCCGACTACTCCACATAATGCAGTAGTGACTGAAGGCTAGCAGGTCCCCAAATTCCCCCAGGCAACAATTTTAGTTGGCAACTACATCATTGTCCAAATACTGCAGTAGCACCTTCATCAGGAAAGGTAGCAGCTCCCAGGACTCCACCAGCCCCATCCCCAACTACACTACTGTCTCCAAATACTGCAGTAGCACCTTCATCAGGAAAGGTAGCAGCTCCCAGGACTCCACCAGCCCCATCCCCAACTACATCATTGTCTCCAAAGACTGCAGTAGCACCTTCATCAGGAAAGGTAGCAGCTCCCAGGACTCCACCAGCCCCATCCCCAACTACATCATTGTCTCCAAAGACTGCAGTAGCACCTTCATCAGGAATGGTAGCAGCTCCCAGGACTCCACCAGCCCCATCCCCAACTACACCACTGTCTCCAAAGACTGCAGTAGCACCTTCATCAGGAAAGGTAGCAGCTCCCAGGACTCCACCAGCCCCACCCCCAACTACACTACTGTCTCCAAATACTGCAGTAGCACCTTCATCAGGAATGGTAGCAGCTCCCAGGACTCCAACCGGGGAGAGAGAGAGGGGGAGAGAGAGAGAGAGAGAGAGAGAGAGGGAGAGAGAGAGAGGGAGAGAGAGAGAGAGAGAGAGAGAGAGAGAGAGAGAGAGAGAGAGAGAGAGAGAGAGAGAGAGAGAGAGAGAGAAAGCATGTAACACAACATGAATAGAACATGACATATGCAAAGATGATTAACCCTATACAGTTTTCCGATCGACGCAAAGTAAGGGAGATATTTGGAATTTTCGACATTCCCCCTTCTTAACATTCGCTCCCTCTGGTCTGATTTCAACCATTAACGAACTTGATCTTTAATTTCGCATGAAATGGTTACATTTTGAGCTTGGTAAAGATTAAAAAAAAATTGGGTCCACTAGTCCGTTAAATACGTACAAGTATATATATAATTTTGAATGGACATTATTTTTGTCATATCCTGGGTAGGATGCATGGACATTCGCTTCATGAGTACAACCTCAATAGCTTATTTCCCTGAAGGAATATCTGCTAAATCGCCGTCTTCCAAGCTTAATGACACTTATTGTTTTCATTTGAGTTTTACTGCAAGAGAAATGTGTGGTGTGACATCATTAATGGACATTCTAGTCTTAAAATTTGACTTGATTTGCAAGTACCTCAAATTATAAATGTCGATCCGAATGAAAATTTAAGCTTGTATTTAGACGTATCATAATAAATTGGCTTAATATGCGATGACTAAAAGTAGGGAGGGGGCGGGTTATACTGAAGACTGAAATTTCAAAAAATGCAAGTACTTCGGTTAATATTCAGAATAGAGAAAATATGTAAATGAGACTACTTATTGGAAATTAAAGTTGCAATAAAATTTTCAGTATTCCTCCCCTCTAACCCCCCATCCCCACCATTATATTATATATATAATTGGTAGATTATATAATTAAGAACCGACCTCTTTTTCGTCATCTCCTAGGTAGTATTGAGGCATTTGGAGAAATGTTTTTGGAAAATCGCGTCTTGAGTACGACTTCAAATCCGAAAACGGTAAATGTGCCGCTGTACAACCTCAGTATAGTACAACCTCAATAGCAGATTTCCCTCAAGGGAAACAACTCTTTAGGGAAATAACTAACTAATTTATGGAAGCGGTAATATAAATAACAAATGACTCATTTTTAACCTGAGTTATTCCAGGTGCTGCCATTAATGCGAATACTCCTTAAAATGTATGCATCTGGGTTGACCTGTAAGCTCTGGTGGTGGGTGGGGGAAGCGAAATACGATTTTACGCGGGAAATTCCCATTTGGCGGGATCTGCTGTCTGGGGCTACACCTCCCACGCTGCTTTCTGGGCGACAGCCTCAACGTCTTCGGAGCAATTTGTTTTTCTTCATCTCACAAAGGAAATAAATCTAAAATCAGATCTCGGACTTCGCCCACGAGTGACGCCTGTTTCCCAACGTGCCTATCAACTGTTGATTGCATAAGTTGCTATATGGACAACTCAGACCTAAGAAAAACTAGCTCATGTGCATATTCTGTTGAGCACATTAACGAAATAGCTACTTCACATAGAATTGGAATTATTTTAACAATTTTCGGCTATGGTGTATGTTTATTATTAATAAAACAATTAAAGACAAAGGGTACAATTTCTTAAACACACACACACACACACACACACACACACACATATATATATATATATATATATATATATATATATATACACACACACACTTCCCCATGTTCCACAACCCTCTGTCTGTTATTTTTTTTCAGCTGGTCCCTTCTAATAAACAACAAACTAAATTATGTTTGTAAAACTTGAAAATAAATTTCATTAATACCCGAAATTGGACCAGGAGGCTTAAAAGAGGACTGACAACTTCTTCTTCATTGGAAACAATGCGCTTCATGAAATCATTTAATAATTTTTTAAAAAAAAGTGGTAGAGCAAGTAAGCTGGCTAGCAACTGTTATCAAAGCCGTCATTGTTCATAGAACTGGATATTTTAATATTTTGCGATTCTTTAAATTTTCTTGTTTTTTTTTTTTTTAATTTTAACTATTCATTATTTCATTTTTAATCCAGAAGTGTACATTTTAATTTATTTGAACACCATAATTTTTAAATGAATATTTCACTCAATCTGAAAAGCCTCCTGTAAATCCTTTTTCTAATGTTAAATTTTTAATATTTGGAAAAGGAATATAAAATTTTCTTTAATATATATACTATATATACAACACACACACAAAGGTGTCATCTACGAATCTGAAATATCTTGGTATATATGATGTTTCCATGATGTTATTCCCTGATTTTTGCTATGAGCGTATCTTCGATGTGTTTCGAATAAATATTTCCGTAAGTCTAGAAGAATGGGATTTCCCATTCCGAGTTCCCGTTCTGTGGGTATATATAAATCTCGTTTGTTGAAGCGGAAGTAATTCCTGTTTTCAGCACTGTCCGGTTCGTCAGGACAGAGGGCGATTTCCTGATGTAGTCATGCATCGTATAAAGTCCGCTGAGTCCTGTAGTGAGAATGTCCAAGGTTTCTCTCGTTTTTACATGTCATAGACACCATAACATGCATTATAGCAGATTATCCCAAAAGGGAAATCAGCTATTGAGGTCGTACTCATGATGCGAGTATTCGAAAAATTTTCTTCAAATGTCCATCGATCCTAACCCAGGATGATGAACGAGAAATGAAAGGTCCGTTTGAAAATATATTAATATATTATATATAATATTATATACAATATAAAAATAATTATATATATAGATATAGATATATATATATATATTTTAAGAATATTAATTTGTCCTGTTAACGCCTCTAAGCGGTCGCAATTCTTGTTTGATCTTTAACCAAACTCGGAATTTAATCGTTTTATGTAAAAGGAAATCAAAGTTCGTTAATGGCTGAAATCGACCATGGGAGGGGGGGTTTTTAGGACTCGGAAATTTAATCGTTTTATGTAAAAAGGAAGATCAAGTTCGTTAATGGCTGAAATCGGACCAGTGGGAGGGGGGTTTAGAGGGGGGGGTGATTTTTGAAGAATTCAAAATTAACTCCGTTATTATGCGTCGGATCGAAAAATTGTATAGAATAAAGTATCTTTTGGCAAATTAAAAATTTACTAATAAATATTGTTTCTATACATTAATTTCCTCTATCTTGAAATATTAACCGAGATAATTTCATTTGTATTCTGCGTGTGGTCCCAATAGGCTATGTTCGGAGTTTCCGACGAGAGCTCACTGGCGGCTGTTTCCATAAACCTATCGTCCCTCGTGAATAGGTTTTAGAGGTTAAGTTTAACTGTTTTTTCTGGGGGGCTAGAAACTACTGGGTTATTACGCCCTAAATAATGTTTTTTTAGGTTTAGCAGGTTTCTTACTACTACAGTTGTTATTAGGCAGATATCCCTATTGTAAAACTTCACGTTGGAAATCTGCTTAGTTTACGCGGCTCCCTGCGTGACGGACTTTTAGTTTCTTTCGTGTCCTTGTTTGTATGTTATGTTACCTTTTCACGCATAAACGGCTGAACCCGAATTTTATGAAACTTGGTATGTATATTACTACTTAGCAGCCCAACATAGACTTTAAGGCAATATTAATATTCCTCTATACGAACAGGAGTGTGGGTTATAAGGGGTGCCTGAAAGTTAAAAATAGCGATATTTCGTTTCCTATTGCATTTTTTCAGGCAAATATGCACATAACAAAAGTTGTTTATTTGGGTAATTTAAAGTAACTTTCCGTTATATTGCACACTTTTTGCCCGTTATACGGAAGTATAAATGAGATATACGCTAAAAACTATTAGCGGGAGTTCACTAATTTTATTTGGCACAAAAAACTACACCGAACTAAACCAAACTCGCTATGTGAATTAATAACAAACGAATTTCCCTTATAATAAGGGCCATTTACTATCATTTCTAGGGACGGGCAGGAGTGGGGTTTTATAAGTGAGGCCCTGAAATTAATAATAGCGATATTTCGTTTCCTATTGCTTTTTTAAGCAAATATGCACATAACAAAAAGTTTGTTTTATTTTTGTAATTTAAGAAGTAACTTTTGTATATGCAACTTTTGTCCCGATATAACGGAAGTATAAAATGAGATATACGCTAAAAAACTATACGTGGAGTTCACAATTTTATTTTGGCACAAAAAACTCAACCGAACTAAACCCAAACTCGCTATGGTGAATTAATACTAACGATTTTCCTATATAATAAGCCCTACTATCATTTCTAGTGGACGGGCAGGAGTGGGGTTGTATGTGGAGGATGGGAGGCCTGAAATTGAAAAATAGCGATATTTCGTTTGATCACTATTGCTTTTTACAGCAAATATGGCACATAACAAAAAGTGGGTTTATTTTGTTATTTAGAGTACGTTTTGTTATATCCTTTTTTTGCCGAATACGGAAGCATAAATGGAGTTATACGCTATAAACTAAGCGGGAGTCCACAATTTTATTGGCACTAAAGACTCAACCGAATTAAACCAAACTCGGTATGCTGAATTAGTACCTAACGCCTTCATTTTTAAAATAAGCTGATACTATACATTTTTCCCTAAAAACAAAAAAAAAAAGAAAGGACGGGCAGGCGTTGGGTTATAAGGAGAGGCCAGAAATTAATAAATAGTGATATTTCGTTTCCTATTGCATTTTCGGGCAAATATGCAACAACACAAAAGGTTGTTTATTTTGTTATTTAGAGAAAACTTTTTTTTTATATACACTAACATCCGTATACCGAAGTATAAAGGCGTTATAACGCTAAAAAATTTATAGCGGGAGTCCCACAATTTTATTTGGCAACTTAAGACTCCCACCGAATTAAACCAAACTCGGTATGTGAATTAGTACTAACGCCTTCATTTATAATAAGCTATACTAACATTTCTAAGGGACGGGGCAGGCGTGGGGGTTATATAGGAAGGGCCTGAAATTTAATAATAGTGATATTTCGTTTCCTATTGCATTTTTCGGCAAATATGTCAACATAACAAAAGTTGTTTATTTTGGTTATTATAGAGAAACTTTTTTTTTATTATAAACATATCATGCGTAATACCGAAGTATAAAGGCGTTTTTTATAAACGCTAAAAATTTATAGCGGGAGACAACAATTTTATAGGCACAAAAGACTCCAACCGAACTAAATAAAACACTCAGTATGTGTATTAGCACTAACGCCTTCCTTCATAATAAGCCATACTAAACATTTCTAGGGACGGGCAGGAGTGGGGGTTATAAGGGAGGCCTGAAATTAATAATAATGATTTTCTATTGGGGTTTCGGCAAATATGCACATAACAAAAGTTGTTTATTTTGTTATTTAGAGAAATTTGCTCAACACTTCTTTTAAATATGAACTACCTATATATATATATATATATATATATATATATATATATATATATATATATATAATATCAAGATCTCAACTCATGGTGGGTGTGAGCTAATGTTTTTAAAGCATCTATTCCTGAACATCTGGAATGAGGAAATGTTGCCTTTGGAGTGAAAAAAGTCTATCATATTCCCATTACATAAGAAGGGTGAAGCCCTAGAATGCATCAATTATATGAGATATGATTTCTCCCTTGTTCCTGCAAAGTGGCGTCTGCTGTTTTATTTTAGAGGTTCTTCCGTTACGTGGAACGGGCAATAAGGAAATACAAGAGTGGCTACCGACCAGACAGCTCAACGGCGGACCATATTTACACTCTCCGTTTCTCCGATTCATACTCCTTGAGATAGCCAGAGAGTATGGAATGATCACCTATCATTTATTTGTTGACTTCAAGCAAGCATATGACTCCGTAATGAGGAACGAAGTCTATAAAGCTATGATCAATATGGGGATACCTCCAAAAATTGGTAAGATTCACACGCATGACAAACTGTGCTACGTCCGAGTGTGTGTGGGGATCTCTCAAGAAGCTTCAACATACGAACAGGAGTCCGTCAGGTCGATATTTTGGGCTGTCTCAACTTTAACTTGGCTCATGCTTTGAGGGACTCAAGTATCCAAACCTCCATAGACCTTGTTCAGATAGTTGGATATGGGGACGACCCTGACATTGCTGGAAGGACAAAGGGAGGCGGTCAGGGAGGCTTTTGAAGAAGTAAACACAGAGAAACTAAGAAACATGGTCGTCGAGATAAAGCATGATTTATTTATTTGATGAGCTCCACAACTATCCGATGTTTATTTTTCAATTCCCTAAATTAAAACGGAACAAAATTTTATTCATATGTTTTCTTCGGATGCTAGTATATCATCGTTTTAATTTTAAAGGGAAACTAGATTCATTTTATTCCGAAAATGATACATACATCCGTCAATGTTCGTCCCATAGACGTTGCCACGTTTCATGCTCAAAACTGTAAGTATGTGACTAATTTCTCGGGTAAAAAAAAAACGAATGACACTACTTTTACTGTTCTATGCTACAGGGTGTTTGTGTTATTAATGAATACGACAGGACGTTTTGTGTATCCAAACTTTATATTTCTCCGGGGATCCATTTCTATTTCAATTTGTCAACGATGGATAACACGGCTAATATATATATATATATATATATATATATATATATATATATATATATATATATATACAGCTTCCATATTCGTCATGCCCCACGTGGATCCACGATGTAGATTTGAAGAAATTGCCATGAATAAAACCCCAATCCATAATTCTTCTTAAGGTAAATCTGCTAAAAAACAAGAAGAGTGGGGTGGCGGGAAAAAAAAAATCATTTTTTAATTTCCTGGAGCCGGTACATTTCAATGTATGATGCTTAGTTACAATTCTGTAATATATTTTATTTTTAAGGACCTCATCTTGAGTCTGCAACATTTGATTTAAAATGTTTGATAATTTTTGAATTTTGCTTGGTTTTTGCCAATTTTTTTAAGTATTGAAAACGAAAAAAAATTGATGACGGGTGGTTGCCAAAATGATAAGATTTAAAAAAAAGGGGGGAAACCTTAAATATAATAGATATTTTTTTAGGACCATTTTTAAAATAACTTTAAAACGGTTTCAGTGAACACATTACGCCCAAAGTTCATCAAATTTTCAATACTTTTATCATTTTATATACTTAATTATTTCCTTTCAAGTATTTACATGATGTAGCGTCATCAAAACTTTTTTTTATTCCTTCAATTACTACCTCGGACTGAGAAATTCTTCTGTAAGCTCATATGAAAACTACCCAGTTACTCCACCAACAATAAAAGCTTTCCCGTGCCAGATTGGTTTGACTACACCAAACAGAATCTATTTCATTTATTTTGTATATTAGCTTATTAATAGTCCGAACAACTAATTTTAAAAAAGAGCTCTCAACCTTTAATTGGTAAAAGTGTATGGTCCTAGCTGGATTTAGGATCAAATGCAATCGGAAACGTTACAAATGGTGCTAAGAACCTGTTGGAGACTAATAGGAAGTTGTACTTATCTCTCTGAGGAAAATCAGAAATTTGTATTTAAGACAATTGAAACTTTGCTCAACCCTGAAGACCATAACACAATATTCCATGTTTGGTTTGATGAGAGCATTTAAAGAAAACTATGCTTTTAAGAGCTGGAAAACAAACCAGCAAAACATATAAGGAGGTTTAAGATCCCAAATAATAAAATTTTGAAACATCAGAACTACATCGATATGATTTATTGGCTTGGCGAGGATGTTACAGAGCCACCCTCTTACACGTAACTTGAGAACAAATGATTTTATAAAAAAGTCCGTCACGTAGGGACTGCGTAAACTAAGCAGATTTCACAAATCGAAGGTTCACAATAGAAAAATATGCATGCAGATAACAACTACCGTGAATGTTAAATGAATAAATACAAACGGAAATAAGAAATATTTCAGTCAATTTACAATACAAGTTAAATAATCTCTACAACGGAAAGAGGCTGAATTGTAAACAAACAGGCCAGCCAAACATCGTAGCGCGAAATAGATAGATAGACCGGAAAGGCAAACAATTAATGAAATACATCTGATATATAACATATTAATTTTATTGAAAAACATTTACTTAAAAGATAGTGATGTAATTTTAGTAATAAATCAGTCAACCAGTTTTATCTCAATCACTCAAATTTTAGTAATCCAATAACAAATGACGGGGGCGGGGATCCACAGAACGTATTTGCATAAATCTCACAAACTAAAAGTTCAATGAAAACAATATTTGTTATTAAACCTTGGAATGAAGTAGCTCATGATGTAACAGCTAATTGTTAATATGACTATGAACGAAGCGGGGGTTTGCTGAAGGCTCAAACCTGAATAATGCAAATATCTCGGTTAATATTAGTGAAAGAGAATAAATATATATAACAATATTTATAGTTCATTTAATTTGCAATCAGCTTTGCTCGATATACTTTTTCGATCCGACGTACAGTAACGGAGTTTTACGAAAATCGCGGCATGAGAACGACCACAGTAGCTGATTTCCCTTGAGGGAAATCTTCTAAAATTACATGACTCTTTTTCATCACACACTCAGCTCGTAGAAAGAGCTGTCGAAGAGGTAATTGCTTCATCAAAATTGTGATAATAAGAAAAGAGAAAGGTTAGAAAAAAAGTAGTTTGTTTGATAGAAGTATTCATCCAATCTACGACACAAAGAAAAACATTTAACTGTTTAAGTTTTATCTAGTAATATAATTACGTGGTCTACTTGTTTGGATGGAAGAGAGGACAGGGTTGGGGCTCGAAAGTGTAGCCACCTCCCCGTGGTTAGTCCTGGATAGTGCCGTATGAGCTAGAGATGAGTTACAAAGTGTAAAGTAATAAAGTCCGCCACGGTAAATTTCTAAATCATTTTTCCTTTTGAGAGCAGAATTAGCATTCCATTGGAGAATATTGAGAGCCATTAAAGAAGATTAAGAATAATAAAATGAACAAAATTACCTCGAATGATTAGATATTATACACGAATAATACTTCAACGGAAGAACAAACTAAATTAATAAACTAATCTATTTAACTTTTTAACTTACTAGTCCCTTCTTTTACTGGTTTACCAGTTGCTGTTCGAGGAGTATTATTTTTCTTTTTAAATTGATTGTTCTGTTTTGGTTAAACATCTGGCGTTTGATTTGGCTACTGGAAGAGCATCATTTGTATTTTCATTATAGACTTCCTTCGTTCCTATTTCCTGGTCATTTTGTTTTTTATTTTTAAGTTTGGAAATAACAGTTTCAATATTTGTCATAGGTTGTGAAAGAGATTCGATTACACTAAGTAATTGGGTGAGCCGATTAGTGAGAAGTTCCAACGGTGGAGGGGAGGTGGCTACAGCTGAATAGCGCGGTGCATCAGATTTAGGTGTCATCTTTACTACCCTTCTTTCAGCTTCTCTCAGAGATACCCTATTTAATGTACTTATTTTTAGGATTTCTGTTTCTTTTTTGTAAATTGGGCAGTCGCGTGAATTAGAAGGATGGTTCTGATTGCAATTTACGCAATTTGGTTCACACGGACCTTCGTGTGGATTACCCCCACAATTTCTACATACCTTGGCATTTACACAACGACTTCCTATATGTCTTAACTGAAAACATGAAAAACATTGGGTTGGCAGTGGTATGTATGGGGAATTTTTATGATAGGAAATCAAATGTGATGCGTTTGGCGGCTTGCTATTAAAGTTAATATAGAGTTTTTAGTTGGAATGAGCTTTGCCCTCTTTTTTTTTTAAAAAATTTTTTTTAACCTCAACGACTCCCTGATTCGTTAATTCATTAAGAAATTTTTATTTTTGGAAAAAAGCTGGCAGTTCGTTAACAGTATTTTTTCACCTTTTGAGGTTTTTTGAGAAAGGATGAGGGTGAATTTTAAAAATAAATTTTTCCCTATTGTTTTAATCGAGTAACATTTTCAAAGTCTTTTCTTCGATTGAAAAATTTAACAACCTTTTCCCTTCCTTTGAAATTTTTTCATCAGTTTAGGAGGGGTAACTTTTAATAAATCTACATAATTCAACGGATTTTTAATTTAACATTAACCTTTTCGTCAGTAGATAACCTGACTTGCACATAAACCCCAATATTGTAGGGGTTATTAGGGGTAGGTTTTTCCCTTTAGGGGGGTTTTGCTGTATTAGAATCATTGCTGGAAGGGGTGACTTCCAAAAACTTCTAAGCCCTATAAGGTAAAAACTACAAAAACAGCCCCGTTTTGAAGTAATTAAGTAGAAAATAGGTTATAAACTTATCTTTACAATTTTCCTTCCCAGACGGGGATTATCTTCGAACTATGGATACTGTTGACTTTTGATACCTTGAACTCCTATATGTTTTAAATTAACTCCAAAGGTAATAGAAAAGGGTAATTTTCAATAAATAGTGAGGTTTTTAAAAAACCGTCTACTCTTTTTCACAAAACCACCTGGTTTTTCTCCCTGATGATTTTAATGGGCGCCTGAAATGTAAAGAAACAGGTCTGCCCAAACCTCTCGCCGGAAAGAAAAACCATTATGAAATATATAGAAATACATTTAATTTTATTGAATTTTCTTTTATATATCTAGTACTGTAATTTTAATGAAATTAGCCCGACCTCAATCAATCAAATTTTTGTAGTCCAAGAAAATTAAGACGGAGGGGGAGGGGGTCACCCGAATTTTTGCATGTATCACGAAAAAATAAAGGTAATTTAAAAAAAAGATTTGGTATTTAAGCTTGAATAATGTGGTTTTTAATGAGTCGTTCGTTGCCTTGATTTGTATCATAATAAATTGGCTTAATATGCGATGACTAAAAGTAGGAGGGGGCGGGTTATATACTGAAGACTGAAATTTCAAAAAATTGCAAGTACTTTCGGTTAATATTCAAATAAGAAAATATGTAAATGAGACTACTTATTGGAAATTAAAGTTGCAATAAATTTTCAGTATTCCTCTCCCCTCTAACCCCCCCATCCCCCCATTATTATATATAATAATTGGTAGATTATATAATTAAGAAACCGACCTCTTTTTCGTCATCTCCTAGGTAGTATTGAGGCATTTGGAGAAATGTTTTTGGAAGAATCGCGTCTTGAGTATACGCTTCAAATCCGAAAACGGTAAATGTGCCGCTGTACAACCTCAGTATAGTACAACCTCAATAGCAGATTTCCCTCAAGGAAACAACTCTTTAGGAGAAATAACTAAACTAATTTATGGAAGCGGTAATATAAATAACAAATGACTCATTTTAAAACCTGAGTTATTCCAGGTGCTGCCATTAATGCGAATATCCTTAAAATGTATGCATCTGGGTTGACCTGTAAGCTCTGGTGGTGGGTGGGGGAAGCGAAATAACGATATTTACGCGGGAAATATCCCATTTGCGGATCTGCAGCCTGGGCTACATCTCCCACGCTCTGCTTTCTGGGCGACAGCCTCAACGTCTTCGGAGCAATTTGTTTTTTTCTTCATCTCACAAGGAAATAAATCTAAAATTAGATCTCGGACTTCGCCCACGAGTTGACGCCTGTTTCCCAACGTGCCCTATCAACTGTTGATTGCATAAGTTGCTATATGGACAACTCAGACCTAAGAAAAACTAGCTCATGTGCATATTCTGTTGAGCCCATTAACGAAATAGCTTACTTCACATGAATTGGAATTATTTTAACAATTTTCGGCTATGGTGTATGTTTATTATTAATAAAACAATTAAAGACAAAGGGTACAATTTCTTAAACAACACACACACACACACACCACACACACACACATATATAATTAATATATATATAATTATATATATATATACACACACACACACTTCCCCATGTTCCACAACCCTCTGTCTGTTATTTTTTTTTCAGCTGGTCCCTTCAATAAACAACAAACTAAATTATGTTTGTAAAACTTGAAATAAATTTCATTAATACCCCGACATTGGACCAGGCGGCTTAAAAGAGGACTTGAAACTATTAAAAAGTAAACTTATTCTTCATTGGAAACAATGCGCTTCATGAAATCATTTGAATAATTTTTAAAAAAAAAGTGGAGAGCAAGTAAGCTGGCTAACAACTGTTATCAAAGCCGTCATTGTTCATATGAACTGGATATTTTAATAATTTGCGATTCTTTAAATTTTTCTTGTTTTTTTTTTTTATTTTTTTTTTTTAAAGTATTCATTATTTCATTTTAATCCAGAAGTGTACATTTTAATTTATTTGAACACCATAATTTTAAATGAATATTTCCACTCAATCTGAAAGCCTCCTGTAAATCCTTTTTCTAATGTTTAAATTTTTAAATTTGGAAAAGGAATATAAAATTTTCTTTAATATATATACTATATATACACACACACAACAAACACAAATATATATATATATATATATATTATATATATATATATATATAAAATTGTAACCTCTGTCTGTACATTGATTTTTTTCGCAAAATTTCTCGGTAACCTTTTCGTTTCACATGTCATAGACACCATAACTGCATTTTAGCAGATTTCCCTTAAGGGAAATCAGCTATTGAGGTCGTACTCATGATGCGAGTTTCGAAAAATTTCTTCAAATGTCCATCGATCCTACCCAGGAGATGACGAAAATGAGGTCCGTTGAAAATTATATATATATATATATATATATATATATATATATATATATATATATATAGATATATATATATATATATATATTTGTCTGTTAACGCTCTAGCGGTCGCAATTCTTGTTTGATCTTTACCAAACTCGGAATTTAATCGTTTTATGTTAAAAGGAAGATCAAGTTCGTTAATGGCTGAAATCGGACCAGTGGGAGGGGAGTTTAGAGGGGGAGATTTTTGAAAATTCAAAATATCTCCGTTATTATGCGTCGGATCGAAAAATTGTATAGAATAAATCTTATTGCAAATTAAATTTACTATAAATATTGTTCTATACATTAATTCTCTATCTTGAATATTAACCGAGATATTTGCATTTGTATTCTGCGTGTGGTCACCAATAGGCTATGTTCGGAGTTTCCGACGAGAGCTCTGGCGGCTGTTTCCATAACTATCGTCCCTCGTGAATAGGTTTAGAGGTTAAGTTAACTGTTTTTTGGGCTAGAAACTACTGGGTTATTACGCCCTAAATAATGTTTTTGTAGGTTTAGAGGTTTCTTACTACTACAGTTGTTATTAGGCAGATTTCCCTATTGTAAAACTTCACGTGGGAAATCTGCTTAGTTTACGCAGCCCCTGCGTGACGGACTTTTGTTTCTTTCGTGTCTGTTTGTTTGTTTGTTACCTTTTCACGCATAAACGGCTGAACCGAATTTTATGAAACTTGGTATGTATATTACTACTAGCCCAACTTAGACTTTAGGCTATATTAATATTCTCTAAGACGAACAGGAGTGGGGGTTATAAGGGGGGCCTGAAATTAAAAATAGCGATATTTCGTTTCCTATTGCTTTTTCAGCAAATATGCACATAACAAAAGTTGTTTATTTTGTAATTTAAAGTAACTTTCGTTATATGCACTTTTGCCGTATACGGAAGTATAAATGAGATATACGCTAAAAACTATAGCGGGAGTTCACAATTTTATTTGGCACAAAAAACTCAACCGAACTAAACCAAACTCGCTATGTGAATTAATACTAACGATTTCCTTATAATAAGCCATACTATCATTTCTAGGGACGGGCAGGAGTGGGGGTTATAAGTGAGGCCTGAAATTAAAAATAGCGATATTTCGTTTCCTATTGCTTTTTAAGCAAATATGCACATAACAAAAGTTGTTTATTTTGTAATTTAAAGTAACTTTTGTTATATGCACTTTTGCCGTATACGGAAGTATAAATGAGATATACGCTAAAAACTATAGCGGGAGTTCACAATTTTATTTGGCACAAAAAACTCAACCGAACTAAACCAAACTCGCTATGTGAATTAATACTAACGATTTCCTTATAATAAGCCATACTATCATTTCTAGGGACGGGCAGGAGTGGGGGTTGTAGGGGAGGCCTGAAATTAAAAATAGCGATATTTCGTTTCCTATTGCTTTTTCAGCAAATATGCACATAACAAAAGTTGTTTATTTTGTTATTTAGAGTAACTTTTGTTATATCCTTTTTTGCCGTATACGGAAGCATAAATGAGTTATACGCTATAAACTAAAGCGGGAGTCCACAATTTTATTTGGCACTAAAGACTCAACCGAATTAAACCAAACTCGGTATGTGAATTAGTACTAACGCCTTCATTATAATAAGCTATACTAACATTTCTAGGGACGGGCAGGAGTGGGGGTTATAAGGAAGGCCTGAAATTAATAATAGTGATATTTCGTTTCCTATTGCATTTTCGGCAAATATGCACATAACAAAAGTTGTTTATTTTGTTATTTAGAGAAACTTTTTTTTTATATACACTATCATCGTATACCGAAGTATAAAGGCGTTATACGCTAAAAATTATAGCGGGAGACAACAATTTTATTTGGCACAAAAGACTCAACCGAACTAAATAAAACACTCAGTATGTGTATTAGCACTAACGCCTTCCTTATAATAAGCCATACTAACATTTCTAGGGACGGGCAGGAGTGGGGGTTATAAGGGAGGCCTGAAATTAATAATAATGATTTTCTATTGGGGTTTCGGCAAATATGCACATAACAAAAGTTGTTTATTTTGTTATTTAGAGAAATTTGCTCAACACTTCTTTTCAATATGAACTACCTATATATATATATATATATATATATATATATATATATATATATATATATATATATATATAATATCAAGATCTCAACTCCTGGTGGGTGTGAGCTAATGTTTTTAAAGCATCTATTCCTGAACATCTGGAATGAGGAAATGTTGCCTTTGGAGTGAAAAAAGTCTATCATATTCCCATTACATAAGAAGGGTGAAGCCCTAGAATGCATCAATTATATGAGATATGATTTCTCCCTTGTTCCTGCAAAGTGGCGTCTGCTGTTTTATTTTAGAGGTTCTTCCGTTACGTGGAACGGGCAATAAGGAAATACAAGAGTGGCTACCGACCAGACAGCTCAACGGCGGACCATATTTACACTCTCCGTTCTCCGATTCATACTCCTTGAGATAGCCAGAGAGTATGGAATGATCACCTATCATTTATTTGTTGACTTCAAGCAAGCATATGACTCCGTAATGAGGAACGAAGTCTATAAAGCTATGATCAATATGGGGATACCTCCAAAATTGGTAAGATTCACACGCATGACAAACTGTGCTACGTCCGAGTGTGTGGGGATCTCTCAAGAAGCTTCAACATACGAACAGGAGTCCGTCAGGTCGATATTTTGGCCTGTCTCAACTTTAACTTGGCTCATGCTTTGAGGGACTCAAGTATCCAAACCTCCATAGACTTGTTCAGATAGTTGGATATGGGGACGACCCTGACATTGCTGGAAGGACAAAGGGAGGCGGTCAGGGAGGCTTTTGAAGAAGTAAACACAGAGAAACTAAGAAACATGGTCGTCGAGATAAAGCATGATTTATTTATTTGATGAGCTCCACAACTATCCGATGTTTATTTTCAATTCCCTAAATTAAAACGGAACAAAATTTTATCATATGTTTTCTTCGGATGCTAGTATATCATCGTTTAATTTTAAAGGGAAACTAGATTCATTTTATTCCGAAAATGATACATACATCCGTCAATGTTCGTCCCATAGACGTTGCACGTTTCATGCTCAAAACTGTAAGTATGTGACTAATTTCTCGGGTAAAAAAAAAACGAATGACACTACTTTTACTGTTCTATGCTACAGGGTGTTTGTGTTATTAATGAATACGACAGGACGTTTTGTGTATCCAAACTTTATATTTCTCCGGGGATCCATTTCTATTTCAATTTGTCAACGATGGATAACACGGCTAATATATATATATATATATATATATATATATATATATATATATATATATATATATACAGCTTCCATATTCGTCATGCCCCACGTGGATCCACGATGTAGATTTGAAGAAATTGCCATGAATAAAACCCCAATCCATAATTCTTCTTAAGGTAAATCTGCTAAAAAACAAGAAGAGTGGGGTGGCGGGAAAAAAAAAATCATTTTTTAATTTCCTGGAGCCGGTACATTTCAATGTATGATGCTTAGTTACAATTCTGTAATATATTTTATTTTTAAGACCTCATCTTGAGTCTGCACATTTGATTTAAAGTTTGAAATTTTAGAATTTTGCTTGTTTTTGCCAATTTTTTTAAGTATTGAAAACGAAAAAAATGATGACGGGTGGTTGCCAAATGATAGATAAAGACCTTAAATATATAGATATTTTTTAGGACCATTTTAAATTACGGTTTCAGTGTACACATTACGCCCAAAGTTCATCAAATTTTCAATACTTTTATCATTTTATAAACTTAATTTTTCCTTTCAATATTTACATGATGCGTCATCAAAACTTTTTTTTATTCCTTCAATTACTACCTCGGACTGAGAAATTCTTCTGTAGCTCATATGAAACTACCCAGGACTCACCACAATAAAAGCTTTCCCGTGCCAGATGGTTGACTACACCAAACAGAATCTATTTCATTATTTGTATTTAGTTATTACTATTCCAACACTAATTTTAAAAGAGCTCTCAACTTTAATTGTAAAAGTGTATGGTCCTAGCTGGTTTAGGATCAAATGCAATCGAAACGTTACAAATGGTGCTAAAAACCTGTTGGAGACTAATAGGAGTTGTACTTATCTCTCTGAGGAAAATCAGAAATTGTATTTAAGACAATTGATACTTTGCTCACCCTGAAAACATACACATATCCATGTTGGTTGATGAGAGCATTTAAAGAAACTAGCTTTAAGAGCTGGAAAACAAACCAGCAAACATTTAAGGAGGTTTAAGATCCCAAAAATAAATTTTGAAACATCAGAATACATCGATATGATTTATTGGCTTGGCGAGGATGTTACAGAGCCACCTCTTACACGTAACTTGAGAACAAATGATTTTAAAAAAGTCCGTCACGCAGGGACTGCGTAAACTAAGCAGATTTCACAAATCGAAGGTTCACAATAGAAAAATATGCATGCAGATAACACTACCGTGAATGTTAAATGAATAAATACAAACGGAAATAAGAAATATTTCAGTCAATTTACAATACAAGTTAATAATCTCTACAACGGAAAGCGGCTGAATTGTAAACAAACAGGCCAGCCAACATCGTAGCGCGAAATAGATAGATAGACCGGAAAGGCAAACAATTAATGAAATACATCTGAATATAACATATTAATTTTATTGAAAACAATTTACTAAAGCTAGTGATGTAATTTGTAATAAATCAGAACCAGTTTTATCTCAATCACTCAAATTTTAGTAATCCAAGAACAAAAGAAGGGGGCGGGGATCCACAGAACGTATTTGCATAAATCTCACAAACTAAAAGTTCAATGAAAACAATATTTGGTATTTAACCTTGCAATGAAGTGGTTCATGATGTAACAGCTAATTGTTAATATGACATGAACAGAAGTGGGGGTTTGCTGAAGGCTCAAACCTGAATAATGCAAATATCTCGGTTAATATTAGTGAAAGAGAATAAATATATATAACAATATTTATAGTTCATTTAATTTGCAATCAGCTTTGCTCGATATACTTTTTCGATCCGACGTACAGTAACGGAGTTTTACGAAAATCGCGGCATGAGAACGACCACAGTAGCTGATTTCCCTTGAGGGAAATCTTCTAAAATTACATGACTCTTTTTCATCACACACTCAGCTCGTAGAAAGAGCTGTCGAAGAGGTAATTGCTTCATCAAAATTGTGATAATAAGAAAAGAGAAAGGTTAGAAAAAAGTAGTTTGTTTGATAGAAGTATTCATCCAATCTACGACACAAAGAAACAATTTAACTGTTTAAGTTTTATCCTAGTAATATAATTACGTGGTCTACTTGTTTGGATGGAAGAGAGGACAGGGTTGGGGCTCGAAAGTGTAGCCACCTCCCCGTGGTTAGTCCTGGATAGTGCCGTATGAGCTAGAGATGAGTTACAAAGTGTAAAGTAATAAAGTCCGCCACGGTAAATTTCGTATTAACAGAACTAAATCATTTTTCCTTTTAAGAGCAGAATTAACATTCCATTGGAGAATATTGAGAGTCATTAAAGAAGATTAAGAATAATAAAATGAACAAAATTACCTCGAATGATTAGATATTATAAACGAATAAAACTTCAATGAAAGAACAAACTAAATTAATAAACTAATCTATTTAACTTTTTAACTTACTAGTCCCTTCTTTTACTGGTTTACCAGTTGCTGTTCGAGGAGTATTATTTCTCTTTTTAAATTGATTGTTCTGTTTTGGTTTTACATCTGGCGTTTGATTTTCAGGAATGGCTACTGAAAGAGGATCATTTGTATTTTCATTATTGGCTTCCTTCGTTCCTATTTCCTGGTCTTTTTGTTTTTTATTTTTAAGTTTGGAGATAACAGACTCCATATTTGTCATGCGTTCTGAAAGAGATTCGATTACACTAAGTAATTGGGTGAGCCGATTAGTCAGAAGTTGCAACGGTGGAGGGGAGGCGGCTACAGCTGAATAGCGCGGTGCATCAGATTTAGGTGCCATCTTTACTACCCTTCTTTCAGCTTCTCTCAGAGATACCCTATTTAATGTACTTATTTTTAGGATTTCTGTTTCTTTTTTGTAAATTGGGCAGTCGCGTGAATTAGACGGATGGTTCTGATTGCAATTTACGCAATTTGGTTCACACGGACCTTCGTGTGGATTACCCCCACAATTTCTACAGACCTTGGCATTTACACAACGACTTCCTATATGCCTAAACTGAAAACATGAAAAACATTGGGTCGGCAGTGGTATGTATGGGCGAATTTTTACTGATAGGAAATCAAATGTGATGCGTTCTGGCAGAGCTTGCGTATTAAACGTTAATATCAGAGTTTGAGTTGGAATGAGCTGTTGCCCTCTTTTTTTAATAATTCTTTTAACCTCAACGACTCCCTGATTCGTTAATTCATTAAGAATCTCATTTTCGGAACAGCTGAGCAGTTCGTAACAAGATATTACACCTTTTGAGGTATTGAGATAAGGATGAGGGATGAATTTTAAAATATATTTTCCGTATTGTTTAATCTGAGTAACATTTTCAAAGTCTTGCTTCGATTGAAAATTTAACAACACTTTTCCGTTCCTTTGAAATTTTACATCAGTTTCAGGAGCATAACTTTTAATAAATCTACATAATTCAAACGGATTTAATTTAACATTAACCTTTTCGTCAGTAGATAACACTGACATTAGCACATAACCGCAATATTGTAGGTTATTAGGGGTAGGTTTTTCACGTTTAGGGGTTTTGCTGTGATTAGAATCATTGCTGGAAGGCATGACTTCCAAATCTTCTAAGCCCTATAAGGTAAAAACTACAAAAACAGCCCAGTTTAGAAGTAATTAAGTAGAGATAGGTTATAACTTATCTTTACAATTCCTTCCAGACGGGGATTATCTTCGAACTACTGGATACTGTTGCACTTTTGATACTCTTGAACTCCTATATGTTTCTAAATTAACTCCAAAGGTAATAGAAAAGGGTAATTTTCAATAAATAGTAGAGGTTTTTAAAAAACACGTCTACTCTTTATCACAAAACCACCTGGTCTCTCCCTGATGATTTTAATGGGCGCCTGAAATGTAAAGAAACAGGTCTGCCAACCTCTCGCCGGAAAGAAAAACCATTACTGAAATATATCAGAATATACATATTAATTTTATTGAATACTATTTACTATATCTAGTACTGTAATTTATAATGAATCAGCCTGACCTCAATCAATCAAATTTTAGTAGTCCAAGAACTTAAGACGGAGGGGGAGGGGGTCACCAGAATATATTTGCATGTATCACGAATAATAAAGGTATATTGAAAACAAGATTTGGTATTTAAGCTTCGAATAATGTGGTTTATTATATGAGTCGTTCAGTTGACACTCTGACTAAGTCCATTTTTGCAAAAATGCTAATTTTGTATTTTTTAGTAACTTCATACATGAGGGTCCATGCAGACAATAAATGTCAGCAGAAAATTAAATCATTAAGGCTTTTAAAATTGCATTGAAAAATTCACTCAGAAGAATATGAAATATTTTTCAGTTGACAGAGTGACTAAGTCCATTGGTATTATTATTATTGATAGTATGGCTGTTGAAGTAAACAAAGGTACTTCCTTCTTTAATCCCTTTCTTAGATCAGTGGGCAAAGGTTATAAGATAATGGAACTAGATGAGATTTACATCTAGTCTATTCTTATTTAGCTCTGAGAAAATGTCATCTGATATTAAACTTGTTGAATACAGCGATTCAAGTTGTTCTAGTGATTCCAGTGAAAATTTTTCTTTTCTTAAAATGAAAAACTATTTTCGAGGATTGAAAATTACTAGTTCTGACGAAGAAGGTAGGCATCGGATTATTATTATTATATGAATACTAAAATTTTTTTAAGGTATTATTATTATTAAGTGTATTGTATTCTATTCGAGGTTCTTTAAGCACTTTGAGAGGGAGACGGAGAACAAGAAATTCTGCAAACTGGTTTAGGAATAAACAAAGTGCACTTAGGAATGAGGGTAAATCCTACACTAATAGGAGTGGAAAGGTAATTTCTAATATACTTGTATTTCAAGATAAGTGCTGTGAATGCAAAAAACGTTGCAATAATAAATTTAATAGTGGAGAGAGACAACACATTTTCGGTATTTTCATGAATCTGAAAAACCAAATGGAAAAGAAACTGTTTATTAGAGATATAATTACGAAAGGAGCTCCAAAACGGCAAAGACCTAGAAATCAATCCAAAGAATCAAGAAAACATGTTTCATTACTTTTTGCCTTTAGGAGACGAAAGGATACAAGTTTGTAAGGAAGTTTTTAAAGATACATTCAATATTAATGATGGACTGATATACTCTTGTGCTTTTAAAACGTGCATCAATCAGTTACAAGATAAACGAAAAAAAAATAACAATTAACAAAGTAGATGCACCTAGCGTTATAAAACACATAAAATCTTTTCCCGCATTTTCAAGTCACTATACTCGACACCCCGAAAATAACCTAAACCCTCACCGAAAGTACTTAAATCCTTTACTTACAATTAATAAAATGTACCAGATGTATTTAGAAAATTGTACTCAAAATAATATTACTCCAATAAAAAAGAAAATGTACTATCACATTTTCAGTACAAAATTTAATCTGCATTATAAGATTCCAAGTAAGGATACTTGTTCTACGTTGGACACCCTTCAAAACAAAATCATTTATGCAACTTCTCCCCAGGAAAAAGATGAAGCTAAAAATAATAAAGTGTTGCATTTATCAGAAGTAGAACTAGCAAGGGAAAAGCAAAAAGAAGATAAAACTGAAGCGAATAAAAATTACTATGTTTGCACTTTTGATTTACAGAAGGCCTTACCTTATCCTAAACTCAACACATCAATTGCGTATTACAAACGCAATATGTATGTATACAACTTCAGTTGTCACAAATTTAATCAAAATTTGTCTTTCATGTTCAGCTGGACTGAAACTCAAGGAAGCCGTCATAGCAACTTGCTTAGTTAAACATATTGAACGTTATGCAAGCACTTATCAAAATATTGTTCTCTATTGCGACTCTTACACAGGGCAAAACAGAAATATAAAATTAGTTCTGAGCTTAATGAAGCTTGTTAAGAATGCGGCAATGCAAATTTCAACAATTGATTTAAAATTCTTAGTTAGTGGTCATAGTTACTTACTTAATGATGCTGACTTTGGCATTATTGAAAAAAAATCCAAAAAGATTCCAAATATATATTCTCCTCAAGATTGGTATAATATTATTAAAGATTAAAAAAAAAAAATTGTTTGGACAGAAATGAGCTATACTGACTTCTTGAGTACTGATAGGTTTGATACTGAGATAGTAAATAGGAAAATCAACAACATAAATGAAAAGGTTAATTGGTTGAAAATGCGGTGGATTAGAGTGGAGAAATCGAAACCTTTTGTTATTCAGTACAGGACATCATTTAATTCAAGAATTTTTTTTGAAATAGACATTAGAAAAAGAGGAACTGGTAGGCCAAAAGAGTTCTTTAATATTAAACAGAATCTTTTATATGAAACATGCAGAGCCATTACTTTGAAAAAAAAGAAAGATTTATTACAACTTTTGCCCTTTATACCACCAACTTATCACGAGCATTACAGAAGCTTGAAGCATCGATCCGCTGTTGAAATAAATACTGAGTCCGAAGATATTGTTTATGATTAAAAAATATATAATTAAAAAAACATTTTTTTTTTTGAACGAAAAGGTGATTTTTCATTTGTAGCCTATAAATTTGTTTGTAACCTGATTACTATTGAAATATATTTACTGTGTAAAATTGTCTTTTGTTTAATGTCCCCTCTCCTGTGTTTATAATTAATTTTCTAAAAATTAATTGAAACACTGGACTTATTTGGAGAGTGTTTACACAAATTGTTCAGTTGACACTCTGACTAAGCCCCATTTTTAAATACAAAAAAATTACCACATCCTTTTGGTTGTAACCATAAACATAAAAACTATGATTTTTAATTACAAAAATGTTCCCTTTCCGTGTAATAAAGATTAAAATTCTTAAGGGGGATATGGGAATTTTTTATAGAAAAAATTAATAAAAACAGCTCTCCTGAAAAGTTAGGAAAATGGACTTAGTCAGAGTGTCAACTGAACGACTCATATATGAGTAGAAGTGAGGGTTTCCTGAAGGCTGAAAAATGCAAATATTTCGGTTAATATTCAAGAAAAAAAGAAAAAAATGTATACAGCATATTTATAGTATATTTAATTTGCAATAAGATTGGTTCTGAACAACTTTTCGATCCAACGTATAGCAACGGAGATATTTCGAACCCATTGGTCCAATTTCAGCCATTTACGAACTCGATCTTTCTTATTACATAAAACGATTAAATATCGAGTTTGGTAACGATCAAACATAAATTAATTAATTTTGAAGGAACCTCATTTTCGTCACCTCTTGGGTAGGATCCATGGACGTTAGAAGACATTTTTCGAAAATCACGTCTTGGGTACGACCTCAATAGCTGATTTTCCTTAACGGAAATCTGTTAATAAAAGGAATAAGAAAAGGTTTGATGACACTTTAAGTAAATATTGACAGGCAAATTGAGTTTAAAAATGATGAAAATATTTAATATATTTAATTTAATTAACTTTAGGCGTAATGCGCATACTGAAACCGTAATCTAAAATGCTTTTAAAAAATGATATATAAATTTGAGGTCTTCTATCATTTCCCACGTACAAAAATGAAAATTCTATTCAAATACACCACATACTCAAGATGACGTATTCAAAATTAAATATTTCATAGAACTGTTACTAAGCCTAATAAACAGTCATTGAATGGTAGCCATTTCTGACAATAAAAAATTTAATTTTTTTTATTCCACTGTAATCTAGTTGGAGGAGGGGTACAAAGCCTCCGGCGAAATTCCTGAAGTAGGCGGAGCCAAGCAGATTACTTCGTCTCATTTCGGCAGTCCTCGGTACCATTCGGCAGGCTTAATATGTTGCCATCGCTACACTCATAATCAATTGTCTTCATATTCATTCAAATTGAATTAACTTGCATAAACATATTGTTGTTAAATTTCATTCGACTGAGTTTTTCAATTTATCAATATAAATAAAACTATATAATTTGTCTGATTTTCTATTTAAATTCATGAGGGATACATTATTCATATTCCAAAAAAAATGTCATCAAAATTAGAAATCTTGCTTTTCTGTCTTTACGCCCGTTTATTACTAAATCACGTAAAAACAGTTAGGAGGAATTCAATGGTTGTAATACTTGACTATTCCAAGGTACAACGTAGGCTATATGAAAATCCGAATTATCAACTACCAGGGAGGGGGGTTTGCTTTCATGTAAAAACATATTTAGCAATATCATCGATAGTATTAGTTTTATCTAAAACATGTAAATAGCCAATTGTGTTACGAATACCAACTTGGCCATTACAGGTTATTTATTACATAGATAAATTTAGATATTTTAAAATTTTGTTCTGCTATACCGATATTTAACCAGATCATACTTCTTTTAAAGTAAAATAATAGGCAAAGCCACCTTGTTCTAATATATGTAATAAAAGATTTAAAGCTATCGTAAAACCACCGTTAGTGTTTCTTCAGTAGAATAATAGGAACCAAAAGACAAATATTTAGTTTGGTTTAGTATGCACTTAAGACAGCTACATGCCACCTAGATGATAAATAATTACTAAATGGTCAGCCGGTATGTTAGCTAGATGAGAAATGATTACTAAATACTATGTCAGCCGGTATGTTAGCTAGATGAGAAATGATTACTAAATACTATGTCAGCCGGTATGTTAGCTAGGTGAGAAATGATTACTAAATACTATGTCAGCCGGTATGTTAGCTAGATGAGAAATGATTACTAAATACTATGTCAGCCGGTATGTTAGCTAGATGAGAAATGATTACTAAATACTATGTCAGCCGGTATGTTAGCTAGATGAGAAATGATTACTAAATACTATGTCAGCCGGTATGTTAGCTAGATGAGAAATGATTACTAAATACTATGTCGACCCGTGTGTTAGCTAGATGAAAAGAGATTACTAAATACTATGTCAGCCGGTATGTTAGCTAGATGAGAAATGATTACTAAATACTATGTCAGCCGGTATGTTAGCTAGATGAGAAATGATTACTAAATACTATGTCAGCCGGTATGTTAGCTAGATGAGAAATGATTACTAAATACTATGTCAGCCGGTATGTTAGCTAGATGAGAAATGATTACTAAATACTATGTCAGCCGGTATGTTAGCTAGATGAGAAATGATTACTAAATACTATGTCAGCCGGTATGTTAGCTAGATGAGAAATGATTACTAAATACTATGTCAGCCGGTATGTTAGCTAGATGAAAATTGATTACTAAATACTATGTCAGCCGGTATGTTAGCTAGATGAGAAATGATTACTAAATACTATGTCAGCCGGTATGTTAGCTAGATGAGAAATGATTACTAAATACTATGTCAGCCGGTATGTTAGCTAGATGAGAAATGATTACTAAATACTATGTCAGCCGGTATGTTAGCTAGATGAGAAATGATTACTAAATACTATGTCAGCCGGTATGTTAGCTAGATGAGAAATGATTACTAAATACTATGTCAGCCGGTATGTTAGCTAGATGAGAAATGATTACTAAATACTATGTCAGCCGGTATGTTAGCTAGATGAGAAATGATTACTAAATACTATGTCAGCCGGTATGTTAGCTAGATGAGAAATGATTACTAAATACTATGTCAGCCGGTATGTTAGCTAGATGAGAAATGATTACTAAATACTATGTCAGCCGGTATGTTAGCTAGATGAGAAATGATTACTAAATACTATGTCAGCCGGTATGTTAGCTAGATGAGAAATGATTACTAAATACTATGTCAGCCGGTATGTTAGCTAGATGAGAAATGATTACTAAATACTATGTCAGCCGGTATGTTAGCTAGATGAGAAATGATTACTAAATACTATGTCAGCCGGTATGTTAGCTAGATGAGAAATGATTACTAAATACTATGTCAGCCGGTATGTTAGCTAGATGAGAAATGATTACTAAATACTATGTCAGCCGGTATGTTAGCTAGATGAGAAATGATTACTAAATACTATGTCAGCCGTATGTTAGCTAGATGAGAAATGATTACTAAATACTATGTCAGCCGGTATGTTAGCTAGATGAGAAATGATTACTAAATACTATGTCAGCCGGTATGTTAGCTAGATGAGAAATGATTACTAAATACTATGTCAGCCGGTATGTTAGCTAGATGAGAAATGATTACTAAATACTATGTCAGCCGGTATGTTAGCTAGATGAGAAATGATTACTAAATACTATGTCAGCCGGTATGTTAGCTAGATGAGAAAGTAATTACTAAATACTATGTCAGCCGGTATGTTAGCTAGATGAAAAATGATTACTAAATACTATGTCAGCCGGTATGTTAGCTAGATGAGAAATGATTACTAAATACTATGTCAGCCGGTATGTTAGCTAGATGAGAAATGATTACTAAATACTATGTCAGCCGGTATGTTAGCTAGATGAGAAATGATTACTAAATACTATGTCAGCCGGTATGTTAGCTAGATGAGAAATGATTACTAAATACTATGTCAGCCGGTATGTTAGCTAGATGAGAAATGATTACTAAATACTATGTCAGCCGGTATGTTAGCTAGATGAGAAATGATTACTAAATACTATGTCAGCCGGTATGTTAGCTAGATGAGAAATGATTACTAAATACTATGTCAGCCGGTATGTTAGCTAGATGAGAAATGATTACTAAATACTATGTCAGCCGGTATGTTAGCTAGATGAGAAATGATTACTAAATACTATGTCGGCCAGTATGTTAGCTAGACGAAAAGTGATTACTAAATAATATGTCAGCCGGTATGTTAGCTAGATGGAAAGTGATTACTAAATACTATGTCGGCCAGTATGTTAGCTAGACGAAAAGTGATTACTAAATAATATGTCAGCCGGTATGTTAGCTAGATGGAAAGTGATTACTAAATAATATGTCAGCCGGTATGTTAGCTAGATGGAAAGTGATTACTAAATAATATGTCAGCCGGTATGTTAGCTAGATGGAAAGTGATTACTAAATAATATGTCAGCCGGTATGTTAGCTAGATGAGAAATGATTACTAAATACTATGTCAGCCGGTATGTTAGCTAGATGAGAAATGATTACTAAATACTATGTCAGCCGGTATGTTAGCTAGATGAGAAATGATTACTAAATACTATGTCAGCCGGTATGTTAGCTAGATGAGAAATGATTACTAAATACTATGTCAGCCGGTATGTTAGCTAGATGAAAACTGATTACTAAATACTATGTCAGCCGGTATGTTAGCTAGATGAGAAATGATTACTAAATACTATGTCAGCCGGTATACTAGCTAGGTGAAAACTGATTACTAAGTACTATGTCAGCCGGTATGTTAGCTAGATGAAAATTGATTACTAAATACTATGTCGGCCCGTATGTTACCTAGATGAAAAGTGATTTGTAAATGTGAGGGTGAGTGATTACTAAATACAATATCGGCTGGTATATCAGCTAGATGGTGAGTGATTACTAAATACAATGTCGGCTGGTATATCAGCTAGATGAAATTATGTCAGCCGGTATGTTAGCTAGATGAGAAATGATTACTAAATACTATGTCAGCCGGTATGTTAGCTAGATGAAATTGATTACTAAATAATTTGTCAGCCGGTATGTTAGCTAGATGGAAAGTGACTACTAAATAATATGTCAGCCAGTATGTTAGCTAGATGAAAAGTGATTACTAAATAATATGTCAGCCGGTATGTTAGCTAGATGAAATTGATTACTAAATAATATGTCGGCCAGTATGTTAGCTAGATGGAAAGTGATTACTAAATAATATGTCGGCCGGTATGTTAGCTAGATGACAAGTGATTATTACATATTATGTCGGCCCGTATGTTAGCTAGATAACAATTGGTTACTACATACTATGACGGCCCGTATGTTAGCTAGAAGAAAAAAGATAACTAAATAATATGTCAGCCGGAATGTTAGCCAGATGAAAAGTGATTACAAAATAATATGTCAGCCGGTGTGTGAGCTAGATGAATAATGACTACTAAATAATATGTCAGCCGGTATGTTAGCTAGAAGAAAGTGATTACTAAATAATATGTCAGCCGGAATGTTAGCCAGATGAAATGTGATTACTAAATAACATGTCAGCCGGTATGTTAGCTAGATGACAAGTGGTTACTAAATAATATGTCAACCGGTATGTTAGCTAGATGAAAAGAGACTACTAAATAATATGTTGGCCGGTATGTTAGCTAGATGAAAAGAGACTACTAAATAATATGTCAGCCGGTATAATAGCTAGACGAAAAATGATTACTAAATACTATGTCGGCCGTGTGTTAGCTAGATGAAATGTGATTACTAAATAATATGTCACCCGGTATGTTAGCTAGATGAAAAGTGATTACTAAATATTATGTCGGCCGGTATGTTAGCTAGATGAAAAGTGATTACTAAATAATATGTCAGCCGGTATGTTAGCTAGATGAAAAGTGATTACTAAATAATATGTCAGCCGGTATGTTAGCTAGATGAAGGTGATTACTAAATATTATGTAGGCCCGTATGTTAGCTAGATGAAAAATGACTACTAAATAATATGTCAGCCAGTATGTTAGCTAGATGAAAAGTGATTACTAAATATTATGTCGGCCCGTATGTTAGCTAGATGACAAGTGGTTACTACATATTATGTCGGCCCGTATGTTAGCTAGATGACAAGTGGTTACCACATACTATGGCGAACCGTATGTTAGCTAGATGACAAGTGGTTACTACATATTATGTAGGCCCGTATGTTAGCTAGATGACAAGTGGTTACTACATATTATGTCGGCCCGTATGTTAGCTAGATGACAAGTGGTTACTACATATTATGTCGGCCCGTATGTTAGCTAGATGACAAGTGGTTACTACATATTATGTCGGCCCGTATGTTAGCTAGATGACAAGTGGTTACTACATACTATGACGAACCGTATGTTAGCTAGATGACAAGTGGTTACTACATACTATGGCGAACCGTATGTTAGCTAGATGACAAGTGGTTACTACATACTATGGCGAACCGTATGTTAGCTAGATGACAAGTGGTTACTACATACTATGGCGAACCGTATGTTAGCTAGATGAAAAGTGATTACTAAATATTATGTCGGCCCATATGTTACTAGATGAAAAGTGGTTTCTACATACTATGACGGCCCGGCCTTATGTTAGCTAGATGAAAAATGAGTACTAAATAATATGTCGGCTTGTATGTTAGCTAGATGACAAGTGGTTAATACATACTATGTCAGCCGGTATGTTAGCTAGATGAAATTTGATTACTAAATACTATGTCGGCCGGCATTTTAGCTAGATGAAAAGTGACTACTAAATAATATGTCAGCCGGTATGTTAGCTAGATGAACAGTGACTACTAAATAATATGTCAGCCAGTATGTTAGCTAGAAGAAAAGTGATTACTAAATTTAGGGTTGGGGAAAAAGTAATTTCGGTATTTTTCATGTTTTTCAAAGCCCATTTTTTTATATAAATTTTAGATATTAATCAATGATATATGCGCCATTTTGATCGATGACCTTTTGCCATTTTTTCGGTAAAACCATTATACCTTCACTATAGAAGTTCTGTGATTTCTGGGCGGAAAACTGAACCAAGTGATTTTCACAAGCCTCTTTTGATTCCAGCTTAACACCATTAAGAGAGTTCTGAAGAGAACGAAACAAGTGGTAGTCAGACGGTGCATGGTCCGGGCTGTATGGTGGATGCATCAAAACTTCCCAGACAAACTCTCGTAATTTTTGCCGAGTCACCAAAGATGTGTGTAGTCTAGCATTGTCGTGATGGAATACAACGCCTTTCCTATTGATTAATTCTGGCCGTTTTTCCTGAATCTCCTGCTTCAACCGTATTAGGTGTTTGCAGTAGAGAGTCGAATAAATGGTTTGGCCAGGTTTGAGCAGCTCATGATGAACAATGCCTTTCCAATCCCACCAAACACTCAGCATCACCTTCCTTAGTGTCAATCCAGGCTTTGCCACTGTTTGTGAAGTTTCTCCGGGTTACGACCACGATCTTTTTCGCACATTATTGTCGTGCGTGATCCACTTTTCATCACTTGTAATCATTCTTTTCAAAAATGGCTCGATTTCATTTCGTTTCACCAGTCCATGCAAAACATTTTTTACAGTTAATTCGTGTGGAACCCATATATCGAGCTTCTTTTGGTATCAATTCTTATGTAAATGGGTCAAATCTGTTTTATGGTCGATGTTTAGCTCCATAGCGATGTCACGAGATGAAATGTGTCGGTCTATCTCAATTTTTTGAAGAATTTCATCGATTTGTTCAACAATTGGCCTGCCAGGGCGAGGTTCATCATTAAGGTCAACATTTCCGGAACGAAATCGAGCAAACCAGTTCTGACACTGACGTTCAGTTAAACAGACATCACCATAAATACCATACAATTTTCGATGAGCCTGAGCTGCATTTATCCCTTTTTTGAAGTAAAGAAGCAATACATGACGAAAATGGCCTTCTGGAATCTCCATTTTCAAAGCGCAATAACGTGCGACTAAGTAAATGAATAAAACTGTAGAGATATTTGGAATATTCTATGGACTACGACCTTTCAAACGTGGTATTGTATGGCTTCACTGAATAAGGATTACAAGAGATAAGCGACTTTGATACGCGACTATTGGGATAAACCGAAATTACTTTTTCCCCAACCCTATATTATGTCGGCCCGTATGTTACTAGATGAAAAGTGGTTACTACATACTATGACGGCCCGTGTGTTAGCTAGATGACAAGTGGTTAATACATATAATTTCGGCGCGTATGTCAACTAGAAGATAAGTGGATACTATATACTGTATCGGTCTGTATATCATCTAATCATAAGTATTACAACATACATTACCAGCCTGTATGTCAGCAAGAAGATAAGTGATTACTATATACTGTATCGGCCCGTATGTCAGCTAGATGATAAGTTATTTCAAAAGACATTACCGACCGGTATATCAGTAAGAGGATAAGTGGGTATTATACACTGTATCGGCATGTATGTCAGCTAGATGAGAAGTGATTACAAAAAACATTACCGGCCCGTATATCAGCTGGATGATAAGTGCATACTATATACTGTATCGGCCTGTATGTCAGCTAGATGATAAGTGATTACAAAATACATTACCGGCCCGTATATCAGCTAGATGATAAGTGCATACTATATACTGTATCGGCCCGTATGTCAGCTAGATGATAAGTTATTACAAAAAACATTACCGGCCCGTATGTCAGCTAGATGATAAGTAATTTCAAAAGACATTACAGACCGGTATATCAGCTAGATGATAACTGGATACTATATACTGTATCGGCCTGTATGTCAGCTAAATGAGAAGTGATTACTAAAGACATTACCGGCCCGTATGTCAGCTAGATGATAACTGGATACTATATACTGTGTCGGCCTGTATGTCAGCTAGATGATAACTGGATACTATATACTGTGTCGGCCTGTATGTCAGCTAGATGATAACTGGATACTATATACTGTATCGGCCCGTATGTCAGCTAGATGATAAGTTATTACAAAAAACATTACCGGCCTGTATGTCAGCTAGATGATAAGTAATTTCAAAAGACATTACCAACCTGTATATCAGCAAGAGTATATGTGGATACTATACACTGTATCGGCCTGTATGTCAGCTAGATGATAAGTAATTTCAAAAGACATTACAGACCGGTATATCAGCTAGATGATAACTGGATACTATATACTGTATCGGCCTGTATGTCAGCTAGATGATAAGTTATTTCAAAAGACATTACCGGCCCGTATGTCAGCTAGATGATAACTGGATATTATATACTGTATCAGCCCGCATGTCAGCTAGATGATAAGTTATTTCAAAAGACATTACCGGCCGGTATGTCAGCTAGATGATAACTGGATACTATATACTGTGTCGGCCTGTATGTCAGCTAGATGATAACTGGATACTATATACTGTATCGGCCTGTATGTCAGCTAATGATAAGTGATTACAAAATACATTACCGGCCCGTATGTCAGCTAGATGATAACTGGATACTATATACTGTATCGGCCTGTATGTCAGCTAGATGATAAGTTATTTCAAAAGACATTACCGGCCCGTATATCAGCTAGATGATAAGTTATTTCAAAAGACATTACCGGCCCGTATGTCAGCTAGATGATAACTGGATACTATATACTGTGTCGGCCTGTATGTCAGCTAGATGATAAGTGATTACAAAATATATTACCGGCCCGTATATCAGCTGGATGATAAGTGCATACTATATACTGTATCGGCCTGTATGTCAGCTAGATGATAAGTAATTTCAAAAGACATTACCGACCGGTATATCAGCAAGAGGATATGTGGATACTATACACTGTATCGGACTGTATGTCAGCAAGATGAGAAGTGATTACAAAAAACATTACCGGCCCGTATGTCAACTAGATGATAAGTGGATACTATATACTGTGTCGGCCCGTATGTCAGCTAGATGATAAGTGGATACTATATACTGTGTCGGCCCGTATGTCAGCTAGATGATAAGTTATTTCAAAAGACATTACCGGCCCGTATGTCAGCTAGATGATAACTGGATACTATATACTGTATCGGCCTGTATGTCAGCTAATGATAAGTGATTACAAAATACATTACCGGCCCGTATATCAGCTAGATGATAAGTGAATACTATATACTGTATCGGCCTGTATGTCAGCTAGATGATAAGTAATTTCAAAAGACATTACCGACCTGTATATCAGCAAGAGGATATGTGGATACTATACACTGTATCGGCCTGTATGTCAGCTAGATGAGAAGTGAATCAAAAGGCATTACCGGCCTGTATGTCAACTAGAAGATAAGTGGATACTATGAACTGTGTCGGCCTGTATGTCAGCTAGATGATAACTGGATACTATATACTGTATCGGCCTGTATGTCAGCTAGATGATAACTGGATACTATATACTGTATCGGCCTGTATGTCAGCTAGATGATAACTGGATACTATATACTGTGTCGGCCTGTATGTCAGCTAGATGATAACTGGATACTATATACTGTATCGGCCTGTATGTCAGCTAGATGATAACTGGATACTATATACTGTGTCGGCCTGTATGTCAGCTAGATGATAACTGGATACTATATACTGTATCGGCCTGTATGTCAGCTAGATGATAAGTTATTTCAAAAGACATTACCGGCCCGTATGTCAGCTAGATGATAACTGGATACTATATACTGTGTCGGCCTGTATGTCAGCTAGATGATAACTGGATACTATATACTGTATCGGCCTGTATGTCAGCTAGATGATAACTGGATACTATATACTGTGTCGGCCTGT
This sequence comes from Riptortus pedestris, assembly GCA_019009955.1. Taxonomy (NCBI): domain Eukaryota; kingdom Metazoa; phylum Arthropoda; class Insecta; order Hemiptera; family Alydidae; genus Riptortus; species Riptortus pedestris. The sequence goes on from CM032231.1 coordinate 21,161,530, forward strand.
ATGTCAGCTAGATGATAACTGGATACTATATACTGTATCGGCCTGTATGTCAGCTAGATGATAACTGGATACTATATACTGTGTCGGCCCGTATGTCAGCTAGATGATAACTGGATACTATATACTGTGTCGGCCTGTATGTCAGCTAATGATAAGTGATTACAAAATACATTACCGGCCCGTATATCAGCTAGATGATAACTGGATACTATATACTGTGTCGGCCTGTATGTCAGCTGGATGATAAGTGATTACTATATACTGTATCGGCCTGTATGTCAGCTAATGATAAGTGATTACAAAATACATACCCGGCCCGTATATCAGCTGGATGATAAGTGCATACTATATACTGTATCGGCCCGTATGTCAGCTAGATGATAAGTTATTTCAAAAGACATTACCGGCCCGTATGTCAGCTAGATGATAACTGAATACTATATACTGTATCGGCCTGTATGTCAGCTAATGATAAGTGATTACAAAATACATTACCGGCCCGTATATCAGCTAGATGATAAGTGCATACTATATACTGTATCAACCCGTATGTCAGCTAGATGATAAGTTATTTCAATAGACATTACCGGCCCGCATGTCAGCTAGATGATAAGTTATTTCAAAAGACATTACCGACCTGTTTATCAACAAGAAGATTTGTGGATACTATACACTATACCGGCCTGTATGTCAGCTAAATGACAAGTGATTACTAAAGACATTACCGGCCCTTATGTCAACTAGAAGATAATTGGATACTATAAACTGTATCGGCCTGTATGTCAGCTAATGATAAATGATTACAAAATGCATTACCGGCCCGTATATCAGCTAGATGATAAGTGCATACTATATACTGTATCAACCCGTATGTCAGCTAGATCATAAGTTATTTCAATAGACATTACCGGCCCTTATGTCAACTAGAAGATAACTGGATACTATATACTGTACCGGCCTGTATGTCAGCTAGAAGATAAGTTATTTCAAAAGACTTTACCGGCCCGGATGTCAACTAGAAGATAAGTGGATACTATATACTGTATGGGCCTGTATGCCAGTTAGGTGATAAGTGATTACAAAATATATTACCGGCCCGTATGTCAACTAGAAGATAAGTTGATACTATATACTGTATCGGCCTGTATGTCAGCTAGATGATAAGTGATTACAAAATACATTACCGGCCCGTATATCAGCTAGATGATGTGTGATTACAAAAGACATTACCGGGCATGTCAACTGCAAGTTAATATATGTTATACTTTACTGATCATGCTATGTACCATCAGCTATTGAGGTCGTACTCATGACGCGATTTTGAAAAATTTCCTCAAATGTCGATCCTACCCAAGAGATGACGAAAATTATGTATATATATATATATATATATATATATATATATATATATATATATTTGTCTGTTAACGCTCAAGTGGTCGCAATTTTTGTTTGATCGTTACGAAACGCTATATGTATTAGTTTTATGAAAAAAGGAAGATCAAGTTCGTTAATGGCTGAAATCGTATAGAACCCACCTTATTGCAAATTAAATGATCTATAATTATTCTTTTATACATATTTTCTGTGTCTTGAATATTAACCGAGTTATTTGGATTTTATAGTTTTCAGCCTTCAGCAAACCTCCACTTCTGCACGTGGTATACTAAGAATACTCGGTTATGTAATAAACCTCATTATTCGAACCTTAAATACCAAATATTGTTTTTCAAGAGGTATTTATTATACGACATATATTCAAATATGTTATGGAGGAGGATGGGGCCCTCCGTCTTAGGTTTTTGGACTACTTAAATTTGATTGATTGAGATAAAAATTATTCTGATTCATTATAAATTACAGTACTAGAAATTGTAAATAGTTTTCAATCAAATTAATATGTTATATTCTTATATATTTCAGTAATCGTTTTTCTTTCCGGTGAGAGTCGGGTTGGCAGACCTGTTTGCTTACATTTCAGACGCTTCCCGCCAGGAGGGGAAAGACTTCTTATTGCCGTTTGTATTTATTCACTTAATATTCAAGGTGGTGCTGTGTTACCAGTTTGTAGATTCATCTATAACTAAACTTCACGAGGGAAATTTGCTTAATTTATGTAGCCCCTGCGTGACGGACGTTTTTATTTAATTATTGTATTTCTATTTGGAAATTGTCATCATTGACAATTGGACAATTAAGATCATTGTCTATCTATCTGTCATAGTATATATATATATATATATATATATATATATATATATATATATATATGTATATATATATATACACACACATATGTGTGTGTGTGTGTATGTGTAATAAATGAGACTGAATTAATACCAATAGTCTAGATAACAACCTCAGTATAAAGATTAGAAATATTACCTAGTCAACTCTTCTAGCATTACGCTTAGATAATCATTGACCTGTTGTCATGCAACCAATATAGATGTGTTTTAATGAAATTTAGAAAGATGGTTTTAAATGGTGGTAAAAATGCACAAACTTTGACAATGGTGGCCTAGCAAGTGGATGTTGGACATAAAAGTGAAGTAAGAGAATTACAAGAACTGTTGTATGTAAATGGAGTGTTCAAAATTTACAAAAAATTGAAATTGTAATTTTAGATAAAAATGAACTCCTTGATAAGGAGCTAGTGAGCTTGAAACGGGGATTTAAATAGAGCAGGTGTTTTAAGGAAGAAAAGAAGTTCCTTTTCATTGACCCTGTGAGGCTACATTTACAATATATATATATATATATATATATATATATATATATATAATATATATATAATGTGTGTATAAAATATATAATATTTTGTGCAGGTCTCTTTTTGGTCATTTGGTAGAAGGAACAACGTACATATGGTTAGTCATGTTTTATTAGCATCCAGAAATCTAAAGGAAACCTGCTGAACAAGGAGACTTTTGTAAAATGCTCTTTATGAGACATTTCTTGTTTATTAAGAGGGAAAAGTTAAAATTCTAAAATTAAAAACTCTTTTAATTCTTTCATTGTCACTTAAATTAACACAAAGGCTCTTCTTCTCTGAAAATGATTTTTCTTACAGTTTAATTCAAAGATTCTGTTGTATTTGTTAATTCTTCTAATTAAGTTAAGTCCTTCTGTGCTCATTTATCTAGATTTATCTGTCGCTCTTAAAAAGGTATCCGTTGCTCAGACTAATTGACATAATAAGGCATTTAAAATGTTATTTAATTAAAAGGGTTTTTTTTTTTTGTAATTTTCCTGATAAACAAGGTTCATTAGCTGAGATATTACTCGGCTGGTTTGAGTGGAAGGTGGAAAATTAATTTTAAAATATTCATTCCGAATATAATCCGGTGCCTATAGCATTTCAAGTATATTCAGCCACTGAAACATAAATAAAAAACATTGGTATAATGATGAAACGCACTTTTATCAGATTACCCTCCATATCTCACGTTGTTCAGAGCATCTGTAGCAAGTCTTCCTTCCATCACAGCTTTTCGTCTTGTGGTGAAACTCCTGGCATTTCCACATATCACGATTCGGTCTTCAATTTGAACAACTTGCTATTCCATCTTGAGCAATGTCGCAGTAGGAGATGACGGGATGCGGCATCCACTTCAGTTACTGTTTGTCTAGTTAGGTATTTTTCATTGCTTAGTATAATATGTTTAATATTTTCCCTTTTAAGAAGTAAATTTAAATTTTTATCAATTATATAATAAAAGCGGTTGTCTGTAGTGATCTCCTTTTCAATATTCTTTATTATTTGCTGAGTATTATCCTTTTTTGACTTCCTCAACTTTTAAGAGTTAAGATTTGTTAATTTCAGATAATATCATTATCATTATTCTTTTCGGTTATAATAATTAAATTAGATTGTTTAGTTGATAAACTTCGTGCTAACATTTTTTAAATCTCTTGGGTTTAATGTTTTTTTTAAATTCTGCCATTGTTGCATTAATGGGAGACGGGGTTTACTTTTGACTACAATTTTGTAATTAGAAAATCGTTGAACATTTTTTATTTTATTATTCGCTGCTTCATAATATATTTTAAGAACAAGGTTAAGTTTATTAAACCTAATGGTATCCTCGGTGATTGATGTTTCATTCTCAAATTTTAACAATGCGTCTTCCAATATTTCAAATTTATTACTCATTTTCGTTTTTAGCCGATTTCCCTTAAGGGAAATCTGCTATTGAGGTTGTCATGACGCGATTTTCGACATTTTCCTACAAAAGTCTACCGATCCTAGATGACGAAAATGAGATCCGTTCAAAACTATGTGTGTGTGTGTGTGTGTGTGTGTGTGTGTGTATATATATATATATACATACACTATATATATATATATATATAACCTTCAGCAAACCCCCACTTACTCTCATGTTACATAAACAATACTCTGCAATATAATAAACCACATTATTCGTTTAAATATCAAATATTGTATTCAAGAGACCTTTATTATACGAGATACGTGCAAATATGTTCTGGTGAACCCCTCCCCCTCCCCGGTCTCAGACTACTAAAATTTGATTGATTGAGATAACAATTATTCTGACTCATTATTAATTACGGTACTAATTATAGTAAATAGTTCTCAATAAAATTAATATATTATATTCTGATATATTTCAGTAATGGTTTTCCTTTCTGATGTGATGCTGGCAGACCGATTTGTTTACATTTCAAACGCTTTCCGTCAGGAGGGGAAATATTTCTTATTACCGTTTGTTTTATTCACGGTGGTGTTATGTTACCAGTATGTAGATTTATCAATTACTAAACTTCACGAGGGAAATCTGCTTAGTTTACGCAGCTCCTGCGTGACGGACTTTCCGTTTTCATTTTCACGTAATAATTTCTGATTTCTTTCAATTCATGTAAAAGTGAGAGCACGTTTTAATGAACAACATTTCTTCCACCATTGGAATAATGGACGTTGAGCAGTTTATAACTGTGCTCATGACGCGGTTTTCGAAATATTTCTCTAGATCCATCGATCCTACCATAGAGATAACAAAGAAGTCCATCACGCAGGGACTACTAACTAAGCAGTTGGACAAAACAGAACTAACTAGAATTCAACACAGAGGAGAAGTACATTATTTTTTCTAGGAAACGTAATATCCCTGAACTAAATATTTTACTTAACAACGTACCGATTAAACAGAGTGACATAATTATATACTTAGGAATCCTCTTGAACCGAAAACTAAATTGGAATAGACACACTGACTATATATATACCGTTTTGACCGGACCTCATTTTTGTCATCTCCTGGGTAGGATCGATGGACATTTGAAGAAAAAATTCGAAAATCGCGTTATGAGTATGACCTCAATAGCTGATTCCTCTTCTGCTAAAAATGAGTTCATTTATAGTACAAGGTGACAAGCCTTCACAATTCAAGTACACAAGTGGCCCCATGTTGATGGGCTTATCTCTCAGAATATATTGTATTATTGTTGGACGCTGATAATTTACCTCTTGGGCTTTAGCACGAAGCGAATAATTAGAGCAGAATATAATAAGCTCCGGCAAGCTGGCTTCCAAATCCGCATTACAGCTGACCGATAATCCCAGCTCATTGTCTGCCATAATAGCTTCTTGGAACGGCGGAGGTAGCTAACACCTCTTCAAACCAGAACCAAAACAATCCAACCAAGTATTTTATCTATTAAAATTACCATAACATATCCAAATATTAACAACTTTATATTATTACTGTAATCGTCTAACCTGGAATTATATTTAGGAAAGAAATTACAAAATATTGCCCATTTAAGTTCCTCAATATTACACCAAGGTTTTCTCTTTAAAAGTTTAATAAACGAAAAGTTTGAGGCGAAAAATAAGTTCAGAATACTTAACGATTTTTAAACTATCTAGTTTATTTAGTTTTTATCTAAAATAAAAAAAAGATATGTATTTTAGTAAAAAAACTTATGTTTTAAAACTCTGGTGTCTTAAAACTATTATTATGATTTGAAAAAAGTATAATATTTAGTTACGTGTGTCGAAATTTAAGAGATTCATACTTTTTGTTATTATAATAGAAAGTCCGGCACACAGGGGCTACGTCAACTAAGCAGATTTCCCACGCGAAGGTTTACAATAGCTAAACATACATACAGCCAACAACTACTGTGAATGTTAAGTGAATAAATATAAACGGTAATGGGAAATCTTTCAGTCACTTAACAATACAATTTACTTATCTCTACAACGGAAAGCGGCTGAATTGTAAACAAACAGGCCAGCCAACCTCGTACCACTGCTGTGTACTAAAAATGTATGTATGTAAATATAATAATGTTATATGTTGAATAACTGATATGTAAATATAATAATGTTATATATTGAATAACTGATATGTAAATATAATAATGTTATATGCTAAATAACTGATATGTAAATATAATAATGTTATATGTTGAGTAACTGATATGTAAATATAATAATGTTATATGTTGAATAACTGATATGTAAATATAATAATGTTATATATCGAATAACTGATATGTAAATATAATAATGTTATATATTGAATAACTGATATGTAAATATAATAATGTTATATGTTGGGTAATTGATATGTAAATATAATAATGTTATATGTTGAGTAACTGATATGTAAATATAATAATGTTATATGTTGAATAACTGATATGTAAATATAATAATGTTATATATCGAATAACTGATATGTAAATATAATAATGTTATATATTGAATAACTGATATGTAAATATAATAATGTTATATATTGAATAACTGATATGTAAATAATGTTATATATTGAATAACTGATATGTAAATATAATAATGTTATATATTGAGTAACTGATATGTAAATATAATAATGTTATATATTGAATAACTGATATGTAAATATAATAATGTTATATATTGAGTAACTGATATGTAAATATAATAATGTTATATGTTGAGTAACTGATATGTAAATATAATAATGTTATATGTTGAATAACTGATATGTAAATATAATAATGTTATATATTGAATAACTGATATGTAAATATAATAATGTTATATGTCGAATAACTGATATGTAAATATAATAATGTTATATGTTGAATAACTCATATGTAAATATAATAATGTTATATGTTAAATAACTGATATGTAAATATAATAATGTTATATGCTAAATAACTGATATGTAAATATAATAATGTTATATGTTAATTAACTGATTCCATTAGGATTTTCTCAATGCCTAAATTCATCAGTGCAGTATATTATATTACCGTTGTACCTACTAATAAATTTATTAAGTGAAAAATTTAAAGTTTATATCCCATGGATTTCATGATGATAAATTCGTAACGGTTTTATTGAAATGTATATCAGCGCAACTTGTAAATCACTTCTCACTTGCTACAACGAAACACTCACGACGTCATCCCTCTTTCAGTTGTCTATTTCTCCCCTAATAATGACAAGCCTGTTTAAAAAGTAGTTGAGTTTTTATTGATAATATTGTTCTAATTTATGCTGTTTACGATTTTTTAAATTGATAAAATGGCAATCGGAGGAGTGGACTGAAAACACACACACAAACTTTATATATATATACATAGTTGCGAATTTTATCAACTTACGGGATTTTCTTGCTACTTTTAAATTACATATATTTAATCGCGTATTTAAGTACAAAGAAAATGAGGGCATCCCTGCAAAAGATTGGCGCCCAGCTGTGCTAACGGTCGCAATTTTAGCAGATTTCCCTTAAGGGAAATCAGCTATTGAGGTTGTACTCATGATGCGATTTTCGAAATTTTTCTTCAAATGTCCATCGAACCTACACAGGAGATGGCGAAAATGAGGTCCGTTCAAAACTGTATATATATCTATCTATATATTTGTCTGTTACCGCTCTAGCGGTCGCAATTTTTGTTTGATCGTTACCAAACTCGATATTTAGTCGTTTTATGTAAAAAGAAAGATCAAGTTCGTTAACGGCTGAAATCGGACCAGTGGGAGGGGGGGTTTAGAGCGGAGGATTTTCGAAAATTCGAAATATCTCCGTTACTATACGCCGGATCGAAAAAGTGTACAAAATCAATATTATTGCAAATTAAATTTACTATAAATATTGTTATATACATTTATTCCCTATCTTGATTATTAACCGAGATATTTGCATTTTTATGAAATTTGGGCCGATAACGGATTTTTGAATTTCCCGCGAAAAGCTAGTTCGGCCCTTTGCCGTCACCGTTTGGCTCTCCTATGGAGATTTCTCTACTGTATAACTTCACGTGGGAAATCTGCTTAGTTTACGCAGCCCCTGCGTGACGGACTTTTTGTTTCCATCGTTTCCAAACTGGATGGTTTAAGTAAAAAGAAACATCAAGTTCTGTAATGGATGAAATTGGTCAAGTGGGAGGGGGGATTTTCGAAAATTCGAAATATCTCCGTTCAATACATTGGATCGAACAATCATATAGAAGCATTCGTATTGCAAATTACCTTAACTATAAATATTGTTATATACATTTATTTTCTATCTGGTATGTTAACCGAAATATTAGCATTTTTTAATTTTCAGCTTTCAGCAAACCCCCACTTCTACTAATGTTTCATAAACAATATACCCTTATATAATAAACCGCATTATTATTAATTTTCGTTTGATCGTTACCAAACACGAAATTTAAACGTTTTATGTAAAAAGATAGATCAATGCGTTAATGGCTGAAATCAGAACAGTCGGAGGGGTGGTTTAGAGGTGGAGAATTTTCAAAATTCGATATATCTCCGTTACTATATGTCGGATCGAACAAATGTATATAACCAATCTTATTGCAAATTAAATGTACTATAAATATTGTTAAATACAGAGATATTTGCATTTTTCAGCCTTCAGCAAACCCCCAATTCTATTCATGTTACATAAACAATACTGTAATGAACCACAGTATTTGAAGCTTAAATTCTGACATGTTTCAGTAATTGTTTTTCTTTCCTGTGGGAAGTTGGCACACCTGTTTGTTTACGTTTCAGGTGCTTCCCGTCTGGAGGTTTTTTATTATTGTTTGAATTTATTCACTTAACATTTGCGGTGGTGTTGCCTTACCAGTATGTAGATTTATCTATTGTTAAACATCACAAGGGAAATCTGCTTAGTCATTTGCCCCTGTTCCTTTATAGGCATAAAGTTTATATTACCATTATGCGAAAGAGTATTTTATTAATGGTTATTACGTACATAAAATTGCTAAATTAGTACACTGGATCCAGAACATGGAATACTTTCCATGGTTGTTTGGGAACTAATTTTTGAAATCACTTAACGTATATTCTACAAGACCGCCTGTTAGTCAATGTTTGATAAAGTTGTATCCCTAACCAATTTTATCTCGTTTGTTAGTCACTATTTGCTAAAATTGTGTCCGTAACCAATTTTATTGCAAACCTAGACACTTATCGCTAAAATTGTATCAGTAACCAATTTTATTGCAAACCTAGACACTTATCGCTAAAATTGTATCAGTAACCAATTTTATTGCAAACCTAGACACTTATCGCTAAAATTGTATCAGTAACCAATTTTATCTCGTTTGTTAGTCACTATTTGCTAAAATTGTGTCCGTAACCAATTTTATTGCAAACCTAGACACTTATCGCTAAAATTGTATCAGTAACCAATTTTATCTCGTTTTTTAGTCACTATTTGCTAAAATTGTGTCCGTAACCAATTTTATTGCAAACCTAGACACTTATCGCTAAAATTGTATCAGTAACCAATTTTATCTCGTTTGTTAGTCACTATTTGCTAAAATTGTGTCCGTAACCAATTTTATTGCAAACCTAGACACTTATCGCTAAAATTGTATCTGTAACCAATTTTATCTCGTTTTTTAGTCACTATTTGCTAAAATTGTATCAGTAACCAATTTTATGCTATAATTCACTAGCGGACTGTATTTAAAATTGAATATAAATTACAAACATATGGTATTTTTTTTTAAAAAAAAGAAACAATAATAATATTAAATTAAATAGAAGGCTTGGACCGCTGATCCATCGTAGTGGCAAACATCCTGCCTCCCAAGTACTGATGGGCAGCTACTTCTCAGCTGGAAGAAGAGTTTTGCTTGTCAGCGGTCTTCTGCTTTTCCTTGCTTTGCTTCATGGTTTACATCACCTGGAAGACGTTACTCGACCCTCACCAACTAATTCGGGAAAAGTCTAGAAGGTTTCTTGTTTCCGCAAAATCTTGTGATCGACGGTAGTAGTCTCGTCACATTGTGGAATTCAAAGCACAGAGGTTGGATGATGAACCATTCTTCCCTTGTGCAGGTGTCATTGGAGGCTCTTCAGCACCTAAATCAATATGAATAGTATTAGGCCTAGTTTCTTCTGTTCTTCTTAGTGATTCAATAAAACCATTGTTTGAAGAGAGAGGCATTATTGTAGGTGATTCAGGAGCTGGTTTAGGACTATAACCTTCTTGTAATGCATGATGAAGAGCATCACTATTGTAGTCTATGGCACTCAACCTTGCAGACCCTTCACATTCCCCGCTGTGCACTGCAGGCTCCGTCTCTGAATTAGGTGTTTCTTCAGAGTCATTTCTATCGGATATTTACTTTTTTAATACAAAATTAATAAGATTTTCATGGATAGAAATAGCTTTAGAAGCAGCCAGTTCTTGTAAATGCTCATTTAGCTTTCATTCATTTACTACAGTATTAATTTTTACCGTACAGTAGGACTGATAATCTTCAAGGACAAAACTAATTAAAAATAAAAATTTCTGAAGTTGCCCGTTCAGGACACTAATTGATGTTGGAGATTTACTTCTACAGGAACCGTACACGTAATGGGCTGCATGATGTCAGAATAAAGCAATCATGAAATAGACTGGAAATGCAAGTTTAGTTCAGGTAAACATGGTGGCTCACAGTATTATTTACTATGTAAGGGTTTCCTTTTTCCTCTTTGCTCATCTTCAGAAAGGTTGATTTCATTTTTTTTTGGATTGGTAGAAAAAATGTTTATATTTATTTCTGAAATCTTTCTTCCCGACATAAATACTTTTTTGGGAGCTATTAGTTTGTTGGGAGCTGAAATTTTGCAGCTGAATCTGTAACTTCTACAAGAATTGTATTATATATTATACTTTAAGAATTGGTTAGTTACAGAGAATACAATTCTGAGTGGAGGCAGGATTTTATAAATAGATTATGAAGAATTTCGTTTTGTAAACACTCGTCAGGAGTAACATTTGAAATCCTGGGTGAAAACACTCTTCAATTATTGTTAACAGCAACACCAAATATTCTACCATTAAGATTGGTTAGTTTAATACCATCATCATCCATTATAGATAATTGAGATAAATAATGGCGATTTAAGTTCAATTTATAAAACGCACTTAGTAAAAATTGATTGCCTTCAATAAATGAGGCATCAATTTGTAACAAGAGAATATTCTTATCCTGCATTTCTGACCTACAACTCGCACTTTGGTAATAATTTATTTGTCTCTTTAACCCTCTAGTGGGAACAGCTGCCTATCCAGCAGACTTAGTTCTTATTATCATCGCTGGGAGCGCCCCAAGTAGACCACTGTGTACATTTCTTTTCCATGAACCAGCATAAACACTTGTAATCATAACAAGTTCGGGGCTCAGGTTAGCCATGCGAGTTAAAGCGTTGCCTTTAATCTCAAATGGTAATCCTAGAGTGGCGAGTTCGATTCCCGCCTGGGCAAGGGAATTTATTTAGTGACGATATTCATTAAATAAAATCCTAAGTCCCACCCTGGCTAGAAAAGGGTGGTAACCTGTAAATAACCCGTCCCTTATTAGCCTTAGTTGCAAAAAGTGGACGTTAATAAATAATAATAATAATCATAACATGTTTATGATACCGGGAATGGTGCACCTTCCACCGTGTGGGCTACGCCATAAACAATAGGATCGGAGTCCAAGAATGAATTAAATTTCAGCTTTCTAGATATGGCAAAGGCCTCTCCGTCTTCATCTAGATGCTCACTGACCCACTTCACAGGACTTTGTAATTTTTTAATTACTATTGAATTATTTTTCGTATTAATTTCTAACTTGATCGATATCTGAGGGAATTCCTTAAAAAATTGATTCCATAGTTCAAACTGAAAGAATAATGTTTTGAACCGAGTACAAACCCTCTTGACACACTTTGATTACTCATCGATAACTATGAGTCTTTTCTCCATTATATCTTTTGAGTAATAGTATTTGACTCTCTTTAGGTTAACCATTCGGCTTTTTTTAAATTTGGTCAGCTGACCTTTATCGCTTATCACTAAATATGATAGGCTATCATCTTTTCGTGTTCTGTAGAACTGAAATTCATTAGGAGTGTTTATGCCAAACAATAAAAACGTCAATAACCTGTAACATCTCAAATGATAGGGCCTCCCCTGTTCGAAACTCTCTTTAATAAATTCCGAGTCGAGGTGGAAACGCCTCCACATGAGTGCGTCCTTCAGGGTCTGTGGTTTAATATCTACCGACTCCAGAATCGTCCTCTTCTTTCCCACGCACATGGAGGTGCTCATGGCAAGTCCGACGGTAGGCCTCCAGAGTCTCTGTCATACGCTCTCTTGTAATCGAACGTTTTCTTATTAGTGTTGGGGAACATCTTGTCCCATTCAAGGGTTGGGATACAGGCCTCCCTCCCCCAGTGAGGCAGCATCTCGTTATGCTGGAGTACGTGAGGAAGGTCCTTGATATCCCAACGCCAGGGCTTCCACTTCTTCTTCTTAAATCTTAAATAAGGTCAGTCTTTAGAAAAATTAACCACGGCCTTCTAATGAATGGCGAAGCAAAACGTTTTGTTCTGCGAGAAATCGTGTTCACCGATGAATTTATTTTTATTTCTTTGGCATTTATTTATATTATATCCAATATTAATTATGTTATAAATATTTAATGTTAAATCAGATGAACCAAAATCTTTCATAAGCTGCAGATTCCTACCACAAGCTGCAGATGCCTACTACAATCTTCCTCAAGCTTTAGATTCCTACTACAATCTGCCACCAGCTGCTGACTCCTACCATAATCTATCTCAGCTGCAGATTACTACCAAAACCTCCCATAAGCTGCAGATTACTACCAAAACCTCCCATAAGCTGCAGATTCCAACCACAATCTGCCTTTAGCTGCAGATTCTTATCACAATCAGATGCAGCAGGAAGTGCATACAGCCTAATTAATGACAGACCACTTGGTCAGGACAATAAAGTAAGAAGTCAAGGGATGCTCCAGCACAGAGATCAGCCACGTCTTTCTACGGAGATAGGGGCCTAAACCGTTTTAGAGCTGCCCTAATTGCTTTGGAAGTAACTTCCCTCTCACAAAGGGCCATCTCACTCCTTGCGCGACACTTACATGTGCACATGGCTTAATAGGACTATTTTGGATAAGCACAGACTTTGTTATGTGCGGATCTGAGATGTAACCTCCTTTTTGGGCAAGTGCTTGTTTTGCCCAGGTACTAAGGTTATTAAAATTAATATGTAAAAAAATATTTGATAATACCAAATGATGTGATTCTGTACTTGCATTGTAATGCACCACAGCAGGTTTCGAGTGCTCCTGATCTTTAGGAGGACAATCTTTATCAGGGACATCTACTGTATTTGGCATCACCACAGTAGACAAATGTCCCGCATTAGTATGTAGGCTAACTACCTGCGACTAATGGAATTTATTGGAAACTTAAGTCAGATCCTGCCTATCACTAATGTCTGAATGGTTAGGTTGAGGAGAAACATCAGTTTCCTGTGTCTGATTTGTGGCTTGCCATGCAATCCACGCAGCCGTCCTGCTGTGCGGTGACTCAGCCCTGAAAGGTTTAATGTTAGATATTTGGCTTACCTTTCTTCTCGCCCTTTCAAGCTCTATCCGCACCCGCTCCATCTCGTACTGCTGACGAAGCTCGTCCTTTAGTCGCTGAAATTCAGCTTCCCTCCATTCAGCTTCCTCTCGTCGCTGAAGTTCACGGTGCTGCTGCTGATACCAGAAATCAGCCTCCATTTCAAGTAATCTCGCTCAAAGACGGTTGCTCCTACTGTTCTGCCTTGTACTCTGACTCCCTGCACTTCCTAGATCCCTCACCGATGGCGAAATCCCGCTTTGTCTCAGCTGTGATTCACATAAGTCATGGCTTGAGTTCGCTTCACGACTCCCATGACTGATCCTCACATCTGCTGCAGCCCTCCGACGTCTATCTTCGCAACTCGGTCTCAAATCTTGAAGTGGAACATTTCTACTTCTAAGCTGCATTACATTACCATTTGATGCAAATTCATCCTCATCTTGGCACGGTAGGACCATTTTGACTAAAAAGCTCATGTTCAATTATTCATCAAGACTGATAAAATCCATAAATGCGTTATAGTTACTGTAAGCTTACGTAGGCAAAATATATAAACACAAAAGCGGAAAATATAAGAGTATTGCGCACAATGAAGCTTTCCATTATAATTTTTTTCATCACTTAATCTCTAAAGATTTGCAAAGCACCTTAGCTATTAATTATGTGAAGCCTTTATAATGTCAATTGATGTTATTGAGCGAGTATACCAACTAAGCAGATATGATGAGTACTTCTGAGCAATATTCAATTCTAAAGACAAGAATGTTTACCATTGTCGCCCATTTCAGTATGTGGGGGATAACTTTCACAATGTCCCTTTAATGAGCTACATCTCAAAGCATTCTTGACAGACTACGTCAAGGGATCCAAGATGGAAAATGATCAGTAAAGCTCTGACGAAAATTGAAATGGGAGGGAAAACCTAAAGGAACAGAAGAATAGTTGAAAACTTTGGCTGTACATGATGAAAACCCCTCCGGCAAATGCAGGCATACTTCATTCCTCACCTCTCCTCTTACATACATTTTTCAAACCTCCACTGAGGCGCACCAACGCACTTATGGCATTAAGTGAGATATGGAAGCAGAATAGTCATAGACAATAGTTGAGACTTCCAATAGCAGAAAGCCATAGAGATTAGCAATAGCTAAAAACCATAGGAACTAGCAATCGCTAAAACCCATAGGGACTGACAATGGCTAAATGGCATAGGACTAGCAATAAATAAAAGTCCGTCACGCAGGGGCTGAGTAAACTAAGCAGATTTCCCATGTGAAGTTTTACAATAGAGAAATCTGCATACTGATATCACGATACCACCGTGATTAAATACAAACGCTAATGAGAAATCTTTCAATTAATTAAAATAAATTCCCAACTGAAACGGCTTCTGAAATGTAAGAATAATTTTTATTTTAATAACTCAAATTTTAGTAGTCTAAGAACTAAAGAGGAGGGGGGCGGATGAACAGAACGTATTTGCATAAATCTCACAAAGTAAAGAAGGTAAGGTAAGGTTAGAAACGACAGGTATGGCTAAAAGGCATAGGGACTAGCAATAAATAAAAGCGAAATGGGTTAGCAATAGCTAAATGCCATAGGGATTAGCACTAACTACAAGCCATAGGGATTAGCACTAACTACAATCTATAAGGACTAGCAATTGCTAAAAGCGAAATGGGTTAGCAACACTGAAAAGCTATAGTGTCTACTAAAAGTTAAAAGCCATAGGGACTTACAATAGCTAAAACGAAATAGATTAGCAATAGCTAAATGCTATAGGGACCAGCAATAGCTAAAAGCTATAAAGATTATCATTTTCTACAAAAAGAGAAAAAACACAAACCACAAAGTTATTCACGTCCTTCAGAAATATTTCCCAGTCATGGGTGAGCCAGATTCGAATCCATTAATTGCGCTCAACATTTTAGTTCGCTGTACGGTTCGTTGGTTTGCCTTGAAGCTGTGCCATTAAGTATCTTGAAGCAATTGATTAACTAATTTAAAATAAAAGTAGCAATCATTTATCTGTAATTGTGCACCACATTATGGCTTGCAAAGTCTTAAACAAATTTTCTAAATTTCTCTATAAATATCCTTCGTGTCTACGATTGACCCAGGGTCGAGGTTTTTTATTTTAACTATAATGCTATTGTTATTTCTTTTTTAAGTCATATATGTAATTAAATACCATTCAGTCTACACAATAAAGTTCACTAAAAATTTGCATATACAATGTTTTAAATAAAGTCGACCTGTTACCTCTGAAAGTCCTTTGACTTCAGATCTATAGGATTGGGGGGGCAGTAAACAGGAACATCTAAAATAAAACCAATTGAACATATCGACTGTGTTGATCAGTAACCTCGTATGTCAAAAAAATGATAAATCCTGATTCCTTTCATATTTACATTAATTGTACTGTTCATGATGTTCTGCTTCAAAGCTTAATTCAAAGTTATTTTATATTATTCACCTGTACTTTGAAGTAATCTATCAATATATTTATTTAGTGAATGATTTAATCAGTTTATGTCTCCTGTAAACAGAATTTTTTTGACATACGAGGTTGCTGGTCAACACTGTCGATATTCAACTGTGCTTTTATTGATCAGGTAATGTTTGACGTGTATTTCGATTTAACTAGCGTCCTTTGGAAAATACGAATCTGCGCCAGGTTCGTATTTTCCGATGAGTGAACCCCATCGGGCTTCTCTGACATTTTTAGTACTTTCGGATTTTTTATGGTAGAAAAAAAAACGGATATTTCTACAATATTACTAATTTTAGCAGATTTCCCTTAAGGGAAATCAGTTATTGAGGTCGTACTCATGACGCGATTTTAGAAAAATTTCTTCTAATGTGCATCGATTCTACCCAGGAGATGACGAAAATGAGGTCCGTTCAGAATTATATATATATTTGTCCGTTAACGCTCTAGCGATCGCAATTTTTGTTTGATCGTTATACGAAACTCAATATTTAACCGTTTTATGTAAAAAGACAGATCAAGTTCGTTAATGGCGGAAATCGGACCAGAGGGAGGGGGGGGGGGTTTAGAGGAGGAGAGGGGGATTTTCGAAAATTCGAAATATCTCCGTTATTATGCATCGGATCGCAAAATTGTATAGGACCAATCTTATTGCAAATTAAAATTACTATATTGTTATATACATTTATTCTCTATCTTCAATATTAACCGAGATATTGGCATTTTTATGAAGTCTGTGGGACTTGTGGTCGGGTATTGTTCGGATTAGGTCGGCCGTTTCCGTACCTACCTTACCTTACCTTCGTTACTTTGTGAGATTTATGTGAATACGTTCTGTTCATCCGCCCCCCCCCCTTCTTTATTTCTTGGACTAATAAAATTTGAGTTATTAAAATATAAATTATTCTTACAATTCAGAAGCCGTTTCAGTTGGGAATTTATTTTCATTAACTGAAAGATTTCTCATTACCGTTTGTATTTAATCACGGTGGTATTGTGTTACCAGTATGCAGATTTCTCTATTGTAAAACTTCACATGGGAAATCTGCTTAGTTTACGCAGCCCCTGCGTGACGGACTTGTTTTAAGTTAACAGTTATGTATGTTTCTGTTGTAACTATAAGCAGTAATATTAATGAATTAGCTCGAAATGATTGTAACTTTACATTTAATTGTACTCTTAAAAGAATTCTTTTTTGATAAAAATGTTTCAACGAGATTAAAATATTAATTAAAAAATAAATGTCTGTCACGCAGGGGCTGCGTAAACTAAGCCGATTTCCTCCATGATGTTTAACAATAGGTAAATCTACATACTGGTTACACAATAGCACCGTCAACATGAAGTGAATAAATACAAACGATATAAGAAACCTTCAGACGGGAAACACCTGAATAGTAAACAAACAGTTCTGCCAACTTCTTACCGGAAAGAAAAACAATTACTGAGATATATCAGAATATAAGATATAAATTTTATTAAAAACTATTTACTACATCTAGTGCTGTAAGTTCTAATGGATCAAAATAATTTTTATCTCAATCAATCAAATTTTAGTAGTCCAAGAACTTAAGCAGGACACTATAACATATTTGTATTTATCTCGTATAATAAAGGTCTCTTGAATAATAATAACAGAGTATTGTGTATGTAACATGAGTAGAAGTGGGGGTTTGCCGAAGGCTGAAAAATGCAAATATCTCGGTTAGTATTCAAAATAGAGAATAAATGTATGTGCGAATATTTATAGTACTTTTAACTTGAAATAAGATTGGTTCTATACAAGTATCTCTTCTATACTAATAGGCAGGCGGTGAGGATGGCCACACAAGTTCTTATCCTACGTATAGTACTGGAGGTATCTGGAATTTTCGAAAATCCCCCTCTAAACCCCCCCCCCCTCTCACTTGTCCGATTTCAGCCATTACCGAACTTCATCTGTCTTTTTAAATAAAACGTTTAAATATCGGGTTTGGCAACCATCAAACAAAAATTGGAACCGCTAGAGCGTTAACAGACAAATATATTTGTAGGGGCGTGAGTTAGCTTTTGCGGTAATAATAATAGGGCCATTTCGTCACCAAAATGTCGGGGCGGGGTAGCCATTAGTCCCTGGTTTTGGCACCAGAATGTAAAGGCGGGAAGCTTTTTAAAGGAAAGAGTAAGAGAGAGCATTAGACGGAAATAAAAGTATTAAAGAGATAACTTCCTCCTAAGAAAACATTAGACTGAAGTATTTACTATTTTATGGAAACATGAGGGTAAATAATACAAGTCACTAATGGGGGTTCTCCAAAGAATCAGGTATATATTGAAAAACCAACATATAATAAAATAATAGTAGGCAGCTAATTTTATACAACTTAAATTCTAAAGAATGCTGATTTTGAAACTAACCTTATGTCTAATTGAACCAACCATTAACATTTATTGATATAGAGGTTGAAAAAAGAAACAAAGGAAATTTAACTTTATAAAATACTTTAGCGGCAAGGCTATATATACAATTGTAATATATATACAATATAATGATCGATCGGTCCTATATTATGAGTACTCATTTTATAGTTTGCGTAGATAATGCTAGTATTATAATAAGAAGTAGGTACCTGCGGGAAACATATACTTTCCTTGAAGTGGAGTCTTCTTCCGGTGTTATTTTGTGTTCCCAATGGGATTATGTCTTCTAGCTGGTGAAAACTGGTTACGGTGATCCGTATATGATGGTAGCGTTGCGGGAAATGAAAGATAGACTATTACACTGTAGCGGTAGAACCAATACAGGAGAGTGGACAAGCCCCCCTACTCTGGAGAGGAATAGATCCCAACTGTGTAACGGGTGAATCCCAACTGTACTGTATCTCTGAAGCGGGGTACACTATTACTGTAGAGGTAGAAGCGACCCCGGGGAGGGACAAAGCCCAACTGCCTGTTCCGCTTGAAACCAGCCGGTGCCTCCTTGAGCTAGCAACGTAGTTTCCGCTATGGGCCACCGCCTTGGTGATTTCCATATGTGTGGCGGGTTTATGAACTAAGCGAGTGCGGGAAATTCAATTCAAAGACGACTGAACAATATCATTGCGAAAATGAAATACATTAAAAATTAAACAGAGATAGTCTCATATTTGGGAAGTACGAAGTAGATCAAATGGACCGACAGATGTCCTCAGCAAGAACCCATCTTTCTGGAAGAGTCTCATCCTTTGATGTTTTGCCACTCCTCTATTTAAGTTTTAGTTTGTTCTCAGCTGTTGTCAAGTGAACTTCAGTGCTTCAGTGCGACTTAGTGCAGTGCGGTAAAGCGTTTTAAGAACAGTGTTGTGCCGTGACTCAGTAAAGAACAGTTTACTGCCGTGTTCAAGACAGTGCAGTGCTTTATCTTCGCGAAGTAAAGTACAGTGTAGTGCCGTCTTTTATGAACTTCAGTGATCGTGAGTGAATTATTGGACTGTGTAATAACAAGAACAGTGAAGCAATCAGTTCATACTGTGAGTAGTAGTTACGAATAATTGAGCAAGTTTGTAGTGTGCTGTTAAATAAATAATGCAATGATAAAAACTGTGAAGCTCGTGTGTAATTTATTTTACAATCCAAAAGAACTGTAATAAACAACGTTTATTACTGATTACTGGTAAAAAAACGTAACAACTGGTGTCAGAAGTGGGATGATTGCAAAATTAAAATCAACAAAAATGAATTATGAGGAACTAAAAGTGGACCATCTGAAGAAGGACCTGGCTAAATTGGATCTGTCAACAACAGGAAACAAGTCTGAACTACAAAGGCGGTTGACAGATGAATTCCAAAGACGAGTAAATGATATAAGTACTCATGAGTTTGACGATAAAGGGGACATTGCTGTAAGTACCCCTGTCACAAGCAGTACTTTGGATCTAAATTCAATTTTGGCCATGTTGGAAAAAATAGCAGATAATAACAAGAAACTTTTAGAAGCTTCGAGAGCTAATTGCGAGAGGCTAGAAGAAAAATTTCAGGAAGCTTCTAGGAGCAGCAGTGAGAAAATATTAGCGGAAGTTAGACAAGAGTTTCAGGAAGCTTCTAGAACTAACTTCGAGAGACTATAAGAAGCTTCTAAATTAAACGGCGAGAAAATCCTAACTGAAGTCATACAAGAATTCCAGGAAGCTTCTAGAGGTAATTGCGAGAGTCTTGAGGAAGTTCAGGAAGCTTCTAGAACAACAAACCAAAAGCTCCATGAAATATCAGAGGTATTGGGCAAACGAGTGGAAGCTATGGAGCAGAGAGTCGGCGAGTTTGATGAGAAACTCGGCAGCATTAAGAACAATGTTGAAGAGAAAATGTCCAACCTAGAAAGAAAGATGGACGAAGAAATACGTCAGTTGCAATTCCAAATGGACAATCTACATGTTCGAGAGGGTCCGGTGAGACTCGTTTCAGAACATTCCAGTAAGATAAAGAACTTTTGATGGTAGCTTATAACTTAGTGTCTTCAAGTTCCAATTTGAGACCAGCAAAACTGGATGGATAATGAAGAAAAAGCGGTAGAACTGATTTTGGCACTGAAGGGTACTGCTGCAGTAATCCTGGAGAGTTTACCGTCAGCTTGCAGGAATAATTATGAGGACATTATGGTGGCATTACAGCGCAAGTACGGTGGTGAACATAAGCGAGAACTGTACAGGATGGAATTATGGGACAGAGTGCAGAAACCGAATGGGACGCTGCAAGATTTTGCAATGGAGATTGAACGTCTGGTCCAGCTGACTTACCCAGGTGAAAATCACCCCTTCCTGGATCAGTTTAAGATTGAAGCATTTGTGAATGGTATACGAGATCCAGACGTTAAATTTGCGGTGTGTGTTATGCAAAAATCATCCTTTGCTGAAACTATCTCTAATGCGCTTGGCCAGCAGACTGCTAAAGTCATTTCACAGTCCACACGTCTACAAGGTGCGACGTCTTGAGGCTGATATTCAAATTCACGCCCAAATGTCAAGAAGTGACATAGGAGAATTAGTCAAGCGAATGATGGAGGAGCAAAGGAATAGATCACGCTCAAAGTGCTTCAACTGTGGCAAGGCCGGCCATTTTCAACGTAACTGTAAATCACCAAAGAAAAAGTCAAGACTGTTTCGCCACCAAGGGAGAACCAACGGACGAATAACCCCCAAATCTCAAGAGACACCGTTAAACTAAAACGAGCTAGCGCTGAGAGGCAAGAGCTAGGGCCCTACAACCACTGGCCCCACAATCTCCATTTCCATAATACAACAACAAAATAACAATCTTACAGCTCGTGGGCTTAACAACAGAAGAAAGCAGGTCCTCACCACAGACACAGGGGCATCGCAGTCCATAATTAGGCCTGACTTGGTGGAAGGATCCGTAGAACCATTAAACAACGTTCGACTGCACACTGCTACTGGCGAATCACAGACACCGTCTACGGAAGAGCCTGGGTTCGACTGGCTATTGCCAACACTAGCGCTGATCATGTATTTGTTGTCGCCGACATAGTGGACGAAGTTATCATCGGTGCAGACTTCATTATAGCCCACGGTATCAATCTGCACATGGGTCAACAAATTAGTGTGGAGGAATATTGTGAGGATAACCGGTTGTGGGTAATAGAACCTAAAGAACTTAAAGATGACATTATAACAGCTAAAGCCCTCGTGAAAACCTGCAACGATGGACGAGTTCCGGTGAGAGTACTTAACCTATCCAACAATGAGAAGATCATTAATAAAAATTTTGAAATAGGTCAATGTGAGCCAGCAGAAGCAATAATTAACTGTGCCAAAAATTCAGGATGCCCGAAAATGACCGCCAAGGAACGCGAATTACTAGCAGAAGTGGAAAAATGGATGAAAGGACAGACATCATCTGAATGAAACAAACCAAAGGAGTTGCTAAGAATACATGCCTCCGTCTTCGCCCTAAGCAATAAAAGCCCGGGTAGAACAGCTGTAGTGAAACATGAAATAAATACCGGAGAAGCGAGACCTATAAAACAAGCACCCAGGAGTGTTCCCCTAGCGAAGCGAAACGAAGTTAAAGAACTTGTCAACGAAATGGAGCGTAATGGAGTCATTGAACCATCTTTGAGTCCGTGGAGCTCGCCAGTAGTTCTAGTAAAGAAGAAAGACGGCAGCACCAGATTCTGCGTCGACTACAGAAAACTCAATGACGTTACCAAGAAAGACAGTTATCCGCTGCTAAGAATTGACGACACCTTAGACACGTTGGCTGGAACGAAATGGTTTTCTACCTTGGACTTGCAAAGCGGCTACTGCTAGGTAGAGATAGCCGATAAGGACAAAGAGAAAACTGCCTTTAGCGCAAGCAATGGTTTATTGCTGTTCAAGGTGATGCCATTTGGGCTCTGCAACGCCCAGCTACTTTTGATCGTTTAACACGTTCAGGACGGACATCAAAAATGTGGTCTATCCACAAGTACGGCACGGGGTCAATCGACCCCGTACTTACGTCTCTTTTTAATGCGCTACTACAACTCGAAAAATGAACTAAATTGCTATATTCAAACATTTTTTTACTCTTTGGACATCAAAAAATATATGGCAGTCGCAGGCCGTGTTTTCATCAATTTTTTGTTACGTGACTTAGAAATGAATATTTACCTTACATTTTTCACCTTGTCGGGAACTTTTTTTCTCCTTTGTGTGATAATTTTGGTGATCAACAAAGGATTTTAATTTTTTTTATACTTTAAAATGGGTGAATATGATTTAACTTTAAATTACGACACATTACAATCAAAATTTATTAGTTTATAAAGATAAAAATACAAAACGAGAAAAACAAACTAGGAACTAGGAGATTGGTTTAAACAAATAATTGGAAAATAAACATAATAAAGAAAAAATATGAATAAACAAATAATTATTTTGTAATTAACAATTCTTCATTATCACAATGGTTAGGACATAGATTTATGGCAGTCGTTGAAGCATTGTAGACAAAATGACTTCATGTTGCACTCTTCACAATACGTTCTAACTTTTTTGTCTGGTTATTTAGACGACAATTTTTTTCTTAATTTTTCGAAACACCCGGAACACTTTTTTAATAAAACTAAATCCACTAATTGACGGCCACGTGATTTGCTCATTATACAGATTAATGTTTCGAAACGACAGCAAAAAGTAAACTGAAAGTGGAGGGACGCGTTCTGTCATTTACATAAGCCTTTGTAAATAACAGAACAAGTGGTTCACAGGAAAAGCACGGGAAATAACACGGGGCTATATGAGCCCGTGCCGGACTAGAGCCCAAATACCACTCTCCAGGCCGGCACGGGGTCATAAAGCCCCGTGCATTTTTTCAATGATATACGACGTATTTTTTGGATTTGAAATGCATAAACGTACTATTTTTAATTAGATTTACTAGTACAAAGCAAAAACCGTCAAAGTATTTTTTGAACGTTTATCTTCAAAACCGACCCGTCCTGGGAGACAGTTACGTACGGGGTCAATTGACCCCGTGCCGTCCTTAACGTGTTAACACTTTCGCTGCGGATGCCCGAATCGAAAATCACTTCCAAAAAACGATTTTTTTTTTTTCTGTTTTAAAGTTGTTCAAACTAAGTAAAAACCTATTTGTGGTAATTTTTATGCATTTTTAACAACGATAATCGTATTTTTTTTAACCCCGCAACGTATGCGAGGTCCGCACACGGCAGTGAATTAGGTAGGCAAACCCTCAAGACAGAACATTTTGTGTGTATTTCTCTACCTAGTGCACTGTCGTGTGCGGACATTGCATACGTTGCATAGGGAGGAAGAAATACGATTATTAGGTTACAAATGCATATAAAGTAAACATAATAATGGAATAGATCTGTATGAAAATCATATTGATCCAAAATGAACTTATATAGCTAAAAATACACCATCTGAACAGAAACTTTCGTTTAGTAATGGGAAATTTCTTTATTTCGTAATTGGTTATGAAATAATAAATCGGACCTGTCAATACCGCCCATATATTTATTATAATTAATAATTGCCTCGGGCTTCTCGACGGTCTTCCCCCTGCTCGTGACCGCCTTTATCTGGGCATCAAACTCCGATGAAATAATAATGACATCTCGTTTGTGGCGCCGTTTGAAAACGGACACACCCTTAACAGTAAATTTCTCTTTTATCTCTCCTTTTTTGAGCTTAGCCCCCACTATATCAGCTGGGTTGCCCTTCCGAGTCTTTCTCAGAGTACCAGTAAGATAGGTACCCTGATCCAGAAGCTCGTGGGCCAGGGGGACAGACGTATAAAAGTTGTCAGCGTAAATGGCATGGCCGTGGCCGAGATAGTCATCAACCAAATGTCTGACAACTTTATACAAGTGTCCTTTCCCTCCAACTTGTGGATCCCTTGGCCCAGAGTAGACTAACGTCTTCAGCACAAGACCGTCAGGTTGAGTCAACATATAAATCTTTATTCCATATTTGTGGCGCTTTTTAGCGATATACTGGCGAAAGAATAGCCTACCTCTCCAAAGCATCATGGACTCGTCCAAACTTAATTCTTTGAAAGGGGTAGTATATCTCTTTCATCCTCTCAACAACAAAATTTAACAGAGGCCGAATTTTATACAGCGGATCATGCTCAACGTTCGGGTCTTGTGGTTCTGTGACGAAGTGCAGACTTCTCAGTATACGGAGAAACGTGTCTCGTGACATCATTGAAGGGAAAGCAGGGGTACTATAGGGGAATATGGACCTCCAATAATGAATGAGCCTCTCATGGAGAGACAAGTTGGCCCATAAAAAATAATAACCCCAAAAATTTTTGAAACTGCAAACGACTTGGCCAGACGGTGGTCAGAACACTACTGAATGCTTGTGAGGTTCTCCCCACTCCAACCTTCAGGTCTCTAGAACGAATGGAGGGCGGGGCGACGCTCCTCGCAACGTATGCGAGGCCCGCACCAGGGAGTGACTCAGGACCTCGCATATGCTGCGAGGCTCTGCAGTGAAGGTGTTAATGGAACGTGTGCTAAAGGGCCTCAATTATAAGACTTGCTTGGTATATCTTGATGACATGATCGTTATGGGGAAGACATTTGAGGAACATCTTAAAAACCTTGATGAAGTATTTAAGAAATAGAGTAATAATTCTAGAAACCAACAATTACTCCATGAGTAAAATACAAAGCGTAGAAAATCCTGTTCTTATATTAAATTCATAACAGAATCGTAAATATAAATCGAGGGGCTCAGGTTAGCCATGCGAGTTAAAGCGTTGACCTTTATCTCACATGGTAAACCTAGAGTGGCGAGTTCGATTCTCGCCTGGGCAAAGGAAATTATTTAGTGACGAAATTCATTAAATAACGTCCTAAAATCCCACCCTGGCTAGAAAAGGGTGGTAACCTGTAGATCACCCGTCCCGATTAGCCTAAGTTGCAAAAAGTGGGCGTTAATAAATAATAATAAATATAAATCGCACATTCTTGAAATAGTAATGCCTGAATCTTGACCATGTTTTCTTATCCTCTCTATTGAGTAGGGACTACGACATGAAGACTTAAAATGTGATATAAGACGCCATCAATAACTTCCTGCTAGAATTGAATAGCAATCGAAGAGCTATATTGCACCGATACCTTCCTCTTACTACACATTATGAGAAGAAGCTCTCCTTTGGTATGAGTGGCAATATGAAACAATGATGAGAGCATTTCTTTTTACTATTCCCTCTTCAAGAAGGTTTCAAGGAAAATCTATATACGTTTAAGTGCTTTGTGTTCGTTATTTGATTCCTTATGTACTCATATCTGTCGCTTACTCTCATATAACACAAAAGCAATGTCCATGATTTGTTTCACAAACAATATTGTTGACATATAAAATTTTTGACTCTTTGAGGAGTCCCTTTGTTTTCTGTTGAATAAAAACCGTATTTCTCTCTTCTGCAATTTAAATATGATTCTTTCAGTTACCCGAATAAATAACGCCCATAAGTTAACAGACTATGGAGATTAATAATAGACTTCCCATTGGAAGATATTTCTTAACACAGATTAATATGGAGCAAAGTGATTTTGGTTTCTTAATTCTTCAAAATGACCAAACCAGCCCAGGCGTTTGTCCACGGTCAATCTTCAAAAGTCCGTCATGCAGGGGCTGCGTAAACTAAGCAGATTTCCCACGTGAAGTTGAACAATAGATAAATCTACATACCGGTGACATAACACCACCGTCAATATTAAGTGAAGAAATACAAACGATAATAAGAAACCTCCAGTTCTGGAATTCTGAACGGACCTCATTTTCGTCATCTCCTGGGTAGGATCGATGGACATTTGAAGAAAATTTTCTAAAAGGGATGTCGGCTAAAAGAATTAAAACAATAACTTAAGTACTTTTGTTTTTATTGACCTTTCAAATAAGTAAGTTTCTCTGGCGCACCCTGTATTATCTGATTCGTTAAGGAGTAATAAGATGGCTGTGAAAGTGTTGAATTCAATCATTCTAGTTTTTAGTAAACATTTCTCACATTTTAGCAGATTTCCCTTAAGGGGAATCAGCTATTGAGGTTGTACATATTTAGGTCCGTTCAAAACTGTATATATATATATATATATATATATATATATATATATATATATATATATTTGTCTGTTACCGCTCTAGCGGTCGCAATTATTGTTTAATCGTTACCAAACTCGATATTTAGTCGATTCATGTAAAAAGAAAGATCGAGTTCGTTAACGGCTTAGTTTACGCAGCCCCTGCGTGACTTTTATTATTAAGAAACTCTAGGAGAGAAGAAGTAGTTTTCTCGGGACTTAGAATCGTCCACACCAAATTAACCCACTCACAGTTAATGACAAAGACTGACAGACTTGCTCAACTTGTACCATTCTCTTGACGATAAGACATATTGACAGAATGCCGAAAATGGCAAGATCAGGACTTCCCCTACGAATTACAAGAACTATTGACAGAAGGCAGCTCATGCATTAACAATATATTCTCATACCTGCACAAAATTCAAATATACGCCAAAATTTAACATACAAATTAAGTCTGTGGTTCACAAGATTTCAAATTATATGCATTATTTGTATTATCTGTATTTTTGTGTGATTTGCGTGCGCGCGGGTTCGTGTGCATATATATATATATATATATATATATATATATATATATATATATATATATATATAGACACAAGCTACCCTGACAGAAGACATTACGACAGTCTAATGATGTGCTAATGCAAAAGTACTATTTTTTGCAATTCATTTTCAACTAATCATTCACCAATTGTTTTTAGCAGATTTCCCTTATGGGAAATCAGCTATTGAAGCCGTACTAATGACGCGATTTTCGAAAAATCTTCAAATGTCCATCGATCCTACCCAGGAGATGACGAAAATGAGGTCCATTCAAAATTATATATATATTTATTTATCTGTTAACGCTCTAGCGTCTTGTTTAATCGTTACCAAACTCGATATTTAGTCGTTTTATGTGAAAAGAAAGTAAGTTCGTTAATGACTGCAATCGGACCAGAGGGAGGGGTTTAGAGGGGGGGATTTTCGAAAATCCGAAATATTTCCGTTATTATGTATCGGATCGAAAAATTGTATATAACCAATCTTATTGAAAATTAAATATACTATAAATATTGTTATGTACATTTTTTCTATATCTTGAATATTAACCGAGATATTTGCATTTTTATGAAGTCTGTGGTCGGGTATAGTTCGGATTAGGTCGGCCATTTCCGTCATTGCTCGGCTCTGGCGGAAGCTTCTTCTAACCTTACCTGTCGTTTCTAACCTTGCCTTTGTTACTTTGTGAGATATATGCAAATACGTTCAGTTCATCCGCGCCCCCTCCCCTTCTTTAGTTCTTGGACTAATAAAATTTGAATTATTAAAATATTAAATTATTCTTACAATTCAGAAGCCGTTTCAGTTGGGAATTTGTTTTAATTAACTGAAAGATTTCTCATTACCGTTTGTATTTAATCACGGTGGTATTGTGTTACCAGTATGCAGATTTCTCTATTGTAAAACTTCACATGGGAAATCTGCTTAGTTTACGCAGACCCTGCGTGACGGACTTGTTTTAAATTAAGAGTTATGTATGTTTCTGTTGTTGGACTTTTTTAATATTCTGATTATAATTATTGTACTTGAATTTAATACAAAGTATGTTCATTCATAAAATGTTTATTAATTTTACTTTTATTTGTTATTGTTACTTGTTGTCACTTTGTAAAATTTTTGACTTATTAATCATCTTTGATGTGATGTCCATGAATAATAAATCAATTATTAAGATATCCCGAGGCAATGCTGAGTACCTTAGCTAGTGTGTATAGCTAATTTTGAACGGACCTCATTCATCGTCATCTACTATGTTGGATCGATGGACATTTGAAGAAATGTTTCTGTCACGAATAGACACAACCTCAATAGTTGATTTTCTTTAAAGGACGTCTGGTAATAGTTAGAAAACAAATCCGAAAAGAAAATTTAAACGTAAGCCTGTTGTGGCTATTAAGTGTAATTAATATGTCTACAAAAATACTCAATTTCTAAATTCAGTAGGTGGCATCTCATTGATTGCGCATCAATTATTGTATAAATAATTTTAATATTTTACCTAACTAGACAGTCAATTTTAATCATTAGATTTTACTTATAAACCAAAAGTTAATTTACGACTTTAGTTTGTTATCAAAAGCAAGAGGTGCACTAAAGTGGTCGGTATGGATTGGAGCCCTATATGAATGTTTGATGAAGGGAATCAATCAAGGTGCTCCAAAAATCTGTAGAATAATATGACACTGAGTGAAACTGGAACACGTGGCTAAAATATTAAATAATAAAATTGACATAAAATTATAAATGTGAGTTAAAGCGTTGACTTAAATCTCACAGGGTAAACCTAGAGAGGCTAATTAGATTCCCGTCTGGGAAAAGGAATTTATTTAGTGAAGGAATTCATTAAATAAAATTCTTAATCCCACCCTGGCTAGGAAAGGGTGGTAACCTGTAGATAGCCAATCCCAATTAGCCTGAGTTGCAAAAAGTGGACTTTAATAAAAAATTAATTTAATTTATAAAATTTAACAATTTATATCTTTTAGGTTATTTTATTTTTTCTTGTTTTAATTTGCGAAAGTGTCATTAGCTTTATTAATATTATATTTCATTTGTTCATCTTTCTTTTAAGATTATTTTGTTCTTTTTTTTATTTATTATATATTGTTTCTCATTCATTTATTTATTAAAATTAATTCAATAGTAAGTTATAGAATAAAAATGTATCACTGTCTATCTAAAACTATTTAATTGGTCTAAAACCTATATGCGGTATCTTACATATAAACTCCCTGTTTGGGGAGGTGGCTACTTAAAAGTGGAAGTAAATAAATAACATTTAAACTTCTCTTAGTTAGCTTAATAATAACATGAAATTTCAATTTTATCATGCGTGTTTTAGCAGATTTCTCTTAAGGGTTCTTGGACTACTAAACTTTTATGG
Source organism: Riptortus pedestris (assembly GCA_019009955.1). Classification (NCBI taxonomy): domain Eukaryota; kingdom Metazoa; phylum Arthropoda; class Insecta; order Hemiptera; family Alydidae; genus Riptortus; species Riptortus pedestris. Next base: position 21,191,438 of record CM032231.1, read on the forward strand.
ATTGAGATAAAAATTATTCTGATTCATTATAAATTACAGCGCTAGATATAGTAAATAGTTTTCAATAAAATTAATATGTTATATTCAGATATATTTCTGGAATTGTTTTTATTTCTGGTGAGTGGGGAGGCAGACCTGTTGTTTACATTTCAGACGCTTCCCGTCGGGAGGTGAAAGATTTCTTATAACCGTTTGCATTTATTCACTTCATATTCACGGTGGTGTTGTGTCACCAGTGTGTAGACTTATCTAATATTGAAATTCACGAGGGAAATCTGTTTAGTTTACGCAGCCCCTGCGTGACGGACTTTCATTTATTTATTGTGAAGCGTTCGCCGCTAGACGATATTCCTAGTGGCAAAAAAACAGAAACAAATGAATAAATTCCTATTGTCCAGGTGAGAATCGAACTCACGTTTCTAAGTTTACCAGGTGAGATTAAAACCAACGCATTAACACACGTGGCTAACCTGAGCCCCTTCAAGTTTTTTTTTACAACATTATTATTGGCACCATTATTTTTACATTTCCCGATATTAAAATATTTCGATTACAAATGTTGATCTAACTAAAAAAAGTATTTGATTAAAATATTACCTGGAGTTGTTTTATTTTCTTTAGCATTTTATTTCCCTCCTCATTATAATTTGTTGGTAATTAACAGATGAACAGTTTATACAACTTATTTATTTTGTTAAAGCAAGTTAAATAAATGTGGGAGACCTCCAAGGACATGTTCTTTTTAAAATTTAAAATATGAAGTCTCTCTATCTTACATCAAATTAATACATCATTATTATTATTATTATTTAATGTATAGATCGTCATGGATCAGTCAGTAATTGTATACATTCAAACATTGTTTACCATATTCACCTGTAGACGTTTATTTATTTATAATATTCCATTACTTTGAGGATATAAGGGCTGCCCCTGCAATAGCATATAGTAATTTCTGTAACTCGTGAAAGTTAGACCACCCAACAGGTAGGTTTCTCTGTTGTGGACATTAGCTGCCTATGTGTTACACTTGTCTGTCCTGTAATCTGGCTAAAACTACTTTCTCAAGTATTGAATTTCTAAAACGTGAAGACCAAACTCGGGTAGTAGGCTATAGCAAATTTCCCCAAAGGAAAATCGCCTGTTGCAGTCGTATCCTGGAGGAGCGGAGAGCACAGAAGGATCATTTCCTGTGGGACAGAAGCTTAAAAGGAAGCATCTCCTGAGGTACAGTAGCACAACAGAAAGCATCTCCTGAGGTACAGTAGCACAATAGAAAGCATCTCCTGAGGTACAGTAGCATAATTGAAAGCATCTCCTGAGGTACAGTAGCATAATTGAAAGCATCTCCTGAGGTACAGTAGCACAATAGAAAGCATCTCCTGAGGTACAGTAGCATAATTGAAAGCATCTCCTGAGGGACAGTAGCACAATATGACGCATGTCTTGAGGTACACAAATAAAATAGGAAGCATCTCCTGAGGTACAGTATCACAATAGAAAGCATATCCTGAAGTACAGAAATACAAAAAAAAAGCATCTTCTGAGGTACCTTATTACAAAAGGAAACATCTCTTGAGGTACATAAATACAATAGGAAGCATCTGCTGAGGTACAGTAGCACAATAGAAAGCATCTCTTGAGGTACAGTAGCACAATATGATGCATCTCTTGAGGTACACAAATACAATAGGAAGCATCTCCTGAGCTACAGTATCACAATAGAAAGCATATCCTGAAGTACAGAAGTACAAAAACGACGAATCTTCTGAGGTACAGGATTACAATACGATACATCTCTTGAGGTACATAAATACAATAGGAAGCATCTCCTGAGGTACAGTATCACAATAGAAAGCATATCCTGAAGTACAGAAATACAAAAAAGAAGCATCTTCTGAGGTACCGTATTACAAAAGGAAACATCTCTTGAGGTACACAAATAAAAAAGGAAGCATCTCCTGAGGTACAGTATCACAATAGAAAGCATATCCTGAAGTACAGAAATACAAAAAAAAAGCATCTTCTGAGGTACCTTATTACAAAAGGAAACATCTCTTGAGGTACATAAATACAATAGGAAGCATCTGGTGAGGTGCAGAAGTGCAAAAGACAACCATGTCTTGAGGTACATAAATACAATAGGAAGCATCTGCTGAGGTGCAGAAGTGCAAAAAAGAACCATGTCTTGAGGTACATAAATACAATAGGAAGCATCTCCTGAGGTACAGTATCACAATAGAAAGCATATCCTGAAGTACAGAAATACAATAGGAAGCATCTGGTGAGGTGCAGAAGTACAAAAAAGAACCATGTCTTGAGGTACATAAATACAATAGGAAACATCTGCTGAGGTGCAGAAGTACAAAAAAGAACCATGTCTTGAGGTACATAAATACAATAGGAAACATCTGCTGAGGTGCAGAAGTACAAAAAAGAACCATGTCTTGAGGTACACAAATACAATAGGAAACATCTGCTGAGGTGCAGAAGTACAAAAAAGAACCATGTCTTGAGGTACATAAATACAATAGGAAACATCTGCTGAGGCAGAATGCAATTGTTGCCGGAGAGGGTCGAAAGCGAGGCCAGTGAGCGCCGACCTACTATCCTCCCCACCCCCTTGGAGTCTTCTCATTTAATTACAAGTCAGGGTAGCTAGCTCATTCAGTAAGGATTCGGCCGTCCTATCAGCTCCTACGCCAATTCATAACTCCTAACTAAATCCTCTTAAACAATCCAAAACGGACGATAATCCATTCACCACCCCACTCTAGCAACAACAAAGGTAAGCTCATTTTAATTTCTGGGATGGACACACAGTGATCATTTGTATTTTTCTTTTATTTAAATGTCACGAACGATATTTGAGATTTCTCTCAGTAAATAAATATATATATATATAAATAATATAGCTTCATTAATGAAATCGCAGCACTTGAAGTATATGTAAAAGGAATCATTTTAGCTAAAAATGTTGAAGCAAACTTGTAGGACCGATCTAGTTGTATTAAACCCTCTCATCAGATCTAACAAAAAAATTAATAAAAAAAAAAATATTAAAGTCACCAACAAGGGCTAATATAGGCCTATGGGACAAATGTTGGGGTATTCTCTTGACAGTTTATGACATTTATAGAAAGGTTCCTGAAATCCTTTTATAGTTACTTCTCTTAGTTTTCAAATAATTTATGTCCAAATATTTACCCATATTCTTGGTTTCTTTAGATATTTTCGGACAGTCCTGCTTACTTATTTCCTTAAATCATTTTTTTAATTTTTTATATATCAGAAACACTTAATAAAATTAATTCTTCGTCTTCATTTAAAGAAATTTTCAAAAATCGCGTCAGGTGTCTGTCAAGAAAAATCTCGATTTCGAATTTTTGAAATTCTTGTCTAAACCCACCCCTCCCCCTTGGTCCGATTTCAGCCAATAAAAAAAATTTGCCGATGACTGAAACGGTTATAATTCGATTATGATATAGATCAAATGTCTAATATTATATTCAAGACACAGAAAAAGTGTACAGATCAAAATTTATAGAACATTAAATTTACAAAATTTTTATACATGATTTTACAATCCGTCTCATAATAACGACAATATTTCAATTTACTCCTTCCTTTGTTGCGATTTCAGAGGTTAACGAACTTGATCTCTATTTTTAGACGAAACGCTTATATAGCGAGGATGGTAACGATCAAACAAAAGTCCGTAACACAGGGGCCGCGTTAACTAAGCAGATTTCCCACGAGCGTCACGTATTTGCATTTACCTCAAAACATAAAAGTTCAATTAGAAAAATATTTGGAATTTATGCTTCAAATAACTTGCTTCATAATTTAACACCTTACTGTCAATATGACATGAGCAGGATTGGGGTTTACTCTTCTGTAACCGACATCTAAAACATGCAAATATCTTGGTTAATAATCAAGATAGTGAAAAAACGTACATATCAACATTTATAGAACATTACATTTGCAATAAGATTGGTTCTATACAGCTTTTGGATCCCACTCATTATAACAGAGATATTTCGAATTTTCGAAATTCCCACTTCCAACCCCCCCCCCCCTCCCACTGGATAACATAAAACGATTAAATATCGAGTTTGGTAACGGTTAAACAAAAATTGCGATCGTTAGAACGTTTTCAATAGGAGCGTAAATGTTCAATGAGAACAATATTGGATATTTAGGATTCAAATAAAGTGTTCCATAACATAATAGCTTTTTGTTAATATGTCATGAGTAGGAGTGAGGGTTTACTCATAGCCTAAAATTAAAATATCTCGGTTAATATTCAATTTAGAGAAAACATGTATATAAAAAGTCCGTCACGCAGGGGCTGCGTAAACTAAGCAGATTTCCCACGTGAAGTTTTACAATAGCGAAATTACATAAGAGTCAAGCAGTTAAGAAAACGGCCGAACTAGCTTTTGGCGGGAAAGTCACTCACTTGTGAGTTAGCCGCCCAGATTTAATAAAAATCCAAATATCTCGGTTAATATTCAAGATAGAGAATAAATGTATATAACAATATTTATATTAAATATAATTTGCAATAAGATTGATTCTGTACAAGTTTTCGATCCGACGTATAGTAACGGAGATATTTCGAATTTTCGAAAATCCTCCCCTCTAAACCCCCCTCCCACTGGTCCGATTTAACGAACTTGATCTTTCTTTTTACATAAAACGACTAAATATCGAGTATGGTAACGATCAAACAAAAATTGCGACCGCTAGAGCGGTAACAGACAAATATATATATATATATATATATATATATATATATATATATATTCAAAACTGTATATATATATATATATATATATATATATATATATATATATATATATATATTCAAAACTGTATATATATATATATATATATATATATATGTATATATATATATATATATATATATATATATGTATATATATATATATATATATATATATATATATATATGTATATATACAGTTTTGAACGGACCTCATTTTTGTCATCTACTAAGTAGGATGGATGGACATTTGAAGAAACATGTCGAAAATTCCGTCATGAGTACAACCTCAATAGCAGATTTCCCTTAAGGGAAATCTGCTAAAACGTTTATAGAACATCACATTTTCATTTTTGGTAGAATCGATGGACATTTGAGGAAATTTTTCGAAAATCGCCTCACGAGTACGACCTCCATTGCTGATTTCCCTTGAGAGAAATCTGTTAAAATGTTTTGTTTAAAAGGACGTCTGGTAATAGTTAGAAAACAAATCCGAAAAGAAAATTTAAACGTAAGCCTGTTGTGGCTATTAAGTGTAATTAATATGTCTACAATTTCTAAATTCAGTAGGTGGCATCTCATTGATTGCGCATCAATTATTGTATAAATAATTTTAATATTTTACCTAACTAGACAGTCAATTTTAATCATTAGATTTTACTTATAAACCAAAAGTTAATTTACGACTTTAGCTTGTTATCAAAAGCAAGAGGTGCACTAAAGTGGTCGGTATGGATTGGAGCCCTGTTGTTGCAAATTATGTGAATTTTTGATGAAGGGAATCAATCAAGGTGCTCCAAAAATCTGTAGAATAATATGACACTGAGTGAAACTGGAACACGTGGCTAAAATATTAAATAATAAAATTGACATAAAATTATAAATGTGAGTTAAAGCGTTGACTTAAATCTCACAAGGTAAACCTAGAGAGGCTAATTAGATTCCCGTCTGGGAAAAGGAATTTATTTAGTGATGGAATTCATTAAATAAAATTCATAATCCCACCCTGGCTAGGAAAGGGTGGTAACCTGTATATAGCCAATCCCAATTAGCCTGTGTTGCAAAAAGTGGAGCGTTTTCAATAGGAGCGTAAATGTTCAATGAGAACAATATTGGATATTTAGGATTCAAATAAAGTGTTCCATAACATAATAGCTTTTTGTTAATATGTCATGAGTAGGAGTGAGGGTTTACTCATAGCCTAAAATTAAAATATCTCGGTTAATATTCAATTTAGAGAAAACATGTATATAAAAAGTCCGTCACGCAGGGGCTGCGTAAACTAAGCAGATTTCCCACGTGAAGTTTTACAATAGCGAAATTACATGAGAGTCAAGCAGTTAAGAAAACGGCCGAACTAGCTTTTGGCGGGAAAGTCACTCACTTGTGAGTTAGCCGCCCAGATTTAATAAAAATCCAAATATCTCGGTTAATATTCAAGATAGAGAATAAATGTATATAACAATATTTATATTAAATATAATTTGCAATAAGATTGATTCTGTACAAGTTTTCGATCCGACGTATAGTAACGGAGATATTTCGAATTTTCGAAAATCCTCCCCTCTAAACCCCCCTCCCACTGGTCCGATTTAACGAACTTGATCTTTCTTTTTACATAAAACGACTAAATATCGAGTATGGTAACGATCAAACAAAAATTGCGACCGCTAGAGCGGTAACAGACAAATATATATATATATATATATATATATATATATATATATATATATATATTCAAAACTGTATATATATATATATTCAATATATTCAACTCTGTATATATATATATATATATATATATATATATATATATATATATATATATGTATATATACAGTTTTGAACGGACCTCATTTTTGTCATCTACTAAGTAGGATGGATGGACATTTGAAGAAACATGTCGAAAATTCCGTCATGAGTACAACCTCAATAGCAGATTTCCCTTAAGGGAAATCTGCTAAAACGTTTATAGAACATCACATTTTCATTTTTGGTAGAATCGATGGACATTTGAAGAAATTTTTCGAAAATCGCCTCACGAGTACGACCTCCATTGCTGATTTCCCTTGAGAGAAATCTGTTAAAATGTTTTGTTTAAAAGTACATTAGCTTTTTAGTTATTTTTTAATCTTAAATTGTAAATTGGGGCTCAGGTTAGCCATGTGAGTTAAAGCGTTGACCTTTATCTCACATAGTAAACCTAGAGTGGCGAGCTCGATTCTTGCCTGGGCAAAGGAAATTATTTAGTGACGAAATTCATTAAATAACGTCCTAAAATCCCACCCTGGCTAGAAAAGGGTGGTAACCTGTAGATAACCCGTCCCAATTAGCCTGAGTTGCAAAAAGTGGACGTTAATAAATAATAATAATAATAATAATAATAAATTGTAAATTAAATATTAATTAAAATATGAATATCTTTATCAAAATACAAATTTTAAAAAATATGTTAATAATAAAATAATATGTAAAATTGAGTCTTATTTTAGATTTTTCCGAAAATATTGAATAATCCGCAATTTTTGCTACTACTCGTGTGTGTGTGTTGTGTATGTGTGTGTTTGCTACGATATATTACTTGTTATATATTTACTTGCTCACTTTATGCTACTGTGCATAAATGGGAGGGGTTGTCTGCAGGCCATTCAAGTCAGGGTGGGACCTAGAATTTTTTTATAATGAGTTGGGTACTAATTAAATCCTTATTATATAGATGGGCTGGAATCCTTTTGCCTAGTGTAATATGACCATCGGTTCAGCTCCCATATTATGAATATATAAAAAAAAGTTTCTAACTCTCTAGCAGCCGCAATTTTTGACAGACCGTGAGCATGAGTGGGGTTTACTCTTCAGTAACCGACAACTAAAACATTCAAATATCTCGGTTAATAATCAAGATAGTAAAAAAACATCTCAACATTTATAGAACATTACATTTGCAATCCACTCCTAAAAACTGAGATATTTCGAATTTTCGAAATTCCCACTTCTAAACCCCCCTCCTACTGGTCCGATAATAGCCAATCTCGAATAGGATTTAGGAAGCATATAAAGTCCTTCTCGCAGTAATTGAGTTACTTAAGCAGATTTTTCGCTTTTTTTGACGCAGATTTTGCTCATTTTGTCAGTAATTAGAAATCTAAGCAACGAGGCCTTCTTATTAAAGCTAATAATGAATTCAAGCTGAGTGTCACAGGTGCTGAGAGTAAAAATCAAATTAGTAGGAAAGTGTGTTTACGAACGGCTTATAACTCTGTGTGAAGTTGAACGGTCGACGTTGACTTTGAAATGTGTATTGATTGTCTGAGGCGTGGCACTTATTAGTTGTGAACCGACTAGAACTGCACAAATGGGGCAATTTAAAATGTGACCTTTACAAAGGCTAATTGAAACCTTTTGAAAGTTTGAACAACTCCATTTAAATGGTCAGTATATAGCAGGGTCTGCAAGAGCCTGATAGATCCCTGTTTTAATATATGGCTTTAGACAAGGTCCAATATCCGGTTGTAGCTCATGTTTACCAACGACTCATTACAAGCTTAATTTGCCCACCTCTCGGCTTTGTCAAAGTGGCCTCAAACTAACAAAGGATTGATATCAAACAGCGGCGGGATTCGGCGAATCTGTTTGGCGCCAATTAATGTAGCATTGTCATGTTTGTAGACCGACGTTCCGAATCACAAGTACCGATCACTGCTAATAATCCTGGTTGTGTTTGATTAGCTGGACTAGGCCCTGTCCCGATGACGCCCTTCCTCTAGAATGCTACACGGCGACTTGTATGGACACACCAAACAATTCCTGCCTCTATAGCGTTCTGTTAGTACCGTTCCAATCCAATCAAAGGAAAATACCCAGAGGCTGTCAATCAAAGCACATTTCTCTCTCCAACTGTATTCACACTAATTTTAACAATTTTTCCCCTTAATAAGAAAAATATGTATACAATACTTCCATTTTAATCAACCATTTATTCTTTGCTATTTTTAGGATCGGTGTTTTCATTTCGAATAATTCCCCTTTCCTAGTAGTAAAGCATAACATATCTTATTTAGAAACAACTAGTCTTACCATCCATGTAGGGGGAGGAGATCTAGAAACTTTGAACCTCCTCCACATACTGCAATACAGTTGGAATTCTCTTCAAAATTGAGGCAATGAATGACAAAAAAGGCCATTAAAGGGCTTTACACGAAACTCTTAATTTTCGAGTTTCGTAACAATAAAAAAAAACTGCGACCACTAAATTATCACTCAGCCAAGTATATAATTATTCCCCTGGGAAAAACCTAATAGGAAGAGATACTGCCCAACGGATACTATGTACTTTGTTGTTTGTAGAGAGTAAGGGACTTAAAAAATCAGAACAAAAGTAGTGATTTACTCGCACCTAATCCTTTCCGAAACCTATTAAAGTATTTCAGGCAGGAAAGACCTGGAGATTGTAGTTAATTTTAAAAAAGTCCGTCACGCAGGGGCTGCGTTAACTAAGCAGATTACCTACGTGCGTCACATTTTTGCATTTATCTCAAAAATTAAAAGTTTAATGAGAACAATATTTAGTATTTAAGCTTCAAATAAAGTTCTTCATAACATAATAAAATATTCTTAATATGAGACGAGTAGGAGTGGGGGTTTACTGAAGACCGAAAACTAAAAAATGCAAATATCTCAGTTAATAATCAAGATATTGAAACAATGTACATAACATTTAAAGAAGAAATTTGCAATAAGAATGGCTCTTACAATTTTTCAATCCGACCCATAATAACGGAGACATTAAGAATTTTCGAAATTCCCCCTCTAAACCCCCCCCCCCTCCCCCTGATCTGATTTCAGCCGTTAACGAACTTGATCTGTCTTTTTGTATAAAACGATTATATATCAAGTTTGGTTACGATAAGACAAAAAATACGACCGCAAGAGCGGTAAAATATATATTTACAGTTTTGAACAGACCTCATTTTAGTCATCTCCTGGGTAGGATCGATGGACATTTGAAGAAGAATTTCGAAAATCGCGTCATGAGTACGACCTCAATAGCTGATTTCCCTTGAGGGAAATCTGCTAACAGACACAAGGAACTTAAATAACTTTTATGTTGAAGTGTTAAATAAACTAAAATAAATCTGGTAAATAAAGGTAATGATAGTTTAGGGGGTGACGTATATTTATTATTCTGAAGTGTTTTACTTCTTTTGGCTGTGATCATTTTAAATAATTATTAACCTTTTAATTCTTAATTTGATTTATTTACAATTGGTGAATATAATCTAGGATTTTATTATTGTTATATATTTATGATTACAGTTAATAATGGCATAGCACTTATGAGGGTTATAAAACCAACCTTGTTAAGAGATTGGTTGACAAAGAGAAATTGTTGACAAAATACCACGGCTGATTGTTACAATCAGTTCTTTTATTCTCCTGTGGAGATTTATTGTTATACTGCCTGGGAGGAATAATTTTATAGGTTAGTTAGTATTCTAGTATCTAGGAAAATTATGAATTGCCTTATTGGATGAGAGATAAAAATTCCTCGATTGTAATATTGACAAGGACTATGGAAGTCTAAGAGTATATTTAAGAAACGGTTTCTTCCAGTTAGTTGAGCTTATCAGTCAGCCCCCAATTGGAGTATGTTATAGATATTGCCCAAAGGAATCACCACCCCTTCATGGAATAAGACCTCATTTTTAAGTGCGTCTCGCAGAGGCTTCGCAAACTAAGCAGATTTACCATCTGATGTTATAGCACACTATTGATTTCTTCACGCCATATATTTTATATTTCAAAGGGAAATCCGATAAGTAGAACTGAGGGTTCAGAGAAGGCTGCAAACACATATATTAATATTTGAGCTACTAGACAATGTATAAAAAAAAAAACAATTTTACAGCATCAGTAGTTTTACAGTCTTGGGCCTATAACAATTTAATTCTTATTCTGGGCCCAAAATTGTTATATGTTCTTCATAGTTTCATAACAAGTTAGCAAACAATTTATTTCCATTTTCCATCATTCAAAAAGAAAGGAAAAATAAATTCCCAAATAAAAGCTATTTTAAGAGGCTTCTTTCTCCTATCGGGCATATGTTCACGGCAGTATTTATTGAGGAACCGGCTGAATTTACACAATAACTGTTTTCACCGTTGTGAAGTTAGCCCCCCCCCTCCCGCAATACGGACGTCAATTTGAAAGTAGTGGGAATTCGGAAGGGCTTATCTGAGCCTACGGGCTTACAACTTTTAGTTTTAGAATTTCTTTAATGTCACGACGCTCAGGCATAAAAATGAAGGCCGATAAGGCCCGATCGAACTACCCCCGAAAACACATTTCATCTCGAAACCCACTAAAATTGCAGCTTTAAATTATAGAATTTAATGACCCATACGCTGACCTTGGGGGAGAGGACTTCCCAGGTTGATTTAGCTGCAATTGATAAAGAACTAATTAATTTTAATAGTTTCATTTGTAAATATTCTATATCGTGTTTCTACCTTTATTTATTATCAATTATTATCTCTAAATATTTTAACCATTATATAATTACATTTTGCATAAATTAATTGTCTATTTACATTCCGTTTCCTATATTTATCTCTAATTTTCATTAAAACCGCATTGGTATCAAGCACCAGCAGTTTGAATTCCATTGAGGTTATTAATAAAATTATCATCTGGAAAAGCAATGATTTTACAAGTGAGAGGTAGAGGTATTTGTAATAACTGATTCAGAACTAAATTGGGAACGGGAGGAAGTATTCCTAGATTCCTAGAGTTTGAATTTTGCTAGTAGAGTAATTGTTGGCCTCTAGAATTATTAGTCTATTTATTAAATAATTTGCTACTAAATAGTAAATATTTTTCTCTTAATGAATATAATAATGATCCATGCGTGATCGAAAGCTTCCTGGATATCAAGTGAAACTAATAATGAATTCGAGATTCTTTCTTGAAATGTTTTTATAATATTTACTGTTTTATTTATAGCTTCTATAGCACTTTTTGGGAAAGCAAATCTAAATGAATATGAAAAAGTCAATTATTAATAATCGTTTCTAAGATTTTTCATTCTGTGTTTATTAAGCCTTAAAGAAGTAAAGTCAGCACAATCATTTTTGAAGTCTTCTTTATTTTTGGAAATATAGAATATATGAAACACACAATATATTAATGTAATGAATTCCTTATACTCATGTGCTACGATTTAAAAATTTGAATAGTTATTCCGTCTATACCGAGGGATTTGTTTTTATACAGATTATTAATTATGTCAAATATCTAAATATAATTTATTTATGTTAATTTCTCTCAATAGCATACCTTCTACCGTATTTAATAAATGGTTTTGTATTATTCGAATTTCATTGTTAAATGTATTATCTGTAGACCGATTATTTTCGGATACGATGTTATTAATTATATATTCTATATCCTACTAGACGATATTATTAATTATATATTCTACATAATATATACTTAAGGTTTTTGGTAGCCGTTAAAGTTTCAAGATTCTATGAAGATTTCACTTAATGACCACAACTTTATTTATGACTTGAAGGAAAATATTCCTTCCGTGACAGACATTTTGCAAATCTGATTTCATTCGAGTTTTTTATCAATATATATATAAATCATTTTCTTGTCTTTGGCCTTCGTTTAAATACTTTTTTTTTTTTTTTTTTTTTTTTTTTTTGGAAAATTCTAATATCTAATCAATTGGTTTGATCTGATTGAGGTCGTACTCATGACGTGATTTTCAAAAATTTTCTTCAAATATCCATCGATCCTACCCAGGAGATGACGAAAATGAGGTCCGTTCAAAATTACATATATATATATATATATGTCTGTTAATGCTCCAGCGGTCGATATTTTTGCTTGATCGTTACCAAACTTGATATTTAAATGTTTTATGTGAAAATCAAGTTCGTTAACGGCTGAAATCGGACTAGTGGGAGGGGGGATTTTCGAACATTCGAAATATCTCCGTTACTATACGTAGGACCGAAAAATTATATAGAACTAATCTTATTGAAAATTAAATTTACTATTAATATTGTTATATACTGGGTGTACAGAAAGTTCTAAGCCTGATTTCAACTTACACATTTTTATTTTTCAATATAAAAATATTGAACCCCCTCAACAGCAACGCACTTATTCCACCGCTTTTTCCAACATCTGTAACCCGGTCAAAAAAAAAAATTGTTGTCAAAACCTTCCAAAACAACCTTGACAGCTGAGGTATCATAAGTACACCAGGCTTAGAACTTTCTGTACACCCCGTACATTTATTCTGTATCTTGATTATTAACCGAGATATTTGCACTTTTATTAAGTTTGTGCACGTAACGGGCGAGATGAGATCGGCTAACTTCGGTTCTAGTCATGGGTTTCCAGCAAAAGCTAGTTCGGCTGTTTCCGTAACTGTTCGGCTCTCGTGAAATTTCTCTATTGTAAAACTTCATGTGGGAAACCTGCTTAGTTTACGCAGCCCCTGCGTGACGGACTTTCTTTCCTAAGATTTGATAGGCGACTCATAGTTTGGTTTGTAGTTGATTTCACATCGTTGAGGGTATTTCTGGGATCTACTCAAAGGTCTTTTTCTACTGCCTGGTCTGGAAGGGTGAAGTGTCTCTACTATAGGGGCAGCTTTATTACAATTGAATGGAGTTTCTAATGTCGTCTAGGGAGTTTAATTTGGTGTATTTTATGAAGTCACAAAGATCTGGGTGTAATTATCTAGTAATGCAGTGATTTATCTCCTATATATCCCTTTTTTAATTTTGCTAGTTTTGTGAAAATCCGTTTCTAGATAGTCTTTGGGTAAATTTCACTATGGATTGTAGGATAGGCGCGTGTTAAAAAGTTCCGCGGTCAACTGCTACAGTGTGGGATTCCTTAAAGCTCTTTTGTAAAAAGTTAATCAAATCAATATATATATATATATATATATATATATATATATATATATATATTTGTGTGCGTGTGTGTGTGTGTGTAAACACCTCATTTTCGTCATCTACTAGGTAGGATTGATGGATATTTGAAGAAAATTTTCGAAAATCGTGGCATGAGTAAAACCCTGCTCAGCTGTAAATCTGTTAAAAGCGGATATTCTGTAATGTAAATCAGATCCTCCGGAATCGCATCATGAGGAGGCATGTGATCGCAATCTTCTTTAGGTATGAAACAGACATAGGGCCCGTTGCTTCCTCTAGTGCTACTGTCAAGTTGTGTATGTTGATGGGTCAATAAAGTACAATTAAACTTTTTTCCTTTGAGGATTTCTGAGGAACAGGAATGTAGGAGTCGCTTATTGTCCCTATGTCGTTCGCGTAGGTATCTCGACTCACTACAGCAGCTGTGTATATTGTGAAGGGGGAGGGGATAGCACGGGGTTTGAGTACTTTCAAGGAATAGGTGATGGAAAGGGATTTTCTGACCTTCATTTATGGCCCCTGAGGAAGGACTTGAGGATGGCAGTGTTTGTCGTGGAGGATGGTTAGAAGATTGGCCTGGTCGACGGAATCGAAGGCCTCAGTCCAGACGATCTAGATGATGGCAGATTCATCTAAGGTTTCGGGAGGTGCCGGATGGGATCCAGGTGAGTGTGGAGGAAACAGTGGCGGAAAAGGAAACCGTTCTGCTCGTAAGGGAACTCGACGAAATATGAATGGCTGACTATCTGCAGTATTTCGATGGGTGAGGATGATGGGACAGGTACCGGACATGCTTAGAGGGACAGCGTGCATCCATTGAGAGAGGAAGTGTAGGAGGCGTAGACAGGAACTAAGGAGATGGGTGAGGTAGAGCAAAGACTTGCTAGAAAGCTGGCGAAGTAGTACGTACTATATCCTGTCCAGACCACAGGGCTTACCTTCCTTGCAGGGTGGCAGTAAGCTACTTCGGAGACGTGTATCAGACCTTACCTCCTTCGTACATCTCCGACTTGGGTCCGAGTCTAAGCAGCTGACGATATATGAGCCGCCAGCGTCTAAGCCTGGTCCTTGAGACTCATGACATCTCGACCAACCTGAAGGGGTACAGCTCGTCTCTTGATAATCATGGACGTTACCAGCGTTGAGAGTTTGCGGTGATCCCCATGTGTCAGCCTGATGTTTTCATGCCACTGAGCCAAGTTCCATTGCCCCAATAAGGTACAAATTAGGTTAGTCATGGAATTGAGGTCAGGAGGGAGATGGGGATTTCTTGTCCGGTACCAGACGTTCTTAATGGAATTCCGCTGCTGGATTAGATTCAGAGGGGCGGGTGTACTTGTAAAACTGAGGTATGGAGTTGTCCTCGCTCAGATTATGGTCTTAGTGAACACTATAGCTTTCGCTCCAAAGGTTTGGGCGTCCCTGATAGTGGTGATCGCCGGAGTAGCGTCTTATATAAGGGACTTGTAACGATTCCAGGCTTACTTATGTAACGAGTAAGTGGAAATTTTGTGATTGAGAGGGGAACCTCGTAGTTCATATAGGACTGGTTGGTGGTCACAAGTGACAGGGTCAACAGCGAAACATTTTATTATTATCTGAAGGATGCGTGTCAATAGGAGGTCTATAATAAGCATTCTATTCGTGATCCTATAGGTGTGGGAATTAGGGTGCACGACTTCATTATTGTGACAGTGAAGCCGGACTTCATTATCGCCGGTTGGCTGAAGGATTGTTGCAGGTAGAATGTCTGGCATTCCGGTCTCCAACGATAATACGATTCCCGTCGGTCACTGCTTGACAAGAAATATGTTTCTTGGGCGTCAAGCCGCCTATACTGACTGGTGAGAGTATATTCCTGACTGGCTATAACTGCTTATATGGTGACAAGATGATGTTACTTCGGTATTGGGGGACCAGTCGCATCTGTATTTTTAAAAGGAATGGCATGCCATACCAAGACGTTAACTCCCCAGCTTTGTCCTCGAAACCATCGATGTCATATCTGATGACGCTCTTGATAGTCATCATATAGTCGTCGTTGGGAGTAAGGCGGGTTTCGCATAACACCGACACTGTGGGATTGATATAAACTAAGAGAACCCTAAGTTCGGATTTACGGAGTGTGGCAGAATTAGCGTTAAAGTTAATTTTGGAATAGGGACAGGTGAGTTCACTGATTCAAGCAGTCTATTCATTATTTCTTTGAGTTCGTTGACCCAAGGCTGATCATTATAGTTGTTGTGTATAGCAAATGGGGGGGGGGAGGGGGTTGTGTATAGGAATAGGATTGTGGTTGTTGTAACGATGGTGTAAGAGGGAGGTGGATGGCCAATTGAATGAAGAAGAGGCAGTGGTTCATACAGTAGATGCAGCTGCCGTAGGGCGTCCAAAGAGCAGGACTATCAATACTGATGGAAATGCATTCAGTCCGCTCCTATTAGACGAGCAATCCTTTCAATTACTAGATACTCAAACTGCTGTAACCCATTTCTGTTTTCGCTCTAAGTAATACAGGTAATTACTTTTTTGTCCATGTTGCGTTTTAGTTGGTTTCATTTGATTTATGTATAGTGCCTGATTGGCTGTCCATTTATGTTTTGAACTTTGGCTTTTACTCTGAAAGTCTCTGTTGGTATTAGATGGCTTTATAGAATATTAATATTTTGCAAGCCTTCAATTTATTACTCCATCCTAACAATCGTCGTTTCACTGTGAAACAAGTGCCATATTATAAGCGTTGAATGATTGGATATTGTCAGCTACTTAAGTTATAATAGAATTATATTCTCTATTGGTTATAAATATAATCTATTCGTTCATATACACACGCGCACGCACAAACACACACACACGCACGGGCACGCATACACGCACAAACACACACACACACACACACACACACACACACACACACACACACACACACACACACACACGCACGCGCACGCACACACAGAGAATTGTGAGGGGTGTTAGTTTAGCCATAAGATTTAAGGTGACACTTAGAAAAACCAACTATCATGAGTAACTATTGTCGCGTGGGTAATAGGAATTTATTTAGTGACGAACTCAGTAAATAAAATTGTTATTGGTACCTTGAGTAGAAGAGGGAGGTTAGGCATTGTAGAATAAAGCGTATGCTAATAAATAACAACATATCGATAGGGATGGTTATTGAAGATTTCCCACATTTTTCTGGAACTCTAAAATAAAGGAAATTATTAGTGTATTTCCATTCCCATCCTTCCGTAAAGTAAATCTTTGGTTTACCCAGCTCACTACGTAATGTATTTTTATTTATTTGTTCTTTACTAAAGAGAAAATTGGAAATTTAAGAAGGCCTGAGATCTTTGTTGGTGTCACAGCTAAAAGTTAAAAAAAAATGCAATATCTGGGTTGTCATTTTACGTAAAGAACCGGTACGGGAAGGCTGAGTACGCAAATGGTTTGTAATTGAATAAATATTCGATTTACAGATATTTTGTAAATAGTTTTAGTAAATTACATTCGTCAAGGACATTCGTTGTATCACTTTTTTCGACCGTATTTAATACATCTGCCTAAAAATACACTTATATTTCAGTCATTAACGAACATGATTTTACTCTGAATGGTTATATATACAGTTTTAGGGCTTCGTTATAGCAGATTTCCCTGATATATATGTATATATATATATATATATGTGTGAGTGTGTGTGTGTGTGTGTGTGTGTGTGTGTGTGTGTGTATGTATGTATGTATGTATGTATGTATCTTTATTATTTATACATGCAAGTTCGTTGTGTGACGACGTCATTTTATTTATGGTATACCAGCACTGAGTAAATCTGCTTAGTTTACGCAACCCCTGTGTGACGGCCTTTTATCTTCACGGGTGTAACAGGCGAGGAGCTTAGGGCAATCTCAGGTGTAATTGAAGAAAATGTCTAGATTACTTAGTGCATTAATTAATCTAGTTTTAGTATTACCATAATTAAAAATTTAACCCGTGAAGGACGGGTAAGACAAAGTAACTCAATTAATACAGGGGAATATAATTGATAATAGTCGCTCAAGGATATGCCAAAAGGTTAAAAATAAGCAGAGAGAGTTCCCACTTACATTGTAAGAAGAAACAAATTATTAACAGATACTAAAAGGCCGCCTCGGCAGCTACTGTCTCTCTCTTACAAATGGCCTCTAAACGTTCTAATTAACATTCAATACAAAACTCCCAGTATGCCAAATCAGTTTTATTAACTTACTTACACAAATGCGATTAGCCGAATTAAGCTTTAAGGATGCTGATAACGAGTTAAACCTCCCGTGAATCCTCTTTGGATTAGTATGTTTTGTTTGATCTGGAATTATGGCGTTGAGTTTCAAAGAGTTTGCCTTCTGGGGGTATTTTCTCTGCTAGTTGTCCTTTCTTTAGTCACAATCGAAATGTCCTCCTAACCAATTTTCGTATAACTGTTTTACTCTTTTCTACAACGTAAAGCAAATAATATTGATACCGATAATGTTACGTTTTCACATTTCATTATTTATTTGATATGCCTCTACAATGCTGATTTATCTTTTAACAAGACAGAGCATAGATGTGCACAATGAAATCTAAACTATTAGTAAATTAACTACAAAAAAAAAAAAGTCTGTAGAGGTAGAGCCTGAATGTTGGTAAATTTCTAATCTTATGTCTTACAAATACGGTATTTAATATATATAATTTAACATAATGATAACTTATTTAGATGCAGTCTCATCATATGATAAACTGTTCTCTCACACAGGCTTGCCTGAAGAACTTTTACTCACTCACACAGTCATACATACATAGAAAATTCCTTCACACAGTGGCTGCGTAAACTAAGCAGATATCCCACATGACGTTTTGCAATAAATATATCTACATACTGGTAATATCTAACACCACCGTGAATATGAAGTGAATAAATACAAACGTTAATAAGAAATCCTTCTGTCAATTTTAATAACCTCCAGACGGGAAGCGACTCAAATGTAAACAAACAGGTCTGCCAACCTCTCACCGGAAAGAAAAACAATTACTGAAACATATCAGAATATAACATATTAATTTTATTAAAACCTATTTACTACATCTAGTACTGTAATTTATAATGATTCAGAACAGTATCTCGTATAATAAAGGTCCCTTGAAAACAATATTTGGTGTTAAGCTTCGAATAATGTGGTTTATTAGGTATATAACAGAGTACGAGTATTGTTTATGTAACATGAGTAGAGTAGTGGTATGCTGAACGCTGAAAACTGAAAATTCAAATATCTCAGTAGATATTCATGATACAGAATAAATGTATATAACAATATTTATAGTAAATTTAATTTTCAATAAGATTAATTCTATACAATTTTTTGATCAGTCGTATTGTAAGGAGATGGTTTAATCGTTACCAAACTGGTTATTTAATCTTTTTATGCAAAAAGAAATATCGAGTTTGTTAATGGCTGAAATCCGACCAGTGAGGGGGGGGGGATTTCAAAAATTCTTAATATCTCTATTACTATAAGTCGGATCGAAAAAGTGTATTGCAAATGAAATCTACTATTTATTTATTTGAGCTTCGCAGCTTTGGCGGTTTTGCTCTAAAATAAAGTTTAAAAAACAAAACAAAACTTAAATGAAAACAAAACAATACAAAAAAAATAACAAAATTAAAAAAAACACAAAAGGAACACAACAAATCTACTATAAATATTGTTATATACATTTTTTCCACATCTTGAATACTAACGGAGATATTTGCATTTTCCAGTTTTCAGCTTGCAGTAAACCCCCACTTCTATTCGTGTTACTTGAACAATACTCTGTTATATAATAAACCACGTTATTCGAAGGTTAAATACCAAATATTATTTTCCAGAGACCTTTATTATACGGGATAGATGCAAATATGTTATTGTGACTCCCCCCCCCGTGTCTTAAATTCTTCACTACTAAAATTTGATTGATTGAGATAAAATTTATTCTGATTCATTATAAATTACATTACTAGATATATTACATAGTTAATTGCTAAAATTAATGTGTTATATTCTGATATGTTTCTGTTATTGTTTTTCTTTCCGGTGTCGGAAAAATAAACAATATCTGAAAGCCGTTGGCAGACCTGTTTGTTTACATTGTTTACTGTTTGTATTTATTCACCTAATATTCAGGGTGGTGTTGTGTTAGTAGTATATAGGTTTATCTATTATTAGAATTCACATGGGAAATCTGCTTAGTTTACGCCGCCCTTGCATGATGGACTTTTATATTTTTCGACCTTCAGAGAACCCCTCCCCCCTACTACTCATGTCATATTATCAATAAGCTGTTATATTATGGTGCGCATTATTTGAAGTATAAATGCCAAAAATTGTTCTCATTGAAATACCCCTAACCACCCCGTATATTTGAGATAATCGCAAATACGTGGAAAATCTGCTTAGTTAGGGGCTCAGGTCAGCCATGCGAGTTAAAGCGTTGATCCTAATCTCACATGGTAAACCTAGAGTGGCGAGTTCGATTCTCGCCTGTGCAAAGAAAATTATTTAGTAACGAAATTCATTAAATAACATCCTAAAATCCCACCCTGGCTAGAAAAGGGTGGTAACCTGTAGATAACCCGTCCCAATAAGCCTGAGTTGCAAAAAGTGGACGTTAATAAATAAATCTGCTTAGTTTACGAAGCACCTGCGTGAGCGACTTTTAGCAGATTTCCCTCAAGGGAAATCAGCTATTGAGGTTGTACTCATGACGGAATTTTCGAAATTTTTCTTCAAATGTCCATCGATCCTACCTAATAGATGACGAAAATGAGGTCCGTTCAAAACTGTATATATATATATATATATATATATATATATATATATATATATATATATATATTTGTCTGTTACCGCTCTAGCGGTCGCAATTTTTGTTTGATCGTTACCAAACTCGATATTTAGTCGTTTTATGTAAAAAGAAAGATCAAGTTTGTTAACGGCTGAAATCGGACCAGTGGGAGAGGGGGGTTTAGAGGGGAGGATTTTCGAAAATTTGAAATATGTCCGTTACTATACGTCGGATCGAAAAATTGTACATAATCAATCTTATTGCAAATTAAATTTACTATAAATATTGTTATATACATTTATTCTCTATCTTAAATATTAACCGAGATATTTGCATTTTTATTAAATCTGGGCGGCTAACGGACGGGTGACTTTCCCGCCAAAAGCTAGTTCGGCCTTTTCCTTAACTGCTCGAGTCTCGTGAAATTTCTCTATTGTAAAACTTCACGTGGGAAATCTGCTTAGTTTACGCAGCCCCTACGTGACGGACTTTTTTTATATATTCTCTTCGTTTCTTACATATTCGGAACCATATTCTTACGTTACATTTAACGTAAGAATATGTTTCCTCTCAATTTGTCTGCCTAAACAGGTAGTATTTATTCTATTTTATATTTATAGATTTATTACCAGCTCGGCCCCATTGTGCGTCAGGCGAAACCATTCCACGACTTGCTAAATACTTGCTTCGTGACATCTATTAATCAATGTAATGGCTGGATGGAATGATGACGCCCGATAGGGCGATTGGCCAATGAGAGTTGAGATTACGACAACCCTGCAATGGTACAAATTGTTAAGGCGGTCACGGCTAACCCACTTGCAGTCGGCGAATATATAATGAAGGGCTCCCGAGGAATTGTGTGTCAGGAGGCAGCCCTGGTCGTAGCCCCAACATCGGGCTGGAAGATTGGAATCTTGGCTCCATACACATCAGACACGGGCGTAAAAACTTTAGGCCGTAACATGAGCACTGCCTATTCATAGATTCATACTTGCAATGCATAGGAGATTAATATATGATATGGCGACAGTAAGTAGATGATGAATTGTCTGAGTGAGCAAACGTAGGTTCGGGAGAGTATAAGTCGGTACTGAAAAATACTCAGGATATTATATTCCCCAGAAACTCATATTGGTCAAAAGAAACTGTTAAAAATGTACTGCTTACTGAACTGGCTTATACTTTGTATATAATTGAATACTAAAAAAGTCCGTCAAGCAGGAACGTCGTAAATTAAGCAGATTTCTCACGTTCTGGTATAGCACACTTGTGATCTCATCTCACGATATATGCTCTATTTGTATTTAAAATCCCGATGGGTTGAGGGGCGGTAAGGGGGCTTACTGAAGACTGAAAAAAAGAAAGAGCGAATAACTCGCATAATACATGAGTTACGAAACAAATGCATTGATCTACACTTACTTGTAGAACACCAATAAATTAACAACATTGGTTATATACAATTTTGCGATCCGACTTATAATAACAGAAATATTTTGAATTTTCGAATTCTCCACCACCCCCTCCTAACTCCTAACGCCCACTATTCAACCCCAAGCCACCCCCCTCCATTTCCGCCAACATGAAATATGTTCTTTAGTGTTGCTTAAAACGGTCAAATAAGAAGTATAGTATACGTAAGAAAAATAATTTCTAGTAAAGAACGAAAACTCTTAATTGCTGACGTCACAACAACATATTTGCATGTTTCTCACAAAGTAAAAGTTCAATGAAAACCATATTTAGTATTTAACCTTGAAATGAAGGGGGTTTACTGAAAGCCAAAAAGTTCGTCACGCAGGGGCTGCTATTACTAAGCAGATTTCCCACGTGCCCCACATATTTGCATTTATCTCAAAACTTAAAACTTCAATGAGGACAATACTTGGTATTTAAATTTCAAATAAAGTTTTCCATAACATAATAGAATATTGTTAATATGAGATGATTAAGAGTGGGGCTTTACTGAGGACCGAAAACTAAAAAATGCCAAAATCTCAGTTAATAATCAAGATAGTGAAAACATGTAAATACCAACATTTATAGAACATTACATTTGCAATAAGATTGGTTCTATACAATTTTTCGATCTGACACATAATATCGGAGATATTAAGAATTTTCGAAATTCTCCCACTCTAACCCCCCCCCCTCCCCTGGTCCGATTTTCCCCCCCTTTAAATCCCTCCTTCCCATGTTCCGATTTCAGCCGTTAACGAACTTGATCTTTCTTTACATAAAATGACTAAATATCGAGTTTGGTAACGATAAAACAAAAATTGCGACCGCTAGAGCGGTAACAGACAAATATATATATATATATATATATATATATATATATATATATATATATATACACATATATATACAGTTTTGAACGGACCTCATTTTGTCATCTCCTGGGTAGGATCGATGTCATTTGAAGAAAAATGTCAAAAATCGCGTCATGAGTACGACCTCAATAGCTGATTTCCCTAAAGGGAAATCTGCTGAAACGAAAAATCCATATATCTCGGATAGTATTAAATTATTTCTATTCTGTCATGATACAGGAAATATGTATAGAACATTAAATTTTCAATAAGATTAGTTAAGTACACTTTTTTGAACCGGCGTATAATAAGGACAATATTTCGAATTTTCGAAATTATCTCCCTCTTAACCCCCCTCCCACTGGCCCGATTTTAGCCGTAAAGGAATTTGATCTTTATTTTTAAGTGAAACGACTATATATCGAGTTTGGAAACGATAAGACCAAAAATGCGAACTCTAGACTTCCCCACCTCCTGATACTATTCTCATCTCTTGGTAATAGTCTCATCTCACCATTTAGTCTCTATATATAAGTAAAAATCTGATGAGTTGAAGAGCGTGTAAACTGAATGCTGAAACAAGAAAAAAAGTCCGTCACGCAGGGGCTGCGTTAACTAAGCAGATTTCCCATGTGCGCCACGTATTTACATTTATCTCAAAACTTAGTTCAAAAGTTCAATGAGAACAATATTTGGTATTTAAGCTTCAAACAAACTGCTTCATAACATTATAGAATATTGTTAATATGAGATGAGTAGGAGTGGGGCTTTACTGAAGACTGAAAACTAAAAAATGCAATTATCTCAGGTAATAATCAGGATAATGAAAAAATGTACACATTTATAGAGCATTACATTTGCAATAAGATTGGTTCTATAGAATTTTTCGATCCGACGCATAATAACGAAGATATTAAGAATTTTAGAAATCTCCTCTGAACCCCCCTCCACCTCCGATTTCAGCCGTTAACTAACTTGGTCTTTCTTTTTGTATACAACGATCATATATCAAGTTTGGAAACGATAAAACAAATATTGCTACCGCTAGAGCGGTAACAGACATATATATACACAATTTTGAACAGACCTCATTTTCGTCATCTGCTGGATAGGGTCGATGGACATTTGAAGAAAAATTTGGAAAATCGTGTCATGAGTACGACCTCAATAGCTGATTTACCTATTAGGGGAAATCTGCTAAAAGGACAACTTACTTAATATTTGAGCTACGAAATATATAACGTAACGGAACTATAGTAAAGCATAAATATTATAACAATATTGGTATACAACATTTTCCGACTCATAATAACGGAGATATTTAGAATTTTCGTACTACACCACTCACCGCCTCTCCCTATTTCTAGTCCGATATTGAAGGAAACGGTTAAATATTGAGTATGATATAGACAGAATAAAAATTTTCGAGTTAAAACCAGAAAGTATTTATTGATGCATCATCACATTACGCATTTGCATGTATTGTATTGAATCTGTAAAAGTTCTGTGAAAACAATATTTGGTATTTAAGCTTCGAATAAAGTGGTCCATGATATAACAGCTTCTTGTTAAAATGAAATGAGTAGGAGTTGGGGTTTACTGAAGGATGAAATCTAAAAAATGGAAATATTTCGATTAATATTTATTTATTTAAATGAGTTCCACAACGACGGCGATTCACTCATTAACCAGGTGTGCTTAAAAAAGCAAACAGCAAAACATTTACGAAAAAGAGGGAAAAGGAATGAATTTCTGAAACAATTCATTGGCATACCAGTTAATGAAATATATCTGAATATATGAAATATATCTGAATCCCACCCTGGCTAGAAAAGGGTGGTGACCTGTAGATAACCCGTACCGATTAGCCTAAGTTGCAAAAAGTGGACGTTAATAAATAAATAATAATGAATATAACATATTAATTTTATTGAAAACTATTAGTGGAGTAACAAAAAAAGGGGAGGGGGTCAAAAGAACGTATTTGTTTGTATCTCTTATAATAAAGCTTTGTTGATAACGATATTTGGTATTTAACCTTGAAATGTAGTGGTTCATGATGTAACAGCTTATTATTAGTATGACACTAGTAGGAGTGGAGGTTTACTGAAAGCGTAAAACTATAAAATGCAAATACACTCATTATACGGAAAATATCTATAAAACGATTTTTATAGTAAATTTAATTTGTAATAAGATTGTATCTATACAATTTTTCTGTTCGACGTATATAGTAACAGATATTTCGAATTTTTGAAAAGAAAAAAAAAATCCTCCCCCTGATCCAATTTCAGCTGTTAATGAATTTTTTTTTAAGATAAAACGACTATATATTGAGTTTGATAACGATTAAACAATAATTGCGACATATATATAAATTTTTGAACGGACCTCATTTTCGTCATATTACTTAGGTAGGATCGTTGGACATTTGAAGAAAAATTGCGAAAATCGCATCATGAGTACGACCTCAATAGCTAATTTCCGTTAAGGGAAATCTGTTAAAAGAAAGAGAATAAATAAATAAAATTAAAGTGCATACACCCTGCGAATGTAGAAGAGAATTGAAGAGTAGGGTGTAGAAATTGTAGACAACAGTGTGTTTTATATATTAATGTTTTTAAGATGTTTAATGATAGTGTTTATGTAATTACTGTTACTGGTCAAAAGATCCTCTTGTAAGTCATATGGAATGTCTAAATTGTCTCTTGGTCAGTTAGGAGCATGGAAACTGCCAACTCTGCAGCTCTATAAGCCTGGGAACCGCATCCACAGCATCTCTCAATACCTTTATAAACATACTCCATTATCAAACATTGTCTCAGTTCAGTTGTAGGTCGTCTCTATGTCGGCTTCCTCTCTGTCATATTGCTAATAATTTTTTTATTAAAAAGTCATTAAGTTGTTCGCCTCTTCGTTGCAATGTCTAGAAGTCTGCGTGTCCATGTTTGACATTAAGGATCCGTGAGTCATCAAGGAATGGCCAATGCGTAGTCCGGTCAACAAAACTTCCTCTCTTTATGTCCTCCTCTTACTTGGCGGTCATTCCTTAACTGTATTTTTTATATGTCTTAGTTTGTTATCATGTGTGTTGTCCCAAGCTTAACCTGCCACTGCTCTTGTAGTGCCTTAGTGCATTCGGATAATACGTCAAGATGGTCTGGAGAGTTTATGCCCTTGTCTTGTAAGTCTATTGTACCTTTTGCTAATCTGTCGATGCCTGTACTTTCGTCAATGTTTGTATGTCCGGGTAACCATAAAAGTCCGTCACGCAGGGGCTGCGTAAACTAAGCAGATTTCCCACGTGAAGTTTTACAATAGAGAAATCTGCCTAATAACAACTGTAGTAGTAAGAAACCTCTAAACCTATGATTCCCAAAGTGGTCTATATCGACCCCCAGGGGTCTATGACAACCTGCGAGGGGTCTACATCAGCGAAAAAAAATGTTGGGGGTCCATGAAATGAAAATAGGGGTCTACGATAGTGGATCTCAACATACACTGATAGTACCTATTTACTTTCATTATACTATCTTATAATATAAAGACATATACATTATTTATAAAAGTACCTATGAAGTAAAAAATGTATTATATATGTTTATGAAATTGTGTAAGTTGTAGTATGTAGGCATTCGCTTTGTGGTCGCAATACATATTGAACTTGTAAAAACCTGCACATAATGATATACCAGTATCATCTTGTTACAAGCATACGTGCAGTCTCAGAGCTTCGCGAACTTGCACTGACTTGTTCAATTCGTCACTCTATAAATACGAATGTGAGACAAATACGTTTATTCGTTTCCTGAATCTTGAAAAGGAAAGTGCTAAGAAAATATTTAAAAAAAAAACATAAACTGGTAGTTTATCACACAAATTATAGTGAATCAGTGTTATTTTATTTGAGTGTGCCGGAGAAAAGTAAGTACATTATTTTTTGTTAAATTTTAGTTTTATACTCGTAGTTAGCAAAGATAGATAAATTACGCCAATCATGACTTCAGTTATTAGTAGTTTAATATTCAAATCATATAATCCCGTATTATGGAATATTGCGAGGAAATTTTTAATTTCCTTTCCATCGTCATACCTAGTGGAAAGGGGGTTCAGCGCTGTTACCAATCTCCTAACGAAAAAAAGAAACAGACTGGACATCATTAGCCGAGGAGATTTAAGATTAAACCTTACAAAATTGACGCCAAATGTTGATAATTTATTATTAAAGCATCAGGTTCATCCTTCTCACTAAAGCATTTACTTATTGCATAGTTTATTTTATGTTACGTATATTTTATATAACAGACACAAAATTTTATTTTGAGTAGTTTTAATTTAAATTCAATTAATAAATGTATAAAACTTAACATGTGTTTTTACTTTAAGTTTTTAACACTAAACTTCACTACAGTTAGAAATTTACAAAAAATCAATATCAGGTAAGTAGGGGGTCTACCCAAAACCGAAAAACATGGCAAGGGGTCTACGACAAAAATTTTTGGGAACCTCTGCTCTAAACCTATTCAAGAGGGACGAATAGTTACAGAAACGGCCGCCAGAGCTCTCGTCGGAAAGCGCGAACATAGCCGACCACACACAGAATACAAATGCAAATATCTCGGTTAATATTCAAGATAGGGAATAAATGTATATAACAATATTTATAGTAAATTTAATTTGCAATAAGATTGATTCTGTACAACTTTTCGATCCAACGTATAGTAACGGAGATATTTCGAATTTTCGAAAATTCTCCCCTCTAAACCCCCCCTCCCACTGGTCCGATTTAACGAACTTGATCTTCCTTTTTACATAAAACGACTAAATATCGAGTTTGGTAACGATCAAACAAAAATTGCGACCGCTAGAGCGGTAACAGACAAATATATATATATATATATATATATATATATATATATATATATATATATATATATATACAGTTTTGAACGGACCTCATTTTCGTCATCTACTAGGTAGGATCGATGGACATTTGAAGAAAAATTTCGAAAATTCCGTCATGAGTACAACCTCAATAGCTGATTTCCCCTAAGGAACATTTGCTAAAATGGAAATATCTCGGTAAATATTCATGATAGAGAAAATATTTATATAACAACATTTATAGGCAATTAAATTTGCAATAATATTGCTCTATACACTCTTCGATCCGACTTATAATAACGGTCATATTTCGAATTTTCGGAATTCCTCTCCACTAAACCCCTCCACTCCCCAGTCGGTTTTCAACCGTTAACGATCTTGATCTTTCATTTTACACTAAACGCTTATATATCGAGTTTGGTAACGATAAAACAATAATTTCCATAGGATCAATGGACATTTGAAGAAAATTTTTGAATATCGCGTCATGAGTACGACCTCGATAGCTGATTTCCCTTTAGGGAAATCTCCTAAAAAGCAAATTAATGGGTCATTTTTTTTTCCTTCGGAAATCGCATCATGTGTACAATGCCAGTATCTCCTAAGGAAAATCTGAGAGAGATTAATAGAATTGTAGATTACAAATAATTCATATTATTAAAAAATAAATTAGAGAAGTAGCGTACATAATCAGCATTTGAATTAGAATAAAACCATAAATTAATAGAATGAGTTACATGTGCTATCATCACTGACTGTGAACAATGAAGGTTTGTTTTAATATCATATTATTATAAGTTGTACATGCTATTGAAAAAAAAGAATAATAATTGCTCGGATAATCTAAAATATTCCCAAGGACAGCATTATCATTCAATCGTAATCTACATGGAAAATAGCAACGAATTTTGGTTTATGAATATTCTTACTTTTGTTTCATAATGACTACAATAAAGTTGGCAATGCATAAAGCATTTAGTTCAGTCCTTCTACAACTGTACGGCTCTCTGCTCCTATTCTTCAGGCAACTTCCTAGGTATTTTCTTGTCAGTTGGTCACGATACTAACATATCCACTAGCTCCTACCATATACATATACATATATATAAACATATAAAATTGTAACCTCTGTCTGTACATTGATTTTTTTCTCGACATTTCACGATAACTTTTCGTTTCACATGCCATAGACCTTGGAGATGACAAAAATGAGGTCCGTTCAAAACTATGTATATGTGTGTGTGTGTGTGTGTGTGTCTATATATATATATATATATATATATATATATATATATATATATATATATAATAGAAAGTCGTGTTAGTTACACTATTTTTAACTCAAGAACGGCTTTACCGATATGGCTGAAAATTGGTGAGGAGGTAGCTTAGAGCCAGGAGACAGATATAGGCTATATTAATTTTCTCTGAGACGAACAGGAGTGGGGGTTATAAGGGGGGCCTGAAATTAAAAATAGCGATATTTCGTTTCCTATTGGTTTTTTGTGCAAATATGCACATAAAAAAAGTTGTTTATTTTGTTATATAGAGTTACTTTTGTTATAGACACTTTCGTCGTATGCCGAAGTGTAAATTCGTTATACGTTAAAAATTATAGCGGGAGTCAACAATATTATTTGACACAAAAGACTCAACCGAACTAAATAAAACTCAGTATGTGTATTTGCACTGACGCCTTAATTATTGTAAGCCATATCAACTTTTCTAGGGAGGGCAGGAGTGTGGGTTGTAAGGGAGGTATGAAATTAAAAATAACAATATTTTGTTTTCAATTCGTTTTTCTGCAAATATGCACATGACAAAATTAGTTTATTTTTTTATTTGAAGTAACTTTTGTGATATTCACTTTTGTCTTATAACAAGGTAGAAACGAGATATATGCTAAAACTTTAGCGGGAGCCAACAATTTCATTGTGCACTAACGATTAAACCGAACTTAACAAAACTCTGTATGTCAATTAGCATTAACTCTTCCATGATTAGAAGCTATATTCAAGTTTTTAGGTTCGAGCGGGAGTGCGGGTTATAAGGCAGGCCTGAAATAGAAATTCGCAATATTTCGTTGTCTGTTTTTCGTCAAACGTGCACATAAAGTTGTTTACTTTGTTATTTAGAGTAACTTTTGTTTTATACATTTTTTCGGGAACAATGTATGAAGCAAATAATTTGCGTTAATATTGATATGCTCATCAATTCTTTCAAATATGAACTACCAGGTAACTCACCTGGAAAAATTAATTCAAATCTATGTTAATATTTTGACCTTAATAATTCAAAGCTATGCATAATGCACAGGAGACGAAAAATATTACAATATGGAGGACAGTGAAGTCTTACATAAAAAATTAATTTTATTATTAACAAATGCCAACAACGGGTATAAACCCTGAACACTGGGACGGGTAAATGTCAAAATAGTTTGCAAAGTAAAGCCTTGCCAAAAAAATACCATCACCATTCAGCCTCAAATCAATTCCCGGGCGAAGCCGGGTATCTGAGCTAGTAAGTATATATATATATATATATATATATATATATATATATATATATATATATATTTGTCTGTTAACGCTTTAGCGGTCGCAATTTTTGTTTGATCGTTACCAAACTCGATATTTAAACGTTTTAGGCAAAAAGACAGATCAAGTTCGTTAATGGCTAAAATCGGACCAGTGGGGGGGGGTTTAGAGGGGTGGATTTTCGAAAATTCGAAATATCTCCGTTACCATGCGTCGGATCAAAAAATTGTATAGAACCAATCTTATTGTAAATTAAATTTACTATAAATATTTTTCTGTTTTCAGCTTCTGAGATGAGATCGGCTAACTTCGGGTCTAGTCGTGAGTTTCCGTCAAGCGCTAGTTCGGGCCGGTCCCGCAACTGTTTGACTCTCTATTCTGAAATTTCTCTATTGTAAAACTTCATGTGGGAAATCTGCTTAGTTTACGCAGCCCCTGCGTGACGGACTTTTTAGTAATGGTTATTAAATACATAAAATAGATACAGTTGTATTTGAGCCGCTTATGAGAAAAGACATTTTTATTCCTGCATAGTACATAATAAAAAATGTTATCAATTATTATGATTGTTAAAAATACCATTATTCAGTCCCGAGCATTAAGGTGAGAACATTTTCTCACTATTTATAAAGCTTCTCATTCTTTAATAAATTCAATGTCAATAAATAGAAAAAAATGTACTTTATTTATTTTAAGAATTCAGATTGTTAAGGAAATTAATTAATTGTATACAATTATTTAAATTGACGGATTTCGTAATATGGATTCGTAGAATAAGACCTAAATTTATAAAGAATGAATTATATAACTATAAATGATATTCAATAATATGTAATAAGAAATTAATTGAAATACCTTATGAACTTTTTTTACATAAAATAAACTGTTTGACGTATTTATGTTAAAATTTCATGGAAATAAATGCATTTCATTTCATTCGACCGGTACATTAACTATTATATACATAGTTGTCAGTTTACGAAATCGCTGGTCCTAAATATGAAGAGAGTAGTGTATAGTGAATGGAAAGTGAGACTGAAGAGTGACTAAGTGATTAGTATGTGGTGACATGTGCTAATTGGTATTTAATGAATCTTCCAAGTCGTCATTCATCGCGAGCCATGAATTAGAGATGAGGCTACCTCCATGGAGTAATGCTCCTCCCTCCGATAAAGATTTTTAGGCCTGATTTCGTACTCATGACGCGATTTGTTGAAAAATGTCCTCAAATATCCATCAATCCTACCCAGATGACGACAATGAGGTCCGCTCAAAATTATATATATGTCTGTTAACACAAAGTTTGTTTAATCGTTACCAAACTCTATATTTAATCGTTTTATGAAAAATGGAAGATCAAGTTCGTTAATGGCTGAAAACGGCCCAGTGGGAGAGGGGGTTTAGAGGGGGGGGGGAGATCTCCGTTACTACACTTCGGATCGAAAAATTGTATAAAACCAATCTTATTGAAAATTAAATGATCTATAAATATTGTTCTATACATATTTTCTGTATCATGAATATTAACCGAGATATTTGGATTTTATAATTTTACGGTTTCAGTAAACCCCCACTCCTATTCATGTTATATTAATAATAAGCTGTTATATCATGAACCACTTCATGACAAGGTTAAATCAGGAATACTGTTTTCATTGAACTTTTACTTTGTAAGATATATGCAAATACATTCTACGTAAATTGATTCATTACAAATTACAGCACTAGTATAGTAGTATAGTAAAAGTTTTCAATAAAAGTAATATGGTATATTCAGATATATTTCATTAATGGTTTTTCTTTCCGGTCTAGAATTCAGGCCTGTTTGTTTTCAATTCAGACGCTTCCCGTTGTTGAGCTATTAACTTGTAACTGAAAGATTTCTCATTACCGTTTGTATTTATTTACTTTTCGCGGTGGTCTTACCAGTATGTTTATTTCTATTGTAAACCTTCGCGTGGGAAATCTGCTTAGTTTACGCAACTCCTGCGTGAAGGACTTTTTTACATCTGTTTATTCTCTTTGCCAGAACCCAGAATGGAGGGTACATTCAAATTGTATTCGGTATACTTTGGCTGACCTATAATCGTTGAGGTGATGCAGGCCGCGGACTACGGAGGGGTGGCTCTCTAAAAAGTCCGGCATTTACTCCTATCATGGCTTTATTGTCATGTTACTGTTATGAATGGAATTTAAAATCCGATGACTCTAATGTTTGAATGGTCTGGTGCGGAAGGAAACAGGAACCCAATGTATTTCAGCATTTCCCTTCTTCTCTCTCCCCGTCTGTTCGTATCCGAGGAAACGGTTATTTTCTCCTTTCAGGTTGTAGACCTCATCAGTAAATTTCTCCTGAAGGCTTGTCTAAACTTGTAGAAATGCGAAGCCCTACCATTCAATGTTAAATACTATTGTACCCTTTTCCTATCGATTTGAATACTTGCGCTCATACGGCGATGTAATTATAAGTCCATTTTACCCCAATGCCGTTTTAGCAGATTAACCTTAAGGAAAATCAGCTGTTGAGGTCGTCCTCATGACGCGATTTCCAAAACGTTTTCCCCATATGTTCATCAATCCTATATATTTGTCAGTTAACACTTTAGTGGTCGCTATTTTTGTTTGAACGTTACCGAGCTCGATATTTAAACGTTTTATATAAAACTAAAGATCAAGTTCAAGTTAATAGCTGAAATCCAACCAGTGGGAGGACGAGGGGGTCAGAGGAAGAAATTTCGAAAATTCTTAATATTTTATTAATTATTAATTAGGTTAAAAATGTTATCAAGCGTCTCTAAAACTGTTCATATTTTATTGAACAGAAACGCAAAATATCATCTAATATTAAAATTCATTCTATCCTTCAACACCATTATCATCCCCAATAAAATTGTTAACTTGATGATAGAAATATACGTCAGAGATTTAAGGGCAAGCACAATGAAAATATAGCTCTAATGTATAAAACTTTTAATGAATATTTTTATGTCTAGAGCTAGAAAATTTTAAATACCTTTATTAATTGTAAAATAACATAATGACAAATTTTATTATTGATAATTGTTATACACTTATGTATTCATTTATAATATATTTCTTGTATAATATTAAATATTTCCTTATACTAATTATATTTTTGACAGAAAGCATATGCATTTTCTTTAAATATATGGAACACGCTAAAAATTAAATGCCAATAATTAGAAAAAAACTTTTTTTAAATATTAAATAAACCACCCTAGAAGCGAAAAATGAAAAAAAAAACTCCAGAAAAAAAAGTCGCTCCCGGCGAGATTCGATCTAAGATGTATCGGTCGGATTGTCGGTTTAAAAAATAAAGCGCTATCAAGCGAGCCAGGGTCTAAGGAGAGCCATGTTCAAGATCTACAAGGGAGTTAAAAGGGCGTACGCAATAATGGTCGCCCGAGCAAAGAAAGAGGCTTGGAGACGCTTTGTCACCGACACCACTATAAAGGGACCCTGGGGCATTGCCTATAGCACGCTAAAGAAGGAGGAAAGGGGATCACCTGCGTTGCCGGCGATCGCTGATGGAGGGCTAATCCCAACAAGTGCTCCTGAAGCAAGCAAGAACTTTATCAAGGCTTTGTTCGGAGAGGACGATCCTGCTAGTGACACGAGGGAACAGGCGGCAGTTAGGGAGACCTCCAGGGTACCACCAGGCACAGAATTTTCTCAGGATTGGGACGAGTTGGACGTGGAGATGGCGGTCAGCAAAATGAAGAAGAAGGCCGCACCAGGAGGAGATGGTATCCAGGCCCAGTTGGTGCAGCAAGCCTTGCCAGTGATAGGGCAACACCTGACTCGGATAATGAACTCCTGCCAAGGAATAGGTTACTTTCCTAGAGCTTGGAAAACGGCCGCAGTCGTGGGATTCAAGAAAAAAGGGCTAAGGGACCTCAGCGTGGCAAGAAG
Organism: Riptortus pedestris; assembly: GCA_019009955.1. NCBI lineage: Eukaryota > Metazoa > Arthropoda > Insecta > Hemiptera > Alydidae > Riptortus > Riptortus pedestris. The sequence goes on from CM032231.1 coordinate 21,225,702, forward strand.
CTACCGACCCATATGCATGCTGCCAGTTCTGGGAAAGGTATTGGAAACCCTAATTAAAAAAGAGATTTTTCCCCGAATAATTAGAAGAGCCAGCCAGAGGCAATTCGGAGGCATACCAGGAAGGTCGACTGAACAAGCCATCAAGAGACTGATCGACGACAGCGAGCAGGGCGAGCATAAATACGCGCTCGCAGTATTCATTGATATAGCTGGGGCATATGACAACGCATGGTGGCCAGCAATAATGGAAGCATTACAAAAGATGGAGTGTCCAAGCAACATGTACGAGACATTAAGCAGCTTCCTTAACGAAAGGCGGGCCTATTTGAGAGATGGTGCCGACACGAGCGCTGCTGTAGGTATAACTAAAGGATGCCCACAGGGTTCGGTGCTAGGACCTCCATTGTGGATCCTGTTAATCGATGGACTCCTGAAGCTCCTGGAGGCATCTGGCATCACAGCAAGTGCGTACGTGGACGACCTTGTGGTAGTGGCGAAGGGCAGCTCAAGGGCCACAGTACAGGAACAGGCCGAGTCGGCTATCGACATCATCCTGGAGTGGCTGGCGAAGGTCAAGCTCAGAGTATCCCCTGAGAAAACGTGCGGTCTAATTATGAAGGGGAAGTACGACCATGCCCATCCTCCAAGGATCAGGATAGAAGGCCAGTGGGTTGACTTCCCAGATGTGGTAACGTATCTGGGAGTCAGCTTTGGGCAATACAAAAAAATTGATCCGACCATAGACTCCATACTGCTGAAGTCAAACAAAGTCCTGAACATTCTGCAGAGCATGGCAGGAGCGTCATGGGGGACAAGGTTTATGCCTTCACTGATCTTGTATAAATCATGTATCCTCAGCATAGCCACATACGCCGCCGCAGCCTGGGGACCACTGCTGAAAAGAGGGCACTACGAGTCCTTGAATAGGATTCAGAGGACTCTCTTAGTACGCATCATCAGAGCCTACCGGACAACATCGTACGAGGCGGCCAATGTCATTGCAGGCGTTGCTCCGCTTGACATAGTAATCAAGGCCAAAGTAGTCGAGCGGAGGAAAATAAAGGGTTGGCCCCTACCAGCCTCAACACCGATGGAGATGGTCGAAGCTGTTAACATCCCTCGAGAAGAGCATAATTTCGCTGGTCTCGTGAAGGCAGGAGCCAAGAATTGGGTGGAGAATCAATGGGAGAGCCGATGGAGCACGACGCAAAAAGTACAAGGCAATACTTCAAAACCGTGCAGGCAAGATTAGCCAAGGACTGGCTAGAGCCCGACCATTGGACCACTCAGTTCCTCTCAGGTCACGGCAACTTCGCCTCATACCTTTATAAATTTAAAAAGAAAAGGAGCCCAATGTGTCCCTGCGGCGAAGCAGAAGAAACAGCCGCGCACGTTCTTCTGAGATGTGTCCGGTATGACGCAGCTCGGCTCAAGATGATGCGCACCATTTGCAGTTACGACCCAAATCAAGAAGTAATAGTCCAGAGCCCTGAAAACTTTGCTGCCTTTAAAGAGTTCGTGCAGGAATGGAGGAGCATAAAACAAACAGATTGAATACAATAAAGCCGGAAACTAAATAAACAATATCCTAGTCCTATTCCCACCGCAGCATAATAAATGGCAATGACTCGCTGAGTCGGGTGCCATCAAAAAAAAAAAAAAAAAAAAGCAGAGAAATACGCTGTTTTAAAAGCTACCGAATATATTATAAAATCGTCATATAACCTACACAAATATACGACCATACACACAGACAACACGACTCTCATTTACTCAATACGCAACCCTACTATACACGACCCGCTCACAGAAAACATTAGACAACATATTCTAGAAATTATACAGTTAAACCTACACATACATATAGAATGGGTAAAAGCCCACTCAGGAAATATTGGAAACAAACAAGCCGACACGTTAGCAAAGGAAGCACCCCAGGATACCAACATAAACCCAGAATTTGCCCTCGTGCCACTCTCATACATTAAAAAAGACTTACGTACCGACAAAATACAAAAGTGGAACAGAGAATGGACGACATGTAGCAAATCTTACAGTTTACATCAATACATACCAAATATTACTCACAACAACTACAACACAATTAAGAGTCACCATCACAAATGCACACAATTTCTAACAGAACATGGACAGACAGGACATTATTTAACAAGATTTAAAATTCAAGACAATGAAAAATGTACATGCGACTTACAGACAACACAAACGTTTTTACATATACTTTATGACTGCACAACATTTAGTCAAAATAGATCAAATTTAATAAAGAACATAATTTTAAAAGGAGGTAATTGGCCAGAACCACCTCATATTATATTTAACAAATATAATAAAGAACTTATAAAGTTTATCAAAAGTATAGATATGGATGTAGCAAAAATTCATTAGAATGTGAAGTTGATTTTGAGGAATGGGAATTATAATTCAATATATTTACCTTACATAGACTCGCAAATTAAACATCGTTGAGTTTCAGTTTAATTTCAATTGATATGCTTTTGTTCCTATTGTATTTATTTATTTACTTTTCATTTCATTTATTAATTCTGTTTGTAATTACCATACTTATCTTAATATTGTATTTTATTTCTATTTTTATTTATTTTTTTTTTTTTTATTTCATTTTTTATTTTTTATTTTATTTCTTGAATATTTGAATGACAGTTGATAAACAAATATTTATTGTAAAATAATGATGTATTTAAACATAATAATACATGTAATATGCCATGTGGCAATGGAACATGTATTCGAATAAATAACTCCTCACAGGGTTACTATGAGGAGAAAAAAAAATGGGAACTGAGGGATCAAAATAGATCTTAACCTAGGAAATAGGAATTAGCCTAAAGGTGCTAGAGAATAAGACTCTTCCCAGATGGTACCCTACAGCTATCTTGCAGATTCCAGCACGTACATTTCTCTATCAGATTGGCGCATTAACACCTTCGGGCGGTCTCTCACTCGACAAAATGGGTTCTTTATCAATGGAAATGAATTCCTTTAGTTGTGACACTAATTGAGCTATTTATATATTTCTGTGCCTCATCAGCCCTGCCGATTATTAGCAGGACTCTTATGGATTTTAGCAGATTTCCATTAAGGGTTATCAGCTATTGAGGTCGTACACGTGCTTTGACTTGTGAAAAGTTTCCTCAAATGTCCATCGATCTTACTCAGGAGATGACGAAAATGAGGTCCGTTCAAAACTGAATATATATATATATATATATATATATATATATATATATATATATATATATTTGTGTGTGTGTGTGTGTGTGTGTATGGGTGTGAGTGTGTGTATTTGTCAGTTAGCGCTCTAGCGGTCGAAATTTTTGTCCGATCGTTACCATTCTCGAAATGTAAACGTTTTATGAAAACGTCCATCACGCAGGGGCTGCGTAAACTAAGCAGATTTCCCTCGCGAAGTTCAGTAATAGATAAATATACATACTGGTAACACAACAACACCGTGAATAAATACAAACGGAAATAAGAAATGCTTCATCCAATTTCAATAACCTGCCGACAGGAAGCGTTAGGTTAGAAATGTAAATAAACGGGTCGGCCTGCCTCACACCGGAAAGAAAAACAATTACTGAAATATATCAGAATATAACATATTAATTTTATTGAGAACTATTTACTATATCTAGTACTGTAATTAATAATGAGTCAGAATAATTGTTATCTCAATCAATAAAAGTTTAGTAGTCCAAAACTTTAAGATGGGGGGGGGGGGGAGTCACCAGGAAATATTTGCATGTATCTCGTATAATTAAGGTCCCTTGAATACAATTTTTGGTATTTAAACTTCCAATAATGTGATTTATTATGTAGCAGACTATTATTTACGTAACATGAGTAGAAGTGGCGGTTTGCTGAAAACTGAAAAATGCAAATATCTCGGTTTATATTCAAGATAGAGAATAAACGTATATAACAATATTTATAGTAAATTTAATTTGCAATAAGATTGGTTATATACAATTTTCCATCCGATGCATAATAACGGAGATATTTCGAATTTTTGAAAATCCTCCCCTTGAACCCCCCCTCCCACAGGTCCGATTTCAGCCGTTAACGAACTTGATCTTTCTTTTAACATAGAACGACTAAATATCGAGTTTGGTAACGATCAAACAAAAATTGCGACCGCTAGAGCGGTAACAGACATATATATATATATATATATATATATATATATATATATATATATATATATATACAGTTTTGAACGGACCTCATTTTCGTCATCTACTAGGTAGGATCAATGGGCATTTGAAGAAAAATTTCGAAAATTCCGTCATGAGTACAACCTCAATAGCTGATTTCCCTCGAGGGAAATCTACTAAAAACAAAGATCAAATTCGTTAACGGCTAAAATCCAAACAGGAGGAGGGGGGGGGGTTAGAGGTGGGGGAATTTTGAAAATTCTTAATATCTCCGTTACTATAAGATGGTATAGAACCAATCTTATTGTACTATATTGAATGATCAATAATTATTGTTCTACACATATTTTCTGTATCATGAATATTAACCGAGATATTTGGATTTTATAGTTTTCCCCTTTCAGTAAACCCCCACTACTACTCATGTTATATTAATAATAAGCTATTACATCATGAACCACTACATTACAATGTTAAATAAGGAATATAGTTTTCATTGAACTCTTACATTATGCGGATAGGTTCTGTTGATCCCCCCCCCCCTTCTTTTGTTCTTGGATAACTAAAATTTAAGTAATTGAGATAAAAACTATTCTATCATTACAAATTACAGCACTAGCTATAGTAAATAGTTTTCATTAAAATTAATGTGTTATATTCAGTTAAATTTCATTAATGGTTTTTCTTTCCGGTCTAGAATTCAGGTTGGCTGGCCTGTTGGTTTACAATTTAGAAGCTTCCCGTTCCAGAGATTATTAACTTGTAACTGAAAGATTTCTCGTAAGAAATATGCTTAGTTCATGCCATCACTGTGTGGCGGACTTTTTTTATAACCGCTACAGAGATATATAGCATATGTCCTAATCAAAGTTTAGTCGAGATGACCTTTACCATTGTTTCCTTTTTTTCTAAAACGAAATTAACCATTTGGTTGAACCCTTTCTAATTACATATAACTTGTTGTTAAGAGAGTTTCCTTCTCGGTATTGTTCTCAACAATTCAGAATTTTCCTTTTATCGCCAGTGCGTAGCCATATTTAGAAAGGTTTTCATTTGGCTGGCTTCCTTTACTGCATTGTCAGCTTTCTCATTACCAGATATTACAATGAAAGGGAACTCAATTAAAAATAATCATTTTGTTGCTCATTGCTCAGAGATTATTTTGTATATTATTAATAAGTGGGCGGTCTTCGTTGCTTTGAAGTTTCAATGCACTCATTGTGCCACTAATTATACAAAGCTGTCCCTTGGGAAGACGCTTTATTTTGCGCATTGCTTCCATGATACAAAACAATTCTTCTGTAAACGCACTCTTTACTCTAAATTATATTTGAATATTGTGTCCCATAATTACCGCACATACAACAAACGAATTAGACCTCATTCATCACTAAATACTTTGGTATATTTTTGGTAGCTTCTTAGAATTTCGAAAAACCTTGTTACCGCTATTGTTTAACAAGTTTCATTCTTTATTCATCTTTCCAATCCATAATTTATTTTTAGATTGAGATGTTCTATCGGTTTTATGCTACTCTCATAATCAAAGATATCCATTATTTCTAATTTAGGTCGTATAATGTATTATCTTTGTGACACAAATAAATAAATTAATAAACAATAAATAATGTATTGTCAACTGATCTCCTGAAGGTATTTGGCGCTTTCAAGGCTCTTATTATCGCTGGCTCACTGGAGGTTATCTTAATTTCTTCATTTAAGTTCAACTTGGATATCACCTTCTCCGGTCCAAAAGCAGATTCTATATGAAGAGAAATATCTCCGTTATTATGGGTCTGCTCGAAAAATTGTGTAGAACCAATGTTATTACAAATTTAATTTCTTATAAATGTTGTTATGATATTAGCAGATTTCCCTTAAGGGAAATCAGCTATTGAGGTCGTACTAATGAAGCGATTTTCGAAATTTTTCTTCAAATGCACATCGATCATACAAATAAACAAACAAATTATATGAGATATACGCTACTTATATCTCACTTATGATATCTACTACTTATAAATGAGATATACGCTAAAACCTATAGCGGAAGTGAACAATTTTATTTGGGACAAAAGACCCAACCGAAAAAAATAAAACTCGGTATGTGTATTAGCACTAACGCCTTCATTATAATAAGCCATACCAACATTTCTAGGGACGGGCAGGAGTGGGGGCTGTAAGGGAGGCCTGAATTTAAAATAGCGGCATTTCGTTTTCTATTCGTTTTTCGGCAAATATAAACATAACAAAAGTTGTTTATTTTGTTATTTAGAGGAACTTTTGTCATATTCATTTTTGTCTTTTAACAAAGTATAAACGAGATATACACTATAAACTAAAGCGGGAGTCAACTATTTTATTGGGCGCTAACGATTGAACCGAACTTAACAAATCTCGGTATGTCAATTAGCATTATTTCTTCCATGATTATAAGCTATATTAAAATGTTTAGGTTAGAACGGGAGGGGGGGGGTTATAAGGGAGCCCTGAAATAAAAATTCGCAATATTTCATTGTCTATTTGTTTTTCGACAAACATGCACATAACAAAAGTTGTTTACTTTATTATTTAGATTAACTTTTGTTTTATACATTTCTCCAGGAACAAAGTGTGGAGCAAGTAATTTGCGTAGAAATATTGATATGCTCAACAATTCATTCCAATTTGAACTATCAGGTACCTCACCTGGAAAAATTAATTCAAATCTACGTTAATATTTTGTTTTTAAAAACTGAAACCTATGCATAATGCACAGGAGACGGGAAATATGACAATATGGAGGACAGTGAAGTCTTAGATAAAAAATTAATTTTATTATTAACAAATGCCAACAACGTGTACTATAAACCTTAAACACTGGGATGGGTAAATGTCAAAATAGTGTGCAAAATAATGCCTTGCCAAAAAAATACCATCACCATTCAGCCTCAAATCAATTCCCGGGCGAAGCCGGGTATCTGAGGTAGTATGTATATATATATACATATATATATATATATATATATATATATATATATATATATATTGTAACGGTCGAGCCTGTGGTTCTCCGCTGTCTCTCTATATCTATGAGATCCGAGTGACTAGTACTAGGCTTTAAACGAGGTAGCAGCACCTGTCAAGGGACGGACAGGAGCCCTGTGAGTCCAAGGGTCAATCTCGGAGGACAAGAACAGCGAGTGGACTCCCAAGATGCAACGAGAGAGTAAGTGTTTCTTTAATTATCTAGTCTAAATGTGCTATATCTCTGATTAAATAGATAAATTAGCTCTTATAGCAGAGATGGTGGAAACAAAAATGCTTGGCGTGCAATATAAGACCCTGAGAAGTAGCCGGTACATAGATTAAATTTAAATAATAATAATAATTATAATTAACCTTTCATTATATAAAATGGCCCCAACGTGAAAGGGCACGGCTTAAACATTTTTTTTAAATTTAAACATTTAAAATATTTATTTAGGTTATTCATTTAAAAAAAAAATTTTTTTTAATTAACATAGATTATAAAAATGGATATTAATACTAATAGCAAAAGTTTTGAGGATAGGATTAGTGATGTAGAACAGGAAAGTAATAATTTGGATCTTGAAAATCTATCTATTGAAAGTGAACCGTTAGAGGGAACACAGATCAATAATATCATATATAAAGATCAGGCTAGACATATAATTTAATTAGAGGATTCGGGAATACCGTTATCTACTGAGATAGCAAATTTGAGCTTTTTGGGTTTTGAACAACCGCGAGGTACTTCTACCAGAATAATAGATAATTTAAACGATTTAAAAGGACAAAAAGAGGTCAGTAGTCCTATCGAAAAAGATCAAAACATGCTGGAAGCTATAATGAACTTAATAAAAGCAGGAAATACTAAATTGGAAGCCAAACTAGAAGAAAATAATAACAAACTAGAACAAAATAATAATAAACTAGAAGAAAATAATAACAAACTAGAACAAAATAATAATAAACTAGAAGAAAATAATAACAAACTAGAAGAATTTAAAGAAGAAGTTAGAAATAGTATTGAATCATTGATAATAGATATCGAACAAACTCGAGTAGATGTATCAAACGTGAGAAAAGAATTTCTGAATGAGATAAATAATCTTAAAAACGAAAATGAAATAAACTTAAAATCTTTAGAGAATTGGTTAGCAGGTGAAACAGAAAATTTAAAAAAAGAAACCGTTCTGACTAGAGAACTACTAAAAACGGAATTAATGTATGAAATGGATGCCAAAATAATAGAAACCCGACAAGAATGCCATCAACAGAAAAACTTAATTCGGAATGAATTAAAAGGGGAAATTGAGCATGAAAAGATTATTCAAGGGAAGATAAATGATCAAATAAATCTAAATATTCAGAAAATTACTCACGAAAATAAACAAATAATTGAAGATAGATCGTTAATACAAATAAAGAATTTATTAGAGACAGATTTCAAAATAGGAGGTATAGCTGATGAAATGGAAAATATCCGGCAAGAATTAAAAAAAGTTCAGATAGGTCATTTGCCCAACTATAAAGAAATTAGAGTCAATCCTGAAGCGAGATGTCCTAAATTTAGTGATAGTCGACAGGAGAGCCCTACTGACTTTCTGTCTGAATTAGAAAATTATTTTAACATTTATGGAGTAGATACATGGGGAAAACAAGAGTTAATTATTTCAGAGTGCATGAGGGGAGTTCCCAGAACTTGGTGCCTGATTGAAAAGGAATTTATTAGAAATTTCATTCATTTTAAAGATTTTTAAATAAATATTGGGGAGAAGATAGGCAGGATGAATGTAGAAATCAAATTACCAATGGGAAATATCGCCCAGGAGAAAATTTAACTATGGATGATTATGCCAGGAAATTATTTAAAGACTGTAAATATCTTAATCCACCTTTTTCCGAGTCTTATCAAATAAAATGCATAATAAAACACTTCCCATGGCAAATACAATGTATCTTGGGGGTCAGCCAAATCAGTAATAAAGAGAAATTTCTTTACCTTTTACAAAAATTACCAGCTCAGGATATCAGGAGGGGAACGGATGGAGAAGAAAATCGTGAGAATGAGGGAAACAACCCAAATAGAGTAAGAAATAGACAAAGAGAATTTTCGATAGAGAATAGGGATCGAAATTCATGGAGTAGGCCACCAGGCTATAACAGGAGACATAGTCATTTCCCCCCTAGAAATAGCTTTCGTCCAAGAAACCCGGATAATGGTTCCCTACAATTTTATAATAGTAGTGGGAATTCCAATTACAAACCACTCAATAAAAATTTTGGAAGAGGTAATGGGAGATTTAAAAATAGAAATTATAAAAAAAAAAAAAAAAAAAAATTATTAGTAATATAGAATATATAATATATTTATTGTTATAAATAAAAAATAAAAAAAATAAAAATAAAATAATATATCGTGTTAATTAAATATAAAATAATATAATCAACAAAAAAAAATAATAAAAAAAAAATAAATAAATAAAAAAAAAAAAATAATATAAAATATAATTTTTTTTTCTCTCTGGGGGGGGGGCATATGTAACGGTTGAGCCTGTGGTTCTCCGCTGTCTCTATATCTTTGAGATCAGAGTGAGTAGTACTAGGCTTTAAACGAGGTAGCAGCACCTGTCAAGGGACGGACAGGAGCCCTGTGAGTCCAAGGGTCAATCTCGTGGGACAAGAACAGCCAGTGGACTCCCAAGATGCAACGAGAGAGTAAGTGTTTCTTTAATTATCTAGTCTAAATGTGCTATATCTCTGATTAAATAGATAAATTAGCTCTTATGTGGAAACAAAAATGCTTGCCGTGCAATATAAGACCCTGAGAAGTAGCCGGTACATAGATTAAATTTAAATAATAATAATTATAATTAATCTTTCATTATAATATATATATATATATATATATATATATATATATATATATATATATACCCCCGTCTTTAGTTCTTCGATAATGAAATTTTCAAATATTTACTGAGAGTACCTGTATTTTTTTTTGTAATTAAAATAATTTTTATTATCATTATTATGTGGGAATTATTTGTGAGCGGCAATCAAATAGATTCCTTGCATCATGAGTATATTTTGAATATTTTTTGGTATCTAAGAACCAGTCATTTACCGGTCTCTAGCTAAACCCCTCATTCTTCCACAGACTTGGGTTGTGAGAGGTCACTATTCTACCCTTGATACCTCAGTGGTCCATGTTCTCCGTAATCATGTTTCAGTGACCGCCACTGGTTCTCTGGGAATCCTTTTCCCTGCATGATACAACCCGTATTTTTGCAGGTTTCCCTGCGCATATGCATATATATATGATCTTCATATTTTCATGGCAAGGGTCACCAATAAAAAGCATTTTTGGTACTTGTGTATTATATCCACCACATTTTAGGTCCACTAGTTCCACGCTAGAATGCGCTACTGAAGTGCGACGCTAGCTCTCCCAGGCTAATGAGGTTATCTTTTGTCATAGTTGCGTTTGCTGTTTATTTGTGTTTGTTGTTTATTGTGCTGTTTAGTGTTTCTTAGTCCTTTAAAAATGCCTCTTTGGGATTTGCCAACGACTGAAGAAGACGCTGTTAAATATTTACAGGAGAGGAATATTTTGGCTATCAGAAGAAAGTGTTCTAAATCACATTGTATGAAACTTTATAGTGGAAAAAAAAGTGTTTTTTGGAAGTGTAATGTAAGAAAGTGTGGTGAGCAAGTCGGCGTTCGGATTAGCACTTCGTTCGAAGGAAGTAAAATTCCATTTTGTAATGCATTGAAGTTCATTTACTGCTGGTGCGAAGAATTAACATCTGTCAATTTTTGCAAAAAACAACTCAAAATTTCCAATAAGTGCATTTTAAACTGTACTTCCACACATTTCCCACCTAAATGTGAATAAAATGTTTTATTTTTAAAAATTTTGTTTTCTTTTATTTATCATTATAATTCTGTAGAAGGTTATAAGGTAAGTATAACCTCCCTTGCGGGCGATGAATCGTACTACTTAAAACAGTAGCGCACTCTAGCGTGGAACTATTGGAACTAAAATATGGTGGATATAATACACAAGTACCGCATTTTTTTCAGGTCAAACTTTATTGATACTACCCCTGTAGACACTTATTAATGCAATATCTAGCATATAATTATCATAGGGTTTTGTTAAATTAATTTTATCATATTTTTTTGAAAAGGGGTAGCCCCTGAAGAGGTGTGGAGCCAGGAAACATGTAAAATAATATAATATGGACGTCGCATTTGGGAAAGTTGGGTTCAAGAGAAGAATTGTTCTTGATGTCGGTAGCCGTCTTTGAAGCTCAAATGGTACTGCACTAGGTGGTCACGATAGTAGCAAAACTGTTTCCCTCCAATTAAAAATAATTGAATTTTCAATACAATTATTTGTTATCGTGTCTCCTTCTTATTAAAGTATCTAAATATCTGTTTTTCGTAAGACTACTTGAAGATGTGGCAAAAAAAAAAATATGTTCTACCCCAAGCAGAAAATTTATTTAAGAGAATCAATCTTTGTTTGGGAAATATGATTAAAATATAAATGTTTAGACGAGGTGTCTCTGTAATTCCTTTATCCTTCAAACGGAATAGGAAAAATCAACAGAGGAACAGTGAATATTGAAGTGTCCATAAAAACGCTTACGCCATCGTGGTTAGTAGCTGTCACATCAGACACAATGAGAAACGTGGGTTTTCCCCCTAACATAAAACAGATACCTTGAGGACAATGTAACCAGTTTAAAAAAATTCTCACATCACAAAAATAATTATTAATAGTAAATATGAATTATAAATTCCCTTTACCAGACAATTCCAAGCTCGAGAAAAAAAATAACACTGTAACTCTTCTTTATACAGTATTGGAGTTCTTCTAAGGAAATCGAAGAATCAAAATATGGGTGGGTTACTGAAAAGTAGTAGTTGTCAAAAATGAATCTGCTCCCATACAAATCTTTATAATACTTGCACCATTTGTCCATATTAACCTCATTTGCGCCACACGTTTTTGGTTTAAGTGATTTAATGACTTTCCAAAATTCAGTACTGTTTTTTACATTTCGTAGATTTTCTATGATCTTATTTCTATTTCCAAGCTTCTTGTTACGTATAATGGTTCTATATTCTTTCCTGTTTCTACATAACTGTGAATTAGCTCTTGGGAACTGGTTTTACTCATTTTTCTGTAGCTGGTTTTGAGCAGTTATTTAAGTTTGAAGCAGTTCGTGATCGAACCAATAGTTTTTTACATTAAAACTTTGCTTCATATGTCGACCTCTAGACACCATTAAATCAGGATATTTGAGCGATTCTGTTATAACGGCAACAAAATTTTCATAGAGGCCATTTGAATTTTCAGAATTAAAGTATATTCTGGTAATGTACAAATTCGGAATGTTTTCCTCTTTCAATTTAATAAGCTTGTCAGGGATGTTAAGTATGAATTGGGTTCTCCCCATTTTTACTAGACTTGTTACTTGGAATGTGAGTTTACAAGCAAGGTGAGACAGGAGCAAAATGCATTGAAATAAATAAACATTTTGAATAAAATGAAAATGTTTTACTTACTATTAGATATGGTCTTTTAGTCTATATACGTTTTTTGAACTGTAGCATATGCTTATGGATGCTAGGCAATGCAGCATATGCTATATGGTTGCTAGGCAATCCAAGCATATGCTATATGGTTGCTAGGCAATGCAGCATATGCTATATGGTTGCTAGGCAATGCAGCATATGCTATATGGTTGCTAGGCAATGCAGCATATGCTATATGGTTGCTAGGCAATGCAGCATATGCTATATGGTTGCTAGGCAATGCAGCATATGCTATATGGTTGCTAGGCAATCCAAGCATATGCTATATGGTTGCTAGGCAATGCAGTATATGCTATATGGTTGCTAGGCAATGCAGCATATGCTATAAGGTTGCTAGGCAATGAAGCATATGCTATATGGTTGCTAGGCAATGCAGTATATGCTATATGGTTGCTAGGCAATGCAGTATATGCTATATGGTTGCTAGGCAATGCAGTATATGCTATATTGTTGCTAGGCAATGCAGTATATGCTATATGGTTGCTAGGTGATGAAACATACTCTTACTATTACCTTGTTAATAAATTAGTTGAATAATGGCGTTACGAAAGTCAATGAACTGTTAGCTATTAATATTATATGAACAAAGATATCTTTATAACAAGAACAATTCTTAGGTCACTTTTGAATTTTTTTTTTACAAAACTAAAGCCGTTTTCTGGTTCTCCGTCCGAAGACAAATAATATTAAGACTGAGTAATAGGCGTATGGCGATAGTGTGGTTGGCGGCGTTCTTCACCTTCCTACTGCAAGAGCAGGCTATATTATGGACTATTTAAATATTATCCTATTGAAAATACAGTTCAATTTTGCTCTTATAATTGAAGGTGTAATTAACTGTTGTCCAACCCTGATACTTGGGAAGCTTTATTACAGAACTTAAATGTTTTTGTTGCACTGAAGTGAGGCGAGCATGCAAATGTGCTTAGAAACCTTGTCTGTGAAATTGCAAATTGCTTATCAGAACCCAATATACAGGGATCTTCACTGCCAAGAGCTTGCAACATACATCCTTCACTGAGTGGTGCTCCTTACCAGTTAAAGGGAATATTTTTGAGGAATAGATAGCTTATAATTTCTGGATAAATGACTGAGAAGGTGTCTCCTCTTCTGAATGAAGTATAGCAATAACGATGAATAGCAAACTTGTGGCCCAGGAAGGAACCTACCGATTGCAGATCGGTCCAGAGACCCTCCCGCAAATCCCCATTGCCCTATATCGTAATGTGCGTTCTCCAATTGCTCAACCTTTGAACACATGTCACCCAAAGTGGAAAATATAGTAATGGAAACATAAATATAGTAAATTGCAGGAATCCATGAGATAGACTTATTGAGTTGGTATATAAAGAGACCAATGTTATAATAATTGATCCAACTTGGAATGCAGAAAACGCATCTATTTTGCGCTCCCTGATCTTCATACTTAAAAAAAAATAATAATATTTAGAAAATAGGAGAGTGAAAGGTTGGTACTTTGGATCAAGAGGACTTTTACTGGAATCAACGTAATGTAACTTTAGGAATATGTTCTACGAAGCAAAAACTAAAACCTATATGAATGGAGAAACTCAAAGCATCATCTCAAAGCAAAATGAGTTTTCAATGATAGAAAACCTAAGAAAACTTTAATTTAAGGTTCTCCCTTAGAAAAATGTATCAAGAAATAATAATAATCGAATGGTTCGCATAAATGATATAGACTTGCTTTAAAAATGCTAATAAGGGGAGTGACTTTGATAGGTAACACATGACCTATTTTGCTTATTCTTTATATTTAACACTGGAGCTGAATGTTTTTATATAACCATAATGATGGCGACCATATATTTACCTGCAGGCTGTGATTATCAAAGTAATTTGAATACCAAGCCAACAATAGTTCTGACTATTTAATAATTTTGTGAGGCGATTTTATATTTACTTAAATGATTTATAGGACATTCTATCCTCGGATCAACAATTGCTAGTTATGGAAATGTACATCATCCTGTTAAATTAGTAATTGAAGTAATGGGACCTATGATGCGTACCTTTAAAACGGTAGAACGGTCCCGGACAAAAATACACTCATATTTCTGGAAGAGGAAAACGCGCAATAAATGTAGTCCGGATTGATGAAAATTGTATCTCAGAGTTTGAGGATTTGTGAGAACACTTGTTTTAGGGTTGTTTGATATTTAGTTTCCACACTTTCCTCGACTCTCCCTTCGCTAAACAAAGTCAACAGGAAAGTACGATAGGAAGACAAGAGAGTAAAGGACGAGACCGAAACAAAATTCAAACTCAAGAAAAACTTTATCTATCGAGCGATATTTATTTCAATTGTAACAATAGCAATGGACATTTTAGCAATTCCATTTCATCAATTTCTGTTTCTTTCATTATTCCGGCTTAATGGTTCTCACAAATCATTATAGAACAAATAGAAATAATAAATGCGTTCGATTGGTACCAGAGGTTTGAACTGCCAGACAAAGATTTAATTAAATTATTTATTAACGTCCACTTTTTGCAACTAAGGCTAATTGGGGCGGGTTAACTTCAGGTTACCACCCTTTTCTACCCAGGGTGGAACTGAGGATTTTATTTAATGAATTCCGTTACTAAATAAATTCCCTTGGCCAGGAGAGAGTCGAACTCGCCACTCTAAGATTTAGAAAAATGGAAAAGTAAAATATTCACACAGGTCATTAGATGATTTTCACATTGTTAAAAAAGTCCGTCAAGCAGGTGCTGCGTAAACTAAGCAGAATTCCCATGTGAAGTTTTACAATAGAGAAATCTGCATACTGGTAATACAAGCCCACCATGAGTAAATACAAACGGGAATAAGAAATCTTTCAGTTAATTTTTATAAATTCCCAACTAAAACGGCTTCTGATTTGTAAAAATAATTTATATTTTAATAACTCAAATTTTAGTAGTATAAGAACTAAAGAAGGGGGGGGGGCGGCGGATGAACAGACCGTATTTGTATAAATCACACAAAGTAAGGAAGGTAAGGTAAGGTTAGAAACGACAGGTAAGGTTAGAAGAAGCTTCCACCTAAGCCGACAAGTTGCGAAAACGGCCGAACTAATCCGAACAATACCCGACCACAGCCTTCATAAAAATGCAAATATCTCGGTTAATAT
The DNA here is from genome assembly GCA_019009955.1 of Riptortus pedestris. Lineage (NCBI taxonomy): Eukaryota > Metazoa > Arthropoda > Insecta > Hemiptera > Alydidae > Riptortus > Riptortus pedestris. The sequence continues at coordinate 21,241,654 of CM032231.1, forward strand.
TCAAGATAGAGAATAAATGTATATAACAATATTTATAGTAAATTTAATTTGCAATAAGATTGGTTCTATACAATTTTTCGATCCGATACATAATAACGGAGATATTTCGAATTTTTGAAAATCCCCCCTCTAAACCCCCCCCTCCCACTGGTCAGATTTCAGCCGTTAACGAATTTGATCTTCCGTTTTACATAAAACGATTAAATACGGAGTTTGGTGACGATTAAACAAAAATTGTGACCGCTAGAGCGGTAACAAACAAATATATATATATATATATATATATATATATATATATATATATATATATATATATATATATATATAGATAGATAGATAGATAGATAGATAGATAGATAGATAGATACAGTTTTGAACGGACCTCATTTTCATCATCTCCTGGGTAGGATCGATGGACATTTGAAGAAAAATTTCGAAAATCGCGTCATGAGTACAACCTCAAGAGCTGATTTCCCTTAGGGGAAATCTGCTAATAGAAACGCCGATAGCAACATCCATATTTCCTCCCCGCGCTTAGACGTGGACATTTAATATAATTCATTTTAATATTTGATGAGTGAGAGTATGGCTTAGGAGGAGCAGATGCTGACTGGGGCATTTCCAACAGAACCAGCGATGATTCGGCGGATTCATTGCTCCGCCGATGACCTACATTATCCTCGGTGGCAGTGAGTCTAGGGGACGCCCCTCGCACTATCCCATCTTTACCCAATTCGAGAGATATGCGCTTATAGCAGATTTTTCTTATGGGAAATTTTATTTAAATTTGTAAAATTATATATTCTAACATATTAGAAGATGAATCGCCATTGTAGCGGCTTCTCAAATAAATAAAAATAATCTTATGGGAAATCAACTAATGAGAATTTTCAAATGTCCTTCCATCCTAAAAGCAGGAGATAACGAAAATGACTTCTGTTTAGAACTATAATGTATTGTAATAAAATGGAGAAATTAAATATTTATATATGATTGATATGATATAAAAAACCATTCCCTTGATGGGTAAATTTAATTTATTAAGTTCTAGATTTAGCTAGAGTCATTACAGACATATGTTCACTTTTATGTGAACGAAAATGTACTGGCCTTAAGCACAAGTTACTAAAGAGTTTAATAATTAATAGATTATTAAAACTTGCTTACTCTAGTAACACAAAGAAGTGAACTTCACATACCACAAGAAAAATAATTAATTTATGAACCAATCAATCCTGCACATAGATATTTCAAACTTTGATGCAAATATTTAAATTAATAAACGATTTATTTTGTGGATTAACAACTCTGAATGTAATTAAATTGAATTTTATTTTGAATAAAAAATATATAATACTAACTCATAGATCTGAGGTTAAAATGTGGGCAGATGGTGAAAGGCATTATTATATTTTCGACTATTAATAGATACATGATTAAATTATGGTACAGATAAACGGTACTTATAACGACGAATATCATGAAAAAGTCCGTCACGCAGGGGCTGCGTAAACTAAGCAGATTTCCCACGTGATATTTTACAATAGAGAAATTTCACGAGAGCCGAGCAGTTAAGGAAACGGCCGAACTAGCTTTTGGCGGAAAAGTCACTCGTCCGTTAGCCGCCCAGATTTAATAAAAATGCAAATATCTCGGTTAATATTCAAGATAGAGAATAAATGTATATAACAATATGTATAGTAAATTTCATTTTCAATAAGATTGATTCTGTACAATTTATCGATCCGACGTATAGTAACGAAGATATTTCGAATTTTCGAAAATCCTCCCCTCTAAACCCCCCCCTCCCACTGGTCCGATTTCAGCCATTAACGAACTTGATCTTTCTTTTTACATGAAACGACTAAATATCGAGTTTGGTAACGATCAAACAAAAATTGCGACCGCTAGAGCGGTAACAGACATATATATATATATATATATATATATATATATATATATATATATACTAGCTCAGATACCCGGCTTCGCCCGGGAATTGATTTGAGGCTGAATGGTGATGGTATTTTTTTGGCAAGGCTTTACTATGATATCTAAAGCCCTAGTATCACTTTTACATTGCTCGGTTTCTTGGGCATATCAGGCCTATGGGGGTGATGATAGCTCCCGTAAATGCGCGGTACCGGGAGTGTAATATGAAGCAGAGTTTTTCAATCTTGCCAGTCTGAAGTTCAAACCCAGAGCGTGAGAACAAGAAGCCAATCAAAGACGTTTGCCCTAATCGCTACTCCAAGTACAAAATAGTCCATAAATATCTTTTGATTTTTCTTTCTTTTTAGAAATTTCTAATCATACAACGAGCAATGAACATGTTGTTGTTACACATAACAGATCTTCCCTTGTCATTTAAATAATATAAGTTGGTCTGTCCACGGCTTCGAGAAGGGCTCTTAACGGCGATTCGAGAAACTCCGCCAAAAGCAGAACTCCGCCCAAGTAAAAACTTTTCGAAATTCCCAGGACTCTTGCTATTCATTATCACTCTGATATTAAATAATATATCTCCGCAATTTGTACATGTTACAATATATATATATATATATATAATTGTATAATGTTTTCGACAATGTTATTAGCAGATTTCCCTTAAGGGAAATCAGCTATTGAGGTCGTACTCATGACGCGATTTTCGAAAAATTTCTTAAAATGTCCATCGATCATACCCAGATGACGAAATTGAGGTCCGTTCAAAATTGTATATATATATATATATATATTGGTCTGTTAACGCGCTAGCGGTCGCAATTTTTGTTTGATCGTTACCAAACTCGATATTTAAACGTTTTATGCAAAAAGAGAGAACAAGTTCGTTAACGGCTGAAATCGGACCAGTGGGAGGGGGGTGTAGAGGGAGGGATTATCGAAAATTCGAAATATCTCCCTTACCATACGTCTGATCAAACATTTGTATAGAACCAATCTTATTAGAAATTCAATTTACTATAATTATTGTTCCATAATTCTCTATCTTGAATATTAACAGAGATATTTGCATTTTTATTAAATGTGAGCCTATAACGGACGAGTGAGTTTCCCGCCAAAAGCTAGTTCGGCCGTAACTGTTCGGCTCTCGTATGGAGATTTCTCTATTGTATAACTTCACGTGGGAAATCTGCTTAGTTTACGCACCCCCTGCGTGACGGCCTTTTTTTACAGATGGTGTGGTTGTTGTTGAGGCTTGTGCATTTTAGCTATTGAGGTAGTAATAATGACGCGTTTTTCAAAAAATGTCATCAAATGATCGATCCTACCTAGGAGATGACGAAAATTAGTTCCCCTCATAATTTTATATATATATATATATATATATATATATATATATATATATATATATATATATATATATATAGTTTGATAGTTACTGAACTCCGAATTTTAACGTTTTATATAAAAATAAAAATCAAGTTCGTTAATGACTGAAATTGGACGACTGAGAGGTTATAACACGTCGAATCAAAAATTGAATAAAACCAATCTTATTGCATGTTGAATGATCTATAAATGTTAATCTATACATATTTTCTGTACCATGAATATTAACCGAAATATTTAGAATTTTATATTTTTTGACTTGTAAACCCCCCCCCCCAGTAAACCCCTACTCCTACTAATTTCATATTAGCAATAAGCTTAAAATAACTTAATTGAAATAAGTTATGTGATGGTGTCATCAAGTAAGATTTTTTGTTTTTTCTATAAAATGTTTATTTAAATTTTACAATGCCCGATATTTAACAGCTTCTTTCTACACTAAAGGTTTTACATGTTATTGGCTGAAATCTGACCTGGAATAGTGGGAAATTCGAAAATCCAAAATACCTCTGTTATTATGAGTCGGATAGGGAAATGTTATAGAACCAATCGTACTAGTTATATTATAGTAACTCAAGTACTAAGCGAGTTATACGTAGTTTCTTGTTTTCTGCCATCAGTAAACCCTCCCCCTTCTACTCATCACTTTTTAGCAGATTTCCCTTAAGGGAAATCAGCTATTGAGGTCGTACTCATGACGGAATTTTCGAAAAATTTCTTCAAATGTCCATCGATCCTACCCAGGAGATGACGAAAATGAGGTCCGTTCAAAACTATATATATATATCTATATATATATATATATCTATATATATATATATAGACATATATATATATATATATTTGTCTGTTAACACTCTAGCGGTCGCAATTTTTGTTTAATCGTCACCAAACTCGGTATTTAATCGTTTTATGTAAAAAGGAAGATCAAGTTCGTTAACGGCTGAAATCGGACCAGTGGGAGGGGGGGTTTAGAGGGGGGGGATTTTCAAAAATTCGAAATATCTCCGTTATTATGCATCGGATCGAAAAATTGTATAGAACCAATCTTATTGGAAATTAAATTTACTATAAATATTGTTATATGCATTTATTCTCTATCTTGAATATTAACCGAGATATTTGCATTTGTAATCTGCATGTTCGGACTTTCCGCCGAGAGCTCTGGTGGCCATTTCCATAACTACTCGTCCCTCGTGAATACGTTTAGAGGTTAGGTTAACTGTTTTTTGGGGCTAGAAACTACTGGGTTATTACGCCCTAAATAATGTTTTAGGTTTAGAGGTTTCTTACTACTACAGTTGTTATTAGGCAGATTTCTCTATTGTAAAACTTCACGTGGGAAATCTGCTTAGTTTACGCAGCCCCTGCGTGACGGACTTTTTTAATGTAAAAGTGAATATGTGGTGAGATGAGATCACAAGTGTGCTATATTTTTTTTTTGAACAAGAAGTATAATTCATATAAGAGATTGGAAGGTGGGAGGAGCGTTAGTTCAGGTCGGCCAGAGAGGTTCGGGAGGATTCGTGCAAGATCGGCAGGATTCGCTAGAGTGGGAAAGGCGTCCCCCAGCCGGCATTGTTGACCGGCAATTTTCAATCCTTGTACCGCAGTCTCCCTGAAATATCAGCCGACGGTGTGATGGAACCTCCGAGGCAGGTGTACAGCCGAAGGAAGACTATTCCCAGGTTACCATCAGCAAAACAGGCAAAAGTAAGTCATAGTAGTTCGTTTTTATTCTCTTAAGGGAAATCAGCTATTGAGGTCGAACTCATGACGCGATTTTCGACATTTTTCTTCACATGTCCATAGATCCTACCTAGCAGATGACGAAAATGATGTCCGTTCAAAACTGTATATATAAATATATATATTTGTCTGTTACCGCTCTAGCGGCCGGAATTATTGTTTAATCGTTGCCAAACTCGATATTTAGTCGTTTCATGTAAAAATAACGAATATTATATTATGTCAAGTTCGTTAATGGTTGAAATCGGACCAAGGGGAGGGGGGGGTTTAGAGGGAAGGAATTTCGAAAATTCGAAATATCTCCGTTATTATACGTCGGACAGAAAAAATGGTACAGAAATAGTCTTATTGCAAATTAAGTTTACTTTAAATATTGTTCTATACATATTTTCCGTATCATGAATATTAACCGAGATATTTGAATTTTATAGTTTTGCGCTGTCAGTAAACCCTCCTTAACTCCTACTAGTGTCACAATCTTTCCGATGAGAGGTTTGGCAGACCAGTTTTTTCACATTTCAGACGCTTTCCGTCCAGAAATTATTAAAATTGACTGAAAAATTTCTTATTACCGTTTGTATTTATTCATGGTGGTGTTGTGTTACCAATATGTAGATTTATCTATTATTAAACTTTAGGAGGGAAATCTGCTTAGTTTAAGCAGCCCCAGCGTAATTGACTTTTTTTATTGCATTATCTATTTCTGGCAACGACATAATTTACAGAAGGCGCGTATGTCAAGAATATCTTGCAAGCTTTGTTCACCTTATCAAATGAGTACCAAAATCAGATTGGATTGAATCTTCACATACGCAATCACTGATAAAAACGGAAGATATATATATATATATATATATATATATATATATATATATATATATATATATATATATATATATATATATATAGTCCGTCAGGGAACGGCTGCGTAAAGTAAGCAGATTTCCCCAAATGTTAGAAAGACGCATTGGTGATATCATCTCACAATTTATACTCTATTTCTCCCGTAGGAAGAAGAATATGAATTAAACTTTAAGCTGGAAACGAGATTTTCTGTGACCCAGTCACTAAAAGAAAACAATCAGGGCTTAGGTTAGCCGTGTGAGTTAAAGCGTTGGCCTTAATCTCACATAGTAAACCTAGAGTGGAGAGTTCGATTCTCGTCTGGGCAAAGGAAATTATTTAGTGACGGAATTCATTAAATAACATCCTAAGTCCCACCCAGGCTAGAAAAGGGTGGTAACCTGTAGATAACCCGTCCCAATTAGCCTTAGTTTCAAAAAGTGGACGTTAATAAATAATAATAATAATAATAAAGAAAACAAGCAGATTTCGCACGTTCTGGTATGACATACTAGTGAACAATACTAATAAATGCTAATTACTCGCTTAATAATTGAGTTAAGAGAAAATGTATAGAACAACAGAAGCTTAACAAGTCTTGTACTATAACATTTTTACGATCCACCTTATAGTAAAGGAGATATTTTGAATTTACAAATCCCCAACTACTCCGGCTTCAGACATTAATTAGCATACTCTTCAGTGTTGAATGAAACAGTTAAATATCGAGTATGGTATAGAACAGATAAACATTTTCGAGATAAGAACATGAAATCGTAAATGATGAAGTTATCACACAACTTATTTGCATGTACTGAGTAAAAAATTTACAATAAAATATTTCGATCTGACTTATAATAACGGAGATATTTAAAATTTCCGAAATTACCACCTCTAACCCCTCCTCCCCCCCCCCCCGGATCGAATTAAGCTGTTAATGAATTTTTTTTTTAGTGTTCAGTTTTTCATGTAACGCTATAATTATATATTGAGTTATGTAACGATAAGACAAAAATTGCGCCACTAGATTATAATTCTTGGCTATACATTCACAAATTTGAAGGGAGCATTGTCTGGTGGCTGTTACTTTTAAATTAAAGTTGTTTCAATAAATCGCAACAAATTATTTTGGAAGCATCTTAGTAAGAAGATTTGAGTAATTTATTTTTTCTGTGAAATGTCTGAATTTTATAGTTTCAATCATTTAACTTAAAGGTTATTTGAAAAGACTATAAATTAATATTTTATAAAATCATATGATTAGGTCATGTTTTTTATGTACTTAAAATTAAGGTTTTGTTTCTCACCATTATCAGTAAAGAGTTATATTTTTTAACAAATTAGCTCTAGGTTTAGAATTATTAATTTTCTATTTTAGCAGATTTCCCTTAAGGGAAATCTGCTATTGAGGTCGTACTCATGACGTGAGTTTCAAAAATTTTCCTCAAATGTCCATCGATCCTACCCAGGAGATGACGAAAATGAGGTCTGTTCAAAATTATATATATTTGTCTGTTAACGCTCAATCGGTCGCAATTTTTGTTTTATCGTTACCAAACTCGGAATTTAATCGTTTTATGTAAAAAGGAAGATCAAGTTCGTTAATGGCTGAAATCGGACCAGTGGGAGGGGGGTTTAGAGGGGGGATTTTTGAAAATTCACAATATCTCCGTTATTATGCGTCGGATCGAAAAATTGTATAAAATCAATCTTATTGCAAATAAAATTTACTATAAATATTGTTTTATACATTTATTCTGTATCTTGTATATTAACCGAGATATTTGCCTTTGCATTCTGTGTGTCGTCGGCAGGAGTCGGCTATGTTCGGGAATTTCCGCCGAGAGCTCTGGCGGCCGTTTCCATAACTATCCGTCCCTCTTGAATAGGTTTAGAAATACCTTACTACTACAGGTGTTATTGGGCAGATTTATCTACTGGAAAACGTCACGTGGGAAATGTGCTTAGTTTACGCAGCCCCTGCGTGACGGACTTTTTTCATTTATTTACCTTCCATGTCTATATATAATACATATTCCTCTTGAATGATTTTTCATTTCATGCCTCTCTAATAACCCCCACTCCTGTTCGTTCCTAGAAATATTAATACAGCTTATAACCGTGGAGGAGTTGATGCCAATTCACGTACCGAGTATTGTTAAATTCTGCTTAGTCGTTTGTACCCAGTAAAGTTGTTGATTCCCACTATAGTTTTTTAACATATATCTCATTAACACTTATGTGTGCAACACTAGTGTGTATAAGGATCAATAAGAAGGCCAAGTCCTCTACTATTTTAATATTATGCAAAGTGCACTTTCGGAGTCAACGCTCCATCCTCAGTGCCTGCTGACAAACACAACCTTGAGTTAATTTAACATTCGTAAAAAAAATAAATTTAAAAACAAAAACAAACACAAACTAAAGAGTAAAAACAATAGAAAATCTTAAAACTAGTCAACTAACAAAAATAGAAAATATAAGAACTAGTCAACTACTAAAAAATTCAAACCAAAACAATAGAAAATCTAATAACAAGTCAACTAATAAAAATTAAAGAAGTAAACAACGATAAGCGTATGTCAAAACTAAAAACTATAAATAAAATTAAAAAACCAACACAAATTGCAGATGTATCTGGAAAACATATCACAGTGGGTGAGAACCTCTGAAAAACAACCCAGAGGAACTGTAAGAGACATCTAAAAAATAAACAAAAAACACCCCATATTAATAATAGAGAGGAGATGTAGGGGGTACCTGATTAAAGCTTCGTTGCCTGGACCACGACTGCCGGACGACTGAACCTCTGTCCCCGTAGAGAAGACAAGGCCCCGTCACTGACATGTCGCAGCCTTGCCGCCTCTTCCTTCTTATTAAGATTACGATATCCATTCGCCTGTCTGTCCAGTCTTATATGCAGCCCCTCAGCCGCATTTAATCTTTTGCCCTTCTTCTCCTCATACAGCAATTGATATTTTATGGTGGACATGTCACGGCCCTCTTTCCTGGCGTGTGCGGAAAACTCAGTGTCACGAGTGATGTGCTCTTTAAGACGCGTCCTTATCTTTCTACCACTTTGCCCCACATAAGAGGCATCACATCCCGTGCACGAGATCCTATACACGCCAGATCTATCCAAGGGGTCCACATAGTCCTTAACACGGGGCAAACAATTTTTTAATGACCGCTTGCTCCTGTAGGCAGTAGCCAATCCAATTTTCTTCAACCTGGATCCTATCTTCTCTGAAACAGGGCCCAAGTACGGGATGGAGACAGGGAACGACTTATTTTTCTTTTTGCCCCGCTCCTCATCCGTGACATCCTCCAGCTCCTTGGCTAACTTCCTCTTCAATCGGCGTTGGATAAGCCTATCCACCGACTGTTCCTCGTACCCGTTTGCTTTCGCAATATGCTTAATGCAGACCACTTCCTTGGCGTAAGTTTCTTGCACTAGTGGGGTACTAATCAGCCTCTCCACTAAATAAAGCAATCCCGCCATCTTGTATCTTGGGTGATGAAATGAATCGGCAGGTATTAATAAGTCGGTGGATGAGGCCTTCCTGTAGATACCGAATTTATGACCCCCTCCATCTCTCTCTATCTCCAGATCTAGGTAGCATAGCTTCTTAGCTTTTTCGTTCTCCAAGGTGAATTTAATCGTCTCATGGCGGCTATTTAGGTAGGAAAGCAACCCATTCAAGTCGAAATTTTCATTTCAGGCCTTCCTTATAACCCCCACTACAGTTCCACTTAGAGAATGGTAGTATTGCATTAGTATCAATATACTTACCAAGTTTTGTAATATTCGGTTCTGTAGTTTAGGCGCGGAAAGGTAAGACTCAGACACCCATGCAAATTGCTAATATAGTTTCAATGGCATGTGAAAAAAAAAAGTATCGCGAAATTCGAAAAAAAGATCAATGTACAGAGAGAGATTACAATTATATTTACTTTGGACGAATCTCATTTTCGTCATCTCGTAGGTATGATAGATGGGGCTTTTGAAGTTATTATTTTCAAAATCGCGTGATGAGTGCGTCAATGGCTAGTAGCTGGAATCTGCTAAAATTATAGAATGGTTGATATTTAAAAGTATTCTATCATACATTAATTTATTTTCCTGACGCCTACTTAGCTACTGCAATTTTAGTTCTTAGTGACTTCCCTTGAACGAGGCAAAATAAGTTTTGTAATACTGACCGTCCAAAAATAAAAAAAAAACGCAAATTTCCCCATACCTCTTGGTGATACACAATATTTCAGAATTAGCACAATATTTTTTTAAGCTATCCGATATCACACTCAATTAAAGATATACACCTCAACATTTTATTTCATTTAATTGGAAGTCATGTGACGCCTACATGAGTTTCTTTTTTCATCGCAATCAAATTCGATATTTAAACGTTTCCCGGAAAAAAATAAAGGTCACGTGAACCAGGAAAGGGCTAGGCGAGTAAAAACAATAAATTCAAAATATCCCTGTAAATTAACAGATTCCCTCTATGTGACACGGAATATGATACGCTCATGACCTCATCTTACCATCTATTCTCTATTTCTGATACAATAAGAAGCCTAAGTAAATAGGAATTTAATTGGAATTAAGATGTTTCCTATCTGAGGCACTTGAAGTGAAAAACGCATGAGTAGAAATGGGCGGTTACAAAAAAGCTGAAACCTAAAAAATATAAATAAATCTAAGAGATTTATATTCCTTTAAGAGATAACATTTTTGAAGCAATAATAGTCGTAGATAATTTAAATTCCAACAACATTGGTTATATAAACTTTTTCGATCCGACCCATAGCAAACGATATATTTCGAATTTTCTATTAACAACATTTAAAAAACATTTTATTTTAAATAAGATATGTTCTATACTCTTTTTCGATCCGCCGTATAATAACAGAGATATTACGAATTTCCAAAACTGACAAATATATATGTATAGCGCACGAGCGCCTTTTTCTAAATTCAAAAATAGGAAATTACTATTCCCCAAAAGTTAAAATTTGGGTCAAGCATGGAGATACAGGAAAAAATAATTTGATGATCATATTAAAATATAAGCCCCCCCCCGAATTTCACAAACTGCGTCCTTATTAAAAATTTTAATTAAAAAAACCCAATTTTTCAAATATGTTTTTGCACATGAGGCAGAGTAATTAAGCAAGCAAACCTTTTTTTTAAATTATCCGTTAATGAGCAAACTAAAAGACTATTAAAGAAAAATAGTGGCTTTTTGAGTGTTTATGCATTTTTTTGGAGATAAACCAAAATATTTTGGAATTTTCTCAAAAAATGCTCTTCTATGAACAAATATGAAAAGTAATACAAAAAAAAATTAAATAATTGCTAATTTAGGTGTATGACCTTTTAAAAAGACTTACAAATTTAAAAACAAATTTTCCTTGGTTTAATTAAAATGTAATATTTATTTACAGAATGGATAAACAGGGAAGGATGCACATATAAGATTTAAAAAATTAAATCCCTATTAAATGACAAATTATCATTTGAAGAACTTGAAGAACTGGATTATCTTAAATGTATTATAAAACTTTAAATATATTACCATTTAGTGATGCCTTCTTTTTGAAATTAAGAGGCATTGTTTTTGAATGTCAGTTAAGTCCTTTTCAGGGAAATTGTACACTCTACGAGAGCCTTTTGTTGTTGGTGCAGCGACACAAGTTTTTTAAAATTTGTTTTTAAATTTGAAAGTCTTTTTAAAAGGTCATACACCTAAATTAGCAATTATTTAATTTTTTTTTTAGTATTACTTTTCATATTTGTTCATAGATTTTTTGAGAAAATTCCAAAATATTTTGGTTTATCTCCAAAAAAATGCATAAACACTCAAAAAGCCGCTATTTTTCTTTAATAGTCTTTTAGTTTGCTCATTAACGGATAATTTAAAAAAAAGGTTTGCTTGCTTAATTACTCTGCCTCATGTGCAAAAACACATTTGAAAAATTGGGTTTTTTTAATTAAAATTTTTAATAAGGACGCAGTTCGTGAAATTCTGGGGGGGGGCTTATATTTTAATATGATCATCAAATTATTTTTTTCCTGTATCTCCATGCTTTTGAGAACACTTTAGTGAAAATTTTATCTTGATATGTTGAAAATAACTAAAGTTATGATTTTTTTTCTAATACAATGTGTGTCAAATAAGCAACCTTTGAAATGTCAGTTACACAAACTTTCTCAATACTTCAGCATTTGTTTTCATAAAAACTACTGGAGATATCAAAGTAAAATTTTATATTCTTCATAAGGAAGGTAAAAAGTGTTGTTAAAAAATTTTTCATTGAAATCTGAAACCACGGGTGACATTTTTCAATTTTGCTGGATGATTTGAAATGGAATGACCCATTTATCATCTTCTGGTGACAAAGCTTTATTATTAAATTCGGCTGAATATATTTCATGTGTGATACTTCTGCATAGGTTTGTACTCGTATAATGATCATTTATACTGATCATTCATTTCATAATTGCGCCCTCAGGCCCTCTCTCTCTCACGCCCAGGAAGCCCTGAAGAAGCTAGAAGTAAGTCTAGCGAAATGTCGTCCAGAACCATGAACACACTGTCAGTATCCGAAGACATGGATTAGTCTTGGAATCTTTTATTTTTTACAACACAAAGTTTTTAGTTCTTTTAGATTTCTTTTTCATTTTTGTGATCTTACTTCTTAATATATAAATTCTTACATAAAAAATCGCTTATATCTTTCATTTTTCCTAATACTTTCTTGGGGCTCAGGTTAGCCATGTGAGTTAATGAGTTGGCCTTAATTTCACATGGTAATCTTAGAGTGGCGAGTTCAATTCCCTCCTGGGCAGTAGGATTTTATTTAGTGACGAACTCGTTAAATAAAATCTTTAGTCCCATCCTGGCCAGAAAATGGTGGAAACCTGTAGACCCAATTAGCCGTAGCTGCAAAAAGTGGACGTTAATAAATAATTGAAATTTAGCATGATCATCTATAATTCCCAATTAATTTTATTCATTTTCAACATTGTATGAATAGATATTTCAGGAGCTGTATTATGCCATCCTGGATCACATTTACAGAGTGTTTTTTAAACATTCACCGTACATTGATACTTAAATTTAGTATAGAAGCTTGAATACTGCCTGTAAATTTTTGATCTCAAAAATATACTATACTTTTTGTGATTATAATTTATTTTCAGTAATATTACAACCATTCATCATACTACAAAAGTCGTTAATTCGAGGTAATTCTGTCTCTGTGTGGGACTCAGACGAGGAAAGACTGATTCCTGGAAACAATAATGATCCTGTTTGATTCTTTGCTCACATCTACTCATCGGGAGAGTGGCGGGAAGAGGGGAGTTTAGAGGAGTTTATTTTAGAAGGAATGAGCACGCCTTGGTGGGTATATAGTATTTTTCGAAAAGAAAAAAGTCCGTCGCGCAGGGGCTGCGTAAACTAAGCAGATTTCCCACGCGAAGGTTTACAATAGATAAATATATATACAGGTTACACTACCGCCAAGGCTCAGTAAACTTAGAATACAAGTTAATAATCTCTACAACGGAAAGCGACTGAATTGTAAACAACAGGCCGGCCAGCCTCGAAGCGCTGCATAGATAGACGGAAAGACTAACAATTAATGAAATATATCTGAATATAACATATTATTTTTATTGAAAACTATTTACTAAAGCTAGTGCTGTAATTTTTAATGAATCAGAATTAGTTTTATCTCAATCACTCAAATTTTAGTAATCCAAAAACGAAAGAAGGGAGTCAACAGAACATATTTGAATATATCTCACAAAGTAAAGGTTCAATGAAAACAATATTGGGTATTTATTATGGTTTATTATATAACAGATTACTGTTTATGTAACGCTAGTAGTGGTGGGGGTTTACTGAAGGCTGAAAACTAAAAAATCCAAATATCTCGGCTAATATTCAAGATAGAGAATAAATGTGTATAGCAATATTGATAGTACATTTAATTTACAATATGATTTATTCTATACACTTTTTCGACCCGACTTAAAGTAACGGAGATATTTCGAATTTCCCCCTTTAAATCCCTCCTTTCTATGTTCCGATTTCAGCCGTTAACGAACTTGATCTTTCTTTACATAAAATGACTAAATATCGAGTTTGGTACCGATAAAACAAAAATTGCGACCGCTAGAGCGGTAACAGACAAATATATATGTATATATATATATATATATATATATATATATATATATATATATATATATATATATATACACAGTTTGAGTGTGTCTCGGGGGAGGTTCGGAATAAAAAAAATCGGAAGAGCTCATCTCGCTGGGTGTGGGAGGTACCTCGAATTCCACAATTTCAGTGCAAAAAGCTACCATGAGGAACAAAACGGTATCTTCATTTCGAAAATCCACAGAACGGTTAAAGCAACACAGCTTTAAAAAAAATCGGTTTGTGGATTTAAATAATATAATTGGGTGTCACAAGTAAAATAATTAGTACAGCAAATAATTATGTTACAGAATATATTTTAGAATCTTTAGTTCACCAAGCTTCACTAGCTAACAAGAATACAATCATTGGAAACGTTAGAAACCATTTCCATTCCGTTGACATTGGTAGAGTTTAACTCCAGTTGCAGCCCAATCTATAGGTGTAATTGTAATTTTAATAACTCTCAGCTTGAAAATAATTTAACTTTTGACACAAACATAAATAAATTAATCATTTAACTAAGAATTTCTTCTTTTGAATATTTAAAACTGTCCCATAAAACGTAGGGTTATAAAAAGTGGAGAGACATGTAAATTTAGTCAAACATATATTTATCTTCATTTGAATCATTTACTCTTGCATTGCCCGTCTTTTAGCAGATTTCCCTTAGGGGAAATCAGCTATTGAGGTCGGCCTCATGACGCGATTTTCGAAATTTTTCTTCAAATATCCATCGATCCTACCTAGGAAATGACGAGAATGAGGTCCGTTCAAAACTGTATATATATATATATATATATATATATATATATATATATATATATATATATATATATATATGTCTGTTATCGCTCTAGTGGTCGCAATTTGTGTTCGATCAATACCAAACTCGATATTTAAACGTTTTATGTAAAAATTAAGACCAAGTGAGTTAACGGCTAAAATCGGACCAGTGAGAGGGGCGGTTAGAGGAGGGGGGGGGGGGAATTTCGATGATTCGAAATATCTCCATTATTATGCGTCGGATCGAAAATGTATATAGAATCAATCTTCTTGAAACTGTGGAGTCCAATAAATGTTATTATGTACGTAATTTCATTATCTTGATTATTAACCGAGATATTTGAATTTTTTAGTTTTCGATCTCTAGTAAACCCCCATTCATACTCATGCCATATTAACAATAAGCTGTTATTTTGTGAAGCCTATTATTTAAATCCTAAATATCTCATTGAACTTTTACGTTTTGAGATACATGCAAATAGTTGATGCACGTGGGAAATCTGCTTAGCTAACGCAACCTTTTTTTGAAACTCAAATATTAACCTTCTTATTCGAACATTCTTCTTTTCAGCCTTCGGTAAACCATCTCTTCTACTCAGATGTTTATTTAGAAACAGACAATATATGGCGAGTTGAGATGAGAATTGTGTCTTACCAGCAAGTAGGAAATCTGCTTAGTGTACGCAGTCCCTGTGCAAAGTTTTCGTTCGCCCAAATACGCACTTGTATGAGTTTCAGTTAAAGCGTCCAACACCAATGAACATCTCGTGCAAAATTCAAGTCATCTTTACATAGAGTTCTTATTGTAGCAAGAATACAGAATAGGTGGTGAGAGATGAGTATTTATTTTATTTACTGCTTACAAGTATTTTGAATAAAGCCTTATATAATGAGGTTAGTCGATTTTTAATTTGAGATACCCAATTAAACTTGATAATAATTGTGGGACTCTGATCTAATAATAGGAGCCTATTATAGCAAATCATAGGGAATCTTCCTCTGCCCATTGATAATATTTTACACAACCACTGAAGGGTTCACTTCATAATGTGAGTTGACACAAAATCAGAGCCTGTTTCTAGTCTAATTATGTAGTTAGGAGTGTTTTAATAAGCTGGAATAAATATTTGTAAACTTTGTTTCTTTTCGCTCGAGGTAATTGAGGTATCTAAGGCTCCAAACTGGAGCTCCATATACTCAAACCGACCTAACTATAGAATTTAATATGAGAGATGAGTTTGGTGTTGAAGAAGTAGGGAATTGTGCTGGTTTCCATATGAAAGCCGGCACCTCCCCCACTAATAGCGACTTCATGTGGAAGTGAAGTATCCTCGCGCATAGGACATTTGTTCTCCAAATGAGAGAAACCTTATTAAACGGGTATAGCGGTAAAAAAATAAACCTGCTTTCTGAGAAAAAGTCCTTTTTATATCATTGTATCTCTCTCTCTCTCTTATTATTTTCCCTCAACATGGCGTTAATACTTTTCTCTATTTGTTCCTAATTAATTTCCAAGAACGGCTCGAGTTATTCTTTTTCTCTCAAAAATATTAATTCCCTGAAAAGCTTCAATCTGCTTTGCGAATGCTGAACGTATTAAGTTACTCTGTATAATTACAAGAGGACTCATTTAAAAAACATTCCATTTCCCTGAGTAGAGTTAATTTCTGTTTTACTCTGCTTATATTTTTAACGGAATTCGCCGACAGTAACTAATTTATGTATTCTCACTTCGTTCCACGAAGTATTGTAAACCCGAAAATTTTCGATTTTCAGATTTCGACGTGCTGATCCGTTTTTAGCCTACCTAAACCAATTTTATGTGGTGTAATATAAGCACACCACCTTTATTTTCATAGTAACACAATAATTCATTCTATACACAGTCATAAAATACAATAATTCATTCCTTTGTTTTAGACGTGTGACTATTTATCATATGTTAAACGCAATGTATTGATATACCCCAATTCTCCCCCTTAAAGGAACTGGAAAAAACACTTTTCGATTATTATCCGTAAAATCTGAAATTCTTTTTCTTCCGTCTTCCCATTATTTTTTAATCCTCGTCGCCAATGTAATATATTCAAATACACCACATTATTTTCATAGTATCTCAATTCATTCTTTACTTTTTATTCATTCCTTTGTTTTACACATGTGACTATTTATCATATGTTAAATACAATGTATCGATATACCACATGTGGGAATGTAGGTGACTCACAAAACTCGAAAATTACTAGACTTAGAAAGTTGGAATTTCATATTTAGGTCTTTTGTACAGACTAGTTGTGCACTTCAACTTTTGAACCAAATCGACTTGGGTGAGGGGGTGACGTTTGGACCGAAACTGACAAAGTCCACCAGGAACTGCCAGATTTGCAGTTTCTCTAAGCTGTCTAGACGTTAGGGAATATATTTTGTTTCCATGTCATATAAATGTCTAGGATCTGACAGCTTGCCAAAATATAACGTGACTGTCTTGAAATAACGTATCTGTAAAAACACGTAAAAAAAGTAGCACCGATTTAAATAAATCGTGTTGCATCGCTCTAGTACATTTTTTCTCTATCTCGTATATTATCGGATATACTTGCAATTTATTAGTTTCCAATCTAGAGTAACCCACTTAACTCCCCCCCCCCTCCTACACCTACTAATGCGATGTTTTTCTACGAGCACCTTATGTCCTTATACATTAATGTCCAGCTTAAATGTCAGGCCTGGTTTACAATTGCATCCTATTACAGGAAAATTGAAGAATATATGTGGCCCGATCAGTGAGCATATGGAAAATATGCTTAGTTTATGCAGCACTTGCGTGACGGACATTTATTTCGATTAAATCAATATTAATTTGGATATTTGAGAATGCATGGTTTGACGTCGTAGTAAACATCCATTCCAGAGGGTGGAAGTAATGTGTGGAATACATAATATTCATTCTTTCATGTGACGATAACAATTAAGATTTGGTTTTTGAACTGCACCATTTTTTCTGAGCAGGAAAATAGTTTTAGGGGTGTGGGAAAGGAGAAATAAATATCTCAGTTCAAAATATGTTATACAATGATCTTATTGCAAATTATTGCTATCTCTAACACAAAAAAGTCCGTCACGCAGGGGCTGCGTAAACTAAGCAGATTTCCCATGTGAAGTTTTACAATAGAGAAATCTGCATACTGGTAATACAAGCCCACCATGAGTAAATACAAACGGTAATAAGAAATCTTTCGGTTAATTTTAATAAATAATAAATTGTAAAAATAATTTATATTTTAATAACTCAAATTTTAGTAGTACAAGAACTAAAGAAGGGGGGCGGCGGATGAACAGACCGTATTTGCATAAATCACACAAAGTAAGGAAGATAAGGTAAGGTTAGAAGAAGCTTCCACCTGAGCTGAGAAGTTACGAAAACGGCCGAACTAATCCGAACAATACCACCTATACCGAACCATGACCACAGCCTTCATAAAAATGCAAATATATCGGTTAATATTCTAGATAGAGAATAAATGTATATAACAATATTTATAGTAAATTTAATTTGAAATAAGATTGGCTCTATACAATTTTTCGATGCTATGCATAATAACGGAGATATTTCGAATTTTTGAAAATCCCCCCTCTAAACCCCCCCCTCCCACTGGTCCGATTTCAGCCATTAACGAACTTGATCTTCCTTTTTACACAAAACGATTAAATACCGAGTTTGGTGACGATTAAACAAAAATTGCGACCGCTAGAGTGTTAACAGACAAATATATATATATATATATATATACTAGCTCAGATACCCGGCTTCGCTCGGGAATTCATTTGAGGCTGAATGTTGATGGATTTTTTTGGCAAGGCTTTATTTTGCACAATATTTTGACATTTACCCGTCCCAGTGTTTAGGGTTAATACCCGTCGTTTCTGTGGATTTGTTAATAATAAAATTATTTTTTTATGTAAGACTTCACTGTCCTCCATATTGTCATATTTCCAGCTTCCTGTGCATTATGCATAGATTTGAATTATTAAGGACTAAATATTAACATACATTTGAATTAATTTTTCCAGGTGAGGTACCTGGTAGTTCATATAGAAAAGAATTCTTGAGCAAATTTCTCTAAATAACAAAATAAACAACTTTTGTTATGTCATATTTGCCGAAACTACAATAGGAAACGAAATATCACTATTATTAATTTCAGGCCTCCCTTATAACCCCCACTCCTGCCTGTCCCTAGAAATAGTATGGCTTTTTATAAGGAAGGCGTTAGTGCTAATACACATACTGAGTGTTTTATTTAGTTCGGTTGAGTCTTTTGTGCCAAATAAAATTTTTCACTTCCGCTATAATTTTTAGCGTATATCTCGTTTATAATTCGGTATACGAAAAAAGTGTATATAACAAAAGTTACTCTAAATAGCAAAATAAACAACTTTTGTTATGATCATATTTGCCGAAAAACCAATAGGAAACGAAATATCACGACTTTTAATTTCAGGCCTCCCTTATAACCCCCACTCCTGTTCGTCTCAGAGAAAATTAATATAGCCTATCTCTCAAGTTGGACCAGACTGCTCACGGTGTGCCAATTTAATTTAAAATCGGTTAAATAGTTTAGGAGTCCATCGCGGACAAACATCGTGACAGGAGATTTATATATATTAAGATATATATATATATATATATATATATATATATATATATATATATATATATGTGTAGTTTTGAACGGACCTCATTTTCGTCATCTCCTGGGTAGGATCGATGGACATTTGAAGAAATTTTTCGAAAATCACGTCATGAGTACGACCTCAATCTGCTAATTTGTATTTGCCATCAGTGGAAGTATTTCCCTAATTGCAAGTAATGAAGTAATTCCCCTATTGTATTTCCCTTCATTCCATTTTACATTTTCAACTTCGGGATAATTAGAGAATTGGGTGTCATTCTATCTCAGGTGACATCTGCTTAATTTAATCATCCCCTGCAAAGCTCTCGTCCCCTTTCACGAATAAACAGAACCCCAAAATAATCTATTACATCACTATTGTAAACTTTCTCAAAGAAGGCATTGTATGTAATAAGATGATGGTATAATATTCCTGTTTATGTCCTCTTTGGATTTGCCCCTTTTTAATGTCTCCTAAGGGGATTCTCTCTGAATAAGCCTGATTGAGTTGATGTCGCCTTACAATTCTAAAGGTTTTTACTTTTTCTAAAGGTTAACCCCTTTATACGTAGAATACTCATTTTCTAGAAGAAGGTAATGTGGGTATTCCCTTTCAACAAGAATAACCTTCTTTTCATCTGCCTTGATTGGAGTGAAACCAGTGTCATCAGTAAAATTACTCCTCCTTCTGCAGGATTTCTAAGAGTTGAATAGAAAGAAACTTGCTACTCCTATTACTGCTAACCAAACAGTCTAAAGGCAAAATTAATATGGCTAAATGGAATAAAGGCAGTTGGGGTAGACTAAAAAAAGCAACACTACTTTTCTTTTGGTCAATTTCCTCACAATACTTGTTTATAACAAGATTTCTCTTGATTGAGGTTGAAATCGGGACGCAATTTTCGAAACATTTTTTGAAATGTCCATCGACCCTACTTCCTACCCTGGGTATGAGAGAAAGGAGGCAGGCTGCTCACTATTTAAAGTTAAATGTGTCGTAAAGTTTCTATTGGTCTAATTTGAGACAATGACTTCTAGTCTTGTCGAAAATATAATGTTCTTTGTTTTCATTCTTTCTTAACTCAGATATAAACCGGTTTATTAGTATTTAGTTTTCATCTTTTCGTTAACCCCCACTTCTACACATGCCAATGATTTGCCCACATATTGGCCTGAGGTAATTGAAAAATATATGGAATATTATAATGTTTTATTTAAAATAAATACCAACTTATCTACTCTAAGAGTCTCAATTTTCCTTATTAAATCAATCTTTATTAATTAACAATCCGATGATAATTCAAGTTGCCAGGAATAAATTTGATCATTCGTTAATTATTTAATTTTATTACCGATAATAATATTTTATGTGGTTCATAAATCTACTTCTTAAGTGCCTACAGTTACAATTTCTTAATTACTTATTTAATTATTAATTTTTGTACTATGAGTATAAGCCAAGTACTTGTTTGGTCATGTTTTTCTAGGCTTCCTTCTTTTTGGCTATGACATTCTACTTGCTCTAGGACACTATAAAATACATTAACACATTAAAAGGATAGTGTATATATATATATATATATATATATATAAAATATTGTTGCGAAAATTAAATGCACGAATAATCCTTCAGAGAGAGAGAGATTCGCGTATTTAGGAAGTGCGATATAGATAAAAGAAGCCGACAGAATGTCCTAGGTCCTACCAGTACCTTCCAGCCAGGAAGAGTCCAGACAATTCCCCTTTGATGTATGCCGACAAGCTATATAAAGAACGGCCAGCCGCGAGCGAGGCAGTCCACCCGACGCCGCCAGACGCCGGGTAACCCATACACTGTCACACTGTCTCCCAACCAACATCTGATTCCCCTGGATCTCAGATAGAAAAAAAATATAAAAAAAAAAAAAAGCGAGTCAGTTGGTAGAGCGCATCGCTCAGTACAAGGAGACTACCAGCTCAAACCCACGTAGGGCTTACATGGTCCTACATTTCCTTGCTCAACATTCATTTTAGAGGCAATATGGACTCTGATAAAAAAAAAAAAAAAAAAAAAAAATCAGTGCTACAGTGCGACTTAGTGCAGTGCGGTAAAGTGTTTTTTAAGAAAAACAGTGTTGAGCCGTGACTGTAACAGTTTAGTGCCGTGTTTAAGACAGGGCAGTGCCGTCTTGTTGTTAATTTCAGTGACCGCGAGTGAATTGTTGGACTGTGTAATCTGAAGAACAGTGACGCTATCATTGTATACTGTGAGTAGTAATTAAGAATAATTACCAAGTGTATTGTGCATTGTGAAGTAAATTGTGCAGTGATAAAAACTGTGAAACTTGCGAGTATTTAATTTTGCAATCCAAAAGAACTCTTATTAAAAACGTTTATTACTGGTTTTGGTAATAAGACATAACAATATTAATTATTTATTTATCTCAAATATTACTGAATATATAGCGCATTATAATGCACATGACTTCATTTTCGCTATCTCCTGGGTAGGATCTATGGACATTCAAGGACAATTTTCGAAAATCTGGTCATGTACACAACCTCAATAGCTGATTTCCCTTACGGGAAATATTCTGTTAGAAAAATAATTGAATATTTTAAATTGGATTGGTTTTATAATATTTTTTGATCCGTGTCCTGAAAATAGAGATATTTCAAACTATTCTTCCCCTCCCTCACTCTTCCATGTCGAAATTCTGATGTTGTCGACTTAATCTTTTGTTTTAACTGAAATGCTTAAAAAGCGAGTTAGGCCATATAATAAATATTACGACCTGTAATATTTGTTTTATATATATATAGTTTATAGCTTCCCCCTTTTTCGTCATCGATCGAACATGAAGTATATCACAGAAGAACAATAGTATATAAGGAATAGATTAACAAGATTGGTTCTATAACATTTTACGATCCCACTCATAATGACGAAAATATTTTGAAGTTTCGAATTCCCCCCAATATACCACCATTATTCTATTTTCGATTTCTGCCTAGAACAAATGATCTTTAGACTTTACTAAAACAGTTAATTATGGAGTATGATATAAATCAAATAAACATTTTCGAAACAACAACGTCAAACCTAATTGATAACGTCATCACATAACGAATTTGCATATATCTGTTATATCAAAGGTCTCTTGAAAGCCATATTTGTTATTTAAGCTTTAGAATAAAGTAGTTCATGATATAACTGCATATTTCTATACTGACATGAATAGGAGTGGGGATTTACTGAAGTTTAATAAATGCAAATATCTCGGTGAACATTGTAGATGCAGGATAAATATATATAAAATCATTTATAGATAATTAAATGTCCAATAAGATTCCTTTTACACAATTTTTTGATCCAACTCATAATAACGGAGATTTTTTGAATCTTTATATTTACATGAAACGCTTATATATCGAGTTTTGTTAACGATACAAAAAAATTGAGACCTCTAGTACAGTAACAGACAAGCATATACAGAGTCATCTCCTATCCGATGGACATTTGTCGAAATTATTCGAAAATTGCCTAATGAGTTCGACCTGAATGGCAGATTTAATATGTAATGATATACCCAAGCGACTCAAGGTATTGTAATAGCGTAGGCTAATTTGCTATAACCATGAATAGGTCCTTCATTATATATTCATTATATCTTCAACGTTAATTGCGTTTCATTTATTTTTATCTCTATTCTACATGTAGAGATTATAACTTATAATCAAACCATTAGTATTCACCGAATGTTGTGAGCACTGAAGACAAACTACGAAACCTTCAGTTCTTGGCAGTTTGGGTCATTCTCCATCATAGCAATGAGGTAGGAATTTTTCAATTCTTCGGAAGTACATTTTGTAGATACAAAATGTCTCATTAAGGAGATCACATTAGCCTTCAGTGTCTACAAAGGAATATTCGGAGATAACTATTCAAATGAAGGTTTATTGAAATCTGGTTAATATTTACATATTTGATTTATTCAGAGTATTTCTGATGTTCTAACTCAGAATATCATACAAATAATTAGTAATAAATTAAAAATGCATACTATTTCATTTAGAGTATTATTAACTTTGTTAAGGAAATTAATTTGTTACAGGAAATTATTAAATCCTTATTAAAATGTATTCAGTGAATGTGAGAAAATTGTATACGTTTGCCATCAATAGAAATAATATTAAGAAGGTAGAGAAAACAAAACTTATTTTGACGTATCCTATTATGTCTTTTAACATTTAATGAAAATAAATGAACTTCATTTCAATGTCCGAATATATATAGTGTCATCAGTAAAATTACTCCTCCTTCTGCAGGATTTCTAAGAGTTGAATAGAAAGAAACTTGCTACTCCTATTACTGCTAACCAAACAGTCTAAAGGCAAAATTAATATGGCTAAATGGAATAAAGGCAGTTGGGGTAGACTAAAAAAAGCAACACTACTTTTCTTTTGGTCAATTTCCTCACAATACTTGTTTATAACAAGATTTCTCTTGATTGAGGTTGAAATCGGGACGCAATTTTCGAAACATTTTTTGAAATGTCCATCGACCCTACTTCCTACCCTGGGTATGAGAGAAAGGAGGCAGGCTGCTCACTATTTAAAGTTAAATGTGTCGTAAAGTTTCTATTGGTCTAATTTGAGACAATGACTTCTAGTCTTGTCGAAAATATAATGTTCTTTGTTTTCATTCTTTCTTAACTCAGATATAAACCGGTTTATTAGTATTTAGTTTTCATCTTTTCGTTAACCCCCACTTCTACACATGCCAATGATTTGCCCACATATTGGCCTGAGGTAATTGAAAAATATATGGAATATTATAATGTTTTATTTAAAATAAATACCAACTTATCTACTCTAAGAGTCTCAATTTTCCTTATTAAATCAATCTTTATTAATTAACAATCCGATGATAATTCAAGTTGCCAGGAATAAATTTGATCATTCGTTAATTATTTAATTTTATTACCGATAATAATATTTTATGTGGTTCATAAATCTACTTCTTAAGTGCCTACAGTTACAATTTCTTAATTACTTATTTAATTATTAATTTTTGTACTATGAGTATAAGCCAAGTACTTGTTTGGTCATGTTTTTCTAGGCTTCCTTCTTTTTGGCTATGACATTCTACTTGCTCTAGGACACTATAAAATACATTAACACATTAAAAGGATAGTGTATATATATATATAAAATATTGTTGCGAAAATTAAATGCACGAATAATCCTTCAGAGAGAGAGAGATTCGCGTATTTAGGAAGTGCGATATAGATAAAAGAAGCCGACAGAATGTCCTAGGTCCTACCAGTACCTTCCAGCCAGGAAGAGTCCAGACAATTCCCCTTTGATGTATGCCGACAAGCTATATAAAGAACGGCCAGCCGCGAGCGAGGCAGTCCACCCGACGCCGCCAGACGCCGGGTAACCCATACACTGTCACACTGTCTCCCAACCAACATCTGATTCCCCTGGATCTCAGATAGAAAAAAAATATATAAAAAAAAAAAAGCGAGTCAGTTGGTAGAGCGCATCGCTCAGTACAAGGAGACTACCAGCTCAAACCCACGTAGGGCTTACATGGTCCTACATTTCCTTGCTCAACATTCATTTTTGAGGAAATTTGGACACTTATAAAAAAAAAAAAAAAAAAAAAAAATCAGTGCTACAGTGCGACTTAGTGCAGTGCGGTAAAGTGTTTTTTAAGAAAAACAGTGTTGAGCCGTGACTGTAACAGTTTAGTGCCGTGTTTAAGACAGGGCAGTGCCGTCTTGTTGTTAATTTCAGTGACCGCGAGTGAATTGTTGGACTGTGTAATCTGAAGAACAGTGACGCTATCATTGTATACTGTGAGTAGTAATTAAGAATAATTACCAAGTGTATTGTGCATTGTGAAGTAAATTGTGCAGTGATAAAAACTGTGAAACTTGCGAGTATTTAATTTTGCAATCCAAAAGAACTCTTATTAAAAACGTTTATTACTGGTTTTGGTAATAAGACATAACAATATTAATTATTTATTTATCTCAAATATTACTGAATATATAGCGCATTATAATGCACATGACTTCATTTTCGCTATCTCCTGGGTAGGATCTATGGACATTCAAGGACAATTTTCGAAAATCTGGTCATGTACACAACCTCAATAGCTGATTTCCCTTACGGGAAATATTCTGTTAGAAAAATAATTGAATATTTTAAATTGGATTGGTTTTATAATATTTTTTGATCCGTGTCCTGAAAATAGAGATATTTCAAACTATTCTTCCCCTCCCTCACTCTTCCATGTCGAAATTCTGATGTTGTCGACTTAATCTTTTGTTTTAACTGAAATGCTTAAAAAGCGAGTTAGGCCATATAATAAATATTACGACCTGTAATATTTGTTTTATATATATATAGTTTATAGCTTCCCCCTTTTTCGTCATCGATCGAACATGAAGTATATCACAGAAGAACAATAGTATATAAGGAATAGATTAACAAGATTGGTTCTATAACATTTTACGATCCCACTCATAATGACGAAAATATTTTGAAGTTTCGAATTCCCC
Source organism: Riptortus pedestris (assembly GCA_019009955.1). Classification (NCBI taxonomy): domain Eukaryota; kingdom Metazoa; phylum Arthropoda; class Insecta; order Hemiptera; family Alydidae; genus Riptortus; species Riptortus pedestris. The sequence continues at coordinate 21,267,814 of CM032231.1, forward strand.
CCAATATACCACCATTATTCTATTTTCGATTTCTGCCTAGAACAAATGATCTTTAGACTTTACTAAAACAGTTAATTATGGAGTATGATATAAATCAAATAAACATTTTCGAAACAACAACGTCAAACCTAATTGATAACGTCATCACATAATGAATTTGCATATATATGTTATATCAAAGGTCCCTTGAAAGCAATATTTGTTATTTAAGCTTTAGAATAAAGTGGTTCATGATATAACTGCATATTTCTATACTGACATGAATAGGAGTGGGGATTTACTGAAGTTTAATAAATGCAAATATCTCGGTGAACATTGTAGATGCAGGATAAATATATATAAAATCATTTATAGATAATTAAATGTCCAATAAGATTCCTTTTACACAATTTTTTGATCCAACTCATAATAACGGAGATTTTTTGAATCTTTATATTTACATGAAACGCTTATATATCGAGTTTTGTTAACGATACAAAAAAATTGAGACCTCTAGTACAGTAACAGACAAGCATATACAGAGTCATCTCCTATCCGATGGACATTTGTCGAAATTATTCGAAAATTGCCTAATGAGTTCGACCTGAATGGCAGATTTAATATGTAATGATATACCCAAGCGACTCAAGGTATTGTAATAGCGTAGGCTAATTTGCTATAACCATTAATAGGTCCTTCATTATATATTCATTATATCTTCAACGTTAATTGTGTTTCATTTATGTTTATCTCTATTCTACATGTAGAGATTATAACTTATAATCAAACCATTAGTATTCACCGAATGTTGTGAGCACTGAAGACAAACTACGAAACCTTCAGTTCTTGGCAGTTTGGCTCATTCTCCATCATAGCAATGAGGTAGGAATTTTTCAATTCTTCGGAAGTACATTTTGTAGATACAAAATGTCTCATTAAGGAGATCACATTAGCCTTCAGTGTCTACAAAGGAATATTCGGAGATAACTATTCAAATGAAGGTTTATTGAAATCTGGTTAATATTTACATATTTGATTTATTCAGAGTATTTCTGATGTTCTAACTCAGAATATCATACACATAATTAGTAATAAATTAAGAATGCATACTATTTCATTTAGAGTATTATTAACTTTGTTAAGGAAATTAATTTGTTACAGGAAATTATTAAATACTTATTAAAATGTATTCAGTGAATGTGAGAAAATTGTATACGTTAGCCATCAATAGAAAATTAAGAAGGTAGAGAAAACAAAACTTATTTTGACGTATCCTATTATGTCTTTTAACATTTAATGAAAATAAATGAACTTCATTTCAATGTCCGGATATATATATATATATATATATATATAAAATTGTAACCTCTGTCTGTACATTGATTTTTTCGCGAAATTTCACGATAACTTTTCGTTTCACATGTCACAGACACCATAACTGCATTTTGTTTCTTTGGTGTCTGTTTGTTTGTTTGTTACCTTTTCACGCATAAACGGCTGAACCGAATTTTATGAAACTTGGTATGTACATTACTACTAACCCAACTTAGACTTTAGGCTATATTAATTTTCTCTGAGACGAACAGGAGTGGGGATTATAAGGAAGGCCTGAAATTAAAAACAGCGATATTTCGTTTCGTATTGGTTTTTCGGTAAATATGCACATAACAAAAGTTGTTTATTTTGTTATTTAGAGTAACTTTTGTTATATACACTATCGTCGAATACAGAACTATAAAGGCGTTATACTCAACCGAACTAAATAAAACACTCGGTATGTGATGGTATGAATATTACATACTACTAACCCAACTTAGACTTTAAGCTATATTAATATCCTCTGAGACGAGCAGGAGTGGGGGTTATAAGGGAAGCCTGAAATTAAAATAGCGATATTTCGTTTCGTGTTGGTTTTTCGGCAAATATGAACAGAAAAAAAGTTGTTTATTTTGTTATTTAGAGTAACTTTTGTTAAAATAGCGTTATTTCGTTTTATATTCGTTTTTCGGCATATATAAACAGAACAAAAGTTGTTTATTTTGTTATTTAGAGAAACGTTTGTTATATACACTATCGTTGTATACCGAAGTTTAAAGGCCTTATACTCTAAAAATTATAGTGGGAGTCAAAGGTTTTATTTGACACAAAAGACTCAACCGAACTAAATAATACTCGGTATGTGTATTAGCACTAACGCCTTCCTTATAATAAGCCATACTAACATTTCTAGGGACGGGCAGGATTGGGGGTTATAAGGGAGGCCTGAAATTAAAAATAGTGATATTTCGTTTCCTATTGGGGTTTCGGCAAATATGCACATAACAAAAGTTGTTTATTTTGTTATTTAGAGAAATTTACTCAACAATTCTTTTCAATATGAACTACCAGGTACCTCACCTGGAAAAATTAATTCAAATTATAATATTTTGTTCTTAATAATTTAAATCTATGCATAAAGCACAGGAAACGGGAAATATGACAATATGGAGGACAGTGAAGTTTTACATTAAAAATTAATTTTATTATTAACAAATCCACAGAAACGACGGGTATTACCCCTGAACACTGGGACGGGTAAATGTCAAAATATTGTGCAAAGTAAAGCCTTGCCAAAAAAAATACCATCACCATTCAGCCTCAAATCAATTCCCGGGCGAAGCCGGATATCTGAGCTAGTATATATATATATATATATATATATATATATATATATATATATATATATATACATGTTGTTACGTTTATTACAATTTAATAAACGTTGTTTATTAGAGTTCTTATGGATTTCAAAATGTATGTTTACATCCTTTAGAGTTTTTATCACTGCACAATTTATTTGACAAAGCACTACACACCTAGTATATTATTCTTACTATGTCTCACAGTATGCACTGATACCATAATTCACCATCACTGAAGTTCACAAAAACAAGGCACTGCACTGATCTTCACAAAGAACATAGCACTGCAGTGTTCTTCGCGTAAACATGGCACTACACTGTTCTTTACATAAACACGGCACCGCACTGTAACTAAAATGCACTGTTCGCCAAAGCTGTACTGAACGCACTGTTAGTCACTTGAAGAGAACTGAGAACAAACTAACTCTCGAGTGAGCTGGACAGCTATAGACGTATACCGTACCGTTATAGACGGGTGGCGAGATCAAAAGAAAAGAGCCCAGACTTGCTTTTATTTTAGACTTAAGTAATCCAAGAACAAAATACCGAGAGGGTGGGTCATCAGAACCTATTTGCAAGTATCACATCAAGAAACGATTTGTTGAACACAATGTTTGGTATTTCCGCTTCAAGTAAGACTGTTCATGATATTATTAGCTTCTTCTTAACCTGAAATGACTGAAGTGGGAGGCTGAAATCTAAAATAATGCTAATATCTCGGTTAATATTTAAGATACAGACAGCATTTATATAACAACATTTATAGAATATTAAATTTCAAATATTATTAGATATATACGTATTTTCGATTCGACTTATAATAATGGTGATATTTTGAATTTTTGAAATCCTCACCACTGTAACCCCCCCCCTCCTCCCAAAAGTCGGAGTTCAGTCATTAACGAACTCAATATTTAGTTTTTCATAAAACGTTTAAATATTGAGTTTGGTAACGATCAAACAAAAATTGCGAGAGAGAGAGAGAGAGAGAGAGAGAGAGAGACAGAGAGACAGAGAACGGACCCCCGGGGGGGGGGGGTCTATATATATGTCTAGGTTTTATGTATAATTAAAGATCAAGGAAGTTAACGGCTGACATCGGACCAGTGGGAGGGGGGGGTTCAAAATATCTTCGGATCGTAAAAGTGTGTGGTAAAATTTTATTGTCAATAAACGATGTTAATATATTTTCTGTGTATCATAAATATTAACAGATTTTTTAGTTTTCAGCCTTCACTAAACCCCTACTTCTATTCATGTGAGTAACAATAACCTGGTATATCACTTCATTCCAAATTTAAATATGAAATATTGTATTGATAGAACTTTAGCTGTTTGAGACACATGCAAACACTTAGTGTGATTACGTCATCAATGAATATTTTACTGTCATTACTCGAAATTGCTTATTTGATCTAAACCATACTCAATATTTAACCGTTTAATTCAACTCTAATTTTCATACTTGTTAATGTATTGACTTGGGCCAGGAATAGGTGAGGTTTAGGAGGGGTAGGTTCGGAATTTCAAATATCTCCTTTATTATCAGTCGGATCGAAATATTTTATAGAACGGAAGTCGTCAACATATTCATGTCTTGCAATTTTTGCTCAATATATTTATTCGTAACTCATATATTAAGAGAGTTATTAGAATTTTTTCTGTTTTCAGTATTATGTAACCCTTGTGTGATGAACGCTTTTCTGTTGTGATGTAGGTAGGATGAAAGAATTGGCTACGCTTTCACAGTAACAATTTATTAAAAAGGCAGAGCGCTTTCGATGGAGTGCATCATCGTCAGTGGCCGAAGGTCCAGGATGTTGACCTAACTTTTTCTGTTTATTTTTCAGAGCTCAATGGAAAACGAGAAGAGAATTCCAGCCTGGTATGAGGGCAAATCTGTATTGGTGACGGGAGGTACAGGATTCATGGGCAAAGTGTTGATAGAGAAGTTGCTGAGGTCCTGCCCTGGCATAGACACCATCTACTTCCTTGTCAGACCTAAGAAGGGACAGCAGATCGCCGACAGGATTCGAACCATACTCAATCTCTCTGTAAGTACATATAACCAACAAAGGTTCAAACAAATAACCACATATTTATTTATTTAAATCAGTTCCGCAACTCGTCATTTAAGTGTGCTCATAAAAGCGAACAACAAGAAACAAAAAAGTCCGTCACTCAGGGGCTGTGTAAACTAAGCAGATTTCCCTCGTGAAGTCTAATAATAGATAAATCTACATACTGGTAGCACAACACCACCTTGAACATTAAGTGAATAAATACAAACGGTAATAAGGAATCTTTCCCCTCCTGGCGTCTTAAATATAAACAAACCGTTCTGCCAACTTCTTACAGGAAAGAAAATCAATTACTGCAATATATCTGAATATAACATATTAATTTGATTGAAAACTATTTACTATTTCATGTATTGTAATTTATAATAAATCAGAATAATTTTTATCTCAATCAACCAAATGAAGTAGTCCAAAAACTTAAGAAGGAGGGGGTCACCAGTAAATATTTGGCTGAAATCGAATCAGTGGGATGGGGGATTTTTGAACATTTAAAATGTCTCCGTTACCATACGTCGAATCAAAAAATTGCAGATACAATATTATTGAAAATTATATCCACCATGTATTTGTTTTATACATTTATTCTCTATCTTGAATATTAATCGAGATATTTACATTTTTCAGCCTTCAGCAAACCCCCACTTCTAATCATGTTACACAAACAATACTCTGTTATGTAATAAACCACATTATTCAAAGCTTAAATATCATAAATTGTTTTCAAGAGACCTTTATTATACGAGATAAATTCAAATATGTTATCGTGATCCTCCGCCTCCTTCTTATGTTCTTGGACTATTAAAATTTGATTGATTGAGATAAAACTTATTCTGATCCATTATAAATTACAGTATTAGATATAGTAGTTTGCAATAGAATTAATGTGTTATATTCTGATATATTTCCGTAATTGTTTTTTTTTTCCTGTGAGTGGTTGGCAGACCTATTTGTTTACATTTCAGACGCTTTTATCGTTTGTATTTATTCACTTAATATTCATGGTGGTGTTGTGTCACCAGTATGTAGACTAGTCTATTGTTAAACTTCACGAAGAAGATCGGCTTAGTTTACGCACCCCCTGCGTGAGTGGACGTCTTTCAATTGAGTTTCGTAACATTTAAAATTTTTATGGGGAAGCACCACAAAATGTATTGATAATTTATGGATTATATGGATGGGGGTTTTTTCAGATTTTCGACGAAGTGCGTAAAATGCCAGGGCAGCTTGACAAGGTGCATGGGATTGTGAGTGACATCTCGCTGCCTTCCCTGGGCTTGTCAGACGAGGACCAAGCACTCCTGAGGAAGAACGTCTCTGTTATATTCCACTCTGCAGCCACGGTCAAGTTTGATGAGGAACTCAAGGACTCGGTGGCCATCAACCTAGCAGCGACCAAAGCTGTCATTCAGCTTGCACAGGCCATGCTCAAGCTAGAGGTAACCGCACAACTAATTCGGGTGACGTAATCAGTCGGCTATTCCAACGATTTCAGCCAATATAATTCTGTTTCAAATCGTATTAAAGATCCGAAACCATGTCGAAATTAAATGGTTGTCTGCATTATATAAGCAGATTTTTCATGTTGGTGTATTTAACGGTTTCATTCAACACTAGAAATCATATTAATTAATGGCTGAAATCGGGGTTCGAAAGGGAGGGTGGCTAGTAGGGGGATTTTGAAAGTTCAAAATATCTCCGTAATTATGAGTGGATCGAAATATACTATAGAACCAATCTTCTTAAACTATTAGTGTCCTACAATTAATGTTCTTTACACTCTTTTGTAACTCAAATACTAGGCGAGTTATTCATATTTTCTCGTTTTCAGCGTTCATTAACACCACATTTTATTCATCGGTTATTACATATCAATAGGGAATATGTGATGAAATGAGATCAGAAGAATTTTTTTTTTTTTTTTTTTTTTTTCCCTACACCTGGCTAAAGAAGAAAGACTAAAAGAAAAATCATGCATAGAAGAAGGGCATGCGAAGAAAACTAAGCGAAAGAATAACGTGCAAGCATGCAAAATAAAAACAAGTACCTCATGTACACACGCATATACACGGGATATACACATACATACCGGGCTGTGATCTAGTATAGGATAAGGATTTTGGGTGAGGATTGCCTTTTTGTCAGAAGAGTGCCATACCAGCACGTAGGTAATCTGCTTAGTTTATGCAGCCCCTGCGAGATGGGCTCAATATATTAACTATAATATTAACCGAGATATTTGAATTTGTTTGGATACATGTTTTGTGAACCCCCACTTCTACAATACTCATCCGATTTCCTCATTACAATTCCACTTTAACTCACCTAAGACCTATTTCTTAACTCACCTCAGTCACTAAACAACTCTTGCCCATATGAAATTTTAATCCCCGTTTAAATTGGCTTATTATTGTTGGAGAAAGGGTGAATAGTCGGTGATATATGTATGATAGGCAGAAGAAGTGTGTCAAATCCAACTGGAGGAAAATCTATTTACCCAACACGTGTGTGAGGGGTTATTTATTCTACACGGAGAGCGTTGCATTGAGAAGGCTGCAAAACGGCCAGTAGCATCATAGGTATTTGCAGGCGCTATCCATGAATTACGCATGCGTGCTTGTGTGAGTGTGTGTGTGTGTGTGTGTGTGTGTGTGTGTGTGTGTAGATACTTTCCACAATACAAGTATTGGTTTTTTTTTTTTCTTTTGAATTTAATGAGGAAAGAGTATCTCGTTTTAATAACGAGGATATTTCAAACCCTAAGGAAGAAAATGAAACCTGGAGTAATAGCCAGTAATAAATTTCCAATTAATTTCAATGTTTCATTTTCTTCTAGTAGCATTAAAAACTGGTCATTATATTTAATTGCATATAAAAAATGATTGATTTTATTTTCCATTGCTTATTCTTTGGGGTTTTCCTTAAAAATAAATTAGAATATTTAAAGTCTGAGTGTAAGTCTAGGCCTTTCTTAAAGGTAGACGCGGTAACGCACGCAACAATCAAAGCCTATTGTTTAACGATGCCGGTGGTAGGCATAATAAGAGAAACGTCCGTCACGCAGGAGCTGCAAAACTAAGTAGATTTTAACTAAATATTTTAACTAGATCTCATGTCACCATATATTTTGTATTTCCAAGAAAAAAAATCTAATGAAAACAAGGAACTATAAATTACAAGCTAAATATTTGATAACTTAACATGGTTCCTTCTTTAACATTTTGCAATACGACTCATAATAAGGGAGTAATTTTGAATTTTCAAAAACCTCATCTATAAATATCTATTAATAATTCTTTATACTTATTTTAGCAAATTTCCTTTAAAGGAAATCAGCTAATGAGGTTATACTCAAAACGCAATTCTCGAAAGATTTCCTCAAATGTCCATCGATCATACCTAGTAGGTGACGAAAATGAGGTCAATTCAAAATTTTATATATGTATATATACTAGCCAAGGTACCCGGCTTCGCTCGGGAAATCATTTGAGAAGGAAATATTCTATTTTGTTTTTGGCAATGCTTCTACGTGTACAATTGCTCTTCCCGTCTGGGCTCATTTTTCCCCGTAAGGGTCCGTTGGGCGACTTATGGGAAAAAAAATTTAGATTTGAAGAATAAATGAAAATAAGTCTCTAATCATTCCCTCTCCACTGTTTGACACACCGTGAATAATTCAAATCATAATCATGGATAGCATTTATTATTATTAAATATCATCTATAATGTACGTATTTTCTGAACGCAATCTAGCTAATATACCCGACGATGCCAAGGAAATCATAGTTGACTGACTAATAATGGTATTTTTATAGAAAATCGTTGAAAAACCAATGGGAATCGAAATATCGCAATTTATCATTCCAGGCCACCCTCATAACCCCCACTCCCTTTTGGACCTAAACATTTTAATATATCTTATAATCATAGAAGAATTAATGCTAATTCACATTCCGAGTTTTGTTAAATTCGGTTCAATCGTTAGTGCCCAACAAAATTGTTGACTTCCGCAGTAGTTTTTAACGTATAACTCATTTATACTTAGGTATATGACAAAAGTGTATATAACAAAAGTTACTCCAAATAACAAAATAAACAACTTTTGTTATGTGCATAATGGCCGAAAATACAATAGGAAACGAAATATTGCTATTTTTAATTTCAGCTCTCCCTTATAACCCCCACTCCTATTCGTCTCAGAGAATATTAACATAGCCTAAAGTCTAAATTAGGTTAGTAGTAATATACATACCAAGTTTCATAAAATTCGGTTCAGCCGTTTATGCGTGAAAAGGTAACAAACAAATAAACAAATAAACAGACACCAAAGAAACAAAATGCAGTTATGGTGTCTATGACATGTAAAACGAAAAGTTATCGTGAAATTTCGCGAAAAAAATCAATGTACAGACAGAGGTTACAATTTTATATATATACTAGCTCACATACCCGGCTTCGCCCGGGAATTGATTTGAGGCTGAATGGTGATGGTATTTTTTTGGCAAGGCTTTACTTTGCACAATATTTTGACATTTACCCGTCCCAGTGTTTAGGGTTAATACCCGTTGTTGGCATTTGTTAATAATAAAATTAATTTTTTATGTAAGTCTTCACTGTCCTCCAAATTGTCATATTTCCCGTCTCCTGTGCATTATGCATAGATTTCAGCTATTAAGGACAAAATATTAACATTGATTTGAATTAATTTTTCCAGCTGAGGTACCTGATAGTTCGAATAGGAATGAATTGTTGAGCATATCAATATTTCTACGCAAATTACTTGCGTACACATTGTTCCTGGAGAAATTTATATAAAAAAAAAAAAAAAAAAAAAAAAAAAAAAAAAAAAAAAAGAAGTTAATCTAAATAACAAAGTAAACAGCTTTTGTTATGTTCATATTTGCCGAAAAACGAATAGAAAACGACTTTCCGCTATTTTTAAATTCAGGCTACCCTTACAACCCCCACTCCTGCCCGTCCCTAGAAATGTTAGTATGGCTTGATATAATGAAAGCGTTAGTGCTAATACACATACCGATTTTTATTTATTTCGGTTGGGTCTTTTGTCCCAAATAAAATTGTTCACTTCCGTTATAGGTTTTAGCGTATATCTCGTTTATAATTCGGTATACAAAAAAAGTGTATATAACAAAAGTTACTCTAAATAGCAAAATAAACAACTTTTGTTATGTTTATATTTGCCGAAAAAACAATAGGAAACGAAATATCGCTTTGTTTAATTTCAGGCTTCCCTTATAACCCCCACTCCTGCCCGTCCCTAGATACGTTGGTATGGCTGATTATAATGAAAGCGTTAATGCTAATACACATACCGAATTTTATTTAATTCGGTTGGGTCTTTTGTCCCAAATAAAATTGTTTACTTCAGCTATAGGTTTTAGCGTATATCTCGTTTATAATTTTGTATACAAAAAAGTGTACATAACAAAAGTTACTCTAAATAACAAAATAAACAACTTTTGTTATGTTCATATTTGCCGAAAAACGAATAGAAAACGAAATACCACTATTTTTAAATTCAGGCCTCCCTTACAACCCCCACTCCTGCCCGTCCCTAGAAATGTTAGTATGGCTTGTTATAATGAAAGCGTTAGTGCTAATACACATACCAATTTTTATTTATTTCGGTTGGGTCTTTTGTACCAAATAAAATTGTTCACTTCCGCTATAGGTTTTAGCGTATATCTCGTTTATAATTCGGTATACGAAAAAAGTGTATATAACAAAAGTTACTCTAAATAACAAAATAAACAACTTTTGTTATGTGCATATTTGACGAAAAACCAATATCGAAATATCGCTATTTTTAATTTCAGGCCTGCCTTATAACCCCCACTCCTGTTCTTCTCAGAGAATATTAGTATAGCCTAAAGTCTAAGTTGGGCTAGTAGTAATATACATACCAAGTTTCATAAAATTCGGTTCAGCCGTTTATGCGTGAAAAGGTAACAAACAAACAAACAAATAAACAAACAGACACCAAAGAAACAAAATGCAGTTATGGTGTCTATGACATGTGAAACGAAAAGTTATCGTGAAATTTCGCGAAAAAAATCAATGTACAGACAGAGGTTACAATTTTATATATATATATATATATATATATATATATATATATATATATATATATATATATATACTAGCTCAGATACCCGGCTCCGCCCGGGAATTCATTTGTGGCTGAATGGTGATGGTATTTTTTAGCAGGCTTTACATTTACATTTACCCCTCCCAGTGTTTAGGATTGATACCCGTCGTTGCCGTGGATTTGCTAATAATAGAATTATTTGTTCGATAAGGCTTCACTGTCTTCAATATTTTTATATTTCCCGTCTCTTATAAATGTAAATATGGTGAATTTTTACTTCAGGCCTCCCTTATAACCCCCCTCTCGTTCGAACCTAAAAATGTTAATATAATTTATAATCATGGAAGAATTGAAGCTAATTGACATTCCGAGTTTTGTTAAGTTCGGCTCAGCCGTTAGTGCCCAATAAAATTGTTGGCTCCCGCTAAAGTTTTAACGTTTAACTCATTTATACTTAGGTATAAGACAAAAGTGAATATAACAAAAGTTACTCCAAATAACAAAATAAACAACTTTTGTTTTGTTTATATTTGCGGAAAAACCAATATGAAACGAAATATCGCTATTTTTAATTTCAGGCTTCCCTTATAACCCCCACTCCTGCCCGTCCATAGAAATGTTGGTATGGCTTATTATAAGGAAGGCGTTATTGCTAATACACATACCGAGTTTTATTGAGTTCGGTTGAGTTTTTTTTTGGCAAATAATATTGTTGACTCCCGCTATAATTTTTAGCGTATAACGCATTTAAACTTTGGTATACGACAAAACTGTATATAACAAAAGTTACTCTAAATAACAAAATAGACAACTTTTGTTATGTGCATATTTGCCGAAAAACCAATAGTAAACGAAATATCGCTATTTTTAATTTCAGGCTTCCCTTATAACCCCCACTCATGTTCGTCTCAGAGAAAATTAATATAGCCTAAAGTCTAAGTTGGGCTAGTAGTAATATACATACCAAGTTTCATAAAATTCGGTTCAGCCGTTTATGCGTGAAAAGGTAACAAACAAACATACACGAAAGAAACAAAATGCAGTTATGGTGTCTATGATATGTGAAACGAAAAGGTATCGTGAAATTTTGCGAAAAAATTTGCTTAGGTAACGCAGGCCCTGCGTGACGGAGTTTGTAGTAACTCAAATGTTAAGCGAGTCATTCGTACTTTTAGTTAAGCTCTATTTCTACTCATCGGATTTTTACTTAAAATAGAATTAGAGAAAATATGGGGAGATGAGATCACAACTCAGCCATACCAGGTTGTGGGAAAGCTGCGTTCTTTACGCAACCCCTGCGTGACGAACCTTTATACATTCCTATCGGCTGAATGTCAGTATTAATTGATGATTGGCATTGTTCTGTTCATAGTCGGCTCATGATTGTTAAAACATGAGGCTGTTTGACTATATCCGTCACTTGTTTGAGCACTTCATAATCTAGATTCTGAACCACTATTTGTAATTTTAATTTACTTGAAATAACCTTACTTGTGGCGAAGGCTGCCAGAGTTGAGGATCTGCTCTCCAAAAGCTAGGTATCCTGGCTGCACATGATATACCTGCGTCTACAAGAGGTGCGTGAAGGCTGGGGTGAGCGCCAATATTCTCTTCATTAGTCATTGTCCCACACTTTTTTAAAACAAACAGAAAGTTACTCACTCTCGTGGTCACCACTTTGGTGAGGGTAATGTCTAGAATAATAAGAGGGAAGTGAAAAAAAACCAATTAATAAATGTATTAACAATTTGCAATGTTTAGGAGGCAGTTTCGCACGAGGCACTGACTCGTTCTTTTGTCCTTCTTCTAACCTCGATGCACAGGTTATGCACGCAGTGTTGCCACTAGCCTGCATTCTCTCCCGAACCACTATTAAATTTTGAAGCGGTGGGGGGGGGGAGCGGTGACAGCTAGACGCAGGTTTATATAACTGTTACAAGATCACAACTCTTCCATGCCAGTTCGTGGAAAAGCTGTGTTTTTACGCAACCCCTGCGTGACGAACTTTTACAGATTCCTATGGGCAAAATGTCAGTATTCATTGATCATTGGCAATGTTCTGTTCATAGTCGGCTCATGATTGATCAAACCGAGCATTATAGGGGAGCTCTGTGATCGAGATGAAATACAGCATAATATTTACAAAAGGACTTATCAGTTATCGTGAGGCCACCCATTTAAATACGATTATTAAATCAAGTTAAAAAAAAACAACACTTTATTATCTAAAATAACACTTCCAGAATTTATTTAGAAAGTCCGACACTGGGCTGCGTAAACTAAGCTGATTTCCCACGTGAAATTATACAATAGAGACATCTGCCTACTAATAACAGTAGTAGTAAGGAATCTCTAAACCAATTAACGAGGGACGGCCAGTTACAGAAACGGCCGAACAAGCTTTCGGCGGAAAGTCCCGAATATAGCCAACTTCTGCCGACGACACACATAATACAAATGCAAATATCTCGGTTATTATTCAAGATATAGAATAAATGTATAGAACAATATTTATAGTAAATTTAATTTGCAATAAGATTGATCCTTTACAATTTTCGACCCGGCGCATAACAATGGAGATATTTCGAATTTTCAATAATCCCCCCTCTAAAACCCCCCTCCCACTGGTTCGATTTCAGCCATTAACGAATTTGATCTTTCTGTTTACATAAAACGATTAAATACCGAGTTTTGTAACGATTGAACAATAATTGCGACCGCTAGAGTGGTAACAGACAAATATATATATTTATATATATATATATATATATATATATATATATATATATATATATATATACTAGCTGAGATACCCGGCTTCGCCCGGGAATTGATTTGAGGCTGAATGGTGATGGTATTTTTTTGACAAAACATTACTTTGCACAATAATTTGACATATACCCGTCCCAGTGTTTAGGCTTAATACCCGTTGTTGGCATTTGTTAATAAGAAAATTAATTTTTTATGTAAGTCTTCACTGGCTTCCAAATTGTCATATTTCATATTCTGTTATATTGTCATATTTCCCGTCTCCTGTGCATCATAGCATAGATTTCAGTTATTAAGGACAAAATATTAACATAGATTTGATTTAATTTTTCCTGGTGAGGTACCTCATAGTTCAAATCAGAATGAATTGTTGAGCATATCAATAGTTCTACGCAAATTACTTGCTCCACACATTGTTCCTGGAGAAATGTATAAAACAAAAGTTAATCTAAATAACAAAGTAAACAACGTCTGTTATTTCCATGTTTGTCGAAAAACAAATAGACAATGAAATATCGCGAATTTTTATTTCAGGCCTTCCTTATAACCCCCACTCCCGTTCTAACCTAAAAATTTTAATATGGCTTATAATCATGAAAGAATTAATGCTAATTGACATACCGAGTTTTTAAGTTCGGTTTAATCGTTAGCGCCCAATGAAATAGCTGACTCCCGCTTTAGTTTATAGTGTATATCTCGTTTATAATTCGGTATAAGAAAAAAGTGTATATAACAAAAGTTACTCTAAATAACAAAATAAACAACTTTTGGTATGTTCATACTTGCCGAAAAACTAATAGGAAACGAAATATCGCTATTTTTTATTTCAGATCTCCCTTACAACCCCCACTCCTGCCCGTCCCTAGAAATGTTGGTATGGCTTGTTATAATGAAGGCGTTCCTCCTAATACACGTACCGAGTTTTATTTATTTCAGTTGGGTCTTTTGTCCCAAATAAAATTGTTCACTTCCGCTATAGGTTTTAGAGTATATCTCGTTTATAATTCGGTATACGAAAAAAGTGTATATAACAAAAGTTACTCTAAATAACAAAAGAAACAACTTTTGTTATGTTCATATTTGCCGAAAAACCAATAGGAAACGAAATATCGCTATTTTTATTTTCTGGCTTCCCTTATAACCCCCACTCCTGCCCGTCCCTAGAAATGTTAGTATGACTTGTTATAATGAAAGCGTTAGTGCTAATACATATACCGAGTTTTATTTATTTCGGTTGGATCTTTTGTCCCAAATAAAAATGTTCACTTCCGCTATAGGTTTCACAGGTAGTTTACAATCGAGACTTATGAAAGAGTATTTTAATAGCGGCTATGACGTACCTAAAACAGCTGTCACCGTTGGACAGTGTACCGTATTAAGGGAAATGAACTTATTCATACGTGGTTTGGAAGATAGAATACTTTCTAGGATTATGAATTATATGGTCCATTACGTTATAAAAAAAACTACATACACAGAGGACGGGAAATATAAAAATATTGAGGACAGTGAAGTCTTAAATAACAAATAATGATATTATTAACAAATCCACAGTAACGATGGGTATAAATTCTAAACACTGGGACAGGGAAATATAAAAAATATTGTGGAAAGTAAAGCCTTGCCAAAAATATACCATCTTCATTCAGCCTCACATGAATTCCCGGGCGAAGCCGGGTACCTTAGCTAGTCTATATATATATATATATATATATATATATATATACACATATATATAGATTTGAACTACCTGGTACCTCACCTGGAAAAATTAGTTAAAATCTATGTTAATATTTTGTCCTTAATAACTAAAATCTATGCATAATGCACAGGAGACGGGAAATATGACCATATTGAGGACAGTGAAGTATTGCATAAAAAATTAATTTTATCAAAATAGTGCGCAAAGTAAAGCATACCAAAAAAATACCATCACCATTCAGCCTCAAATGAATCCCAGGCGAAGCCGGGTATCTGACCTAGTATATATATATATATATATATATATATATATATATATATATATATATATATATAGTTTTGAAAGGACCTCATTTTCGCCATCTCCTGGGTAGGATCGATGGAAATTTGAAGAAAAATTTCGAAAATCGCATCATGACTACGACCTCAATAGCTGATTTCCCTTAAGGAATATCTGCTAAATTAATTTATGAGTTATCAGGAGGCCGCCCATTTAAATGCGATTATTAAATCATATGAAAAGACGAAACACTTTATTATCTAAAATAACACTTCTAGAATTTATTTAGACAACAAAATGTAATTATATATTGAAGTTAGCCCTAAACTAGACGATGTCGTGGAGTAGTTGCATAAAGCGGGCGTCCCCGGCCGTCGTCTGCCACATCAAGTGGTGTAATAATAAACGATCACCAAGTGGTGATAATAAACACCAAGACGTGTTAATAAACGACCACCAAGTGGTGTAATAATAAACGGCCACCAAGTGGTGATAATAAACACCAAGACGTCTTAACAAACGACCACCAAGTTGTGTAATAATAAGCGACCACCAATTGGTGATAATAAACCTCAAGACGTGTTAATAAACGACCACCAAGTGGTGTAATAATAAGCGACCACCAATTGGTGATAATAAACACCAAGACGTGTTAATAAACGACCACCAAGTGGTGATAATAAACACCAAGACGTGTTAATAAACGACCACCAAGTGGTGTAATAATAAACGACCACCAAGTGGTGATAATAAACACCAAGACGTGTTAATAAACGACCACCAAGTGGTGTAATAATAAACGGCCACCAAGTGGTGATAATAAACACCAAGACGTGTTAACAAACGACCACCAAGTGGTGTAATAATAAGCGACCACCAATTGGTGATAATAAACACCAAGACGTGTTAATAAACGACCACCAAGTGGTGATAATAAACACCAAGACGTGTTAATAAACGACCACCAAGTGGTGTAATAATAAACGACCACCAATTGGTGATAATAAACACCAAGACGTGTTAATAAACGACCACCAAGTGGTGATAATAAACACCAAGACGTGTTAATAAACGACCACCAAGTGGTGATAATAAACACCAAGACGTGTTAATAAACGACCACCAAGTGGTGTAATAATAAACGACCACCAAGTGGTGATAATAAACACCAAGACGTGTTAATAAACGACCACCAAGTGGTGTAATAATAAACGACCACCAATTGGTGATAATAAACACCAAGACGTGTTAATAAACGACCACCAAGTGGTGATAATAAACACCAAGACGTGTTAATAAACGACCACCAAGTGGTGTAATAATAAGCGACCACCAATTGGTGATAATAAACACCAAGACGTGTTAATAAACGACCACCAAGTGGTGATAATAAACACCAAGACTTGTTAATAAACGACCACCAAGTGGTGTAATAATAAACGACCACCAAGTGGTGATAATAAACACCAAGACGTGTTAATAAACGACCACCAAGTGGTGTAATAATAAACGACCACCAATTGGTGATAATAAACACCAAGGCGTGTTAATAAACGACCATCAAGTGGTGATAATAAACACCAAGACGTGTTAATAAACGACCACCAAGTGGTGTAATAATAAACGACCACCAATTGGTGATAATAAACACCAAGACGTGTTAATAAACGACCACCAAGTGGTGATAATAAACACCAAGACGTGTTAATAAACGACCACCAAGTGGTGATAATAAACACCAAGACGTGTTAATAAACGACCACCAAGTGGTGTAATAATAAACGACCACCAAGTGGTGATAATAAACACCAAGACGTGTTAATAAACGACCACCAAGTGGTGTAATAATAAACGACCACCAATTGGTGATAATAAACACCAAGACGTGTTAATAAACGACCACCAAGTGGTGTAATAATAAGCGACCACCAATTGGTGATAATAAACACCAAGACGTGTTAATAAACGACCACCAAGTGGTGATAATAAACACCAAGACGTGTTAATAAACGACCACCAAGTGGTGTAATAATAAACGACCACCAATTGGTGATAATAAACACCAAGGCGTGTTAATAAACGACCACCAATTGGTGATAATAAACACCAAGGCGTGTTAATAAACGACCACCAAGTGGTGATAATAAACGACCACCAAGAGGTGTAATAATAAACGACCACCAAGTGGTGATAATAAACACCAAGACGTGTTAATAAACGACCACCAAGTGGTGTAATAATAAACGACCACCAAGTGGTGATAATAAACACCAAGACGTGTTAATAAACGACCACCAAGTGGTGTAATAATAAACGACCACCAAGTGGTGATAATAAACACCAAGACGTGTTAATAAACGACCACCAAGTGGTGTAATAATAAACGATCACTCATTTTCTGATAACAAAAGAAACAGAACGACTTAGATAACCTAGTCAACTATGAACCACCATATACACCATACATTAGCGATAACCAGTTTTGAACCAGTAAAAATGTTATCTGTAAATAATGAGTGGCCTCCCGTTAACGATTTAGTCATTTACAAACTCTAGAAGTGTTATTTCAAATGATAAAGTGATTTTATTTTAATTATGATTTAATAATCGTCTTTAACTGTGTGGGGGCCCGATAATCGATAAGTGCCTTACAAAATCCCTGAGAAAAGCTCAATAAACATTTCTATAACTGCAATTGGAACACGAGCGACTCTCTCAACACCAGCTGAGGCATCTTCCCGGTGCTAAGGACTAGATGAGATTGGTCGCACTCGTCAAGGCACTGCTCTCCGATCTAGGAGATATGAATAATTACAGGAACAAAGCGAAATCAGATGAAGATTCAGGCGAAATTTTCCTTGATGATAATTCTAAGTCAGATACAAGAACAAGAAGAAAAAATAAATTATGTGCATTATCCCAATCTGCATTAATAATTAATTTTTATCTCCTTGATAACAATTCCTTTCCGGTTATTCCTAAATCAAATATAACCACAACACCATATTCTGCTTGAAACCTGTGAGAAACTTATCATCAATTAAACAAGCACGATAGAGGGATTATTCAACTAAATGTTAATGGGGACCACGTGGCCCGCGTAAACTAAGCAGATTTCTCACCCACTGGGTAAAACTGACACCATCTCTTCTCCATTTTAAGAAGCCAATTTCAAGAGGACATTATAATTTCAGTGGCTATGCTCCCCTTAGTAATTGTTGCGCTAGTAAGAGTGGAGGTTTAGACTAGCCAGAAAACTAAAAAAAAAGGTCCGTCACGCAGTCGCTACGTAAGCTTATCCATTTTGTTTGATCGTTATCAACCTCGATATATAAGCTTTGATTGTAAGACTAATGATAAAGTTCATTAGCGGCCGAAATCGGATCGGTGGTAGAGAGGTCCGTTATTATGAATCTGATCGGAAAATATTATTGAGTCAATCTGTTAAATCTTACGCCCTAATTAAATGTCGTTCATTTACAGAAGGTTTCTTAAAATGTACATGTAATAGTCTGTTCATGTTAATTTTAAGCGTTGTCATTTCGTAGTCATATGCCATTTCTGTTCTCATGTATTAATTATGTATTCAAGCGTGATTTTGTTGTAGCATTCTGAAATTGTGGTATCTTTTGTGACTGATTTTGCTGTTAAATCAGCGAGATCGTTTCTCACAATTCCAGAATGCCCTTTGATCCAGCAGAAGTGTATGTGTACATTATTTTGTTTCTTTTGTAAGTACTTGCCTGATATACAATGCCACAGCTAGTATTGCATATATACGTATACTTGGCTGTTACCTCTCTAGCAATTTTTGTTTGATAGTTACAAAACCTGATATATAAGCGTGTAATGTAAAATTAAAGATCAATTTAATTGACGGCTGAAATCGGAACGTGGAAGGGGGAGGGAATCAAAATTTTAAAAATACCTCCGTTATTATGAGTCGAATAGAAAAATTGTATAGAGCCATTCTTTTTGAAAATTAGATCCTATATAACGTCCTTTGATCAAGCAGAATTGTATGTGTACATTATATTGTATTTCTTGTAAGTACTTATACGATATACAATGCCTTAGCTAGTATTGTGTATATACATATACTTGGCTGTTTACCTCTCTAGCAATTTTTGTTTGATCTTTACAAAAATTGATATATAAGCTTTGCTTGTAAGACTAACGATAAGTTCATTAATAGCTGAAATCGGACCGGTGGTAGGGGAGTCCGTTGTATCTGATCGGAAAATGCTATTGAAACATTCTTGTTAAATCTTTAGATCGTTTCGAACATGTGGGAAATCTGGTTAGTTTACGCACTGCGTGACAGACATTTATATCAAACGAACTTAAGATCCAAATTTTGTTTACACAGAATTCTTGCTGCGAGCGAAATAGACAGTGAGATGTCTTCTGTGTTTCTTTCCAAATTTAAGTAATATAGTTTAGCCTGCGTAAAGGACCTTTCTAGAGAACGTTTAGGTCACCACAACTTTTGGATCACGTTTAGAACAACAACTTCTATTTCAAAATAGTATGTTTTCATAAATATAGTTTATTTGTTGCAGGCAATGGTTCACATCTCGACTGCATACTGCAACTGCACCCGTGAAGAAGTTCTGGAGCAAGTCTATCCAACGGAGAGAGACCCGGAAAAAGTATTGGAAGCAGTCCAAACCCTCGAGAACGATATCCTTAATTTAATAACACCAAAGTAAGTGGCCGTCATTTTATTTAATATAATACTAGCTGTACCCTGCGCGCGTTGCTGAACCACCAACTAAAATACTAAATTATGATAAAGATTTATACAAGGAAAGTTATTGAAATCATTACTGAGAAAAAAGTATGAATTTGTGATTACATCTAAAATCATATATCCCAATTTTAAAAACCAATATCCCAACGTACATTTTATCTGACACAAATACTAACTGGACACGGAAATACAAACTCTTACTTATACAGATTCAAACTTCTAATGTAGGTAGGATGAAAAAATGTAGGCTACGCTTCCACTATAATATTATAGTGGAAGCGTAGCCTACATTTTTTCATCCTACCTACATTAGAAGTCACTTCCACCTGCCAGAATACCAACTCATAAGATTCAAACTTACTGACTCAAATACTTGGAAATGCAACAGTTACACTGAACAGACATTCACCCACCTGATTTATGAATCTAGACTGACTCAAGACATAGGAAGACAGTTAGAGACTCATATTCTTTGGGTTTTTCTTTTATATATATATATATATATATATATATATATATATATATATATATATATATATATATATTTATATAAAATTGTAACCTCTGTCTGTACATTAATTTTTTTCGCGAAATTTCACGATAACTTTTCGTTTCACATGTCATGGACACCATAACTGCATTTTGTTTCTTTCGTGTCTGTTTGTTTGTTTCTTTGTTTGTTACCTTTTCACGCATAAACAGCTGAACCGAATTTTATGAATCTTGGTATGTATATTACTACTAACCCAACTTAGACTTTAGGCTATGTTAATATTCTCTGAGGTGAACAGGAGTGGGGGTTATAAGGAAAGGCTGAAATTAAAAATAGCAATATTTCGTTTCCTAATGCATTTTCGGCAATTATGCACATATCAAAAGTTGTTTATTTTGTTATTTGGAGTAACTTTTGTTATACACACTTTTGTCATATACCTAAGTATGAATGAGTTATACGTTAAAAACTACTGCGAAGTCAACAATTTTATTTGGCACAAAAAACTCAACCGAACCAAACCAAACTCGGTACATGAATTAGCAATAACGCCTTCCTTATAATAAGCCATTAACATTTCTAGGGACGGGCAGGAGTGGGGGTTATAAGGGAGGCCTGAAATTAAATATAGTGATATTTCGTTTCCTATTGGGGTTTCAGCAAATATGTACATAACAAAAGTTGTTAATTTTGTTATTTAGAGAAACTTTTGTTATATACACTATCGTTGTATACCGAATTATAAAGGCGTTATACGCTAAAAATTATAGAGAGTCAACAATTTTATTTGGCACAAAAGACTCAATCGAACTAAATAAAACACTCGGTATGTGTATTAGCACTAACGCCTTCCTTATAATAAGCCATACTAACATTTCTAGGGACGGCCAGGAGTGGGGGTTATAAGGGAGGCCTGAAATTAGAAATAGTGAAATTTCGTTTCCTATTGGGGTTTCGGCAAATATGCACATAACAAAAGTTGTTTATTTGTCATTTAGAGAAATTTGCTCAACAATTCTTTTCAATATGAACTACCAGGTACCTCACCTGGAAAAAATTAATTCAAATTATAATATATTATTATAATATTTTGTCCTTAATAATTTAAATATATGCATAATGCACAGGAATAGGGCAATATGGAGGACAGTGAAGTCTTACATAAAAAATTTATTTTATTATTAACACATCCACAGAAACGACGGGTATTAACCCTAAACATTGGGAAGGGTAAATGTCAAAATATTGTGCAAAGTAAAGCCTTGCCAAAAAAATACCATCACCATCCAGCCTAAAATGAATTCCCGGGCGAAGCCGGGTATCTGAGCTAGTATATATATATATATATATATATATATATATATATATACATAACCAATACAAAGGGAGAATACCTGTTTTGACCTTAAAATTAAACTCCAGCTCTTAGTTGACAAATAGAATCTTTAGCCTGCATAGCATCTTGCAGTTGATTCACAATTATAATAGAAATGAAAAGCCACAGACAACTGGGTTAAAAAACATAGCAGTGATTTTTTGTGGCATGAATTTAGTTTCTGCCAGCAAATGGGGCATTGGTATCGTCCAGCATTGTTGTTGATGTATTCCTCGGGCAGTCAAATAAATTTTCTTTACTTATATGGTTCTGCATCAAATATTCTAAAATTAGAAACAAATTTCAGATTGCTCGGAGACCAGCCCAACACATACACCTTCACTAAGGCTCTTGCAGAAGTGGTTGTAAATGAACAGAGTGGAGTCCTTCCTATAGCTATAGTCAGACCATCAATAGGTATGATCAAATTGACACATATTTCTATACATTTTTATCTAAATTGAATCTTATAACCATTAACAATGAGAATGTTGAAAGAGTTATACCGCAAGAGTTATTATCATATGCAAAAGCACGATCACATAAGAAAAATAAATTCAAACCATTTCCAGTTAACTTCTTGAAGTTAGCCTCAGAGAAATGAGTTAATTATCAGTGGAATAAATGCAAATGAAAATCTCATCAGAGCATGAAGGGCAGAGATCTGCAAAACAGCTTTGTTAGGTCCAGTGCTCATCTTAACACATTCCCTCCACTATTGCGATGGGCATTACTACTCCTTTATTCAAGTAGAATTGATCCAACCTCGATAGCGGGGACAGATAAATAAAATATTTAACCCAACACCTCAAGTACAATATTCTAGAGTGTTAACCACTACAGCACCATCGAAATAATTTGCTTCATTATATATCAGCTTTTAGCAAATTGAGTACACATGACGCGATTTTCGAAATTTGTTTTCAAATGTCCATCGATCCTACCTAGGAGATGAAGTAAATCAGGTCCGTTCAAAACCGAATACATATATATATATATATATATATATATATATATATATTTTTGCCTGTTTATTATTGTTTAACCGTTACCAAACTCGATATTTAATCGTTTTATGTAAAAAGAAAGAACAAGTTCGTTACCGGCTGAATCGGACCAGGGGATTTAGAGGGGAGGAATTTCGAAAATTCGAAATATCTCTGATACTATACGTCGGACCGAAAAATTTTATAAAAGCAATCTTATTGAAAATTAAATGTACTATAAATATTGTTCTATACATATTTTCCGTACAATGAGTATTAACTGAGATATTTGTATTTTATAGTCTTAAGCTTTCAGAGATAGTAGGTCATTCTATGGAAATGCCTCATGAAAAAGTTAACTTCACTTCTCAGATTTCAATGAATTTGACAATTATCCCCAAAAATACTAATTTCATTGGCTTATATCTCCCCGCATTTAAAACATACTTATGTAAATTCAACAAAAGTTACCTCTGTGTCAATATTTGAAAATTACTTGCTCTTCTCCATTTCTTCATTGACAAAGGATCGATTGATTCTTTGAAGTATTCCTCGTGAAAGCTTTCATTTTCTGTTTTTTTTTTTTTTGTTGTTTTTTTTAGTTCAAAATGTATTTTTGGATTATACTGTAATCCTCTGGCTGATGGTGAACAATTCAAAAAGTCCCATTAAATGAGAAATAACTCAACTACATATTCCTCAGGCCTTTCAGAAATTAGGTAAACCTTTAAACAGGGATTAGTAGCAATTTCCAATTTCTCAATCTCAATAATTGCCCAATATGAATAATACATGGTATTTGAGCTCTACCAGCTCCATTTAAGGTGACATATGCCTTAATATAAACAAACCAATGAGTAGGAGTATTGTTTTACATAAAGCAGAAAACTCTAAAGTATTAATAACTGTTGATATTAAAGGTCCGTGTGTGGGGATCTTTTTATTTACTAGCTAAGGTACCCGGCTTCGCCCGGGAAATCATTTTTTTATTTTATTTATTTATTCTTAGGCTGAATAATGTTGGTATTTTTTGGGGGGCTTTACTTTGTACAATATTTTTACATTTTCCCGCCTCAATGCTTAAGATTTACACCCGAGTACAGCGTGCTGGGTATATGTTAATAAAAAAATTATTTGTTATGTACTTAATTCTACAAAATACACAATATTTTTATATTACCCGTTTTCTGTGCATTTTTTTTTATACATAGTATAATCTTAGATTATCGTATTAACCATATTATTCATATACTTATATAGTTAATAAGATAATCTATTAAATACATTTAAGAAGAAACTGGCATCTCTGATTAATGTTTGGGAAAGAGGGGGGGGGGAGGGAGGGGGCAAGACAGTATACTTTGGTCTTCGTATAACAACATATAGCAAAAGTTATTTTAAATAACAAAACAAACAACTTTTGTTATATGCACGTTTGCCGAAAAATGAATATATTACGAAATATCGCGATTTTATATTTCAGACCTCCCTTATAACCCCCGCTCCTGTTCGTACCTAGAATGTTTAATATAGCTTATAATTAGGGAGGTGTTAATACCAAATCGCATACAGAGTTTCGTTTAGTTCGATTGAGTTTTTTGTGCCATATAATTGTTCATTCCCACTATAATTTTTAGCGTATAACTCATCGATACTTCGGTATACGACAAAAGTGTATATAACCAAAGTTACTTTAAATAACAAAATAAACAACTTTTGTTATGTACATATTTGCCGAAAAACTAATAGGAAATGAAATATTGCTATTTTTAATTTCAGGCCTTCCTTATAACCCCCACTCCTGTTTGTCTCAGAGAATACTAATATAGCCAGAAACCTAACCTGGGTTAGTAGTAATATACATACCAAGTTTCATAAAATTCGGTTCAGCCGTCTACGATTCTATAAAGGACATACAGACAAAAATTCATTATTGATGGTTTCAGTGACAGCAGCTTGGCGTGAGCCAATCCCTGGATGGATTGATAACCTGAACGGGCCTACTGGGTTCCTGGTGAGTGCTGGCAAGGGAATCCTACGGACACTCCTATGTGATGAGGATGCCATTGCAGATCTTATACCAGTAGATATGGCCATCAACTTTTGCATTGCAGTCGCCTGGCATGTTGCAGTAAGCAGGTATTATCAAATTATCTCCCTTATATTCCATAAGTAATCCTTTAATCAGCTCAGGTGCAATAGAAGCTGAAAATATCAATATATTTTCGAGGACTCTGGGTAAATGAAAAGTCCTAATAAAAACTATAGTCTTATGTTTTGGAATAATTAAAATAACGCTCTTCTCAAGGGGCGAATATACACAGGGACAACATAATATACATTATGTACAAAGGTTTTTAACATAAACAGTATAAAGCACTCAAAAAGCACAAGGCCGGTGGTTTTCACACTACACTTTTAAACAAGCCAATTATAAACCTCGGTTGCGGTTTTTCCTACGGCCTTCTATACAGCGAACGACTCGCTCAGGAACGTTCACCCACTTGGCTTAGTGTCATATCCGGTGACTGGAACATAGCATTTCCGGAGCGAATCGCCGCTACAATCTTGACCAAAACATGGCTTTATGACACATCATTTCACACAAAGTAGAAGTTCATTGTAAAGAATATTTGGTATTAAACTTTAAAATGAAGTGGTTCATGATATAAGAGCTTATTATTAATATGGCATGATTAGGAGTGGGGGGTTTGCCGAGAGCTGAAATCTGAAAAATGGTAATATATGGATTAATATTCAAGACAGATAATAAATGTATATAACAATACAATATATATATATATATATATATATATAATTTTGAACGGACATCATATCCTTAAGGGAAATCTGCTGACTCCCAGGTTTATCAAAAAAATAATTAACAATGAGAAGTCCTGGATGCTCAAGCAGGGCTGTTAGCATGGCTTAACTAGATTGGAAATCTCAGGCGAAATAAATTGCTTTTACTATTATTATTTATTAAGTTGCATTATTTATTTAGCTACTAATTGGGTCGGGTTATCTACAGGTTACCACGCTTTTCTTGCCAGGGTAGGACTAAGGAATTTATTTAATGAATTCGTCCCTAAATAAAATCCTATTGCCCAGGCAGGAATTAAACTCGCCTCTCTAGTTTTGTCATGACAAGGCTAACGCTTTAACTCACGGCTAAACTGAGCCTCTTTTACTTTTTTTTATATTTGTTTTCTCAATAACCATAACTTTATGTTTCCTAATTACTGACTATGTTTCAAAATAAACTTTATTTTAGGGCAAACAGTATAGTGGTATACAACTGCACTTCAGGAGCAAGAAACCCTCTTCGCTGGAAAGACATCCAACTGTGGGGCCATCAATACCTCACCAAGTACCCGACTTCCCACATATTTTGGTATCCAGGTGGATCGTTTAAAAAATTCAAGATCACCAATTTTACAGCACGCATCCTGTTTCAAGTCATACCAGCACATATCATAGACCTTTTGATGAAAGTAACGGGGAAAAAACCGATGTGAGTCATTTTTACGTTCATTTAGACATGTAGATACATTCATTTTCTCCATCAGATATTGATTTATCCATTTACTGTATTTGCAGAATGGTGAAGTTACAAGAAAAACTACTGAAAGCAGCTCACACTCTAGAGTTCTTCACAACTAGGGAATTTAAATTTTACAATGATAATATGATGGAGTTGTGGAAATATCTTTCCCCTGATGACAAAGTTACTTTTTACTTTGACATAAATAATTTAGATTGGAAGGACTACCTTGAGACATATGTGCTTGGGGCAAGATGCTTTATACTTAAAGAAAGTGTTGACTCAATTCCAGATGCTAGAAAACGTTTAACAAAGTAAGTTCAGAGAATTTATGAGATTTTTACAATATGTACCAGCAATTACTACACAATACATTTTAATAAAAAAGCCGTCACGCAGGGGCTGCGTAAACTAAGCAGATTCCCCACGTGAAGTAATACAATAGAGAAATCTTTTTCTTCGAGAGCCGAACAGTTACGGAAACGGCCGAACTATCTTTCGGCGGAAACGAATAGAACCGACCTTAGCTCATCTCGTCTCCTTGGTTATACGGACACACTTAATAAAAATGCAAATATCTCGGTTAATATTCAAGATAGAGAATAAACGTAATAACAATATTTATAGTACATTTAAATTGCAATAAGTTTGGTTCTATACAATTTTTCGATCCGTAGTAAGGTAACAGAGATAATTAGAGATATCCCCCCTCCCACTGTTCCCATTTCAGCCGTTAACGAACTTGATCTTTCTTTTTACATAAAACGATTAAATACCGAGTTTGATGACGATTAAACAAACGGACCTCATTTTCGTCATCTCCTGGGTAGGATCGATGGACATTTGAAGAAATGTTTCGAAAATCGCGTCATGAATACGACCTCAATAGCTTATTTCCCTTAAGGGAAATCTGCTAAAATGCAAATATCTCTGTTATATTCAAGGTAGAGAATAAATGTATATAACAATATTTATAGTAAATTTAATTTGTAATAAGATTGGTGGACCTCAGGTTAGCCATTTGAGTTAAAGCGTTGACCTTAATGTCACATGGTAAACCTAGAGTAGCGAATTCGATTCTTGCCTGGGCAAAGGAAATTATTTAGTGACGAAATTCATTAAATAACATCCTAAGTCCTACCCTGGCCAGAAAAGGGTGTTAACCTGTAGATAACCCGTCCCAATTAGCCTGAGTTGCAAAAAATGGACGCTAATAAATAATAATAATACGATTGGTTATATACAATATTTCAATCCGACTTATAGTGACGGTGATATTTTGAATTTTTTAAATTCTCCCCCTCTAAACCCCCCCTCCCACTAGTCCGATTTCAGCCGTTAACGAACTTGATCTTTCTTTTTACATAAAACGACTAAATATCGAGTTTGGTAACGATCTAACAAAAATTGCGACCGCTAGAGCGGTAACAGACAAATATATATATATATATATATATATATATATATATATATATATATATATATATATATATATATACAGTTTTGAACGGACCTCATTTTCGTCATCTCCTGGGTAGGATCGATGGACATTTGAAGAAAAATTTCGAAAATTCCGTCATGAGTACAACCTCAATAGCTGATTTCCCTTAAGGGAAATCTGCTAAAATGCTTACTTTAAGGGAGATGGCATGCGAACTCTGGACACTGTGCGTGTGTATATATTGTTGCGTGAAAGATTGGCAGAGAGAGCCGCGTGTTCGATCTAATTAGGGCCAATCTATGTAGGGTCGCCGACAGAATCTAATTAGGGCCTCCAGGAAGTTCTGGACCTTTCCTTGGCTAGGCCCTTCTACAGGTTTTTTTTAAGGGAACCTTACAGTACCCCACGGTTGAGTTGACGCTCGACGGTCTTCGAGGGATGTTCAGCACTACAGTGCGACTTAGCGCAGTGCGATAAAGTGTGGTGCCGTGAAGAACAGTGTTGTGCCGTGACTGTAAGTAACAGTTCAGTGCCGTGTTTAAGGCAGTGCAGTGCCGTCCTTTTGTGAATTTCAGTGACCGTGAGTGAATTATTGGACTGTTTTTATAAGAAGAAAAGTCCGTCACGCAGCGTAAACTAAGCAGATTTCCCACGTGAAGTTTTACAATAGGGAAATTTCACGAGAGCCGAGCCAATCAAGGAAACGGCCGAACTAGCTTTTGGCGGTAAAGTAACTCTCGTCCGTTAGGCGCCCCGATTTAATAAAAATGCAAATATCTCAGTTAATAATCAAGATAGAGAAAAAATGTATATAACAATATTCATAGTAAATTTAATTTTCAATAAGATTGATTCTGTACATTTTTTCGATCCGTATAGGAACGGAGATATTTCGAATTTTTGAAAATCCTCCCCTCTAACCCCCCCCCCCTCTCACTAGTCCAATTTCAGCCATTAGCGAACTTGATCTTTCTTTTTACATAAAACGACTAAATATTGAGTTTGGTAACGATTAAACAAAAATTGCGACCGCTAGAGCGGTAACAGACATATATATATATATATATATATATATATATATATATATATATATATACAGTTTTGAACGGA
The DNA here is from genome assembly GCA_019009955.1 of Riptortus pedestris. Taxonomy (NCBI): domain Eukaryota; kingdom Metazoa; phylum Arthropoda; class Insecta; order Hemiptera; family Alydidae; genus Riptortus; species Riptortus pedestris. Next base: position 21,297,113 of record CM032231.1, read on the forward strand.
CCTCATTTTCGTCATCTACTAGGTAGGATCGATGGACATTTGAAGAAAAATTTCGAAAATTCCGTCATGAGTACAACCTCAATAGCTGATTTCCCCTAAGGGAAATTTGCTAACAGTAACACTATCAGTGTAATACTGTGAGTAGTAATAATTAACAAAGAGTATTGTGCATTGTGAAATAAATCGTGGAGTGAAAAACTGTGAAACTTGTGTGTGTTTAATTTTGCAATCCAAAAGAACTCTTGTTAACAACGTTTATTACTGGTTTTGTAATAAAATGTAACAATATATATTTATATGAGGTTGTACACACAATGCAATTTTCAAAAAATGTATATAGTTTTGAACAGACCTTAAAGTGTCATCTCCTGGGTAGGATTGAGGAAAATGTGAGGATATTTTTCGAAAATCGCATCATGAGTAAAACTTCAATAACTGATTTCCCTCAAGGGAAATCTGCTAAAAAGTATTCTATAAAATATTTATAACTTGAAAACTATCTTATTTAAATTGACAGGGTGAATGATATATATATATATATATATATATATATATATATATATATATAGAGAGAGAGAGAGAGAGATATTTAAAAATATAGAATTCAAAGTCATTTAACCAACTGTACCTTTATTTTGCAGGATGTACATTCTTCATCGACTTTCTCAACTATCAGTTCTTGTAGGGATTAGCTGGCTCTTAATTAGCAAATCTCCATTGACAAAGAAGACCCTTTTCTCATTAATAGGTATTTTATTGAAGACTGCTAAGAGTTTTAGAACATTACCGTCATAGTAATTTAATATATCTAACTACATAAGGTATAAAGTATTCATGGCCAAAGAGAATATGATGTTGTTTTCATATTTTAGTTTATATATAAGCACCTCAAGTTGTAATTGTGCCTACTTAAGCTGCCTATACCTTCATCAGTCAGCTTATGCAGGCTACAAAGGGAAGTAACTCCTTTGCAGAAGGCAACATAAATAACTGCATACCCTTGAGGACCTTTTCACTCCCTTCTTCATTCATTTGAAAATTAGGACTTTCTATTCATCGGAATAAATACCAAGGGTAATCTGTAGTACATCATCAGCACCTGTACTAAGAGAGGACATTTTTCAAAAGTTTTCCATTGAGAGATAAATGTAATTTTATGGTTAGGAAATTTACTTGTCAAACAATGTCACTCAAAGGAATGGAAAATGTTTTTACCAACACTATATGTTGAAAATGTGAATAGTATGTATAAAAATGTAAATAATATCACAAAAAAAATTTCTTCTATAACTATTTAGCAACATTAATAAATTAAGATTTCATCTTTGTTCTATACAATAATGTTAGTTCTATTTTCAATATTTAAAATTATATTGTATTGAAATATAAAACTTGAAAAAGACAGCTGTCATATTTCCATGCTAATATATTGTATTATAAAAACATTTTTGGACTTATAAAAACAATTCTGTCCCAAAAAGTGTAAAGTTTTATTATATATATATTTAATATTATGTGAATTATTTCTTAAAGCAAGGTAGTTGAGTATCTTATCCAGAAGCCTTACTTCTTTCCTGTTCCTCATATTCTTTATAGTACATGAATATACAGTACAATGCTTAGGCTATATATACACTTGCTGATGAAATGACAATTATTATTTGAGACCTCACAAAATTTTCAAAATGTTATAACTTTTGAATGCTCCTTCACACAATGATTTTGGTTTCAAATTGTTAAAAAAAATATTTTTTTTTCCCCAAGCAGAGTTTTTGCTAACTTCAAATATGTCAATGGAAGTATTGGAAGTGCTTTTCGAGTTTCTCTCAGGACCATGGCATTCAGATACCAAGGCCGGGGGAGGGGGGGGGGCAGTAAATACTCCAGTCCTTCTCATGTGAAAACCTTACGAGATCATTAATGGAACCTGGAACGTAAGGAAACTGCTGCTAGGAGGTAAGTAAGCTAGAAGAGGTAAAATATTAAATAAACAGAACAAAAACAGAGTGGGCTTTTCAAGTGGGTTTATGTGAGGCTCAATGGCAACAGAAGGAGAATCATCTCCAGATCATTTCAAAGTGATCTGCAGTGAAGTGTGGTAGCTATGAATTCTATAGCTTTGTCATTAAACAAAAATGTGAAGAGAAAACTCCTACCAGGTAAAAGATCAGCTGCTGATGATAAAGGTAAGTTGAAACATGTAAATTCAAAACAAGCACATTTTCCTACATCAGAATACTCAGAAGCAGTTTATGACCAAATTCAAGAAAAAATATATATAACCTTATTGAAAGACAATGTTGTAATTATGGGAGGCTTTTAATACTGTAAGTGAAGGTAATCATGGTGACAAAACAGCTGTGGGAAAATGACCAAGAAAATAGAAACAATTAAAGTAAATACTAATGCCAATTTTTAAGGAGAATAATTTTATGATAAAAAATATCTTTTTTGAAGCTCCATAAAGAAGACACATTTGGAACCTAATCAACTATCTGCCAGGCAGGAGCTGAAACAAACTAGCAGCTTGAAAAAGTAAAAATCTTTAGAACTTTAAGATGACCTAGTTTCAATCAGGCTAATTCAGAGAGAATCCCCTTAGAAGACACTAAAAAGGGGCAAATCCAAGATGATATAACATTTGTATTAAGTGTGATATAACAGATTATTTTGGGGGTTCTGTTTATTCGTCGAAGAGAATGAAAAACTTCTGGCTTGCAGGGGCTGGTTAAATTAAACATATTTCCCCCATGTTGGAATGCCAAATTGATGATTTTATCTTTTCTCTGTTTCTCCCTTAGATTGAATCCCATGAAAACAGGAATTTAAATGTTTTGATAAGGACTCATTAAGGTTGACATCTTCACTTTGATGAAAGGGTGGAGGCCTCTGAGTAAGAGGATTGCCCTGTCGGAAAGTAATACTCGTGATGTAAGTAGTAACTTCTGTATTTAGTTACAAGCTCCTGAAGTGACACTGTTGGAGATGTGAGACATGTAGAGCTTTTTAAAATAAGCGCACTGCTAATATAGTGTTTATGGGAATGCCCTTACAACTAAATGAAGGAATTGAAATGTAAACTCATGTCAAGATGTTTAGTGAATCAGGTACTCAAAGTAAACATAAAGTAGATGTTAAAAAAGAAAATTTTATTGTTAATATCAGATGAGTGGGAGTGGAGGTTTATTGAAGGCTGAAAAGTAAAAAATGCAAATATTTCGCTTAATATTCGAGATAGAGAAGAATGTGTAAAAATAGATTTAGAAAAAGCTTTTGATGCTGTTAAATATTGATGATGACTGAGTGAGAAAATAGAAATAGATTGGAAAGTCAGGGTTAATTTGAAACATTGAAAAAACCTGAGTAAATAAATGAGTGGGAATGAGAAGCTTGCATTAAGAAAGGTGTAAGTCAAGTGTGCCCTCTAGTCACCTTTTCAGTTCAATATGCTCATTGAAGAGGCTATAATAAAAATGGCATTGCACTGATAGCAAAGTCCAAAGTAGAAATTAATAGAAAGCCACATGTCCTAGATCAGTTTAAACTAAAGATAAATGCATATAAATCAAAAGTTCTGGTAGAAGAGAAGGAACAAAGCCTAGGAAATATAAATATTAGAATTGGTAACATTAAACTTGAAAAAGTAAAAGAGCTTCATTAACTAGGAAGGATCATCACTGAAGGCAATGATTAATAGACCTCCAGTTGAAAGAATAATAGCACTGGTTAAGCTGGCTCTAATACAAAAATAGTATTTTAACTGTCAAGCATAAAAATATGGAAAAAGAAAATAGTAGCCTACAAATTAAGTTCACACGTAAACAATTCATACAAAGTCGGGTCCAGAAAAAAAATGTTGGTGGCACACATGTCTTGGTGGAACAGCAAGATATTTCAAATCCAGTGATTTTTCAAAGCAAAAATCAACCAAGGCAGACAAAACCGTAACCCCTTCGTTGAAATCAGTTCTGCGATAAGCTAGGGAAACTCTTTAGCCAAAATCGGAGTCGTGGTGGCACAGTGGCTTTATATTGATTCAACTCACTCATGAAATTTTTACTACACCAGCACCAACAGTTTGCTACCCAACAGCTGGCTTATGATATCCCGTAGTTAACTTCCGTATATTTTTACATTACCTTTGCCATTAGATAAGTAGTAATTTATGCATTCTTTTATCACACACAATTTCTTTACATTAGGTAGTAATTAAAACAATTATAATAATTTTAATTATTTATTTATTTATACAAAATGACTCAGCACTTAAAAGTGCTTTTAATGTTTTATCACTAAGAATTATTAGATTCTTTTTGATCGGCTTTACAAAAAATAAAAAAATACTTAATGTAATTGATAAAGGTGAGCAGACCAAATATAGATTATAGATACCAATAAGATTACTTGGTAAAAAGGTCAGGATATTATAAGTATTAATTGCAATTTCATAAACCTGTCCATAACGATAGCATCAGTTTCATCAAGGCTTATCACCATAATGGAAAAGTGAACATATGAACATTTAAAGTAGGCATTTAAATTGTTTAGTCAATGAGCACAAAATAAGCACACAAAATTTAGAGATTCTTTAGTCTGACCTTTAACCAATTAATTTTATTAAATGAATTAAACAAGAATAAATATTAATAATTTTGGATAATTGAGGATTAAAAATATTAACTATAGCAAATTTCAGTGATGTTATGTAATTATATTAAAAAAAAAAGTTTTCTTCTAATAAACTTATGTATTCAAAAATAAATAAATGGCCTGCAGAATTGATACCATATAAATTAGACTACAACATACATCATAATTCTAATCAGTCAATACATGGACAAATTAAATTGTAATCATTCATTTTAACAATAATCATATGCCCAATTACAGAATTCAATGTGAAATATGTTTAGTGAGAGAGAATCACTTAACTAATATGTGGGTTGAAAAATTAAAGCAATCTTAACACAAGCACAAATATTTACTTTACTGAAAAATCTTTAAATTAGGTTTGAATCATATTGAATTATGATTGTACTATAAGTTACAACGGTTTTATCTCACCCATCCCCCAGAAATATGCAACTGAGATAGAATAAAAAACTCAAAAATCATGAAACATCAAAAATTTATTTTCGGGACACAAAGTAATTTCTTCAATGCATTACAAACCTTATTTCAGGCTTAAATCAATTTATAGCTATAAATTTAGAATACTAGAAATATTGCACTTAATAAAAATCAAAATTTTAATCCCAACATAAAAATTATTATTGTACCAATACAACAGCAGGGTAATATGATTTTACCCTCACTCTTATTATAGTAACTTAAAGAGAGAAAAACTTCAACAAATTACTTACATTGTTACTGAAAAGAAACTACATATATAATTCTGCTATTAAAATTGAGGACAGAATAATAGAAACACATAGAGCACTTAAAATGAACCTAAGGCTTCCAAAAGTAATTCCAGAGCAGAATAAAATTAAAACGAATTAGGAATAAGAAACTTTAACCCCTTTTCAAGTTCAATTTTCCTAGTTTTGATTCCATTTCCTCCACTAGAGATTTGAAGACTTTTGGAATAGAATATGGAAAAATGGAATCAGATTATTTTCAGGAGTTTCCTGGCTCAGATGATTTAGGGCCATTATACTTTCTGTTTTGCGGCAATCGACGCTAATAGCTTGTTTCCAGAAATGAATGTAACAAGCCCAAGAGCAAGGAGATACTTCAAAGTTTCAAACATATTTAGCTGTAGCCAGAATAGTCCAAAAAGGCAGAATATACCTAAAAAAAATAATCATTAATAATATGAAGCAGTAGTCCATACAGTTATTATTTTAAATGCCATTAAAAGGATTGAACACAGCTATTGAAGAATATATTTATAACAGGGACAGAAAAATTTATAATATTTTATAAATCTTTTAAAGATTGAGATTATTTTTTATGATGAATTATTTTTCAAAATGTTGTTTGACAATTAAATATTTTTTTAATAGATTTACTACACTTTAAATCTTGAGATTACATTTTCTAAAGCGCCAAGAATAAAATGTAGTCTTAAATTATTTCATTGTTTGCATTTGTCAGGAATTTACTTAATACAAATAAAATAATAAGAAAAAAGTTGGGTTTATTTTTCCAAAGGACTTATGACAAAAACATCCATAATTACCTCCTAATCCAAGGTGAAAACCTAATGTACTTGGATAAATGTTGAAGTTCGAAATGTTGATACCAAGTTTAAACCACTGGAAAAAAAAAGACAAAATATATCAATACTGAGCAAAAGAAATATTTAAAAATGCATATTATCCATTAGTATGGGCTAAAGATTGACAACATAACACAATTATAAACATGACCCCAGATTATCAAATTGACTTCTGTTAATGGATATCCAGAGCAAGACTAATGCCAACTTCTCTATATTACTGCATGCCTAATAATAGTGTACACACCAAGTGCTGTGCAGAGGGTGTTTGTGCACATATTCTCAAAGCAAGGACGCCTTGTTATTATCTATGAGGATCTAGTTGCCCTACAAGCTGTATGATACTATGGTCATCATGACACCCCCCCCCCTTCTCCTACTCTTCTACAGCACCTTCCCTAGGAGCCCAACATCAGTTTACAGCTAGCTGTCCTGCTGTCTCCACGACACTTTGATCTAATCATGAACAACCAGTGTCGGAATTTTATTCAGAACATGCTCTCAACTACTAGCAAAAGACACTCGATGTGTAGACTCACAGGGAATCATCTCTAAAGAACTGAGGGCCCGTTCCAGATCATGGATCAGCAATGAGGATGACAATGGCACAGTAGAATTTACTTCCTCCGACCACCTCACTATGGGACACTAATCCCTTTCCTCTATTGTTTATTGTAATTACTAATACACTTATATAAAAGAATTAAAGATTAATTTCCATCTTTTCCAATATCTCAAACAATTGAAGATAATTCATTATTTCGCTCTCTTTCCCTCTTATGCTTCCTTTTTTTACAAAGAATGTAACGCCTTTACCAAAATAAAATACAGACTGCTTAAAAAGAGGAACTTATTCCCTCTTTTCCGGTATAACATATAATTTATTAAAATTGATGAAAGGGTTTTGTATGGTGAATAACACCTTTTTATGAGTCCTTCAAATGCCTAGATGCTTTATCGATATGCTTCGTTTGTGCAATAATATAGTCGGCTCTAAAGGATTAAGTATGTTTGCTCTTATCATTTACTCTTTGTTTACATTCACAGTTAATAAGTACTTTCCTCAACAATCAATTATATTCTTTACACATACATTTATATTTTTTGTAATTATTTGGTGTTTAGCTCTTGAATATTCATCGTATAATTCAATATGAGTTAAAAAGCAAAGTTAAAGAATGGGAGAGCAACTCTAAAATTATTAAGAAAAGATATTTATCAAATTTATTAGGTAGAAAAATCTTTGATAGTGAAAAAGATAAAAAATTATTGCTGGACTTCAAAATGTGTTCAAAGTGAAGTATACTCATTTGACAACTCTGATATAAGATTATATGAACAAATTTGAATTGTCAAAATTTGGGAGACTGAATTATTATTTCCTTTATAGGAAGATATAAAGAATAGGAATGATGTTAGTTCCATAACTATAATGTTAATTTCCTAAAGTTTCAGTAGGTTTATGTTAATCATCCTACAAATACTGGATGCTTGAATTAATTTGTGGCAAACTTTTTCGAAAATTAAGGTTTTTCCTGCTTTTTGTTCATTCCCATGCTTTAAGACATTTACTGATTGTTGAAAAGTCAATTCCCAATTCTTCTCTCAAAATCAAGACTTTTATTAAACCAAGCAAACCACTTTCAAATCGTTTGCTCAGCTAGAGCACGTTCTCCATAAACATTCAAGAAAATTCAATGGCTTTCAGAAGTTTCTTCATGCTAAAGTAATGATAAACTTGCTGCAAAAACACTACATTCAGTATGAAGTTAGATACATTTGATAAAGATTAGTTATTTAGGCTTTCAATTCATAGCAATTGCTAAAAAAGAAGGTGTTTTACTCACAAGAATAAAAAGTAAGAGGAGTGGCAGAAACACAAGGCCAGTGAATAGGTTGGAAACAAATACTGGTGGCCGCTTTTCAGGTTCCCTGAATAAATGCTGTACAGAATAAAATGTGTTAATTTTAGAAAAGTATTAAACTTAAAAGTATATAAATAAATTAATTAAGGAACAATCAAACAAACCTTAATTTCAGGTTTAAGAGAGAAGAGGGCCTGGTGGCTTGTCTTTGCTTTAGGCTCACCAGCAAAACTCAACTTAACATTAGCTGCATGCCACTGAAGAGAATTAGAAAGAACACTGTCTCCAGCTATAATTTCAAGAGAATAGACACCAGACAGCTGTCCGAAGTCAGAAGCTTTAGCCCCAATATCCTGTAAAACAAAACACATTTTAGATCACCTTTAGATTTTAAATCTAAACAAACAACAAAGACTTTGTGGAGCTGGCTGGAGGCATCTTGATTGTACAGACTCATTACATTACCCTCTAAATGACAGCAATTTTAATCACTGAAACCAGAAGCGGAAATCAATTATATACAGAAGGACATCTTTTATTTCATGAGCTAAGGGGCTAGACTATAATATCGCCACATAATTATTGTTTATTTAGGCAGAGCACACAGTTTAAGTTGAGCACCCTCTTAGAGTATACCTATTTCTAGAGTCAGGATGACACTTGCCTTGAGGCTAAAGCCGCAGTCTTACCTCAGATGTTTGGTAAGACATCTATCAAACTTCATCCCTCTGTCCCTTTCCCAGATCCTCATTTATATTCTTTATCTTCCTAGGATTTGATTTTTTGGCTTGTTTAAATGGCATTTGTGTTTACTCTAAAGTTGAAACAGTATTTATCTATTTTTTTTCTTGTTTTTGCAAAAATAAAATCTGATGTGGACACCACATGAAATGTACTCCAATTAAATTAAATATACGAATTGTTTTGCTGCAACTCATTTAAAATTATTTAATTAATTATAATTATTATTTATAAAAACTTACTTTGTGCAGCTGAGGATAATCGGGAGGGATTATCTACAAGTTGAGACCCTTTTCTAGTCAGGATGTGACCAAGGATTTCATTTAGTGAGTTCTTCACTAACTAAAAAAGACACTAACTCCTATTGCACAAGGGGTTCAAAATCAAGACTCTAGGTTTACCAAGTTCAATAAAAGTAAAACCTTAATTGCAAAGATATCCTGAGCTCTGAATTATTTTATTTGAAAATCATATACAATACTTCCATCCAATTTAATGCATTTGATGAAAAACAGGACCTATACAAATTCTTTGTATCTCTGATAGGTAGGGAGAAATTGTCAATGTTTCAGCATAGTTTCAATATAACACGGCAATTTCAGAAAACCATGTTGAAGGCTGAGGTCAATAAATAAAAGCACAGTCCATCTCTGTAACGTTGTATATTAAAATTCCTCTGTATATAGTTTCATGCTTTATAGGGTGTCTCCTCAGGTGCTCAAATAGTAAGCACGAAAGTTCACTTAATAAGCTCCTGAATAGAAGCTCTAAGGTGCATGAAACATGTAGAGAGAAACTTAAATATTCTCAGTTATAGTGGCGGGTTGTGCTATTATTTATTAACCTTGATACTTCATCTGGTGTAGATTTGCAGATTGACATGACAAGGCTAACATTAATAAGCTACATTACTTACAAGATCAAGTTTATAGCCATTGCTAGAGTCTCTCTCTGTAACAAATATAAGTTCCTGGCCAGTTACAGTGTGGAACAGTCTCACAAATGCCTGATGCACAGAAATAGGTTTGTTGGAAGATTTCTCTCTTAAACTAAACCTCAAAGCCAAACGTTGAAGAGAATCAACTTCCAAGGGCTGTGGTAGTTTTTCTGGATAGACCACCCTAAAACAAAAGAAAATCACAGTTAACTACCTGTGGAAAAAGTACCCTCAAAGAGTTTTGTGATAAGGTTTGATATCAACTTCCAATTATCAAAGTGACTGTTTATGTTTAATCTAAAGAAATTTCATATTGTGAATGCAAGACTATCTACAGTGTAGGTAAGCTACTCTTTTGTTTAGATTCCATGGTTGCATTTTTGAGCCAATGCAACCAATAAAGTATAAAAAAAAATTCTGTCACTCAGGGGCTGTGTTAACTAAGCAGATTTCCTATCTATGGCACGTATCTGTATTTATCTCAAAACTTCAATGAGAACGATATTTGGTATTTGGACTCATAAAAAAATTATTCATAATATAACAGCCTATTGTTAATATGGCATGAATAGGAATGGAGGTTTAATCTAGGCCAAAAACTAAAAAATGCAAATATCTTGGTTAATAATCAAGATAATAAAAAAATGTAGATGACAAGATTTATAGAACACTACATTTGCAATAAGATTGTTTCTATACAATAATTTGATCTGGCGCTTAATAACGGGAAAAATTACGATTATTTCATCCGATTTATTTCGATACGATCGGATTTCAACCATTAACGAATTTAATCTTTCTTTTTACAAAAAATAATTAAATATCAAGTTTGGTACATCAAACAAAAATTGTGACAGCTAGAGCATTAGCAGACAAATATATATACACTCAACCGCAAAAAAAACTGGACTCTTCATTTTTGTTGTATTAAAAGCTAATTTTCAGCAATTTTCTTTATGTGGGTATTCTAGTTATTACAGAGAATTTAGAGTCTAAGTCCATTGAACTAATCCCTTCAGGATTAGTAAACAATTAGATAAAACTCAGATTAGATTTATTTGTCGTGAAGTTGATCTATTCTAAACTGTAAGTAGTTTTTCGCATATTTAAACATCTTTAATTATTAACCAAGCATTTTCTTTAATTAATGTTTTATTTTTATATCGGTCCAGAATAATGGGTCTTTCAAACTTAGATGGAAGGCCGGAGCTTACGTTACATTGCCGAAACACTTGGGGTAGCGAAGTCTACCATTCACTGTAATAAAAATAAAGAATATTTTTTTTTTTAAAATGTGTTAATTTATCTTTTTCTTTTTTTTTTTTTTTTTTTTTGTAAATAATCAATAAAAATTATTCACTTTTGGCAGATTTTGTTTAAATAACCTATAGATTAACCAATTATTTTAACTAAAAAGATTAATATACATATATATTAAGTATTTAACAAAATTATAAGACTAAATCTAAGTGTCCGGTTTTTTTTTTGCGGTTGAGTGTATATATATATATATATATATATATATATATATATATATATATATATATATATATTATATATTTATATATATATATATATATATATATATATATATATATATATATATATATATCAACAACCTTTCGTCATATCCAAGGTAGGATTGACAGGCATTTCTAGAAAGTTTTTGAAAATAACACCATGAGTACAACCTCAATAGCTGATTTCACCTAAGGGAAATCTGCTAATACGAGGAGAAAATAAAATATTCTTCCTACTCTACCAGAAGTAAGAATAAAAGTTAAAGAAATGTAGAAATTATTCAAAATATACAAAGACATAATCATTTGTGTTAATGCGATTTAAACTTGTCTAGCAGCGAGGAGGGAGTAACTTTAGTGATAAAAAATAAATAATATGATAGCTGAGAAAAAATCTTACTTATTATATTTTGGCTGAAGGAAATGGTCAGAGTCAACAGGAGCAATGAGAAGAGGATCAGTTACAACCAACTGACCAGTGATTTTTACCTGAAGTATATTGTTAGCACCACCTATGACAACAGGATCTGGAGAAGCAACTGTGATAGAAGCTTTGTACAAGCCAGGTGAGATATCTGCTGGCAATTTAACTGAGTACAAAGTTCTGAAAACAATGAAGTAATTTGAATTAATAACAAAATCTTTTAAACTAGTCAAATTATATATTATATTATTTGTTGAAATGATATACTCCTTTCTTAAAACTCCTTTTTAAAAGCTACCAGCCTATTTTGTTTCTTAAAAAAAAAAAACCCCATCAAACTACTTACAGCTTTATTTGAGCGAAATTAATAATTTTTTCTAGTTATAAAAAAAAAATATCCTACTTGCTAATAGATCTTCAATAAATTTATACCACTTGCACTAATATTACTGTTAGGCATATTATACGGAAACAGTGCCACCACTAATAAAGGAAGGGCAGCCCCCCAGAAACTTGAATATTCTTTGCAAAAAAGTTTACTTTTATTGAAGTCCTAAATAGTTACAAATATTAAGTAAATCCATGTCTCTTAGTTGACAGCCCTCCCATGTGACTTCATAGTTTTGCTAATTGTGTAGAATTTAACTGAGTCCATTTGTAGTCGTTTAATAAGTTGGTATTTTTATTTGTACTCAAATACATAATGTAACAAAAATAGATTCATTATCCACTCTTAAAGTTTACCAAATCATATATACAAATAAATCTCAAAAGTTAGTCTGAAATACCCATCAAATTTGACAAGGATATTTTTTGTATGAGTTTTAGAGTCAAGTAATGAATCTGAATATAGTTTAGTCTATTTTTTTCCCCAACAAACAGATACCCCCAAGTAAAACGGTAAGATTAAATTAAATAGATATTTGAATGGAAAGCATACAATCAAAAAAACTGAAACAGAACAATCAGTAGAATGGGACAATGCTGTCATTTTGAAAAGAATGGATGAATGGACTGATAACAGTTATAATGAAACTGCGAGGACAGCAACAAATTGTTTCACAGTTATGGCAACAATCCATCACTACTTTGCAACTGAAGTAACAAAAATGGAGTAGAACTGAATTAACCGTTATATAAATATGATATTTATTTCCTGATATCTTATTGCAATGAGTTATTCCAAATTCTGTTCTAAACTTTGACAATTTACTCATGGCTAGGGCCCGACAGTGAACGCTTCACAATGCACAATCTAAAAATGTATGGATTTATTTGCAGTAAATGCTAAAAACATAATTAGATACACAGACAAGCCACTAGTGTCAGCAGCAATAATCCTTATATTAACTAACATGTTTTCATCACTGACCTACATCTTAAATAAACAAACATCTACATAAGAGTTCAACTTATAATACATTACGATATGATAACATTATTGCTTTATTGAAAAGTGACTACTAAGAAACTAAATAAAAAAATGTAAAATAAATGAAATGATTTAGTTAATTGTTGACCAAGGGAATCATGAAATATTAATAAATATCTATTTCTTTTTGCTTTTTTGCAATTATTATTATTTTTTAAAATAAATATTTAATATATATAAATATATATATATATATATATATATATCTTAATTTCATGAACTATTAATAAGAGAGCAAGGTAACAGACTTATTAGCTTAATATTCACATGACAGGAATGAGACTGGCTGAAGGATTAACCCCTATTAACAAGAAATTATTTATTCCTTTCTCTGTTTTTATTTTAATTCTTCAGATTGCGAGATACATATTTTTTTTCATTACCTCACTTTTTGTGGTTTTGATCTAGTTTGCTCTAAATGAATCAGAAAAATGAAAGAGGCAGGTTCTGGAACTATAAGACTCATAATAAATATTTATTTCTATTAGTTTAAAATTAATTGTAAAAAATTAAAAAGAAACAACTTGAAGATTGTAATTTAAATGTAGGTAAGAGAATATTATTTTAAAAGTACTTAAATTTTTTAGTTTATTAATCTAGTTACTTCTTTAAAACAATAATTTTAGCATAAGTTATATATACCTATACTCTATAGGTATTTAGCAAATGAGTGCTCACAAAGACTCAAAATTAAAATGCTTGACCCAAGAGCCGATGAAGAACTAGTTACAGAGCTATGGCGGGAATGCACAAGCAGATACTTGTTGATTTTAAACCCTGAAGAAGGCAACAAGGCCACAAAAAACATGCAAGCATTATAATGCTATTACATATTTTAAAGTTGAAGACTCTCGTTGTGTGTGGTTCTTCAGGAAAGACCTTGTGCATGGTTGGCCCTTTAGGAACGACATGCTGGCTTCACTTTCCAAGCACATTCTAATAGTTGGTAAGTGGAGGAGGTAAGTTTGTACAGCTCCCATTCTAGAGAGGCGATTTAATATCCTTTTACATTCACAAGGTATGTTTCATTTTCAAGCGCCCCTAACTAGAAATGTTTTTATGGATTCTTGAAGATTCACCCAGATCTGAGGAATTATCAGAAAATGAAGCCCGCATCAAGAGTTTTAAGAACTTTTCAGCAGCTGACGCTATCTTCAAAGCTAGAACAAATGAGTTTGCCCAATTTTATTGTTCTATATTTGTAAAATGCTGAAAAGCTTCTATGTTTAAAATATTAATATAATTAGGGATCACTAGTTTATGTTGACCTTATAGATACTAGCACTTTCTCCAACAACAATAGAAATATAGCTTTTTTAAATTATAAGAAACATACCTCCAACCTTAAGAAATAAAAATGTTTTCAAATTACTCTTTCGTCAAATATCAGGTTTATTCCAAATTTAAAATGTGTAATAATATTCATCCTATGTACAAAAGCATCCTTCAGATATAGAGATTATAAATGCAGTAATAAATTTAAAATATCTTTTCAAAAATTTAATGTTATTAGAAAAAGTACCCATCAAAATATCATCAGATTTGGAAGGATTTTCATTACCCTAGAAATCCGAGGCCTAGAATGAATTCAAAACCACTACAACTACTGCGAGCACGACACCCTACATTTTACAAAGGTAAGTCTAGTACCACAATCAGAAAGTTCAATGAATTCTCTTATTATTATTAGTTAGGATCATTTGAAGGAATAACAATAATAAATACATATTATACTAACTTATCAGTAGGATTAGGTTCAAATTTGGCCTTAGACCCAACAGTTGAGCTGTCGTGAGTTCTAGTAAGAGAGTCCAAACTAACAGGTGCAGGAGTAGTACCAATAGCATTTCCAAGAAGATCAGCGACTTTAATGATCAGTTTACCTCCTTCAATTCCAGAAAGGCTTACAACAACTGGTTTCTGAAACTAAGAACAAAATCACTTACAAAAAAATCTACACAAATATATACAATATACATTACTGAAACCAATCTTTAATTAGATATGACAAGTATCACTAGGAAGTACTAACAAATAAGCGCTGCAGTCCATTAAGATCCTGGGCCTCTTACTGCCTGCAGTAAGGATTTTCTAATGTTGGGCTCACAGCCTCTATAAGCCCTGCGTCAGGCTCCCCTTGACAGAGCCTCTAAACTCCCTGGTCCATCAAGAGATATTTAAATACTTAGTCTTTTCTAAACTTATATTAAGTCCTAGATCTTTTACTGCTCACGCAATCTCTTCCAGAGCACCAACCAATGCTATGATATACCAAGCGCTGATTAATACATCATCAGCTGTATGCCATGTATTGTGTGAACCTATTATATATGACATCACCAAGATTTGCCCTTATTTTGCAGATTACCACTTCCAGGGTGAGGTTGCACAGAAGATGGCGACAATGGATCAGGAAGTCATCCTCATCAATCAGATCAGTTTTCTGGGTATGCCAGCTGACTGTAATGCCTCCATTAATTTTAATTTTCTTAGTAATCATAGGCTTTCTCAAGCACATTAGCCTAGCAGAGAACAGGTGGACTGGGGTCGATCTTTCTGAGTGAAATCCATTTGTATTTTCCCAATGTCCTCTCATCTCTCTCCACAAGTCCAGTTCCGAAATACATCCTTTGAATTTATAGGCCATAGGAAGAAGAGCTATATCACATTTATTATTAACACATTTAAATTTGTTTCCCCTTTTCATTAGGAAGTAAGGCATATTATTGCCCTAAGCCCTCAGAAGATACTTTTCAATGGGGGGGGGGATTCAGATTATTTTCATTTGCACCAAGAGCACAAAGTCAGTAGGGGGGGGGGGAGGACGTTGTTTCCAGCATTCATTAAACACTCACTCCTACTCATTTTAAAGTATTAATCACATAACATCTTATTTCAAACCCGATATTTAACCGCTTCATGTTATCAAAGTGGGTGGAATCAAAGCAAGAGTAGTGGGACATTATTCTCAAGAAGCCCCTACATCTATATTTCTTCCACCCCACTAGACTCCAGCAAGCCATAATTGAGTGCATTATTCTTATGATTATTTATTTAGACAGACATTTCATTTAACAATTATGTACTTGTCAAGATAAGTTTTGATGAGAATACACAGCCCCCCTCCCAAGTGACAACTTGATTAGATCGATGTTGGGTGTGGTTCTAGTGCTTGTGGAACTGTTGTTTAGAAATTGATTGAACTGAGACTGAACAAAGATAGAAATGCAGTCTAAAATTTCCTACTGCTTATAAATATATTCCTTGTGAAACTTTTATATATTTCTTGTAAGACTTGTATTATTTTATATGGAGATAATTCAATCAAAATCTTCCAAACGAATCTTAAAAGAAATGAGACTCATTTACTTAAGATATTTCTTAAATAGAAGTTTATTAAGTGAAATTAGATGTATAACAAAAATCTCAGGATATAATAAATGAAGATTAACAACAGAAATACTTACTTTATTTGATGTAAGAAGCTTTAATATGTTCAATAACGACCATGCCCCTTTGGGAGTTTGAACTGATTTACGTGTTATAAAGTAGTTTGAAAACTTGATTGCTTGGTCTGCTGTGATTGGAGGAGCTTTGTTTACCACACTTGACAGTTTGTAGGCACCACTGACCATCAATGCTGAAATATGCTCAAAATATAGATAAATCCAATCAATATACTAGTATGACTAAAAGAAAAATTAATGATATGGACAGGAACAATTCTTACCAGTTATGCTTAGGCCACCTTCAAACTGAAGGTATTTGCCATCTATTTCATCAGCTTGGACTATAGCATCTTCAATTCTGTCAAACATGAACCCACCATCAGTTGCACCCAGCTCAGCCGCCACATGGAGTCCATATGCCAAACTAAATATAAAAATGAATATTAAAATAAGAAATAAAAAAACAACTTAAAATATGTTATAATAATACTTTGCAAGCATACATCCTAAATCCTATAATCAATGACATATATTCTATTATTTATAGCCACAAACCGATTTTTTTTAAAGCTGTGTAGCTCAAACAGCAGGTGGATTTTCGTGATTGAGGTACCATTTAGTTCTTCATGGTCGCTTTTTGCTTTAAAAAATTGTCGAATTTGAGGTACTTCCCACTCTCAGTGAGATAAACCCTTCCAAACATTTTTATTTCAGACCACCCCCGGAATACATAAAATCTGGTATTTCTCTGACTGTTTCAAGAATCTCTTAACGATTCGGGGAAAAACTCTCGGATACATCCCTGTTCATTCGGTACCTTAAACTGGAATAACCGCCATCTGCCATACCGACAAGTGATGATCAAACCTGAAAAAAGGTATACTTTGTTTTTTTGCGTGCGTTGTGAAATGCCTGTTCTATTATGTTCTTTTTTATTTTGAAGTGTCATTTTTCAACTCCAGGGGAGCGGTCTAAATACCCTCAGGAGCGATTTCTTTACTCCTCCCCAACGCCCTATACAGGCCTTCCAAAATCGACTCTCCTGAAACTCCCCTCTCTTTCCGCCACTCTCCCAGCTCTCCCGATAGATGGTTGATGACCCCGATAATTGGTTAAATTTCATATACAATTTTATGTCAATATCAGCTTTTTTTATAAAAATTTTCATGAATAATTCATTTCTTGTCAGATAGTTCAAATATTTTCTTTCCTTTGCATATTTTTCTGAATTATATAACATGTAACACAAAATAAGTCCTTTCCTAGCCAAATGGGAGTAATTTTTATTTTTTCACCGATAAAATTCATAGATGTAATGAGAAGAATAGTGAATCAGCAAAATACATTTGCAGTTAATAATCAGTAATCACAAAGGCATCGCTTGCATTAAGGGGACATAGCCCCTTGCTGGCGTGAGCTAGTTATTATTTATTTTCTTCATACTTTGCTTCATTGGCGATTTGTATGTTTGAATGTAAATTGGTGGTAAGCCTAGATGATCAGTGGTCAAAGGTTGAGGATTATACAGATTGTAAAACTGACAATGATACATGAACCAGAGACAAATAACACTTCTTTTCAGGATTTGAAACTTTATGGGCTCAAAACAGAAAGAAAATGAAATTTCTTTATCACGAATGAAGAACAACATTTCAAGTAGACATAAACATTTTTAAAACATTTTTTCATGCACACATAATACATAAAATATTCCAAATTAAAAAAAAAATTATTAAGCAATTTATGAAAGAAGTGACCTCACATACGTAGGAATCACAAAAATGTCCGATTGTAATAACCTTTATAGATATGATAGAAATTAAAGCCAAATTTTTAGAAGCCTAATTTAAGGGAGAAAGAATGGATCTAATCTACTTGATCCAAGATAGAAATTTCTACTGATTATCAACAGAACATAATGCTAAAAGGTCACGTCAAATTTTTAATCAGGCACATGCGATGTGCAGGCATGTACACACCAACTGCACATCAAATACTTCAATACATAGTTCATACTTATCAAGTCACTATATCCTAGGACATATGTGGGCAACCACCAGCCCGCGAAACATTTTGAAAAACCCAATTAAACAAAAATATTACAAAACAAATGAGGAAGATGAGGAGAGATTTGTGCGTTTGGCAATACTTACAAATGCGAAGTTATTTTCAATGATGAAAGTTAATAAATCAAAACATTGTACAAGGCTGACTGATGAAAATTTGGAGAATTCTTTTCGACTTTGTATCAGTGGAATTAATCCAAATACCGTTGGTTTTTTTTTTTTTTCCAAATTCAAGCTCAAGTATCTCATTGATTTCGGAGTCACTATTTCACTTTCGTTGTTTGTAATAATTCGAAATTTTACAATTTAATTATAATATTGTACCTATTTTTTTCATTTCATTTTGCTATTATAATAAATTGTATTATAATTACATTGTCGTATAATTTCATGTCTGATATCTATCGTTAAAAATTATGAACACTACTTAAAAATGCACTACTTATAAAAGTAGTCTGCAAAATAAAGTTTTGTATTTGCACAATAAAGTTTGGCCCGCAACTTGTCAAAGGTTGCCCATTCCTGTCCTAGGAGATAGTATTTGGCAGTTAATAATCAATGAGATTTAATTAATTAGAGACAGATCATTGCTAGCCATGTTTTTTTTTGCTTTTTTTTAATTTCACCTAACATTGAAATGTGTTTAGAAAAATTATATATCCTTTAACCACTCTTGTTTACAACAAGTTATTATTGAGTAAAAAATAGAAATAGAATGTGCTAATGCCATCTTTGTGGTGGAATGAAATACAGGCGAGGTCATCAGTGTGTCATTAAACTTGTCAGAAAACTGCTTAATTTATTAGGCTTTTAAGAACAAAAATAGTAGTCTAGATGAGACAGAGACATAGTTGAGGGATATATATATATATATATATATATATATATATATATATATATATATATATATATATATATACAAAACAAAATACCTTGCAAGTGAGTCATCCTTTTTAAGAGCAGCCTGAAGGCTTTGAGCTACCTTAGCCCCAGAAGTTGCTTTTTGATTGAGGGCTTTCAGTCCTAATATGCTGTAGTACAAATCGCTAGCAGATGCTCCATCTTTCTCTAACTGACTTGTCAAGTACTAAAACCATAACAGAACATAAGATATATATATAATGTATGTATTTTTATATTAGTTCTCTAAATTAAAAAAAAAAAACAGAGCTCTTTGGATTTAATTTGTTTATGAATAAAATAACAGAAAAAAAGCTATTTATTAACATCTACTTTGGGCTGCTACGGCTAATTGGGATGGGTAATCTGCAGGCGGGAATCGAACTTACTACTCTAGGTTTGCCATGTGAGAGGCAATACTTTAACTCACACGGTTAACCGATGCACCCATGGCTAATTGGTATAGGTTACAACCCTTTTGTAGCCATTATGGTAATAATGATTTTATTTAATGAGGTTGTTATTAAATAACTTCCTATTGCTCAGGTGGGAAATAAAACCCAAGACTCCAGGTTAACCGAATAAGATTAATATTAATGCCTTATCTCATAAGATTAATGCCTGACCCCTTAAAATAAGAGGAGAAATTGATCACATCACACAATATTAAATTAAATTTTAGTTGCACTTATCTGAAAATTAATTTTAATCAGTAATATTTCACAATTGATTCTTTCCCTTATTTTAAAATGCTTTGGCTTTGAAAGATAGATTTTACTCATTTTCTTATTTTAAATATTATTTTTTTTGTTTGTTTTTTTAAAAAAAAAGAATTATTGGCAATTGCATGTTTTTTTGATACAATTTGTGTTGTGCACTTAGTTTACCATGTTATTTAGTTAGTGACATATATTTTTTTTTGAGCAACATCACTCTAGTTGCTAGCTGTACAAACGTTAACAAAATAATTGAGAAAAATAAAAAAATATTTAAAAAAAATGAAACTAAAATACAAACCTTATTAATATTGTATTTTACTAATATTCGAGCCATTATTAACACAAGACTGTCAATTCACTTTCATATACTTATTTTATTACATATGCATATTGTTGCGAAAATTAAATACATAAAAAATTAAACAGTGATAGTCATGTTTTTGGGAAGTATGAAGTAGATCAAAGAAGCCGACAGAGGTTCGAGTTTGTTCTGGGCAGTACGATTCCTGTTCTGGACCCGTCTTGGCCTTCTCCTTTGATGTTTTGCAGCCAAGCTATATAAGGGACGACCCTGGCCGACCCGAGTTAGTTTAGTTTGTTCTCAGCTGTCATCAAGTGATCATCAGTCCGACTTAGTTACAGTGAAGTAAAGTGTTTTATGTGAAGAACAGTGTTGTGCCGTGACTCTGTAAAGAACAGTATAGTGCTATGTTTAAGACAGTGCAGTGCTGTTAACTTCACGAAGTAAAGGACAGTGCAGTGCCGTGTTTTTGTGAACTTCAATGATCTTAAGTTAATTATTGGACTGTGTAATCTGAAGAACAGTGAAGCTATCAGTGCATACTGTGAGTAGTAATTAAGGATAATCAACCAAGTGTGTAGTGCATTGTTAAATAAATTGTAAATTGATAACAACTGTGAAGCTTGTGTGTGTTTAATTTTGCAATCCAAAAGAACTCTTATAAACAACGTTTATTACTGATTTTGTAATAAAACGTAACACTATAAAAAGCCTTTATGCTCCTAAGGCTAATTGGGATGGGTTATCTAAAGTTTACCGCTCTTTTCTAGCCAGGGTGGGGCTAAGAATTTTATTTAATGAGTTTGTCACTAAAAAATTCTTATAGCCCAAGTGACAATGGAATTCTTGACTTTGGGTTTAGCAAGTGAGGTTAAGATCAATGCCGTAACTCAAATGGCTAAACAGTCCTATATGGAATTCAATGCAATACTTAATATTGTTCTTATATATAGATAAAATATACATACCTTGGAAAGTAGAGCAGTTTGCAAAGTACCCGGGCACACAGCAGCTTTCCATGTTACACTCACATAGTAGAAAGTATCAGCTGCTTCTTTTGCTACTGAATCAGACAGTAACTTACAGAGTTCCTGTAGAAATAATACACACATTTTGATTTATCATAAAAAATATATTTTAGGTGGTAAATTTTAATAAATATACTTATTTTGATTCCAATAACTAGCAGCACAAAAATGTGAAATCAAATCATAAAACTGAAGATTCAAGACAGTGACTGGTATTCTAGTTAAAGAATAAAATCTATTTAATATGAAACAAGACTACATTCAGTAGATGTTTACTAACTCTGTAAATGAAATTAGGTTTTTTATGCATCAATTGAAAATAAATAAAATTCGCATTCATTTAATTATATTTTATATTCCTGCAAAGGAAAATCCATAGCAGAGACTTAACATTTGAAGTTTGTAGTGAAGTTGCTTAAGGTAAAAGGACCAACTGCATGTGGTACAGAAGCAGACATTTTTATTTGGAAAACGCATTGTACAATGTTGACGGCTCGGAATGAAAATCTCATAGTTAAAATTTCAGGAGAATAAATATTATTTTAAATATATTTTGTAAAAATATTAATGGATTATAAGTAATTGCCATATTATTATATGAATTTAAAAATGATTGATGGTGAAAAAATAGGTGAAATATGAGATACTAGGTTTTCATGCTAAGCAGACAGTATAAATCCAATGGTAACCATATTCAGTTTTTTGCTATCAGCCTTTCTGATATATGGGTTCTACATAAATTGATATATAGGAACACATTTCCAACAGCAATAAAAGATAAAAACTGTGAGTTTACACCGAAACGTTCTACAAAAAATGCAGTAACCCACATATAAAAAATGTGAAAGCTGAGCACATTTTGTGCAATAGGAAAGGTATGGTTTATTTTAAGGTCCGGTAATTCAAGATAATCAAATAAAGACAGCATTTGAGCAAATGCAATCCAATGTATTTTGGCAAAAGCATAGCTCTTGATTAAAATAACCCCCTTCGCATAAAAACGAAACTAGATACCGAGAGGTGCTTTCCCACATCCTCACCTCTCTACCTGACATTGTTCCAACAGATTTCTATTTAATGCGGTCTCCGGAAAATATTGTTTAATAGGAACCGCTTTGATTAGCGTCAGAAGAGCAAAAAGCAAATAGGCTTCATAGCCAAAACCTGAGAGCTAGGAATTAAAGCATTATATGAAACATGACAACATGTAGCAGTTAAGAATGCTTTTTAAAGTGCCAGTCTCAAATTTTGTTGAGATATGTTAGATGTATGTATCCAAAGAATGTTTTTGATGTCATCTCAGTAGCCTCTATAATTATATAAACAAGATTGGGAAGAAGATAAGAAACAATAGAAGTCTCCTACTTCAGGCTCTTTAGCAATAAGAGCATCCCCCTTATTGATATTAGAGGTTCCTACCAAACACAAAAATTACTGTAACTATTACTAGTAATATAATACTTCAAGATTACCTGTAATTTGGGAATTTTTTCCCCCAGTAGTTTATAACCAAGAACAGAAAAATGAGCTCCGGCTAGATCTTTTTGGGCCAGGCCAGTTGTGAAAACATCTTTAAGCCTTTCTTTATCCGAGCTATTGAGGTAAGGTAACTCTGCAGTAAAGGCTACGTTAAACGTTAAGACTAATACTACAAACCAGTAAAAACCTAAAAAATACATATTTAAACAAATAAAATCGCATATGAAGTAGTATAACGAATAATTAGATAAAGAGATAAACATAAAATAAAAAACTTGGAGTACACAGAGCAAGCCGGTAACAATGTTACTGCCTTTGTGCATAAAGTAAACGAAACTTCAAATAATGAAATTATATACTTTAAATTACTAAAACATACTTTTTCTGCAAAGGGGAAATTGGAAAAAAAACATCTCACTTTAATTACAAATACAATATCAGAGGACACGTATTCCACTCAAGAAGGTAGCAAATATAATGTGTTACCATTTTAATGACGTTTTCATTCAAATGGCCGGGGATTTATCTCATAATTTATGCTAAACAAATTTAAAAGTATTTTTACAATGAATATTTTTACGTATTTTTTTAAAACTACATTTCCCCCTACAATTCTATTCGAGAATCAAATAAAATTCTTTGAGAAAGTTATACAACACACAAACTCATATTCAAAGGCGCTGCACCCGTTAAAATAGTTCGTACAGAATTCAAGATGGTTACCTTTAAAACTGATGATATTTTAATTATGTCTGTTATTATTGGCATAAGTTTTTTGAGCATATTTTGCAGTGGGTAAATCATTATGTTCAGGATATTAAAGGTACGAAAAATATTTCGTAATTTTATTTTATTTTAGTAGGAATGTAATTAACTCGTGCCTCTACAAAATGGCTGTTGTTGCTAAACTCAAAATCCC
The DNA here is from genome assembly GCA_019009955.1 of Riptortus pedestris. Taxonomy (NCBI): domain Eukaryota; kingdom Metazoa; phylum Arthropoda; class Insecta; order Hemiptera; family Alydidae; genus Riptortus; species Riptortus pedestris. Next base: position 21,321,116 of record CM032231.1, read on the forward strand.
TCCATTTTTATTCTGGGAATGTTTACTTTTTAGAAACAGGCAAAGGGAAGAGAAGTTTTTCATACATTTTAATGGAATCATGCAATGGTGCTGCTGATTAAAACATACACATTTCGTGAGTTCTTCTTTATTTCTTCTTGGACACCTGTATTTATAACACAATGGCCTCAAGCTAAACAATTATTTTGGACAAAATTGAAGGATTCTCCTCATCTTAAGGTATAATTGTGAATATTTATCCTATTTAATTAGCACTTTTTAGTTTATTTTAACTAGTGTTAATTTATTACCTTTTGTAGGGGAATAAAAAATGTCATCTAGTACTGTTGTATCTGATAGCACTGAAGATAAAGATGATCAGCTAATAATTATTGTTAATGCTGATGGAACAATAACTGTTGACCCTGAAACTTTACAAAAGTTAATAGGTAAGATAACAGTTTACCTTTACATTTCAATATTTCTTTCACAAATACATTTCCACTAAAATTAAAATTGTTGAATGCATTTATTTACTAAATACCGCTGAGTATAAAAGTTATTAGCTACTCTGTATTGAAATAATATCTGTTATATTGTATTTCTGTAATTCAAATTAGAAGTAGCTCCTAAGAGCTATTAGGCAGTGCATATTTAAGGAAACACCCAAAAGTTGTTTCTTTTTATCTGAAGTCTAGAATATTTATAGATCTGGCATTTTTTTTTTCCATTATTATTTGATATCCTTTATAGTTTAATAACTCCTCTTCAAGCAAAATTAAAGCAGATGTTGGAAACTGTTGCTTTCTTACGCCTAAACTACTGAACAAAATTATATGAAAATTGGTATGGGTATTACTACTAAACCAATTTAGACTTTAGGCTATACTAATATTCTCAGAGATGAACAGGAGTGCGGGTTATAAGGGAGGCCTGAAATGAAAAATAGCGAAATTTTATTTCCTATTGGTTTTTCGCCAATTGTGCTCATAACAACAGATGTTTATTTTGTTATTTAGAGTAATTTTTATTATGTCCACTTTTGTTGTATAACGATATATAAATGAGATATATTTAAAAACTTTAGGAGGATTACAATTTTGTAGGGCATATACGACTCACCAATCCTCCATAAGTGTGTTAGTATTAGAACCTCTTTGATTATAAGCTGTTAAATTGTGTTACCTATATACCCAATTGGTACGTAGTCATTAAAATTTATTGGATAATGACATATTATAACAAATGATGTAAATTTTTAGACTTATATGATTGTTTTAAGTATGATTCAGATTAGCGAGAAGGTTATAAATCTCTGCCCCAACCCTTATTTGTTATTTATTTTCGCTATAAAGTAGCATTGTTATTCATTTTTAATAATAATTTAAACTATTAGGATATTCTCATTATTTAATTTTTAGGATATATTATTTTAATAAAGTCATTCTGAATTTGTGCAATGTGTGAGAGTAAAAGTTGTAGGGAAACGGACACTTTTATTCCAGGTATATATTATCTTATTTTCTCTGATATGTTAACGTTGTTGAAGTAACTATATACTTCCTATTAGTGTTAAACTTACTTGATAATGACCATTATTTCTTCCAAACTTCATATTTACGCATTTCATGTAAAACTAAAGATAAAGTTCGTTAATTGAACCAGTATAAGAGGGGAGGGGTGTATTGGGGAAGAATATCAAATATTCAAAATATCTACGTTACTAGAAATAGAGAATATATTGTGAGATAAGATTACCGGTGTGTCTTTGTAAAATAGGGGAAAACTGCTTACAGAAAAATAGCTATAAAATAACCTTATTGTTAACTATATTGGATCCTACTTAATTTATTCATCCTTGAGTCACGGGTTTTTCTAAATCAATTATTCCTTATTGAATTGTCAACTTTTTATTAATAATTTGTTTTGGAATGCAGAGTTATTTTATATATCATGTATGTATATTGTCTAGTCATTTAAGATTCAAGATGAAATTTACTTGTAAAAAGTGCATGTACATTGGTGTTGTATGGTCATAAAATAACAAAAAATTAAACCAATTCTCCTGATTGAGATTGAACAATAATATGGATAAGGTGAAACACACTTTTCTAGATGGGTTGCAGATATATGATTGACCAAGCTCTAGTTTTCTGTCAAACTAAATTTATTCGTTTTCTTTTCACCTACAATCAATACCTTTCTTGTCTGTTTAACATTATTTGTAATTTTAATTATTACAAAAATTGGTTCTTTATTTTCAGCAAATCAACATCTGAACAATAATCTCAGTGTTGTACGTGTTGGTGGGGATAATGATAATAATGGTGATGATTCACAAGATGATGGTGAAGAAGGTCCACACGTTAACCTTACTGTGGAAGGTTTTTATTCTGGTAATGATAATGAGGCTCTCCCTTCAGGTTAGTATTTTGTTTGTAATCAAATGTAATTAGTCTTGTATATCAGTAATCTCCAGTCTTTTAGCAGACTTCCCTTACGGGAAATCAGCTATTGAGGTCATACTTATGGCGCGATTTTCGAAATTTTTCTTCAAATGTCCATTGATCCTACCTAGGAGATAATGAATATGACGTCCGTTCAAAACTATATATATTTATATATGTATATAAATATATATATATATACTAGCTCAGATACCCGGCTTCGCCCGGGAATTCATTTGAGGCTGAATGGTGATGGTATTTTTTAGCAGGCTTTACATTGCACAATATTTTGACATTTACCCGTCCCAGTGTTTAGGATTGATACCCGTCTTTCCCGTGGATTTGCTAATAATAGAATTATTTGTTCGATAAGGCTTCACAGTCTTCGATATTTTTATATTTCCCGTCTTTTATACATGTAAATATGGTGAATTTTTATTTCAGGCCTCCCTTATAACCCCCCTCCCGTTCGAACCTAAAAATTTTAATATAACTTATAATCATGGAAGAATTAATGCTAATTGGCATACCGAGTTTTGTTAAGTTCGGTTCAGCCGTTAGTGCCCGCTAAAGTTTTAACGTATAACTCATTTATACTTAGGTATACGACAAAAGTGTATATAGCAAAAGTTACTCCAAATAACAAAATAGACAACTTTTGTTATGTTTATATTTGCGGAAAAACCAATAGGAAACGAAATATCGCTATTTTTAATTTCAGGCTTCCCTTATAACCCCCACTCCTGCCCGTACATAGAAATGTTGGTATGGCTTATTATAATGAAGGCCTCACTGCTAATACACATACCGAGTTTTATTTAGTTCGGTTGAGTCTTTTTTGGCAAATAATATTGTTGACTCCCGGTATAATTTTTAGCGTATAACGCATTTAAACTTCGGTATACGACAAAAGTGTATATAACAAAAGTTACTCTAAATAACAAAATAAACAACTTTTATTATGTGCAAATTTGCCGAAAAACCAATAGAAAACGAAATATTGGTATTTTTAATTTCAGGCTTCCCTTGTAACCCCCACTCCTGTTCGTCTCAGAGAAAATTAATATAGCCTAAAGTCTAAGTTGGGTTAGTAGTAATATACATACCAAGTTTCATAAAATTCGGTTCAGCCGTTTGTGCGTGAAAAGGTAACAAACAAACAAACAAACATACACGAAAGAAACAAAATGCAGATATGGTGTCTATGACATGTGAAACGAAAAGTTATCGTGAAATTTCGCGAAAAAAATCAATGTACAGACAGAGGTTACAATTTTATATATATATATATATATATATATATATATATATATATATATATATATATATTTGTCTGCTACCGCTCTAGCGGTCGCAATTATTGTTTAATCGTTACGAAAGTCAATCTTTATGTAATGTATGTATGTTTTATGTAAAAAGAAAGATCAAGTTCATTAACGGCTGAAATCGGACCAGTGGGCGGGGGGGGGGGTTTAGAGGGGAGGAATTTTGAAAATTCGAAATATCTCCATTACTGTACATCGGATTGAAACATTGTATAGGACCAGTCTTATTGCAAATTAAATGTACTATAATTATTGTTATATGCATTTATTCTCTATCTTGGATATTAACTGAGATATTTGCATTTTTTAGTTTTCAGCAAACCCCCACTTCTACTCATGTTACAGAAACAATACTCGGTTATGTAATAAACCACATCATTCAAAGATTAAATATCAAATTTTGTATTCAAGAAACCTTTACTATACGAGATACATGCAAATATGTCCTGGTGACCCTCACCCCCCCCTCCAACGTCTTAAGGTCTTGGAGTACTAAAATTTGATTGATTGAGATAACAATTATTCAGACTCTTTATTAATTACTGCACTAGATAAAGTAAATAGTTCTCAATAAAATTAATATGTTATATTATGATATATTTCAGTAATTGTTTTTCTTTCCGGCGTGAGGCTGGCAGATCTGTTTGTTTACATTTCAAACACTTCCTGTCGGGAGGTTATTGAAATTGACTGAAACATTTCTTATTTCCATTTGTATTTATTCATGGTGGTGGTGTGTTAGCAGTATGTAGATTTATCTATTAGTAAACTTCATGAGGGAAATCTGCTTAGGTTACGCAGCCACCACGTGACGGACTGTCTCAATATTGATGTTAAGGTCTCCTTATATTAACTGCGACATAATGATGTTTGCCAGTGTTTTGCTAGGTCTGAAATAAGGAAGCTTATCTTGGGAGTAGTTTTTTATCATGCAGGAGTCTTTACTGGACTTCAAAACTTTAAACTCAGTATTATTAATCTAGTGTACTGAAGATTAATTTTTTGAACAAAAATTATCTCCCAATTTTTGTAATTAGTTTTCTACAGCTTAAATATTCTCTGGAACTGCTCCAGATGTTTCTGGCCCCTGAAATAGTTGAGGTTTTACTTGAAAATAGCAAAGAGAATTATAGTCTTAATCTGAAAATGTAAAATTAAAATTAATGAGTGGGGGAATTATCAAGTGTAAATTGTATGTAGAAAAGAACGACTATATGCAGTAGTTTATCCTTGGGACCCAAGCTAAATTATTAAAATTAATATTTATACCACCCTCTCCAACTTAGCCCTCTTATACCTATATAAATATCGAATGTTTCATTGAATTGATGCTGTCTTTTTGTACTCATTTACATTACATACATGATATTACCATTACAAAATGTATGAGTTCATAATGAATATTACAAAAAAAACAAAACAAAAAAAAACGTTCTTTTGATATCCCAAATTTTTACAGGTTCTCCCTAATTTTCAACTGCGAATGTCAAACTGGGGGTTTTAATTTTTCAATAAATGATCACCACATATGGCTTCTATGACTAATTTACTAAAAGAAATGGATAATAAATCATTAAAAATCTGAGAGTGAATATGTTTATGATAACATCACATATTTTTACAGATTCTCACTAAATTTCAACTGAGAAAGTCAAGTTGGGGGGTTTTAATTGTTCAATGAATGGTGAAAACATATGGTTTCTATGACTAATTTATTAAAAAGAAATGGATAATGAATCATAAAAAATCTCATTTCCAATAATAATGTTTCCCTATGTGTACCGTGCAGGGGTAAATCTATTATTCGATATTGTCTATTGTATGGCGTGTCTTATTTCTCAGTTCAAAAATATTTAAAACAAAAAATAACTGCCTGTGAATATTAGTTAGTTTCACTGTCAAAAATAATGTATCAACTTAGTATAGATACTATATTCTTAAATGAAATATTTATTTACCTTTTATATTAATTTATCTGTTCATATTTAGACAGTGGTGAAGGAAACAATGAAGTGGTCGATCCATTTTCTCAAATGGAGCCTGAGCATATTGCTCGGTTGGAATCTGTTCTCCAATCGGAGCAAGCAAAAGAAATATTGGGTACAAATCTTGGAGATAATCTCAATTCAATGTTGGGTAAGCTTTGTTTTGAATTCATATTATTTTAATTCAATCTTGTGATATATCTTAAACATTTTTCTGTAAACTTTGAAATATCATTATATATATATATATATATATATATATATATATATATATATATGTGTGTGTGTGTGTGTGTGTGTGTGTGTGTGTGTGTGTGTGTGTGTGTGTGGTGTGTTATTCTTTTCGGAGTTTTGGTCAATGTTGGTGAAATAAATCTTAGTTTATGCCAATATTTCGAGAATCTTCATTTTCTCTTCTTCAGGGCTGTAAAATTACAATAAAATATATATATATATATATATATATATATATATATATATATATATATTAATATATATAATCTCCTGTCACAATGTTTGTCCGCGATGGACTCCTAAACTACTTAACCGATTTTAAATTAAATTGGCACACCGTGAGCAGTCTGGTCCAACTTGAGAGATAGGCTATATTAATTTTCTCTGAGACGAACAGGAGTGGGGGTTATAAGGGAGGCCTGAAATTAAAAGTCGCGATATTTCGTTTTCTTTTGGTTTTTTCGCAAATATGCACATAACAAAAGTTGTTTATTTTGTTATTTAGAGTAACTTTTGTCATAAACACTTTCATCGTATTGCGAAGTTTAAATGAGTTATACGCTTATGACTATAGCGGGAGTCAACAATATTATTTGGGACAAAAGACCCAACCGAAATAAATAAAACTTGGTATGTGTATTAGCACTAACGCTTTCATTATAAGAAGCCATACCAACATTTCTAGGGACGGGCAGGAGTGGGGGTTTTAAGGGAAGCCAGAAATTAAAAATAGCGATATTTTGTTTCCTATTGGTTTATCGGCAAATATGAACATAACAAAAGTTGTTTATTTTGCTATTTAGAGTAACTTTTGTTATATACACTTTTTTCGTATACCGAATTATAAACGAGATATACGCTAAAAATTATAGCGGAAGTGAAAAATTTTATTTGGCACGAAAGACTCAACCGAACTAAATAAAACACTCACTATGTGTATTAGCACTAACGCCTTCCTTATAAAAAGCCATACTACTTCTAGGGACAGGCAGGAGTGGGGGTTATAAGGGAGACCTGAAATTAAAAATATTGATATTTTGTTTCCTATTGTAGTTTCGGCAAATATGCACATAACAAAAGTTGTTTATTTTGTTATTTAGAGAAATTTGCTCAAGAATTCTTTTCAATATGAACTGCCAGGTACCTCACCTGGAAAAATTAATTCAAATGTATGTTAATATTTAGTCCTTAATAATTCAAATCTATGCATAATGTACAGGAAGCGGGAAATATGACAATATGGAGGACAGTGAAGTCTTACATAAAAAATTAATTTTATTATTAACAAATCCACAGAAACGACGGGCATTAACCCTAAACACTGGGACGGGAAAATGTCAAAATATTGTGCAAAATAAAGCCTTGCCAAAAAAATACCATCAACATTCAGCCTCAAATGAATTCCCGAGCGACGCCGGGTATCTGAGCTAGTATATATATATATTTGTAATTTGTTAATTAATTCTTCTGAACTGTTAATATTTAAGTTCTTAATGCCTACCCCTTTTAAAAGTATGAAAAATCCGTTATACAGAGGCTGCTAAATTATGCAGGTTTCCCTTAAGGGCTATTGAGGTCGTACTCATGACACGATTTTCGAAATTTTTCTTCAAATGTTCATCGATCCTACACAGGAGATGACTAAAATGAGGTCCGTTCAAAACTGTATATATATATTATATATATTTGTCTGTTACCGCTCTAGCGATCGCAATTATTGTTTAATCGTTACCAAACTCTATATTTAGTCGTTTTATGTAAAAAGAAAGATCAAGTTCGTTAACGGCTGAAATCGGACTGGGGGAGGGGGGTTTAGAGGGGGAGAATTTTGAAAATTCGAAATATCTTCATTATTATACGTCAGGTGGAAAAAATGTATTATAGAATCAGTCTTATAGCAAATTAAATGTACTATAAATATTGTTATATACATTTATTCCCTATCTTGAATATTAACCGAGTTATTTGTATTTTTCAGTTTTCAGCCTTCAGCAAACCCCCACTTCTACTCATGTTACATAAACAATACTCGGTTATGTAATAAACTACATCATTCGAAGCTTAAATACCAAATACTGTTTTCAAGAGACGTTTATTGTACGAGATAGATACATGCAAATATCTTCCTGTCTTACTTAGACAATTTCCATATTTAGCTATCATTTCATTAAACGTTTCATGCAAACTTCAAATTTCATGTATTATCAATATGTAATTGCTTTGAGTGTTAATAAGGAGACTAGAATTTGAAATGTCATCTGTGAGCTACCCCATTATGGATGCTTAATGCAGTTCCTGAATTTATTTTATCTTAGCCATTTCTATTTTGACTAATTTTGTTTTATAATTATTTCTTTTGCAGATATATTGGAGGGTAAGGATGAAGTTCCTAGAGCAGCTGTCCACAATGACCACAGCTATACTACTCCTCTCCCTCAGTACCAGCAGTCGCAACAGCAACCTCTCCAGCAACAACCACAAACAATCATACAACAGCATAGACCCCTAACAAGAGTATGCACCACTTCTTATTTTTCATTTATTTGTAGCCAAATGATGCACCCAAGCTCTTCAAGTTATAGATAATAATGCTCTTGATGAATCTAGGCCCTTAATTCAGCTCCAAACGTGGGAAACTGGATTTTATTTAAAGAGTTAATCTCACCCTGGGTATAATAAGGTGGTAATCGGTAGATACCTTCTTCGTAGGAGATTAAAGTTGACTTTAATAAATAACTAATTTTTTTTTTATACCAATAATCGTTGAATACTGTAAATGTGAGGCAGCGACTTTGCTTAAAATAAAAAGAAATGTAAATGAAGCATTTAGTCCAAATGTTCAGCTTCTTGTGCTTATTGTGTTTAGCATCATAGGATTTTAGCAAATTTCCCTTAAGGAATACACACACATTTATATATATATATATATATATATATATATATATATATATATATATATATATATAGGTATGTATATATATTCACACATACATACTCTTCTGTTACCGCTCTAGAGGTCGCAATTCTTATTTGATCGTAACCAAACTTGATATTTAAGTGTCTTATACTAAACTAAAAGTCAAGTTCATTAAGTGCTGAAAGTGAGAGCAGGGATTTCTAAAATTCAAAATATTTCTGTTTTTATACATTCGATCAATATATTATAGGAACCAATTTTACTGCAAATTAAATGTACTATAAATATTGTTATTTGGATTTATTTATTCTCTATCTTCTATACTAACAGAGATATATCCATTTTTTAGTTTCCAGCCTCCAGTAAACCCCTACTCATACTCATGTCATATTTGCAATAAGTTGTTATATTATAGACCGCTCTATTACAAGCATCCAAATATTGTTTCCATTGAATGTGTACTGTGTGAGATACATACAAATTCGTAGTGCGATGGCATCATCAATTAAGATTTTGAGATTGTGAATCAAAAGTATTTATTTCTTCTATAACCATCCTCCATATTTAACTGTTTTCATTCCACACTAAAAATTGTATTAGTTAATGGCTGAAATCGGTGATGGAATAATTAACTAGAAAAATCCTTGGTGACCATGAGGGATATTTTAACTAGAAAAATCCTTAATGCATATGGAGGATATTTAACCACCAATATCCTACAAGAACGTAGGGGATAATTAACTAGAAAAATCCTTTGTGACCATGAAGAATATTTAACAGAAATCATTTTTCGTCTAATATTGCTAATAAATATTTTAGGGCGGTCGTGGACGAGGGCGGGGTAGAGGAATAATGACTAGAGGAGGTAGTAGAGGAGCTTCTCATTCTCAAGTGGTATGTATTATTAAGTTTTAATTAGCTTTTCTTTTGTTTCTACAACAAAACAAGATAAAACTTTTAAAATTAATTTACCTGTAATACTTTTAAGTTACTTTCTTCATAGTTAAGACTTATCTGAATCTTATTCATATTTGGAATTTAATGATAATTTTTTAGGAGAGTAACAAGTTAATATTTTTATCCACCTCATTCAATATAAATAATCAGAGGATCTTTTTATTTTTAAATGATGTGTCCAGTCTCTAAGTATATAATCTGAAGGTTCTTAAAAGCAATAAAAACAACAAATTACCTATTGAAAATGCCTGATTCCTTTAACTCTGCAGTCCATTGACTAAATCTAATTAAGAAAACATTAATACTGATCGCTACCGACAAAAAATAATTTGCTTGAGTCAAACATTGCATGAAAAAGGCAACTAAAAGCGTTTTTGTTTCATGATAATCCAACACCACACACACCAAAACCGCTTACCGAACCATTGAAGCGTTCAGTTGGGAATATTATCTGATGTGGCTTACTGAGAGGACTTGGCTGTGGTTGACTATTTATTTGCATCAATGAGACTCACACTTGCTGAGCAGTGCTTCAATTCTAATATGTATAAAAATGCCTTAATCCCCCCAGAAGAGTAATAGTTTATTTGATGCCAAATTTTTAAATTGTCAAAGAGATTGGGGAAATTGTTGAATCAAATATTTATCATTTTAATACAAAGAAAAAGTATTTCCTATACAAAAATTAGTTACATTGAAAGAAAGTAATTTATAATTAGATAAAAATTTTAATAGAACTTTGAATACTTTAACCCTTATCTGGTGGGTGAGTGTTCGTCAGTGCAGGGTTATTTTTATGATCTAGCACCATCTCTTCTCCTTGAAACTCCACTGGTATTTGACCAAAACACACATTTCGGTATCTATCATCATCATCACAAACCTTATCGTATTTCGAAGAAGAATCACTTTCACTTGTGCCCGCAAAAAGTTCTAACAAAATTTCTTGATCAGAAAAATTCTTCTCCCGGAAATTTTGAAGCACTCAACTGTTCACTTGAAAAGCTAAAAATGTACTGACTAAATATGCAAGGGTGAATTGCAGGTAATGAGTAACGGAACTTGAGGTTGAAATCGACAGGACAGGTATAAAGGGAATCCTAGTACAGAGAAGCTAAAGCACCCAGTAAACGATGAAATTTATTTGACATATTTTACGTTTTTATCAAACAGGAATGCACATTATCAAACACAAGCTGACACTGCTGTGGTTCTCTTACATTTTTTCCATATAATCTTTAGATTTTATTTTCCATAGTATCGGCATGTCAATAAATAGAAATAAAATTTAAAGTAAATATTTTTTCCGTATTCTCTGTGCTTTTGTCCCTGAGCACTGGGGTAGTTTCCTCCATTATGGTAAGTTAAAGACTGGTCATTTCACAAACAATAAGTAAGGCTGCAGACCATAAAATTGTTTATCCAGCACAAAATTTGTCATACATTTTGATCGGTTACCAGGTAATGAGTAAATTAAATCCATATGCCATCTATCAGCTTTGAAGAACACTGTAACTTCTATAAAAAATCGACAGATCACAATAGAGGAAAAACTAAATTAATATCTTGTAGGAGTTGAGTTCTCAGACTATTATATCAGTCCGTAGCACACGGGGCACGTCTTCCTTGAGAATGATATTTTAATCCGTAGCAGCCTAAGAGTCAAAGAGAACCTTGGGCAATTTTTAAAGAAATTAAATTTCTTCAGAAATAATAGAAAATGATATAAATAAATAAATAAAAAACATTAGTCTTTTTCAAAAGAAAAATATCAAATTTCAAATGCACAACTGTATCCTAATAATATAAGTTTAACAATAAATTTTTTATCCATATTTATTTATAGCTGGTGGTGAGGGTGATGAATGGTTTATCACAAAACTTTTTTATGACTCCTCACAATTTTATTTCTTATAAACGCTGAGCGCTTTCGGGGACTAAATCCCCATCCTCAGAGCTACAAAACAATGTAACACCATAATTAGGAGTCTAAAAATCAGTTGTTAAAAATGTTTTACATAATTGGTCATATAACAAAAACGTCTATAACATTATAAAATTTTTTACAATAATAACACCTATATTCAAAAACACATTTACAATTAAAATATAACACATTAATAATTACTATTTAAACATTAAAACAATATTATAAGCAAAAATTACCGTCAGAGCGTAGGGCAATCCTATAGACTTGCTACCAGGCTAAACCCTGCCGATGCACTGAGGCCAAGGGGATCGTTCCAAGCTGCTAGGGAGGGGGCAGAGACAAGTCTGGACATGAGAGACGCGTTTGTGTCAGTCTGCACATTTACATTGCCTTTATTTATGGCTTTTTCAAGTTTTATTTCAATGGCCTCCACCATGTCCAACAGATAACCTTTAACGTCACTATGAATTAATTTTATCCGATGGTCTCCAGCATGGTGGTTGTGCTCCTTACAGTGTGCATAAAACTCTGAGCCTGCTCTCATGTGTTCCTTAGCCCTGATCCGTAACTTCCTCTCTGTCCTCCCAACGTAGCTGGCTTCACACATCCCACACTTCATCATGTACACCCCTGATCTGTCTCCTAGAGGAGTAGCATCCTTGATTTTAGAGACAAAATTCAGAAGTGACGCCCTTTTTCTGTAGGCTATTCTAATGCCCTGCCTGTTTAGTTTCCTTCCCAGGATTTCTGATAGCCTGCCCAAATATGGCAATACTCCCCAGGATTTAACTTCTTCCCCACCACCCCTAAAAGTCTCCCTCATCAATTTTTTAGAAACCCTCCTGCCATATATTTTTCTTATAAATTCGCGACTATGGCCATTCCATTCTCCTAAGTGGTAAATATGGCATAATTCTTTCTGGAAATTTTCATCGTCCATTGGAACAGATAGGAGCCTGTCAATGAGATAGATGAAAGGGGTTTCTTTTACCCTGGGGTGTTGGAAAGACATTTGGTTTATACTTATGTCCGTGCAAGTCGGCTTTCTATAAATAGAAAATTTAACCCCCTCTCCGCTCCTATAAATGGCCATAAAAAAGTTTTGTGATTAACCAATAAATTTTTTATTATAACTGAGACAGTAAATAAGAAAAAAAGATTACTCGTTTAATAATAAAGATGAAAATTGTCCAAACATACTAACTGAAGAGGTTTTGAAGTAGACAAAATAATAAAAGGAAATAATATCCCTTCTTTTAAAATGGTAAAGCTTTACAGATTACAAGAAGTTAACTTAAAAGTCTTCCGTATTTTTATTTAAATTTTACCTGTTTTTTTTAAATTTATTTGGAAATGTTTCTATTATTTACCTCCTAGATTGCTGTCAGCAGTAGTCCAGTAATTATTCAGCAGAGTCCCACTGCAAAAGTTATTCAAGCTACACCTCAGAAAACCTTTATTGTTAGTCAAGCAGGTCATCGCGTTATTACTCAACCTGCCATCCTACAGCCTGTTGTCACTCAGCCAGTTATAGGTATGTATTTTCTTATTTAGAATTTTATTTGAATAGCTGGGATCGGTTTTTTTTTCTTTTTCTGTCTATTATTTCTGTGTGTATTAAAAGAAGGTGTCTGAAGAACTTGATGGCAGTGAACTGAGAAGCCGTATTTTTCATTGTTCTGAGTAGTTCTTTGAAGTATTAAATAATCTTTTTTTATTTTTTTTTAAGTTTGTAGAATTCCATTACTAGAGACTCTGGTTACTTTCTTTTTAGCTTTAGTGGTGGAATTCATTAAATAAAATCTATAGTCTCACCCTGGCTAGAAAAGGGTGGTAAACTGTAGGTAACCCGCCCCAATTAGCCTTAGTTGCAAAAAGCGAATGCTAATATATAATTTAATATTTTTTTTTTCATTTTAGCAGTATGGTACTTTTCACAAATCTATTGTTTGGACATTTTCCTGCCGTCATATTCATTATCTTCTTTGACTAATACTGAAGTGAGTTGAGATGCTTTGATTGTTGAGTGTTATGAAACCTCGCTGGTACTCTCCTAGTGCCCTTTCATCTCCATTAATCCATGTATAAGTTGTCTGCTGTTTTTTATAAGTGACCCCTTAAGGGAAATCAGTTTTTGAGTAGGACTTGTGGCATGATTTTTGAAAAAATTCTTCAAGTGTTTATGTATTCTACCCAGGATATTATGAAATGAGGCCCGTTCTAGACTGTGTGCGTGTGTGTGTGTCCATGCATGTGCTTGTATGTGCGTGCATAGATAAGGGGCAGATAGATATAAGTATATTTGTTTATCACTCTACTGGTCGTAAATTTTGTTTGATCATTGCTAAACACTATACATAAAAATGAAAATCCAGTTCATTAATGTTGAAATCAGACCCTAGGAGGTGTGTGTAAAATTAAAAATTTAAAATATTTCCATTATTGTGAGTTAGATGAGAAAATTGTATACGTAACTTTAACTTCATTTAATATATTGTTCTATTCATTTTTCTCTATTTATAGAGAATTATAGATAACTGAGTTATTAGCAGATTTCCCTTAAGGAAAATCAGCTATTGAGGTCGTACTCATGATGCGAGTTTCGAAAAATTTCCATCGATCCTACCCAGGAGATGACGAAAATGAGGTCCGTTCAAAATTATATATATATATATATATATATATATATATATATATATATATAGATATATATATATATATATATATATATATATATATATATATTTGTCTGTTAACGCTCTAGCGGTCGCAATTTTTGTTTGATCGTTACCAAACTTGGAATTTAAACGTTTTATGTAAAAAGGAAGATCAAGTTCGTTAATGGCTGAAATCGGACCAGTGGGAGGGGGGGGATTTTTGAAAATTCAAAATATCTCCTTTATTATCGGATCGAAAAAGTGTATAGAATAAATCTTATTGCAAATTAAATTTACTATAAATATTGTTCTATATATTTATTCTGTATCTTGAATACTAACCGAGATATTTGCATTTGTATTCTGCGTGTGGTCATCAGTAGGCTATGTTCGGACTTTCCGCCGAGTGCTCTGGTGGCCGTTTCCATAACTTTTCGTCCCTCGTGAATAGGTTTAGAGGTTAGGTTAACTGTTTTTTGGGGCTAGAAACTACTGGGTTATTACGCCCTAAATAGTGTGTTAGGTTTAGAGGTTTCATACTACTACAGTCGTTATTAGGCAGATTTCTCTATTGTAAAACTTCACGTGACGGACTTTATGCATTTTTTAGTTGTCTTTAGTAACCCCCATTTCTACTCATCCGATTTTCATCTTAAATATCTCAATCACTAAATATATATGCCCAGCTTGCATTTTAGCAGATTTCCCTTAAAGGAAATCAGCTATTGAGGTTGTACTCATGACGGAATTTTTGAAATTTTTCTTCAAATATCAATCGATCCTACCTAGTAGATGACGAAAATGAAGTCTGTTCAAAACTGTATATATCTATCTATATATATATATATTTGTCTGTTACCGCTCTAGCAGTTGCAATTTTTGTTTGATCGGTACCAAACTCGATATTTAGTCGTTTTATGTAAAAAGAAAGATCAAGTTCGTTAACGGCTGAAATCGGACCAGTGAGAGGAGGGGGGGTTAGAGGGGAGGATTTTCGAAATATCTCCTTTACTATACGTCAGATCGAAAAATTGTACTGAATCAATCTTATTGCAAATTAAATTTACTATAAATATTGTTATATACATTTATTCTCTATCTTGAATATTAACCGAGATATTTGCATTTTTATGAAGTCTGTGGTCGGGTATAGTTCGGATTAGGTCGGCCATTTCCGCCAGTACTCAGCTCAGGTGGAAGCTTCTTCTAACCTTACCTGTCGTTTCTAACCTTCCCTTACCTTCGTTACTTTGTGAGATTTATGCAAATACATTCTGTTCATCCGCCCTCCCCCCCACTTCTTTAGTTCTTGGACAACTAAAATTTGAGTTATTAAAATATAAATTATTCTTACAATTCAAAAGCCGTTTCAGTTGGGAATTTTTTTTAATTAACTGAAAGATTTCTCATTACCGTTTGTATTTAATCACAGTGGTATTGTGTTACCAGTATGCAGATTTCTCTATTGTAAAACTTCACATGGGAAATCTGCTTAGTTTACGCAGCCCCTGCGTGACGGACTTTTTCTCCTCTTTCCATAGGCTTCTTACTATGGGAGGAGCAACAAGTAAATGGTGTTATGAGATGACCAGAGTTTCACAGTCTAGTGCATGAAAAAAAATGCTTATTTTACGCAGTTCTTGTGTGGCAGACTTTTTCTTTCTTTTTTTTCTTTTTAATCTCGTCAATTTCTAGGACCTTCCTCCTAATTTTAGTCAATGTGTCTCACACAGTCTGTCATCCTTACTTTAATATCTTTATGTTGAATTGAGCTAAATTCATTAATGAATTATCATAGCCTGTAATAGTTCTGTAAACCTGATCTCACTCTCATGGTTTAGTTATTTAAAACTAAAGGGCGAAAATATTGACTTGTCCCTGAATTCAACATATCCTTAAAGTACTAGCTTCACTATCTATTGATTTGATCAAACTGAGAGAAAAGTTTCCCTCCTGGCCTGTTCATGCTCAATTTCTTAATAAATCCCTGCCTTACACTCATATCAGCCCCAGAAAATACTCTTTGGTAGTTCCAAAGATAATTTACAGTCCAAATGAATTATTGATAATGATACCTGTAATTTAATGTTTTTGGGGAGTTTTTCTAAAGTCATGGAATTTGTTTATATAATTTTTTGCAATACTTCAGTTTTAAAAAAAATTGGCTTTGAAAGTTTAACATTCACCAGAATTGGGTCTGTTTGACTGCATATTTATTTGCTTTGATGGTTCATGCATTTGCTTGCTAAGCAGCAGCACTTCAATTCTTATGAAAATGGACAGAAATAACTTGATGGAAATATCTATTTAATATATATTTATAAAAGGGGCTCAGGTTAGCCATGTGAGTTAAAGTATTGCCTTTAATCTCCATGGTAATCCTAGAATGGCGAGTTCGATTCTTGCCTGGGCAAAGGAAATTATTTAGTGACGAAATCCTAAGTCCCACCCTGGCTAGAAAAGGGTGGTTACCTGTAGATAACCCGCCCCGGTTAGTCTGAGTGGACGTTAATAAATAATAATAATAATATATTTATAAATATTTTTTATCATTTTCATAAACAAACATTTTTTCTCCGCAAACATTCCATTTTCATATTTTCTGGTATACTTTAGATGGTGTTTGCCACTTTTAAGTGTTGCTTATATTTTGAAATAGGCTATTTCTAAGTTCATTTTTTTAAATAATATTATTGTCTTTTATTTTATTATTTTTTGTATCACAGTTGAGGAAGTTGTTGAGCAGCAAGTGGTCCAATCACCTCATGTATCGAGTGAATCATCAACACCAAGAATCATCCAGAGGAAGCCAATTGTGCCTAAACCATCTCCCCCTCAAATACAACCTCAGCCTCAGCTTAAACAGCAAACTCTCCATCAAGTCTTGTTAGCAGCGTCCCAAACTCCAGTGTCTAATGGTATTTTTACACTCATTTTCATATCATTATATAAAAATATTGGTTTTCATAAAAAGATAGGAACATTTCTCTTATACGAAAACACACTAACATGTTAACTCTCCAGCAGTCCTAGTTTTTATTTGATTGTTAATCAAAGTCGATATTTGAATGTTTTTTTGTAAAAAAAAAAAATATTGAAAATAAAATTGTATTCATCAACAACTGAAATGAAATTAGGGATATCTTCTTTATTATGCGTCAGGTTGAAAAATGTGTCGAAAAGGAATTTTGTTGTAAATATAATACCAGGGTAGTTCAAGAGTTCTGTGCATTTTTATCATTCTTTTTTTTTGTTTTATCCAATTTTTTTAAACGTGCTGAAACACCTTCCATGGAGGAAGTGTACTGTATACTATGGAGCATAGCAGGTGGCAATCTGAAAGTGCAAGGTCTGGTCTGTAGGCTTGATAAGGAATAAAATTGAATTCTAACTCCAGTTTTGCTGTGATAATCTTGGATGTATGGGTTTTGGTTCTCTTGTTGTGGAAGAACTGGCTTTCTACACACCAGTTCTGGGTAACTGGGGCTGTAATCTCTCGAATTGGGCAGAATAAATTTTCTTAAGTTATTGCTCGACCTTCAGGAACTAACTCAAATCGACTTGCCCTCTAAATTCCACCATATACATATCATAACTTTTTTTCAAATCGCCCTCTTCTTGGGACATGGTAAGCTACCATTTAGTAGTCTATATAAACATACGTGTTTTAACGTACTGGTTTTAGTTTTCAGGATTTTTTAAACAAATCCATTTCTCATCTTATTTTCCAGTTTGCTTAATAAAACAAAACACCATTTCGGTTTTTAAGAAGCCTTCAGTAAACTTCCACTCCTGCTCCTTCCTCAGCAATAAACCAATATGTCATATAATGCCTTACATTAACCCTAAATATCACTTATCATTTACATGGGACAATTAGAATATCATTACGAGGATGGATTTTTCATGTGACGTAATTACTCAAAAACATTCTATTCTCCAAAGCCAGTTTTAATTTTATTTTTATAGTATACTTGATATTTAACTGTTCCATATAAAATGTAAGATCATTCTCATTAATGGTTGAAATCTGGCCTGTGAGTTTTGAGAAGAGGAGAACCTAAATTGAGAACATCTGTTATTATTGCTATGATCAACAAATATTATATAAACATTCTTGTTGATAATGTAATTACTATTATATTTTTTACCCCTACTTTGTCTCGTAATGGTAATATGTGTACTTTTAACTACATTATCTCTAAACTTGTAATGTCTAAAATATAGGTTCCAAGGACCTTGCATTTTAGACGGAGAAATGGAAATTACAATGTGCAGATTCAAGTGCTTAAATGACAAATATTACTGGCATATAATTCTATATTTTTTATATTAGCTAATTTTATAGCATTTTATTAGAAATAAAATTATTCCCTTGAATGAAATTAATTATATTATTTAATAGGTTCAAAACGTTATTTTATAATCAACATTTGAGGAGGGGGGGGTCACTGAAGTTCAATTTTTTTCAAAAATAGGACCTCCAGGGCCAAAACATTATTCTAATAACCTTTTTCTGACGATAAGAATTTTTTTTTGTTCTTTTAACAGATTTCCCTTATTATTTTTTTAACCTGAATGATCTAGTGCCAGCCTCAAGTAAATAACTTGCTGGTAAGTTTTCTGGTTATTATATTTTTCAACCAAACCAACCATCTTTATATTGCTTCAACCATCTTTTCTAATAAAATTATTCGAATATTTTGAAATTTCCACATTCTCATGCTCTTTCCTAGTAAGAGAGTGTTGCTCACTATTTCTCTCACTCAAGCAGTACTGTAGCGCTGAAGAAGGAGGCCTGAGACTTTGAAAGTGTCAAGTGTTTAAAAATAACATATTCTGGAGGGGACTAATGTTTTAACAAGCACTGTAGTATTTAGCGAGATAAACCTTAACTGTTAGTATGCATATGATTGAAAACTGATTAACCAATGTTTTTATGTAATTTCTTATTATTATTCAAGCCCTAATTCTCTAACTCAAATATTTACAAAGTGAGTTATATGCATTTTTGTAAAGTAAGATGCCATCCTCCATGGTGGACAAGAGCTCCACTAACTCAGGATGGAATGTTGGTCCTAATATTTCTTTTCCTATAAACCTCACTGTTTTTATTGTCATATTTATTTGTAATTTTACAATTTACATTATAAATTATATAGCACTGTATCATTTATATTACTGTAAACATTGCTTTATCTCTGTTTTAGTAGCATCTTCTGAAAATGCTCGGCCTCCAACAATAGTTCATGTGAGCGGTCAACCAATAATTATTCAGAAAAAGGTATGTTTCTACTTAAATGAGTATTTAGTGTCTTAAATAATAGTTTGTTCAAGTAATTTAGTGTTTTAATTAAAAATTTTCACTTTTAACACAATACATGACGTTCTTTTGAATTGGAAATACTTTAGTAAGGAAAATGGGACAAGGCCCTGTGCCGCATGTTTTGTTTATCAAACATTTAAGCTTTGTGAGTGTGATGCACTTCATATTTCTGTTTCTTTGACAATTTTTATATTCAATTACATGAAACCTCTGAGTAATGCTTTAATTTCCTGGATACAGAAACATAACCTTTCTCGTGAGAAAATGGTTAAACCAGTAAACCCTTTCTAATTTTTAAAATTTGCTTTTCTTGAGAAATAAATCATAGTGTGAGATGTTTGTTAATTGCTAGTATCCTCCAATTATTTAGAGTAATGTGTATTTATTAATTTAACTAATAAAACAAAATCGATTTGTGAATTGTTCCATGATATTCTTGCATGAACCTGCATGTTCTCTATTGTTAGGAGATATTTTATATTTCTCTAATAAATTTTTGGCATTAATCTTGCCGGAAAGAAACATTAAATATGATTTTGGAGAATTAAACAATCTTGAAATTACTAATGACTTAAATAAAACTGCTTCCACACTGATTGAAATTTCTAAATTCCAGATAGTGCCAATTAGGGGTGGAGTGAGAGGAGGACGAGGTGGGAGCGGGAGAGGAGGTAGGGGCCGAGTGCAGCAAGGAGCACCTCCCCCCCTAATGGCTGTGACCGTTCCCCCAGCGGCTAGTAGCGGAGATGAAGTTAGTGCTGCCCTACAGGCAATGGAACTCTCGACTGCTACACCACCTTCTCCTTCTCCAGCAGCATCGCAACCTCAGCCCCTCCCACTCTCTCCCCAACCTTCGCCAATGACAAGCCCATCAAAGGTACTTTTATTTAATAAATTTCATTTCAGTACACTTCCTTATATAATGAATACTAGCCTGATCAGATTTTATATAAAAACTCTTATTTGAGCATCAATCACATGACTTCCTTGTATTCCTATTAAATTAAATTTAAAAAAATGTTTGGTTTCATTTAATCTAAATCTTTTCATTTGATGGTATTATATATATATACCCATTCCAATTCTTTGGATTGTAAAATATCATTAACATAATTAATAGATCTTTTCTTGATATACAAAAAAAAAAAAGATTGTACAGAGAAATTTGCAAGATTTTTATTATCACCCTCCTCCAACTCCCCTTGGTCAATTTTGATAAAAGAGAAACGTGAACAACTAGATATTACAGCAACCTTAGATATAAAATTCCAACATTTAAGCCTAGTCATTTCTGAGTTATGCGAACATATACATAGACTTAAAATTAGTCAAAATGGGTTCAGAGAGGATTAAAACAGATAGTTCTGTTAAAATCTGAAAACTACCAATTTTCACGATTACAATGCTCCCTTTACTTCATACAAGCATAACTATTAAGGAGTGGGCTCTGGTGGAGATGATATTTTATGTGCTGAGCACAAAATGAATTAAGAAGTGGGTACTTGTAGAAGTTATATGCTATAAATTAAGTTATTGGCAATAATCATCCACTTTTGTTTCTTAAAACTATATTTATTTTATTATTCTGATATGACTCTAAAGTAACTCTTAATAGTTAAGATATCTGTGTGAAAATTAAAGTAGTTCTTGAAATTTGTAAGTGTGTGTGTTTACAAAATTGGAACCACTGTCTGTACACTGATTTTTTTCTGAATTTCATGATACCTTTTAGTTTCAAATGGAATTGAAATGATCAACTATTTTCGGCATTGGTCTCTGTTACTTCTCCACTCCTAAACTACAGAACCGAATTTTATGAAACTTGATATGTGTATTATTCCTAGCCCAACTTGGACTTTAGGCTACACTCATCTATCATGAATATATCCTACTTTATACTAACTTCATGAATCATGTCATGAACCACTTTCTTCTAGACTTAAATGCCAAATATTGCTTTCTGGAGACAAAGATACTCAATATTTCAGTTGACACTAAAGATCATATTGTTAATGGCTGAAATTGGATCTGGAATAGTTGGGTTTATTCAAAATATTTCTGTTATTATGAGTCGAATCGTAAAATGTTATAGAACCAATATTGTTAAACTATTTATAGTCTACAATTGTTGTTTAATGCAATTTTTTTTTGTATCTCAAGTATTAAGCTAGATATTTGTACTATCTTGTTTACAGCCTTCAGTTACCCCACCCCCTCCCTTCTACTCATTGGTTCTTTACATAGAAATAGAAAATGGTGATATGAAATAACAAGTGTGTTATACCACCACATAGGAAATCTGCTTAGTAAATGAACCTCCTATTCTATGTTCAATGAAGAAGTACTGTTAAATTTCGAGAAAAAATACCAATGTACAGACAGAGGTTACAGTTTTATGTATATAAACACACTCACATATACACACAGAATATACTTACATGTATTATGTAATTTGCAGTATTTTGGAATTTGTTGTCTCTTCTGTCATCTCTTACACCTCCTTTCATGCTGATATTTTATTGTCTAATTGTGGTTGGGTTTTATATTCTTTTATTTTAATTTTAGATTCAATCTACCGAAGTGCCTGAGTCATCACCAGTTCCTAGAAGGAAAGTAACTCCAACTGTGATAATTCGTAAAATTGGGTCAAGACCAGAAATAGTAAATTCTCCTACAGTGAAAGCTAATAAGGTTCGGCAGCATGAGGAGATTGCTGAACAGTTTGCCCCTCCTCCAGCCCAACAACAGCCATTGAAGGCAGTCAAACAAATTACGCTTAATAAGGCTCCTGAAACAGTTTCATCTCCTCGTGGTCAGTACATTATCAGACTTTTAATTAGACAAATAAGTTAGTCTTTAGCTGGTGGAATAAAAATTGATAACTAATGTTATGGTTGTTTTATTGTGATTCTCAAGAAAGCCACTTTTGATTTACTGATAATAAAACAGCTTCCATATTTACTTGAATATTCCTAACTTCATATATTCTATTAAAAGTCCAGGAGAAAGGTTTTTTATGCCGAAAATTGCATTTTATTGTTTTCTGGTTTGGTTTTGAACTATATAAGTAAATATTTTTAAAACTGTATAGTTCTTGACTGTTAGTTACTATAAATTGATTGACAAATTCATTATATCATTAAGCCTTAGTAGATGTAAAGCTTTAGAGTTGTGTCGAATAGTAACAGAATCATATAAGTGCTTTACTCTCAAAGCTAGTCACTTTAAGAAGTGTTCTAATTATTATAATATTATTTTTCTTTTGATATAATATATTTATTTAATAAAAATTATATTTAAGTTTTAATTGTTTCTGAATGTAATGAACAAACTGGAACAAGCAGTTTCCCTAAATGCTGGAACAATATACAGATAAGGTTATCACCCATTTTATTCTGTATCCTTCACTCCCTTACTGAGAGCCTCATCTAAACAAGACTTCAAATATAAGCCATCCATGGTAGGTGAATTAACAGCTTATGAGAAAATCTCAAGAATAAAAGTGTAGGTTACCTGAAGGCTGAAAAGTTTTGAGTATATTATAGGGCAATAATTTTAGTAAATAACTTGACTACCAAGAATGATTTTGTGATATTTACCGTTAAAATGCAGAGGATTAGTGATATTTTTTAATTATACGTCTTTCCTCCTTCCCTGAAACCACCACTTATCAGCCTTATTTGATTTCAGCCATTAATGAAATTCATCTTTACTTGTAAGTTTAAATATCAATTTTGGTAATACAATCAAGTGTGTAGCCACTACAACAATAACAGATGTGTTTTATGCACATGCAAATTTGAATGACCTCATCGTTTTTGTGATTACTACCAGCATTTGGTGTTCTGTAAGGGAAATCTATCGAAAGTTTTACAAATTTTGATTTACATAGTTTTAAAAGTTCTTGAGACTCATGATATTTTGAATTTTCGAATTTACCCCCCTTCCTCGTCCAGTTTCAGCTATTAACTAACATGATCATTAACGTAGGAAGAAGCATTGAAGTATTGAGTACGGCATTGTTCAAATAAATATTTTCAATTCATAATCTGAATTTTAATTGATGATGTCACATAAAATATTTGCATGTAACTCACATAGTGAAGATTCATTGAATAGCATATTTGACATTTAAGCTAGGAATAAGACATTTCATGTTTTATCACCTTATTGTTAATATGAGAATTTAACTAATTATTAATAAGGAGTTTGAGTTTGGTCAAGGCTGCTAAATATAAAAAACCTAGAAAACTAAAATATGCAAATATTTCATTTAATATTCGACAAAGAAACAAATCTATTAAAAATTAAATTTATAACAAGCTTTGTTCTTTACAGTTTTTGGACCCAACTCATAAATACAAAGATATTTTGAATTTTCAATCCCCCTCCTCTAAATGTACCCTCATCCTTGTTCAATTTCAGCTTTTAATGATCTTGATCTTTAGCTTTACATGAAATGCTTAAATATAAGTTAGGTAACAATCACATAAGACAGGTGATAGAGCGATAAGCAGACATGTGGGTGGGTGTGTGTGTGTGAATGTCCTGTGCGCATATAATTTTAAACAGAAGTCATTTTCATCATCAATCACCAAGGTAGGACGAATAGACATCTGATGATAATTTTTGAAAATTTGCTTTGTGAGTAGAGTATAAACCTGTTCCCTTAAGCGTAATCTTCTACAAAAATAGTTTTACCGCTTTAATATTTGTGATTTCTAGAAGTTATTAATTTTGTTGTTGATGTACTTGACAACCAAATAAATAAAAATGTTATACGAATTTATATTTCTGGAAAATTTGTTTTGAAATGAAAGACATTTGAGACTGCAACTGAGATATTCTGGTAGTGAATACATTTATTTTGGTGGGTGGTTTTCATTCCCAGATTTAAATCATGCCTTTAAATTGTAGAAATCTATAATCTATAACATTATATACATCTTTGAGGGATTGGTAGCTTTATGACTAGATATCAGCTTACTCCCTCCCGCTGGTACAGTACAGTTCTTGTATTAAGAGTCAATTTATACCTGTATCAGGTACAAGCGATACTTCTCCTACACACCCCTACATTCTTGGAATGAACCATATCTTACTTATAGGCATATCTGTTAATTTTGACTCATTTATATTGTTTCATTCCCTTAGTTGATTATTCCTATCAAGTTCTCAATCTTTTTGATCCTAGAAACTTTTATTGGTTTCAATAATTAATTATATTAAATTGAATTTTCACATGTAGTTTTCATTTTAGGTATGTTATTTAAACGAAATAAGCCAAAAAGGAGATGTCATTGTTGTATCATTCCTTCTTGATAATGACAAAGAAAGGAAGTGTCCTATTATTTTAATGATCTCAACTTCTCAACAACTACTCCTCACTCGTTACTTAAGTGATCTCTCTTATATTTTAATTAAGAGCATATTTTTATATATTTTATAAAAACTATTTATTTTATTGATGAAGTACAAATATGTATTGATGACTGTCAGTCAATTAGTCATGTAATAAGACTGTTTTCTAATTATTTATGCAATTTGTTATTCAAATAAACATTATGCCTCTTTTTAAAAGGCATTCAACTTAAAATGCTTTTTCTTTATTATTTGTCCCCCCCCCCCCAGAAAGCCCTGCTTAATAATAACATTGATTTTGTGGGCATTTATATCAATGCTCAGATTCATTTTTTTTTTTTTTTTTTGTTTCTGTTGAAATCTAGTAAGTTTTGTTTCTGGCATAGTAAGTGGAGAAGGAAACAGAAGTTAATGTTGTTCATACTTCTTGGAAGTTTATTAGTAGAATATTCCAGAGTTCAAATGTTATTCGCTGGTATTTTGGATGAGGAAGTGGAATTACATATTTGTAATACTTTCATTTGTCGCTACGTTTCTTCCTAGAAGCTAAATTCCTCCCTTTTTAAATATGTTCTCATAGCTCTATTTCATGATTGGTCTTGTATTGACCATGTCATACACATCTCTTTTCACCTAGAAGATATAAATGTAATCAAATTCATAACTTCTCATTTTTGATTATTATTGTATGATGAGTTAAGAAGTGTTTGATTTCATAACTTTTGATTACTTTTTAAGCCTCGTCTTTGGGAAGGGGTCAAATTTGTGTTTTGCTGGCTTTCTGCTCGAGGAGTTTATGTTGTAGAGTTGTTTATTTCCGATGGCTCTCCACACATTTTCTTCAAGCGATAATACCAACAGTTCTAATTATACTTCCTCAAAAAACGGCTACCAGCCTGAGCATTCACTGTGACAAAACACTTGAAGAAGATGGCTGCAGAGCCATGAAGCATTTAGAAACTCCAACATATAGAGTTAATGGTATCTGATGGAACAGATAGCTTGCAAAACACAAGTATGAGCTTTATTATTGTTGTCAATCCTTGTATTGAGTTTCCATTTTTCTATAGTTATGTCCATGATACTTGGTTGATTCGTCAAAGTAAAACCTGATTTCCAGGTTTACTCTATGAATTACCTATGGTTAGCCTCTGTTACTTAAAATACAAAAGGACCCACTAAATTATACCTAAGTTTTATTCTGTTTATAGGAAGAAAAATATAATTGTTATTAGTCACATTAAACTAATACTTCTGCAAATTATCAATGATCCTGACAACTTTATAACAGACATTTGACCTTATTTATAACACCCTTATATAAATATATTTATCTGGGGGAGGCAAAGGAGTGTGTCTCTAGATCTTCTTTCTTAAATTGCTGCCTTCATCAAGACTGATTTTTGACTTATTGATTAGCCTTATGAAGGAAGTTAGGATGCCCATAGATATTTGGGAAGTAAAGCAATAAATAATGATATTCTTTATTAAATACAGTTTATATTGAGGCATGTGGACCTTGAAATTTATTATAATGTGGAAAAAATTGATTTAATATCCATTTGCTAGCAATTGTTAATGATCTTGAGTTTTATATAGGTTATTAACCTTTTCTAGCCACAGTGTGGAAGATGAGTACTTATAGAATATAATGGCTTGTGCCTCAGAAAAGGTTGTTTAAAAGGAAAAAAATTCTAAACGAGGCTGTGAAAATGTGAAATAAGCATGTGCTTTTATATATATAAAACCTTTCTGTTACTTATACTTAATGTAAATGGACTTAGAATTACAAAAAGAAAATAGAGGAACTTAGTAAAAGGAAATAAACTGTATTAGAAGTTTAAAATATACTAAGGTAGGTAATCATAGATATTGTTCATTAAAATGGAGTTATGAGAATCTCTGAACTAAATTACATAAACCAAAAGCTAAGGTTGTATTTGATTCAAGCTGCCTTCAAGAAACTGGAGGGTACATAATGTGTCAAAAACGGGAGTCTGACCTATGTGTCTGTAATTTGTTTGTAAGTTTCAATTATTGGGATGTTCACAAGTTAACCACGTGCCATCCCAATAACAAGCAGGCCAAGCCCTACCTATCTAGTGCCAAATTAACAATATGTTATTGATATGAAGATGGTCAGCCTTAACAGTAGTATGTTGGGTAGAGGAATAATTGGGAGTCTGCTAGATTAAAATGTCATTCACAATTATTTATCCGTCTAACATAATAAGTTACTAATGTACTTATTGTGAAGTTGGCAATCTTTTACCTCATTAATTATCAAAATAAAAAGAGAAATATTACATCTCAAGATTAATTTTGTAAGAAATAATAATCTTTGTTGGTCCCGCCTGGGCAATAGGAATTTATTTAGTGACGAAATTCATTAAATAAAATCCTTAGTCCCACCCTGGCTAGAAAAGGGTGGTAACCCCGTGGTGGTTAGCCTTATTTGCAGAAAGTGGGCGTTAATAAATAATTTAATTTTTTAATCTTTCTTGAATAGTTATATCCATCTTAAGATCACAACTCATAATAGTTAAAATAAGTAATTATTGGCACTTAACTAAACAAAGCACTGAAGTGAAAATTGCAAGAGCCGCTTTGAAAAACTTTGGCCAAATATAAAACGTCTGGCATCTTGGCTGGTAGAAAGACTAAACAGCTTCTAAGGATTTTAGTTACTTGGCTTGTAAAACTTCAGGTTATCCTAAAGTTTATTCTCAAAATGTAATATATATAATTGTACGTCTGTATGTACATTGATTTTTTTATCAAAATTTTACAATACTTTTTAGTTTTACATCGAATTGAAACGATATCAACCATTTTTGGCTTTGGTGTCTATTTGTTTGTTACCTTTTCATGCCCAAATTACTGAACCAAATTTTATAACACTTGGTACACTACTAACCCAACTTAGACTGCAGGTTATACTAATATTCTCAGGTACTGATAGGAGTGGGGTTTATAAGGGTGGCCTGAAATTAAAAATACTGATTTCGTTTCCTATTGGTTTTTTGCAAACATGCACATAGCAATAGTTGTTTATTTTGTTATTTAGAGTAACTTTTCTTTTAACACTTTTGTCGTATAGCAAAGTATAAACGAGATGTACACTAAAAACTATAGCGAAAGTCAACAATTTTAAAAGGCACAAAAGACTAAACCGAACTGATCGAAACTCCGTATGTAGGTTGGTTTTAACGCCTTGATTATAATCTATGTCAATATTTCATCGTTAAAAATTCAAATCTATGTTTATATTTTATCTTACGCGGCCTCTCCCGCATTTATTCAAACTTGGATTGAGTGGCTGGGAAGGGAGTTTCTCGGCTCCGGACGATGGAACATTCAGGAATAATTCTTCTTTTTCTCCTGACAGCTTGCGGACACCCTTGTAACAATTCCCAGTCGTCAGACCAAGTTTGAATGAGCGAGAGAGGAGGCTGCAGGAGCAGCCTTTGTCCTGTAAAGGGTTAAAAATTCAAATTTTTTAATGCCAGTAACAGATCGCACCAAGAGTAAAGTATACTGCCCCCCCCCTTCTCACAAACATTAATTAATGAGAAATGTCAGTTTCCCTTTAATATGTTGAAGACACTAGGTTGTCGACAAATTTTGTTCCTAGGCTGGGCTGAAGAATACAAGGTAGAAAGTACATATATTACCACTATCTGAACTTAGACTATAAGCTATACTAATATTCTCAGAGACGAACAGGAATTAATTATAAGGGAAACCTGAAATGAACAATTGCGAGTTTCCTAAACTAGATGATGTCAATTTCCATTCATTCCTCTCCTGTCTCTTGGCGACTTCAAAAAACATCTATGAACTTAACATTTTTAAATTTTTTGATTTCGTGTTGTGAGAATACTCTAAAATTCACCTTTATGGAAAGTATTGAAGACTTTCAAGGAAAATGTGAAATCCACTGCTTGTTTCAAGAACGGAAAGTGCAAAAATTCATTTGTTTCAAACCTTTGCTAAGTTTTTAACTAATTTGTCAGAATGAGCCAAACATTAATATAGTTATAGTTTTATATCTGAAAATAAAGGAAGAAAGTATGATTCCCAAAAACTCATTTTCCTTCATTTAGCAATCTTTGCACACCCGACTTGCAATTTGTAAGTAATTTTCTTTATCTTTTCAAGTAGAATATTATTTCACCTTTTCCTTGATACCACAGTTCTATTATATTCAGTTCCCTTCTTTAATTTTTGTAGAAAGAAAAAATAATAATATAAAGATAACCAATGTTACCACCATGAAAAAGTGTTATCTAATGACAGTATATATATTTATAAAACCATTCGATGAAGATAATTTCCTGAGCATTTTAAAAAATATATTTGTGGCTAAAATAGAAAATTATTTATACAAAATACAAGATGAAAGAGTGGATGAATTAGTTTGACTTACAACCAGAATGGGAGTGGGGGTCATAAACTTAAAGCCATTGGCACAAATTTGATAAAAGGCTACCATATAAAATCCCTATTCCATATCCTACTTTTTTAGTTAACTATTATTGTGATTGTAATCTTGTTCCATTTTCAACAAATATATACTGGTCCTGTCTAGAAGACAAAAATGTCAGTTCAAATTTTCATACATTGTCACCCTTATTATATAACCAAATAACCCCATTGGAAATATATTCAAGTTATGGGGTTGTGAGAATATTTGTGTGTTAACTCTATAGTGGTTACAATTTTAGTAAAACCATAGGTCAAGGCTGTTCATGGCCCAAATCGGATCAGCTTTTAGTGAAAATAAGACTGCTTCTATGTCTTAGGCTATGTTTTTACCTCTGGTAAATGGAACAAAACAAACTAAGAAGAAAACCATTTTTCTTAGTAGTAAATGAGTTTTGCCAATTATTAAAAAAGAAATATTTCTAAAATATAGTAAATGAGTTTTGCCAATTATTAAAAAAGAAATATTTCAAAAATATAGTAAATGAGTTTTGCCAATTATTAAAAAAGAAATATTTCTAAAATATAGTAAATGAGTTTTGCCAATTATTAAAAAAGAAATATTTCTAAAATATAGTAAATGAGTTTTGCCAATTATTAAAAAAGAAATATTTCTAAAATATAGTAAATGAGTTTTGCCAATTATTAAAAAAGAAATATTTCTAAAATATAGTAAATGAGTTTTGCCAATTATTAAAAAAGAAATATTTCTATAATATAGTAAATGAGTTTTGCCAATTATTAAAAAAGAAATATTTCTAAAATATAGTAAATGAGTTTTGCCAATTATTAAAAAAGAAATACTTCTAACATATAGTAAATGAGTTTTGCCAATTATTAAAAAAGAAATATTTCTAAAATATAATAAATGAGTTTTGCCAATTATTAAAAAAGAAATATTTCTAAAATATAGTAAATGAGTTTTGCCAATTATTAAAAAAGAAATATTTCTAAAATATAGTAAATGAGTTTTGCCAATTATTAAAAAAGAAATATTTCTAAAATATAGTAAATGAGTTTTGCCAATTATTAAAAAAGAAATATTTCTAAAATATAAGTATATACTGGTTCTGATATGATACCCATCATTGATGGAGTATATAGAAATTGTTTCCTGTTGAAATCTGAAGGTTGGATTAACTTAGCATTAAGTAATTCCTTATTTTCCAAAATCTTCTTTCTGCTCAGTTTTTCTCCTGAAATAAGAAACATCGGTTAGGCTAATATTAAAAAAATTTAAGTTTGTAATAGCTACAAGGTGTCTAGAAATGTTTTCTCCTATAAAAATATAACCACTGTATTATCTTACGATTCTATTCTGTTGAGGAATTGTCCTTTAATATTGGGTCAGGAATGCTCTCCAGAATATTTCTCCGATATTTCAATGAGCACCACTTGATCAACACCAGAGAAATATTGTGGGAGCATGCCCTACTCCACTGACCCAAGGTAAATTCCCAGCAAAGGATTTCTAAAATATGTTTTAATTATGCTAATAATTAATAAAAATTCAAAATTAAAATTCATTGGAAAAGAACAGGGAATGTTAAGTAGTAAGTTGTACCTAAAAAAATCTTTCAGCATTTATAAGATTGAGAAAAGAAAAATTATGGGGCTAATTTGACTCTTGTGTCATAAAAGTGGAGACGTCAAATCATCTGTTTCACTTCATTTCTAAACTCCTTTGCAAAGAAGGAGTTCCTCTCCCCCCCCCTCCCTCTAAATTAATCTGATGGAAATGAACAGTATAAGTGTCATTAGAGACCTTATATTGTTTCTCCATTTGTCAGAATAACAATCCGACAGATGAGGAAATGAATCCAACAATGCCCGAGAAATGTTTTCCCTGCCATTTGCACATATTAATAGCACATCCTTTGTTTTAATAATATAGCTTTTGGCTATTCAATTCCCTTTTAGTCTTTGAATCAAGCCTTTCTTTTTTTCTTAATAAAATTATCTGTATAATTTAAGGAATTATTTAATCATTTTTGCCTAACCTTAATGTAATATGAACTTTTTACAAAATAAATGTCAGTGTCATGAAAAAATGAACATGAAGAATAAGAAATTTAATAATTTAATAACTTGATGTAGGCTTATATTAAATAAAGTATGTTGTACTTCAATTGAGAATGCATGTAATATCACAATAAAATAATATTTTTTAGAAATAAATTCCATTTTTATTGTCATCATGAAACATATGTATATTTTCTTCCATATGTTCATATTAAACTTATTGAAAACAGTTTCTTTATTTTCTTAGTTTAATAAATTCAATTGATTTTCTTCTTGTAATTATTAATTATGGATCAATAATTATATCCATACAATCTTACTCTGAATAAATATATTTAAACAAGCAAATAGAATGTAGTAATCTGGGGTGTTAGTGGGTTTGATGTAAGTGGGAGCTAATCTCTCTCTAGAAATAATGTAATTTTAGGCTGCCTTTTATTCCAGCAAAAGTCTCTTTTTAATAATGGTTCTTTCAAATTAAGTTTATTTTACAATAGTGGGTGTGTGTAATTCTCTTTCATTTATTACTTAGAGTGTATTTTCATTTTGAACCATTGTATTGATACAGTTGGGACAACAAAGGATACACAACCAGTAACCCCTCCAGAGGAGACATCATCGAAAAAGAAAAAGGAAAGAAAGACGTCAGTAAGCTCCACTGTTGTTGAAAGCTTAGGACCAGAGCTTTTCTCTACGCCCGATATTATAAGGCGAGTGAGCACTGAGAAGCCTGTGGACCCACTTCCATCGCCCCTTTCACCGCCTCCTCAAGCCGAGCCTAAAGTACAAGTTCAACCAGCACACCCTCCTCTCAAAACAACAAACTGTAAGTAAATCCTCACTTCATTTATTCTTCAGTTCTTCCCTTTGTTAGCAGATTTTCCCTTAAGAGAAATCAGCTATTGAGGTTGTACTATGACACAATTTTCGAAAAATTTCTCGAATCAATTCTCCTACCCAGGAAATGACAAAAATGAGGTCCGTTTAAAACTATATGCATATATATATATATATATATATATATATATATATATATATTCGTCTGTTAACGCTCGAGCAGTCGGAATTTTCTTTGATTATTACTTAACTCATTATTCAAACTAAAGATCAAATTCAATAAAAGCTTAAACCAGTGGGAGGTGGCGATTTAGAAAATTCAAAATTTCTCCATTATTATACATCAGGATTGAAAAATTGTATAGAATCAATCTTATTGCAACGTAATGTTTTATATATGTTATTATATACATTTTTACTTTGAGCCAAATCAAATAAATAAAAAAAATTAAAGGAAATATACATTGTGCGATGATGTCATTTTACATTCTTTAATAGAAAATGTTTATTTAATCTATATCATAATCGATATTTATGCATTTATTTCAACACTATAGTCATAGTCATTAACGACTTGAGGGGGGGGGGGGGTGATAATTCGAAAATGCATAAAATCTCCATTATTATGAGTCATATCGAAATATGTTATAGAACCAATCTTGTTTGCTCTACAATTGTTTTTTCATAGCTCAATTATTAAGAGAGTTATTAGCACTTTCTTGCTTTTAGCCTTCAGTAACCCCCCCCCCACTGCTACTCATTAGATTGTTATTTAGAACTAGAAAATATATGAGAAGATATCAATAGTGTGTCATACCAGCATGTGGAAAATCTGCTTATTTTAACCACTTTCTGCATGACAGACTTTTTTTCTTGTCAGTCATGGTGGAATTTGGCTTTCAGGTATTACCTTAAACTTTCATTAAAATTGAAAAGAAGCATTTGCAGATTCTGCCCATAAAATCTGTTAAAGATTAAAACAAATTCATAATTTACTCTTCTTGCATATTGTAACATTCCTTTATTATTCTTGCATATTGTTATCTTCTTTGAATATTATAACCACCATTTCTGAGTCAATAATTTTAGTTTCATTGCACCAATTTTTTAGAGTTGTAATTTTAAGTTTTCATATAAAATCAATTTAATTTTCCAAACATGATTTACTCCTTATTTAAAGGATAAATGGTATTTAGAATATATTTTTTAGTGTTAAAAAGTTGTTTTAATCTTTAATTATCAAAATTCTGATTCTTGACTGTTTACCACCATATAGAAAGATGATCCTTTCATTGCTTTTACAAGAGCATGGTTCAATAGAATTGAGGATTCGTTTGTATGTTCTTGAAATTTTTAATATGCACTAAGCTAATATTAATAATTAACTGTACTACCATTTACAGGAATGAAGGGTTACCTCAAAATCATTATTACAGATATTTTTAGTAGTAGTCTTATATTTATTTTTTTAAATTTTAGCATTACTGGAACTATATTTTTTTTGTAGTATTAAATTCACTATTATTACATGAGAAAGCTAAATAAGTGAATTGTTATATTTCATTGGGGAACATTAATATTTCAACTGTTCAATTATGGATAACACAGCTAATTATAAATACTTGTATGTAACTGCAAGATAAACTGTACTTACATAAAGGATTCTCATCAGTACAAGCCCTAAAGGCAGTTCTTCTTTGTTATATTTGATTTTCCAAGTAGTAAAATTATTTATCATTATTTAATATAACTGTAAAATATGTTTAAAGCATTTCTAATCTAAGTGCAAATTAATAAGGGGCTCAGGTTAGCCATGCGAGTTAAAGCGTTGACTTTAATCTCACATGGTAAACCTAGAGTGGTGAGTTTGATTCTCGCCTGGGGAATAGAAATTTATTTAGTGACGGAATTCATTAAATAAAATCATTAGTACTGCCCTGGTTAGAAAAGGGTGGTAAGCTGTAGATAACCCATTCCAATTAGCCATAGTTGCAGAAAGTGGACGTTAATAAATAATTTAAAATTTAAATTAATAAGTGAGTTTTTATCTATACACATGTTTTAAGTCAACTAATTGAATCAATTACATTGTCCACTCAATTCTTGGCAGGCATTCTTATATGACTAACATATTTTCCCAATGTTCCCTTATGCATATAAAGAAGTTAATTTTTGATTTGTGCCATTAGGTGATGTAGAAATGACACCAGAAAGCCTGCTTGATTCTATACATGCCGAAGTCGCTGCAAAAGATGACTCTAGGCTCCTTGCTGAAGCACTTTTACTCGATGACCTTACAAGTGATGACACCCAATCTTCGGTGAGATTTTCCATTGCCTCTCTATAGCAAAGTTATTGTAGGAAATATATTTATGATTTTTTGACAAACATACACAACTACAAATTTATTATTACCAATACAAGGCCTACCTACTCTGGCTTCACAGAAGTGCGCTACTTATTTAATCATTTTAGTGCCACAACTAAAACAGGTGTCTGTGCAAAGATAGCCTGAGGAATTTAACAATTTACATGGGCTTCGAACAATGCTCATAAAAATGATACTATATTTAAGAAATTACAGCCTATTGTTGGTGAAAGGGAAATTACAAAGTGGATAGTTGTCAATCATGGAGTGCTAAGAAAGGCTTAACACGTTGAGTGCTAAGGTACCCGCCGGCAGGCAAATTGTACTTTCACCCCAGGCGCATTGCCCGCCGGCGAGCAACCTTCCTACGCACTTCTAGCCCCTACCACTTAGCTTCTACTTCGTTTCTTCATGGAATTCATTATACAAAGGTTCGAGCAGTGTGAAACAGAGTTGCGCCTTGAGCTTACAATTTTTTCAATACAAAAAAGTTTGTGTTTTGGATTTCTTAGATTTCACGTAAGTATTTTAAATTAATTCACTTCAATTTTTTTCTCACACAATAGCCACAATCATAATAGCCAGATTTTTATTTTTTCTATTTTTCCGATAAATAAAATCTCTCAATGAAATAAAATATGAAGAAAACAAAAACTTTTTTTTTGTGCCATTAGCATGAAATTTGAATTTGGGGTCCCGCTCACAACGTTTTAACTGTATTTTGGGTCAGGCAAGAAAGATTTTAGCCCTGCCTTGTCAATTTTGTATGATGTGAGCCGTGAGCTGTTTGACAACTATCATAAATAGATTGGGATTACTGTCCCAACAAACTATCCTGTGTCAAGCTTCTACCTTATCACTCTAGTGTATACAGTCCTTAGGCACCAACCAGCAGAAAACATAACAAAACGTTCTAATAAAGAACTCTTCTAATTTGGATAATAGATGCTAATGCTTACACAACAAAATATTGTTTTAGTACTAAAAGCGTTAAAAGTAAATATCGAATGTTGAAAGAGATGTCTTTGCCAACATTTATATAGGGCTTTTTAAACATATATTTTGGAATCAGTATATTATTCTAAATCTTGATTGAACTAGTTTTTGTGGAAACTGAGCACTTTTTGTCATTTCAGTCAATATGATACTTGCATTTTAAAAATATTTAGGTTTAATATTAAAAAATATCACAAAGTTAGATACAGATCGGTTAAGGGTTTTTAAAAGGA
This sequence comes from Riptortus pedestris, assembly GCA_019009955.1. Lineage (NCBI taxonomy): Eukaryota > Metazoa > Arthropoda > Insecta > Hemiptera > Alydidae > Riptortus > Riptortus pedestris. Next base: position 21,357,175 of record CM032231.1, read on the forward strand.
TTTTTTCTCCCAAAATAACTGTTGTTCAATAAATTCAAAATAACTTTTATTAAAATTCACTAAACATTTAGTTCTTATTAATAATTTCAATTATTTGTTGTAATGTAAGAATTTTCTTATCATTTGTGGAGGGTTCGTGTAAAAGCAGACATATCTATCTATTTTAAGTATTCTGTTTACGTAAGCTTCTTACAGCTGGGGAAATAGACAATATCATTATCAGCACATCATAAGCAGGGAAATCTGCTTATTTATTTTCTTTTTTTTTTTAGTTAGGGAAACCTGCGTGACAGACTTTTTTAATAAAATGGCTCCCATAACAAAAATGGTCTTTTATGTACTAATCTTTCTTTAATATATTATTGGCATCCTTTTATATTATTCCAGTTAATCTGTTTTTTTCTTTATTCTAAATTAAGCATTTTTTACCAAACAGTTTTGCTGTTTTTATGAGTGTGTAATATAGAGGCCTTTCGTAGGGACCCTCCCCATATGATAAAACATTTGTTTCATAGATTTATTATTATGAGTTTCTAAGTCGATTAAAAATGACCATTTTATTTAATGAGCTTTTTAGCTTTATTCAGTTTCTTTGAATGTTACTTGCAGACCATTCAGGGGAAAGAAAAACTTGATGTTGCTCGAATTGCTGTGGAATCAAGCAGTCAACCAGCACACCAGCCTCAGAACAAGGCCTCAACACCCAAACCTGCTGAAAACTCTACCCCGAGAGTGAGAAAACTCCCCCCAATTGAACTACCAACAACGAGGTCAGCTTCTAAAAAAGCAGCGGCTACATCTAACCATCCTACTCCACTTCCAGTACAGCAACAGCAACCACAAGTGAGTTGCCATTCCTGCACATGATATTTTTTGATCAAATGTATTAAAACGGAGATTTGTATATTACTTTCAAATAAAATGCAAACATTTTGTTTATTTAATTTATTACAAGAACAAGGAAATTGAGCCCATGTCAAATTTTTTCATTGACAATTTAATGCAACAAATTGTTTACTATTTTTTATAATTTTACAAAATATCATATTTTTTAACAATTAATATTTTAGTATAATATAAACCTTAAATAAACTTTTTAGCCACAGAACATCACATTTGTCATGATAAAATCATTGCATTTAATCATTACTATTCTTATTTCTAGAGTACATTTTTCTGAAATTTTATTTTTCTATACATGTTATCACTTTCAGGTGCAAACTCCTGTCTCAACAAAAACTGTGCAAAAAGAGCGGAAACACGGGTCAGGTGCCGTTAATGAAAAAAGACATTCTACTGATAGTAGAAAAGCGTCAGAGAGGTACAACTTTTTCTCTTTTATGTGTGCTCTTTCTCTTTTAATATATATACATACATATACGCTAGCTAAGGTACCCAGTGTTACTTGGGATATCCTAATAATAAAAGCATTTAATTTGTAAGGCTTCACTATGCTCAATATTTTTATGATTCTGTTTATGCATTTTTTTTTTCAAAGCTCTTATAATTGATAATCATGGATGGTGTTTTAAACCATACAAGAATAAACAAAATGTATGAAACCAAAGCCAAAAATTGTTGATATTGTTTCAATTTCATGTGAAACGAAAAAGTATTGTAAAATTTTGAAAAAAAAATCAATGTACAGACAGATGTTACAATTATATATATATATATATATATATATATATATATATATATATATATATATTTTACCTCTGTTGTGCGTTGATTTTTTTTTCTTGAATTTCACGATACTTTTTCGTTGACACGATATCTGCAATTTGTAACTTGATGTCTGTTTGTTACCTGTTCACACCAAAACTACTGAACCAAATGTTTAAAACTTGGTACGTGTATTACTTCTAACCTAACTTCAGACTTTAGTGTGTATTAATATTCTCCGAGATGAACAGGAGTGGCGGTTATAAGGGAGGTTTGAAAAATCACTATATTTTGTTTCCTATTGGTTTTTAAGCAAACTTGTACATAACAGTAGTTGTTTATTTTGTTATTTAAAGTAACTATTGTTATATGCACTATAATGAAGTATAAGGAAGATATACTCTAAAAACTATAGCGGGAATCAACAATTCTATTGGGGTCATACAACTTAACCGAACTGAACAAAAAGTATTTGAATTAGCAGTTAACTCCTCCATGATTATAAGCTATATTAAAATTTCCAGGGACGAAAAGGAGTGGTGGTTCTTTGTAAGGTACGAAATGAAAAATTGTATTATTTTATTTCTATTGGTATTTTGGTAAACATGCACATTACAAAAGTTGTTTGTTTTGTTATTTAAAGTAATATTTGTTATATACACTTTTGATGTATACCGAAATATAAACAAGATGTAAGCTAAAATTTATGGCAGAAGTCACCCAACATATACCAACATTGTAGTCATATCTGTCAGAGAAGATCGTCGTCACTGGCTGATGGTCGAGTACAGTTGGCAAGCGCTTTCGATGCAAAGTCATTATCTTCAAGCCGTCTAGAGTTGTATTGAGTTAGTTGTCCGTTGGTCAGTAGGTTATGTACGTCTGTTCACCGTATTAGGTTGTTTACGTTTTAGTCTGTGTCTGTTTACTTACATTAGTCAAACAATGGGTGGTTATAGCTTGTGTCAAGGTAAACCCCTATACCAACATTTCTAGGGACAGACAGGTGTCTGGGTTATCAGGGAAGTCTGAAATTAGAAATCATGATATTTAATTCCTATTGGTTTTTCAGGAAATTTCAGGAAACATGTGCATAACAGGTGTTTATTTTGGTATGTAGACGTTTTTGATTTATAATGCAGAGTAAACATGATATACACTAAATACTATTTCTAATAGAAATGTACACTATAAAACCAGTGCGATTATTTAATTTTTATAATGTATTATATAACAAAGTCATGTTGAATTTGCACAACGTGTGATAGGAGAAGCTGTGGTGAATCAAGCTTTCTTATTTCCTGTTGACTTGATTGAAATAACTATGTACTATCTATAACTATTAATCATTATTTGGTAACATCATTGTCACCAAACGCAATATGCATTTAAACTCAATATGGTTTTTAGTGTTATTCAGGTTACAGGGAGGGCTACGATCTCTTTCCCTCATCTCCCTTTTTGAATATATATTAAATTATTTTTAGTGTACCACTGTTATTTATTTCCACCAGGTATATGAATTATTAGAAAATTCGAATTGTTTAATGTATTGAATAAATAATTTAAGTAAAACAATATTGATAACCCTCGTGCAGGAGCAGACATTGTAGGGAGGCTAACATGGTTAATTGTGTTAACTTGTTCCCTGTGATATGTTGGCATTATTGGAATTGCTTTCTACTTACATTTACTATTACGTAAATAAGTACTTAAACAATGTGTGCTCGGATTGGTTTTTGAAAGGAAATATCTAGATTATAGATGAGATTTAATTATAATAAGTGATTATGATTTGAATTATTTATGGTGTGTCAAGCAGTAGATTGGGAGCTCATTTCCATTTATTCTTCAAAAGTAAAATTTCTATTCTATATGTTCCCTACAGTTACTTGGCCCTTACGGAAAAACAATACACTCAGATGGGAAGTGTAATTGTACACATTGAAGCCTTGCTATAAAAATTCCATCATCATTCAATAACAAATGATTTCCCAAGCCTAGCCAGGTCGTACCTTAGCTAGTGTTTGTATGTATATATATTTGTCGTTTTTATTCTATGGATTAAATTGTTATTTTCATTTAATAAAATGACATTTAATTTTATTTGAAATAAGAATTTTAAATTTTCCAGCATTTTTACTTTAAGGAATCATTGCACCAAAAACGTATCTTAATTTCTCCATGTTTTCATACATCTGCCACAATATTTAAATATAAAATGTGTGCTCATGGTATTCAGAGTCAGTTCAAATACAAAATAAATTGTTTCAATTGATTTTAAGTTTAATTCATTATTTATTTGTTCGATCGCATAAAAATGGTTTGTTGTATTTCAATGAACTTTTATATTTCTGAGTCAACTGTCCTAATGTACAGTAAAGGCTATATGAATTTCAAATGTTCTAGGAGTTGGGGTTTACACTTTGGAAAAAAATGAATCCATCAACATCTTCATTAATATTCGTTTTAGTGGAAAATATTATATGTATGGAAATAACAAATTATGTTTTAAACAGATATTTCAGCCTTAACATTTTATTTGAATTTATAATATTTGACTTAGTTGCCAAATTAAATTTATTTATATCAAGTAATCACAAATGTTGAAATTAATCAAACAATCTTAGCTGCCCTTGGTCATTTTGAGTTGTGCAACTACATTTTTTCCATGTGTTCATTTATAATGGGTACATTAAACTAGAGAAATTTTAATGTTGGAGATAATGATTGATTATATTCCATAGTTTTCTTAGAATATGATTTGGGATATAATTTACCTAGTATTAGATTTAGAAATTAAGTTTTTTATGAGTGAAATAATTTTTTTATGTGTGAGAGAGAGGGGAGAGAGAGAGAGAGAGAGAGAGACGTGCGCACACACACACAAAAGTGTTGGGATATACCTTCCCAATACTATCCCACTTCCTAGTAGGCTACACTGTAAGTGTGATGCCGGGTCCTTAATTCCTATTCTATATGTTTCCATCTCCCCTCCTCTCTCTTTCTCTCAAACCTTCTACAGAATTCTCAAAAGTAGTCTAATACTTTATATATTATTATTAAGTTTTCCCAACAAGGATTTTGACATTTGTTTTTATTATTGTTTTAGGAAATATCCTCTAAAAGAAGATTTTGTTTCTGACTTCGAAGAAGAAGGAGAAAGTGACGAGGAGAGCTGGAATTCTGAAGATGACCCCGATAGGCTTTGGTGTATCTGTAAAAAACCTCATAACAATAGGTTTGTATAAATCTAGCACCTAATTATTATTATTATTTATTAACAGCCACATTTTGCTACTGTGGCTAATTGGGAGAGATTATTTACATATTACTAAGGAATTTATTTAGTGGCAAACTCATTAATTCAACTAAGTATTTTATTGTATTTAATGAGCTCATCACTAAATAAATTCCTATTCCCAGGTGGGAATCAAACATCCCATTCCAGGTACACCATGTGAGATTAAGGCTAACGCTTTAACTCGCATGACTAACCTGAACCCATCTGGTTAGCTTAACACTTATAGCAAATAAATGTTAAGCTCTGGATAAACTTAACATTTATATTGAATAACTGAATTAAAAAAAAAAAAATAAAAAAAAAATTAACTTACTGAATTATTGTAATAACATTAATTCCAAATAAAAAAAGTTCATCATGCAGGGACTGTGTAAATTAAGGTGATTCCCCACTTGCCAGTATGACACTAATTATGATGTATTTGACGTGGAGGACAAAGAACATGGTTAAAGGCTGAAAATGTATGAAGACATGGAATTGGCAGTATTATTGGAGAAAAATTTGTCCCAAATACAAAAAGAACTTGCCCTTACAAGTGGCTCAAAAAGCAATTACACATCCTTTAAAATTGTTGGGGATGATTAAAAAACAAGGGAATTGGGTTCCATATGAACTTAAGCCGAGAGACGTCGAATGTCCATTATGCATCAGTGAAATGCTGCTTGCTAGGCATAAAAAAGGTTGTTTTTTTTGCATCATATAGTCACTGGCAATGAAAAACGGATCCACTACTATAACTCAAAGAAGAGAAAGTCATGTGTTAATCAGAGTGAATCATCAACATCGTCAGCTACGCCTAATACTCATGGGAAAAACTCATGCTGTGTCTTTAGTGGGTTCAGTTTGTTGTATAATAAGTTGTTCAATTCGAGCGAAACCATTACTGGATCTCTCTACCGAACATGAAATTGAGTAAGGCACTCAAGAAGTGCCCCCATTATTACTCACAGCATGAGTATTTTCCCAAGAATATTTGGCCTAACTGTCGATGTTGATGAGTCACCAGGCTTAGCTCATGACTTTCTCTTCTTTGAGTTGTAGTGGATCCATTTTTCGTCACCAGTGACTATACGATCCAAAAAAAAAAACCTTTTTTTATGCCTAGCAAGCAGCATTTCACTGATGCATAATGGACATTCGACGTCTCTCGGCTTAAGTTCATTAACATTTATGTTAGAGAAAACTATATATAATATTAAATTATTATATAAATATTACTTTATTATTATATAAATATTATATAATATTTTTTAACCTGATGAAAATAGCAAAGAGGGACTCTGGTTAGTCACATGAGTTAAAGGGTTGGCCTTAATCTCACATGGTAAACCTAGTGACTGACTCATTAAGTAAAATCCTTAGTACCACCCTGGCTGTAGATAACCTGTTCCAATTAGTTGTAGTAGCAAAAATTTGGATGTTAATAAATAATAACTATTAACAAAGATCTTGTGGATTCTAATTTTTAGCTCTTCTCTAGCCCACCCCACCCCTTCTTGTTCTATTTCTGCCATTAACGAACTTGATCTTTAGTTTCACATGAAACTTTTAAATATGGAACTTGGTAATCAAAGAAAATTTTGTGGCTGCTATAGTGTTAAAAAGACAAATATATATGAACTTGAATTAGTCCCATTTTAAAATTGAATTAAAGAATGGATTGGTTAAAGTATTATTCTGTGGCACTTTCATCATTTCAGTACTCTACCTTCTCCCAACCTGTGTTAATTATAGCAAAACGGGCATTGTAGTTGCTATATATGTTTAATTAATTCTGGTATGCGCAATTAATATAAATATCATGAACTTCTTAACATTGTATAAGGATTATTGCACTTAGAAGATTTGCTTGAGTAAAGTTTAAATCTGCCAAACAGGGATTAAGTTAATCCTCAGGTTGCATAATACTCGGGTGGTATGAGTATTCAGTGGTGGAGGACATTCTAGCCCCTCCAAAGCCCTGTGTGCTGAATACTTTTTACCTTCTAGCGCTAATCATTCCCATTCCTCTTTAATTCTCCCTTTATTATGTTTTCCATCATCCAGGCATGTTCGCCAATAGATACATTTTGGCTTCTATTATTAGAATCCTCATCGTAATCTGAAGAAGAATCACTTTCACTCACACCCACAAAAATTTCTAAAAAAATGTTTTCATCAGAAAAAAAATCTTTTTCTGAACATTTTAAAGTGCTCAACTGTTCACTTGAAAAGCAGAGAATATTCTGACTTAAGTGTGCAAGGGTAAATTGCAGGTAACGAGTAATGGTACTTGAGATGGAAAAAGAGACAGAGTAGTTTACAAGGAATCCCAATATAGTGAAGCTTAAAATGAGAAAAGTGAATCCCTATGCCATCTATTGGCTTTGAAGGACTGCAGCTTCTATAAAAAGTTAACAAATGGCAATACAGAATTAACTGATGCAATAGCTTGAAGAAGTCCAGCATTAAACAAGCTGCACTTCTATATCTCTCCATAGCACTCCTGGCACCGAAACCACTGCCCTCATATATCAGCTTGCAAGTCCATTAAGGGTTAACTTCTCAGATTTCCCACATTATGGAATGGTACAGATGGAGTTTTATATTTTATGCCCTCTAAATATATTATAGACTTCCACAGTCCTTATTAATATTCCAAAATAGTCTTCGGAAACTGACTTTGTGTTCATGTTTCTGGCCAAAGTTTTGTTAAGCATATTTCTACCATCCTCAGTGCTCCCTCTACTGACTGATGGGCTCATATTTAGTCTCCTCCATTGCCGTGGGCAGAGCCTCACCTTCCACTCCTGTTCCCGACTCCAGTTCCTTTTTGATTATGGCTTCTTTGTTTGTATGATTCTTTGTAGGTGGAATAATGGGTTTCCAAAGTTGATTTATTTATAACTGTCTTCTCTGTTTAAGTTGCTAGAACATTTTAACTTCTCGATTGCTTCTTGTACAATTCTTTCTTTGACATTTGGTCAATTTTGATGAAGCAAAGGGCTGGCAAACGTTGATCGCTACCAAGAAAGAATTGTACAAGAAGCAATTGAGATAGTAAAAAATCCTAACAACGTAAACAGAGAAGACATTTATAAATTAAGTAACCTTTTGAAGTCCATTATTCCACTTAGAGAGAAACATACAAACAAAGAAGCCTTAATCACAAAGGAACTGGAGTCGGAGACAGGATCGGAAGGCCACACGGCACGGGATGAGACATTTACATACACCTGAATAGGAACCCTTCAGTCTCAGAGAGAGCCATGAGGGTGATAGAAATATGTTTAGTGAAACATTGGCCAGAAACATGAACACAAAGTCAGTACCCGAAGACTTTGTAATATTTATGCTCTCGGTTTCTCACATTACATAAGCATGCAATGTAAAAAAAAAACAGATGTACCTTAATGTAAACAATACTTGGATTTTATGCTGGAAATGATATGATAACCCTTTAAAGGGCCCATTCTGGTGTTACAGTTAGAACCAAATTTTGGATGTATATGGTGCCCAGGGGACCCTAGTTACCATTGTTTCACCATCAGAAAAAAAAATGTTGCTAAAAGTTATGGGTGTGGTCTTCCAGAGTCTTCCTTGCCCATTGTGAGAAACACACGGGCTTCCCAGCAGCCCTTACCCGTTCAGGTTTTAGTGGAGGTCACTCACCCTCCTTACCAACGGCCACTCAAGCCCTTGTAGTCCTCATTGACAGGAATAATAGCTGATTTCCCTCGAGGGAAATGTGCTAACAAAAAAAAATAGGTGAAAAATGGTTTGGGGCCTTTTACCTGAAGCTCTCAGTCAGTAGCTGTCTGTCGTCTTGAGTGTACATATTTAGAAAACAATATAGCAAATGAGAAACTATTAATTTTGGACACAACTCAATGTATTTTGATATTATATTAAGCATTTCAATAAACAGCTTGATGTTCTGAAATTGTAATAGAAAGGAACTCTAATAGATTAAAATAATAATGAATTCATATTTATTCAATTTACCAAGTATATTTAATAAAACTACAAATTAATCGCACATAATAAAGCTTTGTTGAAAAATAATCGGTAATCGTACAATTGATAACAAGTTGAGGTTTTTAACCATTGAGGAGTAGTAAGAAAAAAAAGTACATTGTCATCTGCTCTGAATATATCAAATTCCAAATTTCCAAACATAATGGCAAATAATATGCATATGACAATACCATATTCAAAAATTAATTTGAATATTTTAAGTAATGCATAAGTAAATAATTATTAGCCTTTCTGAAGTGGGAGAGGAGGAACAAAGAAAATACAAATAGGTAATGCATGCACTGGGTAAAATGCAGCTGAAAGGACGAATGTGGGAAGGGGCAAGGGCTTCCAGGGAAGCCTGACTTTGGCGCTAATCGGATTTACTCTACTTCCCTTGGCTGAAGCCTCTTGTATATATTTTTCTAGAGGCCACAGCACCTAGTGAGACAAGTAGAAACTACTCCCGCCTTCTTCCCACAAAGTTTAAATTTTTCGTTTGCTGGGCTTCTTGATCAGCCCTTGCCCTATAAAGTGTTAAGTGATTATTTGTATAAAGTGGAAATTGTATGAGTGTAGGACAGGGATTTACTAAAAGGCAAAAACTCAAAAGTAGAAATAACTTAGTAATTTAATTTTTATTTGAGTTTTATTTAACTCGAGATTTGTAGAGCTATCATTTAGGTTGTAAATAAATATAGTTGAAATCTTATTTTTCTCTTATATTCATTGTTTAATGGTTGATAGAAAAAGGTATCAGGTTGTAAATATATCCAATTGAACATTTATCTTCTTATCTCTGGTTAATCCTATTTCTTACTAAATGTCTTAGTGTCTATAACTCTTCTCCCTCTCTCTCTCTTTTCTTTTTATTGTAAATTTTATTATCTTATCAGTCTCAAATTTGGCCTTCTATACATAAAATGTGTTTCTTTCTTTAATGTTTGCAAGTGTGTTTTTCAGAGTATTTTAATGGCTCTAGACAGAAAAATTTGTATACAAAATGTTAAGAGTTCATCCAGTGTCAAAGAACATTTGGTCTGAGATTTCTTGAAGACACGCTGTTCATTACACAGTAATTGCTAAGATTATTTAAGAAGATAGTATTGAACTCAAGAAAAAGAAGGTCTAAAATTTTTCTCCCCTAAAATAAACTCTTAAGTTGTACAAGTATGAGTCTAGTGTTTCTGTAAAACAGTAAGAAGTAGACTCATAGACTAAACTTATTTTGTCATTGAAAGCCTTTGGATTAGAATGGAGATACAACTGATGAGATTGGATCTCATATTTTCTTTACACACTGTCCAAATGAGCCCGAAGCATTCTTTGGAATGCAACATAGTGTTTCAGGAAGCTTTTTCATGTTATCTCTTTACCTAATGAGGGGTTAAGGAAGGTAAGCCTGCTAATAAATACTTTGAGAACATTTCAAATGAGCACAAGTACCTTCATTCATTTGTAACAGTTATCTGCTAGTACGCAACACAGAACTTATCAGAGCGCAAATATTACATTAGTTTGTTATAAGGGCGATTTTTTTCTAGTTGATTTTAATATATGTCTCCTCAAATTGGTTATACATTTTGACCAATTGTGTAATAAATTAAGAAGGCTGTATCCATGCAGCATTACACCCATTTAAATGCCATTCAAATATATTTAAACACATAACCAGAAGGGGGAAGGGTCTGCCTAAGGTGAGTTCCATTAGTAGCACATTTCCTTAAAACATGTGATTTACTGTAAACCTTTATTTACAAACATTATTCTATTTACTGATTCTGTATTCATTATTAATAATATACAAATGCTTATAACACCAATATTACATTACTTCAATTGTACATTATTCGTAACTCTTAATCATTGGGATTATTAAGTAAACAAAGACGGAGGAACTTACAAAAAAAGAGATTCCTCTATTCCCATTGGTGTTTGCAGTGAGTGTTTATTTCTCAAAGCTTAAATGGATTATAAAAATATTAAATGAAAAGGAAAAATATTTATTCTTCGTCTGAGTAATTTCGACCTAACTATTTGATAATATTATTTGTTAAGAAGAACAGTAAATGGAAATTGCTCTTCATATTTAAATCACTTGTACTGTATATGATTCATGGTTACCTTTTGAGGGCTTTAGTTTATAATATTAGCGGAGTGTTCATCAATCTTAAAACTACTGGAGAGACCCTCATGTCATTGACTGGTCATATTCTAAAACCATTGATTTTACTGAACTATTTTTTAGACAAGAATATTTGATACTGAACTGCAGTATTTTCATCCCATATTACGAGTATTATAAGGGAACACAGGTGAAATCTTGACTATATGCTTAGGTTCTGATAGTTGCAGGTGAGGCTATATTCCTTGTGTGGTATATTATACAGCCCTTTCTTCTAGATTTGTAACCTTTTTTCTTATGATATTTGGACTTCGCACAAATTATTTCTATAAAGTTGTTATATTTATCGTTAAGCATCTCTTTCTTATTAAATAAAATGTTCAGAAACAAAAAAGTTAGTAAATTTTAAAAATGAATTGCATTTTAGCCAATGAAATACCATTTCTGTAAATAAGTCTTCATAATTTATTTTATTGTCTCATTGTTGGTAGGCCTGAAGTTAGATTGGCACCACTTTTGTTTCTTGTTGACTTCAGTTGCCCATTTCATTGTGAGTATATCTTGTTATGACTCCAGTCTACCCCTGAATTCTTCAGTAAATCATATCCTTTGAGAGTTAAGACATTATGTTACTTTCAAATAAAATAATTCCAAAGATATTCCCTCTCCCACTCCAAAGGACTTCTTTTTCAGAGAAAATTATGTTTTAGTTTTTTAACATACCACAATATACTCTCAGCTTCCAAGCACTGAGCCTTATTACCTCGTACCTTCATAAATTTCAAAATAACTCAGTTTAAAGCTCATTACTTTATCCAAAAACTAATTACTAATTGCTTATATGCCCTTGTATACAATGAACATCTACAATTTGGGATTTTAGTAGCCCACAGGGCACTTGACATATATACTTGTTAGTGCTTCTTAGGTCATAAACATGTATGCAAGCTCTGTCTCTTTGCTGTTTGGTCATTGGAAACCATTAGCGTAAGCACTGAAGCACTTACTAAGATAATTACTCACAAACTACAATAGATCATTAAGTCCATCATGCAGGACTGCGTAAACTAAGCATATTTCCCAATTACTGGAATGACGCAGTACTAATCTCGTCTCACCATATATTCTCTATTCTATTAAAAATCCGATGAGTAGAAGTGAGGGTTTACTGAATTCTGAAAACAAGGAAGAACTCATTTAATATTTGAGTTACGAAAAAATGAATAGAACAACAACAATTGTAGAGCATCAATATTATAACAAGACTAGCTAAGGGTACCCGGCGATGCCCAAGAAATCATTGTTGACTGACTAATGATGGTATTTTTTATAGCTAGACTTCAATGTGTACACTTGCACTTCCCTCCATGACGTATTGTTTTTCCAAAATAGCCATTCCTAAAGTGTAACTTTTGGGGAATAATAGAATACAAATTTTAGTCTTGAAGAATAAATGAAAATGTGTTCCTAATCTATCCCTCTCCATTTTTAAACTCACCATTCTTGAATAATTCAAACCATAATCATGGATAGCATTTATTACAATTAAATACCATCTATAATGAAGATATTTCCTGTCAAAAACCAATCCGAGCACTTATAGTTTAAGCATAGTTTTACACATAAGATTATATTCGTAATAGTAAATTTCAGTGGAAATAACTTCCCGTAATGCCAGCATTTCACCAGAAGTAAGTAAACTCAATTAACTGTTTAAGCCTCCCGTCAATTTCCTCTCTTGCATGAGCGGTATACGACGAAAGTGTATACAACACACTTTTTGTTACTCTAAATATTTTTTATGTGCATATTTGCCAAAAAACCAATAGAAAACGAAATATCATTATTTTTAATTTCAGACCTCCCTTATTACCCCCACTCCTGTTCATCACAGAGAATATTAATATAGCCTAAAGTCTAAGTTGGGTTAGTAGTAATATACATACCAAGTTTCATAAAATTCGGTTCGGCCGTTTGTGCGTGAAAAGGTAACAAAGAGACAAACAAACATACACAAAAGAAACAAATTGTAGATATTGTCTTATGACATGTGAAACGAAAAAGTATCATGAAATTTTGAAAAAAAAAAAATCAATGTATAGACAGAGGTTACAATTTTATATTATAACAAGATTGATTCTATAATAAAAAGTTTTCAATCCAACTCCCAAATAAAGGAAATATTTTGAATTTTCGAATTCCCCTTTTTTCTACACACCACTATCCTAGTCTGATTTCAGTCATTGACTATGAACTATGAAAGTGTTTCATGAAGTAAACATTTTGGAGTAACATAAGTGATGACGTCTTCACATATTTGCATGAAACACACAGTAAAAGTTCAATGAAAACAATATTTTGTATTTTAGCTTGGAATAATGTGTTTTGTGATGTAATAGCTTATTGTTAATATGACATAAGTTGGTATTTCTTCATGTTCAGCCTTCAGCAAATCCCTTACTTCTAAGTTTATAATTTTCAAACGTAGCTACTATATTAGTAACACACCAAGCAAGTCTTGTTTACATACTTCTCTAAACAAACAAATTGAGAATATAATATGAGGTGACATTTTTTGCATGCTATTGCTGCACAGATAGAATTTGGTTTGTTTAAGCAGCCCATGTGTGATGAACTTCATTTCTCAGCAGACTGAGTAGTTGTAATTCACCTTTAATTGTTGTCTCAAATATCTATGGTTACTGTTGTAACTATGGGCCACAGCTCTTTGTTTTTCCTCTGAATATGAAGTCCTGACCTTCACGGAAACAAATAAGCGAAGTTAGAGGCTGTCAGATTGCCAGGCTGCAGTGAGACGCCTCTTTTAACAGTTTTAAGCTCGAATGGGATTTCTCTTCACCTTCCAGATGCCTTTAGTTTCTGGATAACCTCATGGCGAAGGTTGTGGGAAACCCCTCTAACTTCATTTATTTGTTTCTGTGAAGGCCAGGAATTCATATTTAGAGGAAAAACAAAGAGCTGAGGTCCATAAGATACAACAGCTACAGACAAGTATGGCTGACTAGGTAACAGTGGTTGTACTTAAGATATATTTGAGTTTTTTTTTATATAAGGTGTTATTTTATTTATTCATTTCCCTTCCCCCCCAGTGAGATATAAAACAAGCTTAATTCTTAAAACTTTTGATCTATTATAGCAACTTAAGGAGTAATCATCCAATACAAATCAATATTTCCTGTATTCGATTTGAGGAGCAGACATTTTTCATATATTGTCTGTTTTGTTCTTTTTCAAATGGCTTAAAACTGTTGATCATTTTAGTTTGTGAACCAGAACATTCTTGTACATTCAGTTTTGCCCTACTGGCATGGTATGAGCGAGAAAATCGACCAAAGCTCAAAAACCCCCTTCCTATAAAATGATAAATGTTGTTTATTGATGCCTTTAGAATATTTGAAAATTCAATTTCAACATTTTTCAACTTTTGCTTATTTTTTTCAGATTCATGATATGCTGTGATGAGTGTGAAGAATGGTTCCATGGGAAATGCGTGGGTGTTACCAAAGCAATGGGTAGGTTCCATGAGCCTGCACTGCTTCTAATACACTCCACATTAATTATACTGTACTACACTGTGATAAATAAATAGTATTTATATATTCTAAGTTAGCTTTCTTTACTCTGTATGATCTCTTTTCAACCCTAGCTGTTTTAATTTTAAAATAAATATTTTCTGTTGAAATAAATGTTTTTTAAAACTATGGTTCATTTGTTTCTACCCTGTTGTTCACTCAAAATGAATGGAAGTTGCAATGTATGTGCTGTGTATTACGCATTGCACTAAAGTAATGACCCATATTTCTTGTTGAATGAACTTTACACCAAATCTTTTTCGTTGATTTTAATCAGTAATGTATCCCTCTATGTACAAATATCATGAACTTTAAGGTTATTTGTCATAGTAAACCAATTTTTATTTAAATAAATGTCCACTTAAATTTAAGATAAAGATCAAAAAAGCTACATTGTTCAATGATTCCTTATTAGAACTCTCAATAAAAGCTACCGAATAAAGTAATACTAATTTGTGAAATGTAGATGTCAAATTGTGATATTTACTTTAAAACATTTTTGCATTTTCCTTCAGTTAAATATTGTCACCTTTTATAAAAAAATGTTCTCTACATTTAATTACGGCTAATTGGAGTGGATTATCTACAGGTCCATCTTTTCTTATAAGTAGATCTAAAGATTTAATTTCTGATGTCTGGTTCATATAAAATCCTAGCCTTATTCATGAATCAAAACCAAATTCACAAAGATCAATGCTTTCTATGCCACTCAAATCCAGCAACAAAAATCTTTAGAAAAATAGTTTAAAACCAAATCTCTTATCTTGGACATTTTTAAATGTCGAACAACAAAAAACACAATTTATTCTCTTCTCAATAGAGACAAAAATTCACTGTTGGGTTGTTATTGCTTCCATACATTGCATCTTGAACCATTTTGTTATGGCATTATGTCTAAAGCTGCCATTTTTTTTATATAACATTCTTGAAGACTGTGAACAAAAGAGATATTCTAGTGACAGCAGAGCCACTGAAAAGATCATATAACAAAATTAACAAGATTTTCAATAAAGAAGAGTAAGGAAAATTAATTGATGGCAAATTGCAGGTCAACAAATGGAAATGGAGGGTGCTGACTGGTCTTGCCCTAACTGTAAAAAAAAATCTGAAAATGTCAAAAGTCAAGCTGTTGGAGAGAGTTCTAAACTTGCTGTTATCGCACCTGCTAAGTTACCGCCTGGTCAACAGTAAGATAGTTTTATCTACTATATTTTAGTTTTGAAATTTCAAGTATTTAATCTGTATTTTTCCAGGTTTCTTTGTGATCATAAGTATTTTCTGGCCTCATTATTCATAAACAGGAATTGTGTACAAGTCTTTGAAAGAAAAAAAACACAAATGTACAGTGCCAAATGCCTGTATTGATAACTGGTCCAAAACTATAAACTGCCGGATTCATTATTATTAAAAACGAACAAATATCTTATCTATCAATCTAGTTTGTTTTGAATGCGAAGGTTATATTGTGGTTTCTTATCTTCTGAGCCTTCTCTTTGAATACCTTAACTCTCCTAAAGTATCGGAATTATCTTAGATTTCCACAAATATAAACAAACGAAATTAGTTAAAACTGTGTTTGTAAACTTTGGTTATAGATCTTAACAATTTTAATAGATAAATAATGTGGTGATTTTATTTATGAACTTGTTGGACGAATGCCCTTGTGCTCTCCTTAAATCTGGGGATATACTTATAGATATAGAAATGTAGGAAAACGTTTAGCTGAAACCTTGAAAACTATGAGCCATTCTACATTATAACTAGTTTTTTTTTTTCATAACAAACAACTATTTATAGTAATGTTACATGTGTTTTTGTTTTTTCGTGTTAGTTTGTTCCTTAGTAATAACTGTGGCAGGACCCGACTAAAACTAATGCCAAACAAATTTCTCTTGTTGCTTGAGTTTAAGAATTCGTCTTCTTATTATTATCTCTCGTATCGTGAGATTCGTTTACGGCTTCAGAGCTAAATAGTAATCTGTCGATAAGCCGCCTTTTTTAATCACAGCTGTAAAAAGTGGACGCTGATAAATAGCTTGAACGTTATCACTATAGCCGACCGTTTTTATGGAATGCCGATGTTGATTGCATATTCACACCTACTCCCAGAATCAAGAAAACCATTTCTGAAAGTCAGTTAAAGGGAGGTCTTGCTAGGGCGAACCTACAATAGCATAACTCGGCAAGCTTTTGCCAAATTTGTATACTCCCGAGTTCGTTATTAATCAATAACAGGAGGGAGGGGGGCTAGAAAATACAATAAGCCGTCACGCAGAGTCTGTGTAAACAAGCAGATTTCCCACATATTGGAATGGCACTACTGATCTCATCTCGCCATATATTCTTAATTTAAAAAAATAAAAATTCGATGCGTAGGAGTGGGCAGTCAATAACTCAATTCATGGCGTCAACACACTACCTATTTGCCATGTATCTTGCATGATAAAGGTCTGCTTAAAACAATATTTGGTATTTATGCTTAAAATAACATTTTTCATAATATATTCACTCATTTTAGCAGATTCCCCTTAAGGGTAATCATATATTGAGGTCGTACTCAAGATGCGATTTTCGAAAAAAATTGCACAAATGTCCATCGATTCTACCAAGTACATGACGATAATGAGGTCTATTCAAAATTATTTGTATATATTATATATACACACGCGCACGCGCATATACTTTTCTTTTACTGCTCTAGCGGCCGCAATTTTTGTCTTGTCGTTAATAAACTCAATATAAAAGAGTTTTGTGTTAAATTGAAGATGGTGTTCGATAACGGCTGAAATCGAACAGGGGGAGGGGATTTCGAAAATCGCAGTAATTCATCGTTATTATGCGTTGGATCGAACAATTATATAGAACCCATCCTGTTGTAAATTTAATTGCCTCTCACAGTTGTTATATACGTATTTTCTCTATCATGAATATTAACTCAGATATTTTTTGTTTTTTTTTTTAGTTTTCAGCCTTCAGTAAACCCCCACTACTGTTCATGTCACATTAACATACGTTGTTATATCATCATCCACTTCATTGGAAACTTTAATAGTAAATATTGTTTTCATTGAATTTTTACTGTGTGTTCTTGCGAATTCGTTGCATGTTGACAACATCATTTAAGATTTCACGTTCTTAACACGAAAATGTTTATTTGATATATATATATATATATATATATATATATATAATACTCGATATTTAATTGATTTATTACACACTAAAGATCATATTATTAAATTTGATAAATCTGGCCCGGAATAGGTTGGGGGGGGGGGGAGAGAGGCGGTCATTGGAAAATACAAAATATATAAGTAACCTAATGACAACCAATCTTGTTAAACTCTTGATTTTCTACAATTATGACAAACTTATTAAAATAAAACACACTAATACGAGTATTTATGTGAATGACTTTCTGCCCTTTCAACAATTTGAAGTTGGGTTTCAAGGTCACCTTATCGTAATAACCAGGAATCCTAAGTATTTATATTGACCTTTACAATCTGAACTTAGATCAGTCATATATGATTTCATTATAAAATTCCTCTGAAAAGTTAAAATACCGTGGGTACTTATCGATTATTGAAAGGCCGCCCATTTAAAGGCGATTATTAAATCATAATTAAAATAAAATCACTTTATTATTAAAAATAACACTTCTAGAGTTTATAAATGACTAAATCGTTAACGGAAGGCCACTCATTATTTACAGATAACATATTTATTGATTCGAAACCGAGTATCCCTATTCACTGTTATTGCTATCGCTATTCATACTTGACTAGATTATCTTAGTCATTCTGTTTCTACTGTTATCAGAAAATAAATGATCGTTTATTTACACATCTTGGTGTTTATTATCACCACTCGGTGATCGTTAATTATTACACCACTCGGTGATCGTTTATTATTACACCACTTGGTGGTCGTTTATTATTACACCACTTGGTGGTCGTTTATTAACACGACTTGGTGTTTATTATCACCACTTGGTGACTGTTTATTGTCACCACTTGGTGATCGTTTATTATTACACCACTTGGTGATCGTTTATTATTACACCACTTGGTGGTCGTTTATTAACATGTCTTTGTGTTTATTATCACCACTTGATGATCGTTTATTATTACACCACTTGGTGGTCTTTTATTAACACGACTTGGTGTGTATTATCACCACTTGGTGGTCGTTTATTAACACGACTTGGTTGGAGCTACCTTGCTGAGTTCATATGGCAGACGACGGCCGGGGACGATCGCTTTATGCAGCTACTCCACGACATCGTCCAGTTTAGGACTACATGATGTGGTTGCGTAAACTACGCAGATTTCCCGCGCTGGTATAGCATACTTGTAACCTACTTTACAATAGATAAATCTACATTCTGACAACACTTAACACCACCGTGAATAAATACAAACAGAAAGGGTCTGAATTGTAAAAAAAAAAAAAGTCAGCCAACCTTTTGGAGCTAAATAGATAGATAGAAATACTTTCGACCGGAAACAAAAACCATTACTGAAATATGATGTATCTGAATATAAAATATTAATTTTATTGAAATCTACTTACTATATCTAGTACTGTGATTTATAATGAATAAGAATACTTTTTATCTCAATCAATCAAATTTTAGTAATCTAAGAACAAATGACGGGAGGGGGATAGATAGAACGTATTTGCATGTATCTCGTATAATAAAGGTCTCTTGTTTTAAACAATTTTAACAGATTTCCCCGAAGGGAAATGAGTTATTGAGGTCGTACTCATGACGCGATATTCGAAAAGTTTCTTCAAATGCCCATTGATCCTACCCAGGAGATGACGAAAATGAGGTCCGATGAGATCGGCTGATGTCATGTCTTCGTGAGTATCCCCCGAAAGCTAGTTCGGCCGCTTCCGTAACTGATCGGCTCTCCTAAAATTGGTTTAGAGACTCGTTACTACAACTGTTACTAGTTTGCGGATTTCACTATTGTAAAAATTCTGGTGGGAAATCTGCTTAGTTTACGCAGCCCCTGCGTGACGGACTTTTGGTATTTCGGGTTCGAATATAGTAGGTTATTATATAAACCAGTATTGTTTATATGACGTGAATAGGAGTGGGGCTTTGCTGAAGGCTGAAAACTAAAAAATGCAAATATTTTGGCTAATATTCAAGATGAGAATAAATGTATATAACAATATTTATACAAAATTTAATTTGCAATAAGATTAGTTGTATACAACTTTTCAATCCGACTATAATAATCGCTTTGGTACTATAACATTTTATGATCCCACTCATAAATAAGGAAATATCAATTTTCGAATTCCCCCATAATTCCATGTCCGATTTCTGCCTATAATAAATATGATCCCATTGACTGAAGTGGTTAATTATATTTTTTATTTTATGAATATGTGTAATCCTACCAAAATTATTGAACAACTTGAGGATGGGGATATTGAATCGCCCTTTGTCCATTCATTGTTTTTTTTTTTTTTAATAAATATATTTTACATTTAATAATAACTATTGCTATGTTGAGAGGTTTAAAATAACTTGTTCAGAAAAAAATATATATATCAAAATGTTTCATATCTATTATATAAGTCATTAAAAAATTAAGTCTTACAGATGACAAGAGATGGTTATGAAGTAACAATTTTATTAAATGATCCTTAAGATTTGTTCTTTAATCTCTAAGCATTTAGCTTCACAATATTAAAACTGTTTAATTATTTATGAAAGCTAATTTATCCTTTTTAATTTGCCTAATTTTGTTAATGTTGCTCCATAAAATAAAACATTACACATTTATTTTACAAGTTATGAATCTTGTTTTATTTTTTTGCTGTGGTTCGTATACAATGATATGTGATTTCAGTGTTGTTTTTTAGCAGATTTCCCTCAAGGGAAATCAGCTATTGAGGTCGTACTCATGACGCGAGTTTCGAAAAATTTCCTCAAATGTCCATCGATCCTACCCAGGAGATGACGAAAATGAGGTCCGTTCAAAATTATATATATTTGTATATAAATATATATATATATATATATATATATATATATATATATATATATGTCTGTTAACGCTCTAGCGGTCGCAATTTTTGTTTGATCGGAACCAAACTCGGAATTTAATCGTTTTATGTAAAAAGGAAGATCAAGTTCGTTAATGGCTGAAATCGGACCAGTGGGAGGGGGGGTTTAGAGGGGGGATTTTTGGAAATTCGAAATATCTCCGTTATTATGCGTCGGATCGAAAAATTGTATAGGATCAATCTTATTGCAAATTAAATTTACTATAAATATTGTTCTATACATTTATTCTGTATCTTCAATATTAACCGAGATATTTGCATTTGTATTCTGTATGTGGTCGGCTATGTTCGGGAATTTCCGCCGAGAGCTCTGGCAGCCGTTTCCATAACTATTCGTCTCTCTTAAATAGGTTTAGAGATACCTTACTACTACTGGTGTTATTGGGCAGATTTATCTACTGGAAAACGTCACGTGGGAAATCTTCTTAGTTTACGCAGCCCCTGCATGACGGACATTTTTTTGTATAGATAGAACACTATAGAATTACAGTAGGCATATATGAAATAAATTGTTTTATTAGTGTATAATATAATGAGGTTGGAGCGCCGGTGCCGTACGGGTTAAGGCGTGGGCATATCTACCACTACCCTCAGTAAGCTGAAAGTAAAAATAGATGCAGGTTAAATCCCCACCAAGGGAGAAAATTAATTGACGAGTTCTCTACCGGAGCGCGCTAGTGATGCAGTGCTTTTGTATCAGCGGGAGCTTTACAAGTATATACATCTAAGATGGCCTTGGATGACCAACTATTATGGCTCTTTTAGATACCTCAGGCAGGCTGACAGAGTGAACTGGTCACAGACCTTTGGGTACAATGATGCCTGTCAGTCTGCTTAGACAACTCATTCCAGGTTCTCCTTGGTCTCACACAGGGGGGGGGGGATTTATATATATATATATATATATATATATATATATATATATATATATATATATATATAATGAAGTTGTTCTTCCATCCATATATAGTGTCAATATTTATTAACATATTTCAAATGAAAGCAAAGAGATTTTAGTGTAGTTCACAGTTATTCTACAGGCCAAATGTGCCAATGATTTTGTTCTAAAACTTCTTCGTATTGGCTGGATAACTACCCCAGAGAAGCATTATTGTGTTTGTTGAAATTTAGAGTATTATACGAGAGAAATTGTTTATATACTGCTGGAATATATAGAAGCTGATAAAAAATATTTCAGTGTAAAAATGAGTTTAAAAACTGTCTTTAAACGTCTAAAGGAGGATTTTTGTTATCAAGTATGTTTAAATGTGAAATAAAACTCAATTATGTTTGTTATGAAAATGGTCTTAAAATAATTTATGATATTCTCTTTTTAGGATGGAGACACATTTCTCATCGTTACAGAAAGCCTTGAAACTTGAAATAACTTACTCGGAAAATTTTAAACTATTATTAAAATATATATAGACATGGATAAGATTGCTTTAAACTCATTGCATTAAAAAGTATTTCTTTGGCGAGTTTAAGAGTGAGAAGGAAAGTATGTATTGCGAGCATTTTGAAAAAAAAAAAAATGAAAAAGAAAGAAATTATGAATAATAACATAAATGAATTCATAAATAAACAGAGCAATAATAATTCATTATTAAATTAATATTTATTATGGATGCTAAAAACAAAAATTTGTAGAAAAAAACAGGTTTCATTTTAACCTCCCAACATAAAACCTCTTCTCTATAAATCCACCCAGGCTCCATTAATTTGTAATCTCTGATAGCTAATACTTTTTTTTATTTATTGTGAATTCATAAATTGCATTTATGTATATTTGTAGTTACATTTTACATTCTTTCTAGGACAATATCATCATTAGAGTGCATTTCTTGCAAAAAACCAGCACGTGTTGGATCAAATTACTGCAGCGACATGTGTGTAAAAAAGCATGCTTTGAATATGATAGCAGTTTTGAATAAAGAGGTCGATGGTCTTCTACCTTCAACAAGAGTGATAGTCTATGAGAAAAAATCTGGCCGAATCATTAATGGTATATTAAATTTGTTTCTAGATATTTTTTTTGTTTTCTATTGCTAGTAATTAATTCATACATATAAATTCATAAATCATTCATTTTTTTCATTCTAAAGCTTGAAAGCTCATTGTAGTAGTCTTAGGTTGCTATTTTTGTACTGTTATTACTTGTATATTTAGAGAAAAACATAATATTTAATCAAAGATCCTGAATGAATTTATTAAGATCAATATCTTAATTATGATTTATTTTTATTTCTACAAAATACATTCAGCTGGTTCTCAGTAAAGCTGTAAGAACTCTGTTGAAAATTAAATTTTCTTTACATTTTATGAAGTATGGGTCACATTATTGCAAAATTATAACAACTGTACATTTAAAATCTAATTATTCCAATAACAATAAATATATTTATTAACAAGCTCAATAGAGTCCTAATGCTAAGGCAAAAAGGCATTTGTCATCACAGATAAATTGGATTGGGATATTTTCATTTTATTAATATTTATAATACACACAATTTGCAAAAGGCATGTTAGACATCACATAAATGATTTTTCTTCCAATTTACAGATAATAATTCTCCAACTGTTTCTAACCTTGCTGACTGGCTCTTAGAAAATCAAACCTTTGAGGTACACAAGCCTAGTATCTCTGTTAAAAATTATAAAAAATGGATTTCAAATGTGCAAGAAACACAAAATATTTCATCTAGGCAGCGTCAACCTAAAGTCCTGCAAATTGAAATAAAGCAGCCTCAAGCCCAGGCAAAAAGTCAACAAGCTCAAGCCAAACAATCTCAGTTCCAGCAGGGAACAAAGCAGCTGCCTCCGAACAAAAATGTCCAGCCAACACATGGAAAACAATTATCTTCTCCTAAAGATCAAGTTCAAACTCCGTCGAAGCAGCAACATACCCCTGGTAAAGCACAACCAGCTATACCTAAACAAGTAAGAACATTTTTAATATTGTATATTTTTAGATTCCCTTGACTTTTATTCAGTTTATAGTAGTTAATATTTGTTTTAGTAAGAATACTCAACACATGTTCAACTATTTGTGTGCCACATAATCAGTAACAGTTAAAATAAACTTTACATAAATAAGTACAAAGTTGAAAATAGTGCATGTAGCCCTAGTCCAGATAAACATATTGTTCAAAATTTGGGCGCCTCTCCTAAGCACAGGAATAATAATAAACAATAAAGTTCATTTAATTCTTGGTAGCTCTCTGACTCCTTTCTTCAGGCCAATAGTTACACCTCTTCTATTAAATCTGTTCATGGTTCAGATGGGGCTTATCTCATTTTCTCCTGAGTTCTATGGATATTACATTTATTAGACTATATATACACATAAGTATGTATAAACATGCATAACCCACAACACATCTGTATATTCATGTTTTTTCACAATACTTATTGTGTTACTTTTAGCAGATTTCCCTTAAGGGAAATCAGCTATTGAGGTCGTACTCATGATGCGATTTTCAAAAAATTTCTTCAAATGTCCATCGATCCTACCCAGGAGATGATGAAAATGAGGTCCGTTCAAAATTATATACATATATATATATATATATATATATATATATATATATATATATATATTTGTCTGTTAACGCTCTAGCGGTCGCAATTTTTGTTTGATCGGAACCAAACTCGATATTTAACCGTTTTACGTAAAAAGACAGATTAAGTTCAATAATGGCTGAAATTGGACTAGAGGGGGATTTTCGAAAATTCCAAATATTTCCGTTATTATACATCGGTTCGAAAAATTGTATAGAACCAATCTTATTGCAAATTAAATTTACTATAAATATTGCTATATACATTTATTCTCTATCTTGAATTTTAACTGAGATATTTGCATTTTTATGAAGTCTGTGGTCGGGTATAGTTCGGATTAGGTCGGCCATTTCCGTCACTACTCGGCTCAGGTGGAAGCTCCTTCTAACCTTACCTTACCTTCGTTACTTTGTGCGATTTATGCAAATACGTTCTGTTCATCCGCCCCTCCCCTTCTATAGTTCTTCGACCACTAAAATTTGAGTTATTAAAATATAAATTATTCTTACAATTCAGAAGCCGTTTCAGTTGGGAATTTATTTTAATTAACTGAAAGATTTCTCATTACCATTTGTATTTAATCATGGTGGTGTTCTGTTACCAGTATGCAGATTTCTCTATTGTAAAACTTCACATGGAAAATCTGCTTAGTTTATGCAGACCCTGCGTGACGGACTTTTTTTTCTCAGATGGGATTGATATAAATTCAACTATTTTTGCTTTTGTGTCAATGTGGTCAAAATTGATGTGTGCACGTGTTTTATACTAGTAGGAGTAAGGGTGCCCTCAAATGAAAAATTGTGACATTTTGCTTCCATTCCCCTCCCCCCCAAATGTGTACATTTTTTCTACTTAAAAAAAGCTAAATGTACACATTTTTTGTATAACTGAGTAAAAGCAAGATATACTTTAAAAACTAAAGCGGGTGTTGTTATTAATGTATATAGTTCTGTTAATATGGCTTTACTGACCTCACTATCATGATCTAAAGGCTACGCATTGTAGACATTTTTGAGTGATTGTGTAGCAAACAGACGGACAGAAAGATAGACAGACAAAATTTTTAATTTTGTGTCATTGTTCTTAGAATGGTCTGAAATGTGAAAAAATTGATTTCTGTTTAATTTAAATAGAAAATTAGACAGACCTTAATTTTTTATATAGAGCTTTATTTATATAGATTTAGTTCTGTCTATTCTATTCTAATCTGTTTCCTTTATCTTGAGATTAAACTGATTTAGAGCATCCTTTAGGACTTCCAGCGTTTTATCCGAACTTCAGACTAAGCCAAGGTATTCACCTGGCTTCTGGGAGGGGTACCTTAGCTTAGTTAATATCTAAAACGAGAGATCACTATTTTGCCATTTCCTTTTCATTTTCAGTGAATACTTATTTGGCAACAGTTGTTAATTTAAAGTGAATTTGGGATATTTATTTTAAATTGAATAACAATCTATAAACAAGGTGTGAGTATAAAACTATATGTAGAGTCGATAATGTTTGCAAGGTGTAATCGATTGAACTGATTAGAATGAAACCGGGTATGTGATTTAGCATTGTTGCCACATAGATTATAGGGTTTATTAATATTCTTAAAAACAAACAGAAGTGGGAGTTTTGATGTTTAAAGTAATTTTATTTTTATACATTTTTGTTAAGTATAAACAAGATATCCACATAACGTATTACTTGATCCAATAATTTAATGGACCATTAAATTATTGGGTAAAACTGGATTAGTCTTCAGATTATATTTATATTTGGTTTCGTAGAGTTCTTTGCTAGGAAAACTATTCTTCTGATCCACTCCCGCTGTTTAGGCAAAGCAGCAGAAGTGGTGTTCAGTAGCCTGAAGAAGGTAGCCATTGAGCTACTGGAAACTGGCACTGTCACTGATATATTAATATTTTTCCTGGACAACGTAGAGTGGGGGGGGGGCTGTAAGGAAGGTCAGAAATAAAAAATTATTAAATTTAATAAATAGGTTTACAGCTGATGCTAAAAGACATTATTTAGTAAATAAATAAGGCTGCCTGAGTGGACCAAATTGCTTAACACAGAGCTTTCTAATCATTCCTTGCAAAATTCATTTTATATCATTGGTCATATTTAGTGCACTGAATATTACAGCTCTCGTCCAAGTGTTATATTTCTATCAGTATGCTGAAATAAAAATTGTTTGCAAATGGATTTTAGATAATATATGGCTAACACATGGTGAAAAATTCTTCATTTCTTCTTTCATTAGATATTTAGTCATTAAATTACCTTCCCTTATCCAATTATACACCTAATTCTAGAATACTATGATTTTTTTTTCTTATAGAGATGTGTTATTATCAAAATATCTTTCACTTTTCTAGAGTGGAGCTGAAAAAACTAATCTTAAGCAAACTGTCTTGGCACAAAAAATTTCTGCAGGTGGAGTGAAGGAAATTAGTTACACTACCAAAACTCCTGTTACAAATAAAATTCAAATCATTCAACCCCAACCACTGACTCCCATTCAGGTAAGAAGACAAATAATTTCTGCAGACTAATAATATTATTCGCACCAATTCATTCGATTATAAAATAAATATTTCTGTTTGTTCATTATCAGAATCCTGGGTAAAAAAATGTTTATTATAACACCACACCCGTGAATAAAGTTGACCTAGATAAGAGATAAATGTTTACTATTAATAAATTAGAGAAGATTTTTTTCCAGTCCTCCAAGGAAAGAGTATATTTCCAAACTATCGAATTTCTCCCAGAAACCTTGAAATAATACTTTAGAAAATGAATGTTTTGATATTGTAATATCAACACTTCTCTCAAAACAGTCGATATCCATGTGCAATGTATGGCTTTATTGATATCCACTTCCTATTTGTTCCAGCTATTCGATTTTTGTACCGTTATAAAGACCCTAAATACCGGCATCAATCAGGTGGTATAAATGGGAATTGGATCTGGCAAATGATTGCATGAATGAAGCCATTGTGGAGATTGATGAATCAATATTTACCGAGCTTAAAAACTCAGTTGGGCATTGATAACCGCGAAGTTTTTTGTCCAAAATCAAACAAAACTCAACAGCACTGAAAGTGTGTTGCTCTATATTGTTTTTTTTGGGGGGGGGGACTTTTTATGAAACTAGTGAGTGTTTCATGGCAATGAATCCAGACTGAAGCATATTATTAGGTTATCCAAAAATAATGCAAGATTATAGGTATTCGTTAAAAAACCTCTGTATACAATAAACTGTTTACGTTTGCTGGATTTTCATTTCTATGAATCTCAACACTGATTAATCCCCTTCCAAAAGATTATGTTTGTTTACTTCTGTAGCGATTCCCTATTTGGAAATAATTCAGACTTTACTAAGATGCCAAAATATGATTTTGTTATAATTTTATATTGAGTATAAACTCAGGTTGAAAGGAGCCCAAACGGGCAGGAACATCAACAAAATGTGGAGCAAGTGCATTAAAAGGGAGTGCACTGCTCAACGGTGATTCAATTATTTGGAGAGGGAGACTTCATCTTGGAAGGATTTCTCCCCATGATGACAATGTTCTTTGAGCTTTGGTGGAAGAAAATTCTTGAACAACTGTTCTAACACTTGCAGGGGAACTCGATGTATGCACATCAACCTTCGATGACCATCCCAAGGTTGCAAAAAAAAATAAGGCTATGAAATTTGTTCACTTCTTTCCCTAAACAACAATGATCCATTTCAGACATAAATATATATTTTTTTCCTTTTTAAACCGTAATCCTGCATTATTTTCCCCATAACTCAATACTTTACTGAGCGAAATAAACAACAAAAATACGATATATATATATATATATATATATATATATATATATATATATATATATATATATAAAATAAAATCTTCTAGGTTATGCAGTCCCTACGTACTACGTACTAGACTTTTTTATGTTTGAATCTCAGATGTTTTAGTCATATTACCCTATTTGTTATACAGTAGTTGTTAAGGCATCAGGTTTATATATTAAACAATTTAGTTGAATAGCAATTTTTTATCAAGATTTCAATTTACTGAAATATTTGAAATTTATAACAAAACTTTTTTGTTGATTTGTTTTAGGTTGCAAAGTCAAAAGTTAAGGAAGTTAAAAAAGAAGAAGATGAAGAAAGTAAAAGCAAGAAATCTATTAAAACAGGGCAGAATAACCAGGTTCAGCTTGATATTGCTAAACGTTCTTCTATTGAAGGGAAGAGACAATCATCTGAAAAGCCCATCACAAGGGAAGACAAAAGAAGAGATTCAACAAGTAATAAGGAGACTGTGGAGAAAGAGGACAGAAAAGATAAAGAAGATAAAAAGAAAAAAGAAGATAAGAAAAAAGAAAAGAGGAAAGAGTCAAGTGAGAGCAAAGGAGAAGACACTTCAACTGCCAATGTAACATCAGGTGAACCTGTTAGAGCTAATGTGAAAAAGACTATTCAGGAAGTGCTGACCCAACGAGTCAAACAAGATGATTCCATTTCAATCACAAATGAAGAGGTAAGATTAATAAAATTAAATATTTTATGGGGGCTCATGTTAACCATTTGAGTAAAAATGTTTGTCTTAGTCTTATTTTTTAAACCTGGAGTCATGAGTTTGATTCTCAACTGGGCGATAGGAATTTATTTTGTGACAAACTCATAAAATAAAATCCTTAGTCCCACCATGACTAAAAAAAGTGGTAGCCTTCTGTACCACAACTCAATTATCCTTAGTAGCACAAAGTGGATGTTAGTTAATATATAACATAACAAGTGCTTTATAGTTTTATAATTAGGGAAATAATTCTTACTAAAAATTTTATTTTAATGCTTAAACTTGGTGACATTGAAAGTTTAATTTGTTTGTCAAGTAGGTTATGCCATTGAATACTAAGCTTTAATTTAGTTGTTAAGTTCCCATAGTTATGGTGGAATTGCTCATAGTTACTTCCATAATTACTCATAAGTTCCTACTCAACTGAATTGAGTAGCTACTTCAAGCAAAGCCTTCTTTGTTTGTCTGTGATTCGACCACTAACGGGCACGGCTTACATTGAAATTCACTGCCTACCAAACCCATGTGGCAGGTCACTTCTCCATCACATACTGTTAAACCAAAGAGACTCATATATATTTTTTCTTAATCATATTCATTCTTTTTTGTTTAAATGAAACATATAAGGTTTGCTTTATTTTGGTTCAATGACTTTATCCATGCTGGGTCATTCTAAGGGTTCAAAAATGATGGATTTTTATATTTTTGTCATCTACTTCATTACTTAATAACTTAAAAATGCCTCGAATGGTTTTAAATAATGAATTTCCAAGTTGATTGGCCCAATATACAACATTGGTTTTATGGGAATTTCCAGAATGGAGGTAAACTCCCAGTCCAAATTTTAATTTTTGAGTTAAATTATATATTCATCAAAACCTCATCTTATACTTATCCAAATAAGTGTAAATCAGAACTTTAAGATGTATTTTCCAGTTTATTCTTTGAAAAATAAAATTCTAAATTATAGCTTTAAACTTTTGGGCTCACCTAACATTCATTGGATGTATAGCATTTTATTGAGTGACATACAAACTAAATATAATACTAAGTTTCATTCAGGGTAGAAAAGGGTGAGAACCTGGCCCAAGCTGTAACAACATAAGATTACTAAGTAATAGTTTAATCACCCTTAGCTCACTTTTTAAATTTATTTTTTCAGTTACAAGAATTAGCTGTGGGAATAGAGGAGGAAATGTTTTCTCTTTTTAAAGACACAGGAACAAAATATAAAGCAAAATATCGCAGCCTTATTTTTAATATAAAAGACTCTAAAAATTTTACACTCTACAAGAAAATTGTTCAGAAATCTATCAGCCCTGGTCAGTTGGTTCGATTAACACCTGAAGAACTTGCATCGCAAGAGTTAGCTCAGTGGCGAGAAAAGGAAGCAAAACATCAACTAGAGATAATAAAAAAGAATGAATTAGATCTAATTCATCAAGCAAAAACAGTCGTTTTAAAAAGTAGGAAGGGAGAAGAGGTTATTGAATCTAAGGTAGTTAACATTTCTGAATTAGAGTCTGTTTTGAATAGAACAGCTGATGATTATGAGGTAGAAAATATTGTTAGCTCTGCAACAAAGGATGAAGAAAAACTTTTAGAAAAGATCTCTACTGATAAGAAGAATGATAAACATAAAGAAGACCGAGCTTCTAGGTCTAGTGAACGTAGAAAGCGAAGTAGAGATGAGAAAAAGAGAGAGCGTAGTAGATCCCGTTCTAGGAAGAGGTCGCGATCCAAAAGCCGAGATCATGAAAAAAGGAAAAAAGAAAAGGAAAAAGACAAACGAGCTGAAAAAACTGAAGAAACACTCAAGGAAATAGAAGAAGTTATATCCCAACACATTCCCATCAGCCTTGGAATAGACAGTGACCAATCTGATAGAGAGCCTTCATCTACTGTCAATATAAGCACACCTCCACTTGAGGAAGAGAAACCACCGATCTGGCAAGGCTATCTAAATATGACAGAGGTTACAAAGCTCTACACTAGTGCTTTCGAGGTACAACACTCTTTCTTACTTTTACTTTCACTACTGATAATTTGTAATCTTTAATAATCATATTTCTTGTGTATTGAATTTTGTGTTTTCATTAAAATCTTGCTATTATTTTATCTCTAGATTGCTTTAGCATCAGCATTGGGAAGTAATTAATTACATTAGGCATTAACTTCACGTTCAATTACATGTTCAAAATTGAACCATGATTTCAATAGGAAAATATTTCTTTGGCCCACAATGTGAAAATAAATGGTTTCAAAGAACAACTACAGTAATTGTAATGGTAACAACTGAATAAAATTACTGTAATTGTGCTAAGTAATTGCAAATACAATTCAATTTAATTGTACTTGCAGTTATGGCAGTACAAATTCAAATACAGGTGCTGCGTAAACTAAGCGGATTTCCCATGTACTGAAATATGATAAGCTCATAATCTCATCTCTCTATTTATTCTCTACTTCTTGCTCAGTAAGAAATTATTATACCTTAAGAAAAGTATGAGTATGACCTCAATAGCTGATTTCCCTTAAGGGAAATCTGCTAATTAAGATTGACGATTTATGTGTTGCCTGGCAATTTTTTTAATACAATTTTTTCTTATTAGTTGTGTAATAAATAAAAAATATTCTCAAATAAATGAGCAGGTTCCTAAATAATTGTTATACTATCATTTCGATGTTTGTAATTGTAATTGCCAATTGCAATTACTTGTAATTATATTAAAATTATTTTTAATTGTATTTGGTAATTGAATTCCTTTGGCTCAACAAGTTATAGTAATCACAGTTACAGTAATTCTCAAAGTGGAATTACTAATTACAATGTTTGTAATTGTAATTACTTACTTCCTTGATTTGTTTTGCATAACAAAAAAAAAATTAAAATCCCTTTCTTGTTGGCTTAACCTTTATCTTTGGATTTATACAGCCCTTTTTCAGTCTTTATTGTTTTTTCCAACATGAGAAACACATCAGGTTATATACATTCGACCTATCCAATGATTGTGGCAGCTATGATCTTAAAAATTATGCTTGATAGTTTATGTCAAATAAACTTCCAAGCATAATTTTAATCAAGCATAAAAACGCAAAATGAGCCAATCATTTTGTGATTTTCTTGAAAATGTTTCAAATATTAAATTATGAAAAATGGTAATTAATCAAAAGTTAAATTCCAATCGATTTAGATAAATTTTGCCTCAAATCAAAAAGAACAGTCAAAGTTAGTCCCAACAATACCCAAAATAAGGAAGTTAGTAAAATTAAATAAAACTTGTTTTTTTGGTATACAAATTCTAATACCTGTAAGGATAAAGATTATTTTCTTATTGTAATTCTCAAACTTCTTAATGTTTAAAGGTTTCTGGTAGCTGTGAAGACCTCGGCCAGGAGTTACCTGATCAGTTAGATTGTGTTGGACGTATTCAGCCAGATTCTGTTTGGGAATATGTATCCAGAATGAAGAAAGCTGGTACTAAAGACATAGTTGTAATTAGATTTCAATCTGACGCTGAAGAGGAGAAAATGAGTTACTTGTCTTTGTACTCCTATCTAAATAGTAGAAATAGAATGGCCGTTATTGGACAGACTTCTAAAACAGTCAAAGATTTCTACATACTTCCTCTCGCCAGCCACAGCCCTATTCCTCAGGTTAGTATTTCACCTTCCTTTAATTTCACGCATGCAAATGTGTGTGTGTGAAATTTCTTGAAAATTGCAACATGAGTACAACCTCAATTGCTGATTTCAAGTAAGGGAAATCTGTTAAAATTGAAAATTTTTATAATGGCAATAATTGGTTAAAGTCTAATTTGAAAAAATGGTGTTTTTATTCTTGTTTTCTTATTATTTTTTGTTTTCTCCTAGGTATTACTTCCTATTGATGGACCTGGCTTCGATGATTATCGAACTCATCTTCTCCTTGGAATTATCATCAGAACCAAGAAGTGAGTCGATATTCACTGCTATTAAGATTAAACTAGTTAAGTTGTAGGCATTTATATAATACAATAATAAATAGCACATTTTGCCAAAACATTTGACATATCCTAAGAACATAGCACTAGCCGAATCTCTGAAAACACTGATTTCAGAAGATGTGTTTCAGATATTTCCATAGAAGGCACTTCATGAGATTATAAACAGGAGAAAGTTTAATACATTTTCCGCCTAAATGGCTGAACTGAATTTTATGAAACTTGGGACATGTATATATGTATATGGCTGTACTAATATTCTCAGAGATGAACAGGAGTGGGGGTTATAAGGGAGCCCTAAATTGAAAAATCAATATATTTAGTTTCCTATCGGTTTTTCAGCAAACATCTACATAACAAAAGTTGTCTATTTTGTTATTTAAAGTAACTTTTATTTGAACAATTTTGACATACAACGAAGTATGAACTAGATATACGCTAAAAACTATAGTGGGATTCATCAATTTTTTTGACACTAATGACTGAACAAAACTTGTTATGTGAATCAGCATTAACTCTTCCATGATAATAAGCTATATTAACATTTCTAGAGACAAACAGGAGTTGGGGGTTATAAGGAAGGCCTAAAATGAAATCAATATTTCATTTTCTATTGGTTTTTTTGACAAACGTGCACATAGTAAAAGTTGTGTTATTTTATTATTTTTGTTATATACACTTTTGTCATATAACAAAGGATAAACGAGATGCACTAAAAACTAAAGCAGGAGTCAACAATTTAATTGAACACTAATGGAGGCAGGAAAGGGGTAGATAATGGGCAGTAATAACTAATACTATGAATGATTATTATTTACATTGTCCATCTTAGGTAGTATGTATATATAATATATACATACTAAAACAACTATAATATATAGTTACATAAATAGAGATTTTTTAATGAAGTGTACTATAACAGCACAAGGGAAATCTGCTTCGTTTACGCAACCCCCATGTGACTGACGTTTTAGTACTGCGATCCTTCTAGATTTTCACAAAACAAATACCTGTCCTCAAAAATAATGTCATACTGACATTCAATTGTCCCTGAACTCATAAGTTCAATTATGTTTTCAGGGACAATTGAATATTTAGTCTTCACAATGAAAGGACTTTGAACCAGTTTTTTAAAAAGATAAAGTCACACTACTACCCCATCGAGGAAAACACAAGCAAACTTAATCTTAAGACGTAAACATTTTATGTGGGTATTGCATGACATTCATAATGGACCTCCATCAGCCATCCCCAGATCCCTAATAATTAGTCTTTTTATGTTAAAAAAGTCACGCTTTAATCTTCTTATCTCTAATACAGATGTCTATCAAAAGGGGAGCTGCATAACCAGATGTTACACGGGTCATAAAAATGAAATTTTAACAATATAAAACTAGCACTAGCCGTTTTAGAGTTATGTAAGATACATAGAAACAAACATTTATCTACGGGGTGTGGCTATTAAATAACGAGACTGACGCTGTAAAACATTTTATTTTTATTTCATACATTTTTACTTATTATCACCTTCAATATACACCCCTCCTTTATCCCTACAACACTCCATGCGAACCTTCCATTGTTCGAAACAGTGCTGGAAGTCTTTTTCTGTCAGCTCCTTCAGGACGTGTGCCGATTTCTCTTTCACAGCTTCAACAGACTCAAATCTTGTTCCTTTTAATGCAGATTTCACCTTAGGAAACAGATAGAAGTCGCACGGCGCAAGATCCAGCGAATAAGGCAGATGGTCTAACGCTGGGATGCTGAATTTGGCTAGAAACCTCTTAACAGACAATGCGGAATGAGCCGGCGCATTGTCTTGGTGGAGACCCATGACTTGTCCTTCCTCAATTCAAGTCGTTTTTTCCTTATTCTTTCGCGGAGTTCAGCAAGAACGTGAAGGTAGTAATGTTGATTAATCGTTTGACCTTCAGGAACCCAGTGAAGGTTCACAATCCCATGAATATCGAAAAAAAGAATCAACATTGCTTTGAATTTTGATTTGCTCATTTGAGCTTTTTTGGCTCACGGTGAAGATGGGCTCTTCCAGTGCATGGATTGGCGCTTTGTTTCAGGATCATACATAAAAAACCATGATTCGTCACATGTTATTATCCTTTCCAGTAAGTTTGGGTTATTTTCAATGGCATTCAAAGTGTCAGTACAAACATTTTTGCGAGCTTCCAGTTGTTCAAATGTGAGAATTTTAGGCACCATTTTGGCACACACTTTTTGCATGTTAAAATTGTTATGTAATATTTGCCGTACGGATTCTTTATCAATTCGTACAGTTTCAGCAATCGCACGAATACTTAACCGACGGTCAGATCGAATCAGATTACCGATTTTTTCGATATTGTCATCCATTTTCGACGTGGAAGGGCGACCCGGGCGTGAATCATCTTGAACGTCTTCTCAGCCATCTTGAAAACGCTTAAACCACTCAAAAACACGTGCACGCGATAAACATTCATTGCCATACACTTCTTTCAATAAATTATAAGTTTCAGTAGCGGTTTTTCCAAGTTTCACATGAAATTTCACAACAATTCGTTACTCTACTGTTACACTTAAAAATTTTCCGGCGAAACAAAAAAACAATTCTAATGCGAACGAAGGCTATGGCTGTACTGATTTGTTTACAGAAGCGAGAGGCACTATATTCGAAAGAGGAAGCTTCATGATAACAGCTGTTAGTTGCTGGCGTTTGACGCATGCGCACTTCTTCTGTAGCAGCGTCAGTCTCGTTATTTAATAGCCACACCCCGTATACAGCTCACCCATCACGTCATTCAGCCCGGTCTCCTTTATGGCTCCCCCATCCTTAGGTACCTCACCAAAAACTCCCTTGACATCCTCCAGCAATTCCAAAACGGAATAGTCCGTAAAATAGTCCGCCACACATCCTTACAAAGAGCTAAGAACAGCATAATCCATGATACCCTCTCCCTTGAACCCATTTCCCACACCATATCCCGCAGACATATAAAATTTTTCGATTCCCTACATTACATAGATAACCCCCTATACCGCTCCATACCCCCTCCTCAGCAGCCGATGAGATGGCAACAGGTTGGTCTCGATGAGCCCCTAGTCGATCTCACCCGCTGCTGACACCCACCCTCATAGTGCCCGGACTATAAATTACAAACAGGGCTAACCCCCATGTACCACCTTCTCATATAGCCCTGTAGTTTTAGATTAGGCTAGGAGATAGATTGGGTGCCCCTTACCCCCTTTACCAATTTACAACGGCTTCTTAGGTTTATTTACTGGCTGTAGCAACCATCTTTCTTCTTTCTCTTATTATCTCCTCTCCTTGTATCCCTTTCCTTTCTTATTTCGTTTTCCTCCTATCCTTTACAACCCACCAGGTATCACCAGCTACCGGGTCACCCACCTTTGTTAGTTCCATCACACCCATTCAAAAATACCATCTCCCTTCAAATGGAACTAGAGTTCAGTATAAGGGGAATTATCCTTTCTTACCCCCGGTGGGTTACACCACCTTAATACTATCATTCTGAACGAGCTGGATCTGTTAAAAAAAAAAAAAAAAAAATACAGCTCACCAAAACCTAGTCTAGATGAATTCAGGGAGGGTCAAAGTGAATAACTCCATCAATATCTGAAATTTCAATTTTTCTGCAATTGCTTTACAAGGAAGTGGAAATAGCATCCAAAAAAGTATATTTACCATAGTTCTGTGTTATTATTATTAATATTGAGAGTAATATTTTACCTGGTGTTTAATACCTGGGAGAATTTTCAATGGGGATTAAACCTTTATATGCCATGAATGTGTATAGCCATTTGGGATTTTAGTTTAACAGAGATGGGCACATATATATTCATTCTCTCTCTTTGGCATTTCAATAGGCAGTAGTGAGCGGGTTTCTTTGTTATATGCTGATTATAAATTCTAGTTAGTTTCCACTTTAACAGGTAGTGTGGGGCATCCTGTGTGCTTGTGGGGTGACAGGCCATGGGAGCGTGGCCTATATTCTCTATTATCATTCCTCCCCAAATAAATGGTTTTCAGCCTTATTTGCTACTAAAACATTTCCTCAGTCAGCCTCCAATTGTAGGCACCCATTTGAAACTTTTTGTCCCGTAACATAAATATTTAGCAAATGGCTGCAAGTAGGTCTACAGTGTCCACAAGAACTCGCTCTGTGGTTGTTTGTGGGGCACGGGCTACTTGTTAGATCGAATCAAAAATTTAAATATTATAAATTGGCTGAATCACTGGTATGGAGCTGCCCAAGGGTACAGAAGGAAGAAGGGATGGGAAAAAAAATACTAAAAAATGTGTGAACTAGTGTAATTAGATCTTTTGAAAAATAAATGAAGAATAGTTTTTTATACCTAGCTTTTCTTATTTTTTAGGGGAGCCGGTCCAAATCCAAGTATAGGCTTGAGTAACAGGTAATTCACCTATTAGTGCTAATCTCAATTAAATTTATCTGTAAAGAAGTTAATTTAATTTATTAAATCCAAGTTGCAACATTTGTAGACATCAGAATCACAATACTGTTGGCCCTGTATCCTAATTGTACTAGTGATTTACAATATGTTCACTAAAAAGCTAATCAATCAATATCCAGAATAATTAGATTCAATTTTTCAAAATACATTAATTACAATTATTTTGGACATGTATTTGACCTTTATGAAACAGAGTCATGGTGTTGGCATTCTGTTGCCTACCATATTCTTATTTTATTTATTAGTTATAAAAGTAGTCTTGAGTATTAAGAGAAAGTGTAATATTTATTGAAGTAGAATCAATGAAAACATTTCAAGCACGTACAACTTTCAATCTTGCTCATCATACTACAATTGTAACTTCAATATGACTTTAAATTGTTTTACTTTCTTATAATCAAAAAAGTTTCATTATTTCCTTGATATATATATATATATATATATATATATATATAAATAAAAGATTATAACAAATACTAGCCAATTTTCCCATTACACAATAATTGAACTTTCATTTTTATGGTGTAGTGAGAATGTTGTACAGAGGCTAGCTCACATTTTGCAAATAAACTTTTTAAACTTGAATACCTTAGTCTCGTCTCGAAGACATTCAGAAATAATTGTCTTTTAAAGAGATCTAAATTCTATATACAGCTAATAATAGATTTAAAATTTAATATTTTAGATACCTTTCAACTAATCTTCAATGTCTTTAATTTTGAGTATGAGAGGAGAGCGTAACAAAATTCAATCTCATTCCAGTAAATGCTCGAACTTTAAAATTTGAATTCTATTATAACAACATTATTTTTCACCAGGGACCATTTACAAACTATTTTTAAAATGCTGGTTTTCCATCTTGAGGATTCTGGTTTATGTTTCCAGCAGTGTTAGGGTTCTCTTAGCAAGCAGTTTTTTGCTCCATGGTTCATCATGTTGCAAATTGGTTTGATTCTTGCCCCAGGAGTCCAAGAAGCTATTTTGAAAGATCAAACCTATTGGAGCAGGAAGATGCATCAGTTTCCCCCCACTGCTGGAGATATAAGCCAAACTTTTCCCCAACAAAGCATCATGAATAAGATTTTTTTTATTTAGTTTATATTCGCATGCTCAAAATGGCAAAAATTTTGAATTGTCTACAATTGTAATTGAAAACTTAATTTTCAAAATAGTAATTTTATATTATTTTCAGAAATAGAAAACAAGTTGCAGTTAGTAGTACAACAAGCGGCTTATTAGAAAGATCATATACCCCCCCTCTTCCTGATAGTGGATTTGCCGATAGCAGCTATCAAGACACCGAACCAGACAGTGGTAGTACTACACCACCACTCCCTTCTTATAAAACATTTTCTCATACATCGGGTCTTACTCCACCTATACCAGGTATAGATTTTGATTTATAAATATATGTTGTTTTTAATAATTAATAAAAGTTGTTTTTAAGTGTATTATTTAGAAAGAACATTTTAGCCATACTTCCAGGAATAATGATTATACTCTTGAAGCTAATTTTTTCAGGAATAAAGATTGTACTCATGAAGCAATTTTCCAAACTTTCTTCAAATGTGTACTTAGCCTATCTAATGGATGGCACATGGAATCCATTCAAGTGGTGTGTATGTGTTTCTGCATGTTCGTGGGTGTCCCCTAGGGGAAAACTAGAGAAGTAGCAATCTTTTGTCTAATGCCACTGAAATATGGAAGAAAATGCATCAAGTTGTCTACTTGACCTCTTGGACCTTCATTGGTAAAAATCTTCGGCCTGCACTACTAGTGTGTAACTGTATTGGTTATGGAATCGCAAGACCCTTGTGAGGAGAAATCTTTCTATAGTTCTCTAGTCAAGGCATATGAGAAAATACCATATGAGAGATATAACAGCCATTCAGTGCTGCTGATGCTGATTTCAATGCTCATATTTGGAAAGAAGTAACCTTTAGGCCTACTATTGTACATTATAACTACATATTGGACAATATGCACTATAGTGCATGAGGAGGAAGCAGGAAAAGGGGTAGACCCAGGCAAAGGTGGCTTATGAATATATAGAGCTCTGAAGTTAGAGCATGTGAATTAGAGTAGGGTGGCTGACTGCGAGTAATGTCCAACAATATTGGGAGCAGAAACTCACCCCCTTAATGGACTTTGTCATCATGTAAACAAATATAAGTCTGTTACAGAATCAATGGATCCTTTTAAGTTTAAATACTTTAGAGCATCCCTGCTCTTCTTCGCCCAGATTAAATAATACCACTTGCCTCCAAAAAATTGAGGATTATTTTATTTATTTGTTCTTTACTGGTGTGTTGCAACATATGTAATTCACATGCAACTCAAAAGTTAGATAAAGCACCCATTTTGGATTATCCTTGTTTAATATCTTCTTGATTAATTTCAGTTTTGTTTTGTTATTTACAGATGAAGATGAGCCATATAGTCCTGGGGAGCCATATTCACCTGAGGACAGTCAAACTGAAGCTATACTTGTTAATCCAGACATACAGCGGAATATAGAAGAAGTTAAACGCATGATTGAACAGAAGAGGCAGCAGATCAATTACATCAAACAAGCAGCTGGCCATGTAAATATAACTGCAATAATTTTCAATTTACCTTTCAAATGTTTGTTTCCACTTTCTTGTGCTGACTCCAATTGTTTTTTTTTTCTTTTTACTTTTTTAGGTATGTAATTCTCTTACTTGCCTGTCTAACCTCTTTCGTAACTCTTAAAGTTGAGTTTAATTGTTTTATTCGTTATAATTCTGCTGTTACTTCACTGATAATTTTAACTATGAGATCCTGTAACATCAGTACCAAATAAGCAGCCTTGCTATAACTTTTGCCATTGAGAATGGAATATGCTAAAGCGCAGTTGGTGCTGAGCAAGTAAAACACTAGTCAATTTCATAGATTTTAACTGATTCCTCCTCTAATCTCTAGTCTCGGATGACAAACGAGCAAAATTTCCTTCATAGAATTGAGATAAGTGGACAACCTATGTTTCTAGATAACATTGAGCTAGCAACAAACAGTTGAAGATAAAAGGAGACTCCAAGAAAGAGTGAATTGTTCTCCTGAAGTACAGCCTTAAACAGGCAGGTTCAGGCAAAGAGGATGGGGCATATCTTTGGCCCAGCTTGCTGCTACCCTAGCTCTACCCTCCTCGTACTTGTTGATTTTGTTTACAAA
Organism: Riptortus pedestris; assembly: GCA_019009955.1. NCBI lineage: Eukaryota > Metazoa > Arthropoda > Insecta > Hemiptera > Alydidae > Riptortus > Riptortus pedestris. Next base: position 21,397,734 of record CM032231.1, read on the forward strand.
CATTGTTTATATTATTATTTGTATTTAACAATGGAGTTGTTTTACTGTAGCTATAATCAATAATGTATTCACACTATTCATAAATGATCCTATTATCAATTGAAAAGCCATTATTACATGACATGCGAATGAAATTGTGAAGTGAAGGCTTCATGTTTATATACTTGAATACCTAACAGATTTGAATTTTTAAAGAGTGTTTTGTTATTACAGCACCATACATCTTCACATGTCTTGACATAGTTCACTAGTCATACAAAAAAAAGTGGATGCACTAAGCTTTTGTAATGGAGATAGATACTATAAGAAAGATAAACTTGCTTTTATTTAGCTTTGCAATTACTAAGTTGTTACGTGAATAAATAGTAGTTTTCGTTAGCCTGTTCTGCCACCAAATTTGAGGATGTGTCAACATCCCACCAAAGCTGTCATGGGCTCTTAAGCCAAAGATTTATATATTTCATAAATAAATTTATTTGGGATTTAAGGAAAGGACTTTATTTTAATGTAAAGTGTGCTTTGGTGATTTCTTAATATTATCATTAAATTTATGTCGATAATTCTTATATATTTATCATTTTTCAGGGTTCTGTGGATGAAGAAACCCCATACAGTCCTTCATCCTCCTTCACTCCCCCTCATCAAGACAATCTACCTCCTTATCTAGACACCAATGAAATCAAACTACCACCGAATCTGCAGGATATACTTGCCTCAATCAAAGGTACACCAACAATGGATGTGAAATCCGATCCAATTGTAGCTGCTTATACTAGAAATTCAAAATACTCTGATGATGAGGATGATACTAGAGAAGAGGAAGAAGAAGAAGAAGAAGAAGAAAGGGATTTGAGGAGTGGGCGTACGAGTAGAGATCCTAGGCAGAGGCCCGAGCCTAAGCCTAAGTCTGCTTTGTCACAGTTCACCGATTCAGATCTGCTGAGAAAAGCTGCAGAGATGGAGTCTGAGGATAAACAGGACACATACAAAAATCCATTTTACTATCCGGCACCACCACCTCCTCCTCCTCCTCCTCCCCCGGCAGTCCCATTAGTCGGCCCTTCACCAGGCATTTACGGCCCCCCGATACCGCCAGCCCATTATAAATTCCCAGCGGGGCCTATCCCACCAGTCCCTCTCCCACCACCTCCGATTGTGAAAGACAGGAAAAGGAAAGAGAAATTTAAAGAGAGAAGACCACCGCCATTGCCTATCCAACCACTTGCTCCACGCCGGAAATGGGACGAGAGTGGGCAGTTCCGTGGAGGAATGGTTCCTCCTCACCACCCGCAGCTGCGAGGGAGGCAGCCTAGGTTCAGGGGAGGATTCGAGCGAGGGCGAGGGGGTCCAGGTGGGTTCAGGGGTCGGGGGGGCTTCAGGCCACCTCATAGAGGAGCTGGGCCCCCTCATCGCTTTGACAGACCGCACAGGGAGAGGAATGTCCAATCCGAGTGGGATGAAGAGATAAGGAAGTTTGAGCAGAGAAAGGCTCGTGAAAGGAAGAGGAAGGCTAGTAGGTCACCCTCGCCCAGAAGACGCTCTGTTTCACCTCCACGGAGAAGATCCCGAAGAGCATCTTCGAATAGTAGTTAAATTAATAAAAATGTATAAATGTAAATAAGCTGTATCATAGCAACTTGTATGCTGCATTTCTGACTTGATCTCTAGTTTTTTATTACAAAGCAATTGAACACCTATAAAAATGTAAATATTTTTTGTACAGAAATTTGTGTATTATAAGTGATATTCTTTACTTTTTTAATTGCTAGTTAATTACTTACATACAATAGTATGAATGTAATTAAAGTAATCATGCAGCATTTTGATTTGAATCTTTTTTTTCTTTTCTTTTTTTTTTGTATTTTTAAATCCATTCCAATGTATATTTTTCCTGCCCTTATAATTTATTATTAGTATCACATAAAGTATACTTATAAAATGTCTCTATATTTTTTAAGACTATAGTATAAGATGTACCTGTTTTAGTTTTCTCAAAACATATTTGATTTATTGCCTTTATATATATCTTTTTCTCTCTCTTTTTTTTTTATTATTGCTCTTCCACTTATATTAACACTTTAAGTATATTTATAATTAGTGCCATGTTGGTTTGCATCACTTTCCATTACTAAATTTTAATTTAAAGGACCAAATTATTTTTTTTCTTTTTTTTTGAGTAGTAAAAATTTCAAGTAATGTCATTTACTAAAAAATATAAGTACCCAACAACCATGCTTTTTATTAATAAATAAATGATTATCAAACAAAATAATATATTATTAAGAATGGATAGAAATCATGTGTTTTAAATTACTACTTCTGATGACAATAAAATATGATTATGCATTACAAGTAAATTTTAAAAGTAGTGATTAAAAAGCACTTAGTATCTTCAATTTAATTGTTAACTTTTAAGATTTGTGTTTTCATATTATATTTATGAAATTGCTTTAATTTTATTAACACTGATCAATATCGATCTTAGAATGATCAAGTTATATATTTTGTCTAAGCACTTAAGAAGAGTTTCTACGCTTAGGTAACTGTTTGTTATTCCAGTATAAGTATATATCTGTGGTATATATATATATATATATATATATATATATATATATATATATATATCACTTTAAACTTGGAAAGCACTGTTTGTTCTTTGTTATTTGTGTGAGCATGTAGATTGTATGACACCAAGCTATATACCTGAATTAAAATATGGATTAATATTTTCATGTGACATCGCCTTTTATAAATTTCATAATTTACAAATAGTAATTTTGTATTTTAAACTTTATGAAAGAATATATCTGCAATATATTTAATAAAGCCTGACTTTAAAAGTCTTGGATATATGTTATATAAAACAAAAAAATATATAGAATTGGGACATATCTTTTTTTATATATATATATTATGTATAGTTGAAAAAAAGTACATTATTTTTTACTTGTTTCTGCCTTCAACTCTTTTATTTATTTTTTTTTTAATATTTTTATTTACATTCTCACTCTGTGAGTTTTGTGCAATATGTATTAAATAAATGTATAAATTAGTAGTTAATGTATAGTGTAATAAAAAAAAAATAATACTTAAAGCATTTTGAATTTTAAGTTTTTAGAACTGTAATCCCCGTTAAATTTTTATGTCAATGCATTTTACTGTTTTAGCATTGCAAGAAATAACAGCGTTTAGGGACTTTAGGTGTTGTATGTTTGAAAAAAAGTATGCTTATATAGTTTATTTAACTTGTGTGAAATATGCACAAAGTAGGGCAGAAGAACCTTATGATATTTAAATTTCATTCAGCGCCCAACTGCCTCATCTAACTTTGTGTAATATAAATGGATATTAGTGTTCCATAGTGGCTGTTACCGGTTCTCCATTTTTTTTTTTTATACAGAAATATCCTCAAATTTCTGTTATTTACAGTTGCTCGAATATTGTTAGTTATTTTGGTTGTGCATTTTCAAGCCTCGGCCCAATCCCTCCTTAACATCACGTACTCAGCATCAATTTCACTTTGTTTGAGAGTTTCAACCAGTTTAAAAATAGTGTCTTATCAAAATTCCTTGCTAGGTATATTCAGTGATTGGCTATGAATGGCAGCTTCCTCTGAAAGATTTGACAATAGCTATAATAATGCTTAAAACTTGACAAAAAGAAAAAATACATTTATTTACTAATTCCTGTTCTTGTTTTTAAAAAACATTAATTTTTATTTATTTTTGATTTGCTTAAAAACTATTTGGTTTAGCCTTCATAATTATTGTTTAATGAACAGCTCACAGTAATTTTGCTTGCCCAATAGACAATTTATACCTCACCATTAACCCTTTCCTTTCGCAAAGCCACTACATTAGCTTGAATCAAGCCTCTACAGTGGTTTTGCGCAATGAAAGGGTTAAAAGCCAATAAGATGTCTATTGTGTCAGACTAAATAATACTTAACCTTTTAATATAACTTTTCTTTCTTTTATTCGCATATTTTATTAAATAAGTAATCACTTGGGCAAACTTTAGTTACAAAATAATGAATTCAGATAAATAGGAGGTGGTAATCGTTCAAATAAGGATTTTATACATTTAAAAAGAGTAGACAATTCTTTTCTTTTTGGGCATGGAACAATTCTGTGATAGTTTAATGAAATAAAATCCAGGAACACATCCAGGATCTAAAAGGTTTATGGTAACCAGAAGATAAAAGGATTATGGTAACCATATTGTCCTAATTAGCTTTCATGGGATATACTGGATGTTGATTTATGTTTAAAAAAATTACTAAATTAAAAGACCTTAAGTAATAACTACCTCCAAAATTCCTGTTTCTTGAGATTAATGGGCATTGTTAAAGTGATAGAATTGGCTTTTTGAGGAAAGCCATCCAAGCACTGTTCCGTCATTCCTAGAACCACACCTTCATCCTCATAATCTAGAAAGTCAATTGAGGCAATTACTTATTACTGATTCGTAAATATCATCTGATTCTATTCTGAGTTTCCTCTCTATTATTTATTTTAAAAATAGGCAAGAATGTTAAACAAAAATATGGATGATTATTTCTGACATACATATTCTCAAAAGGTACCATCTCCCTTTTCTTTTCTACATTATATTCCATAGGAGTTATTTAACCTAGAGATTCAGTAGATATAATTTTAAAATTTAAACCGTTTCATATGCACCTACTTTTAACTAACATGTAGAATGAATTTATTTTAAATATTTTTGTACTGTAATGAAATTATTCCATGTATAACTTAGTTTGAAATAATATCTAGTCAATTATAGATAAATTATTATCTTTAGAAATCTTTACCATGCTTATTAATAAAATCATGTCTATTCCATAACTGTATACATGGATAAAAGTTATAATCATACCCATATGTAGCAAAGACAAGAATGTTTAGATTTTCCTTTTTTACAAACTATCATTCTACAGTTTTTATTGAACCTTAGCTTGCCAGGTTCAATCCTTTTAACGGAACTCAATTAGTGCAGGATTCTCTTTCTATTAATAGCACAAATAATAGAGCAAGTTTTGCTCATATAATAGCACACATATGGCACAATTTTTACCATACAAATCCATTAGCTTGATATAACTCTTTGCTGCTCTTTAACGGATCCAAATATCTTTCATAGGAAATGGGATCTTTTGTCTTCCTTCATCCACTATCCACCACCATGTTGGTCTGATTACTGTTTTAATTGCACCTAGCCCTAAGATGGCTGGTGCTACTATCCCTTTCACTAACATTAGCATGCTACAACTGTACTCTAAATCAGCAAAGCTATCATTCTATCTAGAGGGCCACATCTGCTTGGTCTCTTTCATTCTAATTCTAATATTCAGTTCTTTCACTGCTACTACCAACAAGTTTAATCTATAGTGCTGATGCACACCAACATTACATTGATATGTTTTTTCAAACGTCTGCCTTATAGAAATGAAGTAATTTGTTAACAATCTTCCTGATTGAAAACAACTTTGATATTTTCTAATGTCCTTTGTCCCTCTGTATTAAAATCTTAACATGTAACCTCAGATATCATAGGTATTGTTCATAATCACTATGCCTCTATAATTTTGATATGTAAGTTTATTGACCATTTTATATATATATATATATATATATATACAGACCATGGATATAATTGCCATCCTGCTAGCATTTTTTGAAATTTTAGGTGAAAGCAACTAATCCTTTCTAAAATGTTTTCCCCTGCAAATTTTCAGAGCTTCTCCGAACACCTTCAGGAATTGTTCAAAATCAAGTCTTTTTTACTAAATCCACATTATTGCTGGCTGGTGGAGGCAAAAATTGATGATCAAGGATAAAGTAATCATTCACTTGATAGTTTTTATTTGGCATAGTACATTCAGGGTCTTCACTCCATTAGTGGCAAGCAGACTGCACTGGGAAGGAAGACTATTAACCAAGGCTGGGGCACTGATAATGGGACGATGCCCTCAAAAGTACTATCTGACTAGAAACTATTAAGTGGAGATACTGGCGACTTTAACCCTGATGATCTTTTTAAGGGATCCATACCTGCCCCCCCCCCCATACTTAAAAGTGACTTAGTTATGAGGAAGAAGTGTGCAAAAGCCCTGAAAATTTACAGCATACAATACAAAAGGCGCTGGAGCTGAGACTCATGGCACTAAGCACTCATATTTTTGAGTTGGTAATGTCTTTTCCCATTCTCATGTAGAAGGCTTTGGGCTGGCAGAGAATATGGTTTCCGCAAAACTAATATGCTAGTAAATCTAAACTCCTTTGTTGCTTTGGTAACCCCTTAATCAACTTTTTTTATATTGAATGATTCAATGGTGATAGTATGTCCTAGGATTGTGTGTCATCGTATTCAATTTTTTTGCTTGTACCAGGAAAAAAGAAATATGTTACAATTACATTATGAATAGAAGTTAATATATTTCATTTAACCTGTCCAGCTAAGATCTGCAAATTTTTAATATTGTTTAGCAGTATTTTCATATATTGCTTAGCTTAGGGTAGCAATAAATATCTCATATCTCTCAAAATATAGCATACCAAGTCCCAAATATGAAATATATCATTAATTTCATCATTAAATATAAAACAGAAATGATTTATTAGGCATTCTACATTATCAAGAGTGGGTATAAGATAAGCCGACTAGCGGAGCCATGTTTGAATGCCAAATAGCATCCATATTTAGATTAAAGGATTGTTCTGGACCCCTTTCTCCTGTGTCATTAAGCTATTTGAGTATATAATTGAAAAAAGAAGTAGCAAACTTTTGCCTCTTAATGCAGTAGGAAGCATCATTGATCAAAAATATTTCCTTCAAAGCTGTCTGCAGGTTCTCCCCTCAGATCTTGCTATTGACCCAAAAATTTCCATTTTTTTTTTTCTTCCCTACATTCATCCATTCAGGCTAGCATTGCCTCAGTATTAGTAGTGGGAAAACTCAAAATTCAATCAACTTCTGAAATTATTTCTTGGTTCTTAAATCTATTAAGCTTTTATTAGAGCATAAAAACGACCACGTTTTATTAACGAAAATAAACTGGTGTATCATTTTGATGAAAATAATCTATATAAAATTGTAAATTTAAAAAGAAATGAAGACAGGAAGATGCCCTATCCATGCAACCAGTATATTTTTCACTTTAGTACTTAAAATTTAAAACCAATTCCCTACATAATTATTAATAAATAGAAAATATCTAATTTGCCAGAGTTAACAGAACATATACTTACTAGTAATGTACTTTTTTTCTCATGTGTCAATTCATTATTAATGTTGATCACAATATGCTTTCTTCTAATTATTATTTCTTAGTTGTTTGTGAGGGAGGGGGGGGGGGAGCATTTGAAGTCATAGTCATATTTTATGTAAAATATACATATATTTTTTTGTAATAAATAGTATTCATTAAATACATTTTATTAAAACAAAGAAGCAATATTTCTATTCAATTTAAATGAAATGTAAATATGAGTTAAAAAGAAATCAAGAGCTTAAGAGAATATTTTTTTTTTTTTTCATTAAAAGCTAATAAAGTAGATAAGTTCTTTTTTATTATTATTATTTTAACCTCCTTCCTTACATTTAGAATATTATAAATTATTCATTTAATAGTTTTTACTTCCTATGCTGTTGGTAAGGATAATTGTGTTGACAAGTGAAATTTTGTGATGTGATTCTTCACTCGTTAACCTAATTAAATAGAATAGAATTCTGCATTTTCCAGAGTGTGGATAAGAGAAGTCAGCTATTGAGGCTTTACTCATGACATGATTTTCAAAATATATCTTCAATTCTCCATCGATCCTACCCAGGAGATGGCAAAAATTAGGTCCATTTAAAATGATGTGCATGTGTGGGAGTATATATATATATATATATATATATATATATATATATATATGTGTGTTTGTGTGTCTGTTACCATTAACATGCTTGCAATATTTACCTGATTGTTACAAATTCTATCTATATTTAAACATTTTGTGTAAAAAAAGATGATTTGTTAACAGCTAAAACTAAGCCGTGGGGAGAGGGAAATCAAAAAATCTAAATATCTCCATTATTATAGAACAGTTCAGGGTGAAAAAAATTGTACATAATTAGTCTTGTTGATTCCTATAAATCTTATTTTACATTTTTTCCTCTACCTTCAATATTAAATGAGATATTTGCATTGTTTTGTTATTAGGAAATCTCCACTCCTACTCATTATTGTAACCATATAAGCTGATATATCATGAAGCATTTTATTCTAAGCATTAGCAAATATTTTTCTCATTGAAAATTTACCGTGGGAGATTTATACAAATATGCAGGGTGTTATTTTACATTGTATGGTACTTGATCAATACCATGCTCAAAAGTCCCTCAGGCAAGTGGAGCGTAAACTAAGCAGATCTCTCACATGCTGGAATGGCACACTATTAATCTCTTCTCCCAATATATTTCCATTTCTAAATTAGAATCCGGTAAACAGAAGTGGTAATTTACTTAGGCTAAAAACAGATTAACAGACAAATATATATATATATATATATAAATATATATATATATATAATTTGGAACGAACCTCATTTTCATCATCACCTGGGTAGGATCGATGGACATTTTAAGACATTTTTCGAAAATAGCATAATGAGTATGACCTTAACAGCTGATTTCTCTTGAGGGAAATCTGCTAATAAGCTGTTATATTATGAAACACTTCATTCCAAGGTTAAAGACCAAATATTGTTTTCATTGAACTTCTACTTTGTGAGATATATGCAAATACGTTCTGTAGATCCCCTTCCCCCTCCTTTAGTTCTTGTACTACTGAAATTTTAGGGATTGATATAAAAATTATTGGGATTCATTATAAACTGTAGTACTAGATATAGTAAATAGTTTTGAATAAAATTAGTAATTGTTTTTCTTTCGGGTAAAGAATATTTCTCTCATTCTGTTCAGCCCTGAGCGGTTGGCAGATTTGTTTGTTTCAATTCAGACCTTTTCCTTGGGAGGTTATTAAAGTTGACTGAAAGATTTCTCAGATGAAACATTTTGAGAAAAGAACATAATCTTAATTGATGCCACAACTTAACGTATTTGCATGAATCTCACAAAGTAAAAATTCAATGGAAAAAATATTTAATATTTAACCTTGGAATCAAGTGGTTTATGATATATGTAGCAGCTTATCGTTTATATGATGAGTTGGAGTTGGGGTTTACTGAAGGTCAAAAACTAAAATATGCCAATATCTTGCTTAATATTCAAGATAAGTAAAACTATATATACATAAAAACATATGTAGAACATAACATTTGCAATAAGATTGGTTCTTTATACATTTTTGAGCCAACACATAATACAAGATATTTTGAAATTCCCCCTCTAAATAACCCCCCCCCCCTCCTCCAACTATAGTTAGCTAGACTGTCAGAAGACACAGGTTCACTTCATGTGACCTAAAGAGTACTGTCTTTTTGCACAAAATACTATTAAAAAAAATAATAATTAATATATTATTAAAAATTCTCAGCTCTAGTAACACCAGGAAGTGGATTTCACAGACCACTGAAAAAGAATTAAATTAATTAATTATGAGCTAACAATTTTTATCCTTGGATTCTTTTAATTTTAAGCAGCAGGCAGCTGAATGAAAGATTTATTTAAAGGTATATGAACAACTTAAAATGTAAGTCAAATCGGATTTTATTTGTACCTAGAGTACATAACATTAACTCACATATCTCAGGTTAAAAATGTAGGCAGTTGTGAATAGATAACAATATTATAAACTATTTATAAATACATAACATTTTCTCACCCAGTCACTTAAAAAATTCCAAATTTTTACCAGGCCTGAACTTAAAGAAATAAATGGCATATCAGGATTCTTCTAATTGTGATGCAAGCTTCAGACGAAAAATTCTTCATATTAAAAAAGTAATAGGAGCCTCCAATGTAATCAGCTCCATGCTCTAACCCAGAGAGAGAAAGTCCTGCTAGACTTTGCACACATGGTCTTCAAGAAAATAGCCCATAACTGTTATAGTGTCTTTCAACTTTTTCTTTTAGAAAGCTGTGTTCAGACAAAATGAACAATAAAATTCTGATAATAAAAATTAATTTTTCCATCTACCAGATCTTCCCTTTCAAAATTGGTAAATATCAGCAGTCTGAACAATGCTCCTAGTGGTGACTGTTTTTTCTCCACGAGAATTACTTACGATCTGTTACGCTCTACCTTATAGTCTGTGAGCACAGCTTTAATATTATTAGAAATAGTACTGAATATAATGAAGTAATTCTCTCAATTTTTCCTTTGGAATTTGCTCCCCACTAATTCCATTGTAGTTCAAGGTTACAAAAAGATGTTCAACAAAAAAGAATTGATGCACAAAATAAGCCTACCTCCCAGCCATGTAAGATGCCAGAAAAAGATCCAAAATGTCCAACACTTACTTCAGGAATGAACGTTTGTCTTGTTGATCCTTATGCTTCTGTTCCTGCTAAGGTATCAGATTATTTAATAGCGATTATTAAACATTAATATTTATTTATAACAACAGAAATGGCTCAGGTCAGCCAATGGTCAAAGATATCTTTAAACAATATTATTGCATTATTATAATTATTAAATATATTCATGGAACTTATTAAATATACTCAAGGAACCAATGTGTCAAGTATCTTTATGAAATATTGAAATGTAGCATAATAATTTTTAAATATATTCTTGGGGCTTATGTCAGCTTATGCTATGTGTCAAGAATATCTTTGCATAATATTGTAGGAATATCTAGAGTCATGGGTGTTAATCAGTAGATAATAACCCTTCCCAATAGGCGCAGTTCCATCAAATGGGTGTTAGTAAATAACATTTTTTAAATATATTGTTATTCAGTAACACTTGAAATAATGATGTAATATAATTATTTAATATTGTATCTGGGGTTCAGAAAAGCCAACTGAGTTAAGATAACTAAGTCTTAATAAACTTATTAATCCTAGAGTAGACAATTGAATGTTAATAAATAATACGGCATACATAATAGATCTGAAATATGTTTTGATTCATGGCCATTTTCACTGAATTCTTATAACTTTCCTTATATTTCAATGAAATTATTCACAGCCTCTTAATGTTTATATTTTTACTTAAGTTGATTTTCCTTTATTGTCATAAATATCATAAAATCACATCTAGATCATGAAGTGTTAAATATAACCAACAAAAGATGAAACAATTTAAAGAATATTAGGATCCTAGATGGGATAGGTTCCAATAAAAAGAGCTTAAAGATTATTATACAAATTGGCATATTAATCATTGAGCATTGAGTGTAAAGACTTATGAGGTAACATTTTTGCAAAACTGAACGTCACTTTTTGGATTTCTTAGATATCACAGTACCCCTTTAGTCAATAAGTCTATTAGCAACATTTTTGCATTGTCCTAGAAATTTTGAAATTATTAGAGCAGATTTGACCTCAGTTATAGTGAAAATGTCATTTCACCTTTTCAGTACTCAATGTCAAAAAGATCTAGTGAAGAGTACCCTATGTTAATACCATGATAGCATAAACATATGAAAAATATATTACCCTCAATTTTAAATATCATGAAAACATGTATGCTTATTATCACAATAATAACAAAATGCTACTCTGATAACATGTTCTGAACTATCCATGTCATGAAATGGAATATGGTTTCAGCAGAAATTGTGAGAGGATGTCTTCACAATGTGATTTTCGAAACATTTATTTAAATGTCTATTAATCTCACATAGGAAATGACAAAAATGAGATGTCTTTTAAGCTCTAGCAGCCATACTATTATATTTATCATTGATATTTAATTGTTTCATATAAAATTATAGACTAATTCATTAATGAGTAAAATCGGACCAGGAGAATTTGAATATACTCTGAACGATCCCAGGTCATGAGAAGATTGATAAATGTTATGTAATCAACTTATAAATATGTAATGTACACTTTTCTCTAAATTGAATATATAACGGGTTTGGTTTTATGTTTTTGGCTTTTAGTAGGTTACTAGGGGGGGTAGAGAGGGGGTCCCCCCCTCTTACAAATGGAATTTTTACCAGCTCACGTTTAAACTCTGGTTTACATAGGGGTCATTCCATCTCAGATTATCCAGGCCATGTCACCCATGGTTTCAGATTTCAATGAAAATTTTTTTAACAACACTTTTTACCTTCCTTATGAAGAATATAAAATTTTACTTTCATATCTCCAATAGTTTTTGTGAAAAAAAATGCTGAAATATTGAGAAAGTTTCTGTAACTGACATTTTTAAGGTTGCTTATTTGGTCACATTGTATTAGAAAAAAAAATCATAACTTTAGTGATTTTCAATATATGTATCAAGATAAAATTTTCACTAAAGTGTTCACAAAAGCATGGAGATACAGGAAAAAAATAAATTCATGATCATATTAAAATATATGCCCCTCCAAAATTTCACTAACTGCATCCTTATTAATTTTTTTTTTTAAGAAACTCCAATTTTTCAAATATGCTTTTGCACATGAGGCAGAATACTTAAGCAACCAAACTTTTTTTTAAATTATGCGTTAATGTGCAAACTAAAAGACTATGAAAGAAAAACAATGGCTTTTTGAGTGCTTATGCATTTTTTTGGAGATAAACCAAAATAATTTGGAATTTTCTCAAAAAATTCTTTTCTATGAACAAATATGAAAAATAATAACTAAAAAAATTAAGTAATGGTTAGTTTACGTGTATGACCTTTTAAAAAGACTTACGAATTTAAAAAAAAAATTTCCTTGGTTTAATTAAAATGTAATATTTATTTACAGAATTGATAAATAGGGAAGGATGCACATATAAGATTAAAAAAATTAAATCTCTATTAAATGACAAATTATCATTTGAAAAACTGGAAGAACTGGATTATCTTAAATGTATTATAAATCTTTAAATATATTACCATTTAGTGATGCCTTTTTTTCAAATCAAGAGGCATTGTTCTTGAATGTCAGTTAAGTCCTTTTCGGGGACATTTTATACTCTACCAGAGTCTTGTTGTTGGTGCAGCGTTATGTTAGCACCTTATTAGAAATGAAAATGGTAATTTTTCATTTATTCCATAAAAGTACAATATATATATATATATATATATATATATATATATATATATATATATATATATATAAATTTAATTCACTTAAGAAATAAAATACATTAAATAATCAGTAAATATTTTAATATAATTATTTTATTTGACATATTGCATAGCACATGATTATCTTTTATATTCTCCTCTAATACTGAATTTTACTTTATAAGTACTAATAATTATTTTTCAGCTTTCAGACATAAATAGATTTTTTATAAATTAACAAAAAACAAAAAAAAACTGTCTACCCATACACACACATAAAAGATAAATGGCCTTTTTTATAATTATTATCAAAATACTATTTATGATTTATTACTATTGTTGTTTGTTTAATGCATTTATATGCTGTGACAAATTTAAAATTAAAACCAGTTTCTATAAAGTATTAATTCTATTTATGTCTGAAAGCTGAAAAATAATTATTAGTACTTATAAAGTAAAAAGTCCGTCATGCAGGGGCTGCGTAAACTAAGCAGATTTCCCACGTGAAGTTTTACAATAGAGAAATCTGCCTAATAACAACTGTAGTAGTAAGAAACCTCTAAACCTAAAACATTATTTAGGGCGTAATAACCCAGTAGTTTCTAGCCCCAAAAAACAGTTAACCTAACTCTAAACCTATTCACGAGGGACGAATAGTTATGGAAATGGCCACCAGAGCTCTCGGCGGAAAGTCCGAACATAGCCTACTGGCTACCACACGCAGAATACAATAGCAAATATCTCGGTTAATATTCAAGATACAGAATAAATGTATATAACATTATTTATAGTAAATTTAATTTGCAATAAGATTAGTTCTATACAATTTTACGATCCGATGCATAATAACGGAGATATTTCGAATTTTTGAAAATCCCCCCTCTAAACCCCCCCTCCCACTGGTCCGATTTCAGCCGTTAACGAACTTGATCTTTCTTTTTACATGAAACGATTAAATACCGAGTTTGGTAACGATTAAACAAAAATTGCGACCGCTAGAGTGTTAACAGACAAATATATATATATATGTCTATATATATATATATATATATATATATATATATATATATATATATATATATATAGTTTTGAACGGACCTCATTTTCGTCATCTCCTGGGTAGGATCGATGGACATTTGAAGAAATTTTTCGAAAATCGCGTCATGAGTACGACCTCAATAGCTGATTTCCCTTAAGGGAAATCTGCTAAAATTCAGTATTAGAGGAGAATATAAAAGATAATCATGTGCTATGCAATATGTCAAATAAAATAATTATATTAAAATATTTACTGATTATTTAACCCTTAATATCCCGAATTATTTTTTTTATAAATATTTTAACTTTTCTTGGCATATTTGTTATCTTAGACTCTTAATAAACTCCATAAAAATTAAGAAAAAAAAAATCGAGCTTTACGTAACGAGAAATGGGGTGTCCTCATATGTGGACGCTAGGATATTTAACTGCTCCTTTTTTTATTACTCATAAATATAAATCATAAATTACTTGGAAATGAGTTATAACAACTTGAACACAGTAATAATTAGGTTTTATTCACAAATGTAAAATTTACTATATAACTATTAAATAACTATTTATGGAAAGGAATAAAACAGTCAATGCAGAGGCCGACATTACATTTCGAACACATGGTTCTTACTTTAGATGAGCAGTTTTCACCTGCGCATCTTCTAGATTTATTTCCTTCAGTCTTCTTCACTAAATGGTTGCATCCATCTCGTCGTAGAGAGTCTGTAACTCTTGTGATGGAGGAAGTAGCCGAGAACACTCTAGGGCGGCCCGCTCCTTTGGGTTCTACACCGTAACGAGTCAGATACGCCATTACAATCTCTCTCCTTACAGATAACTGACTCACATCATGCCCACTTTCCTTGTGGAGAGACCAAGCATTATCTATGCAAACGTCTATGAGCCAGGACAAAATAGGCCAATACCATTTTTTATTGCGAATTTCAATTCTGTAATTCGCAATATTTTCGTCCATCCTGTCCGTGACCCCCATGAATCGGTTATATTGTCGGATTACGTTGGGTCTATCAACCAATACTTTTTTTTTTTTTTTTTTTTTTTTTTTTACTACTCACAGCTTTATTTACAGAAAACTTATTCTAAGACTAAAAACTAATAGAAAAGGAGGAGATGCTTCGAAGCACCTTATTTGAGCCGAGAGACTCCTTGCTCTATATTATAAATATAATATCAACCAATACAACTTTTTTCTTCTCCTTAGAATACCTCTTTACTTGCTGGGCCGGATTAACCCCGTGGCAATTGGAGGCTACACTAACGACAGAATTATCCACCCATTTAGTAATCTGTACACCATCCTCTTTGATTATTGATGCACTGAATACTCGGGGGTTTTTGGCAAAAAGTTTTTTATTTCTTCCATTGTTATATCTGGCCCAAGTAGTGCAGCAAAGTCACTAGAACATGAAAGCACAAAATGAAAAAAAATAATCAGTTAAATATCCTAGCGTCCTCATATGAGGACATTATTTTTAACCTCTTATTTAGACCAAGATAACTTATTAATTTTAATGCAGCAAATTTTATTCACTTCTAACACTATCCACATTTAGTAATTTAAAAGGTAGAAATTATGAATGATTGTTTACTATTGATTAAAAAAAAAATAAACTTACCTTGTAACATGTTCATGATACTCCATATTTCAAAAATTAACTAAAAATACTTGTAGGGTGCTAAGCTATGAAATAGATGTTTCTCTGTGGAGAACAAGACATGTAATGAGAGGAGAGGAGCAGAAACACGTTCAGGCCTGCAATCAGAACCTGCAGTGACCTGTCAAAGTCTGTCTTGATTTATGTCCTCGTATGTGGACACTAGGTTATTAAGGGTTAATGTATTTTATTTCTTAAGTGAATTAAATTTATATATATATATATATATATATATATATATATATATATATATATATATATTGTACTTTAATGGAATAAATGAAAAATTACCATTTTCATTTCTAATAAGGTGCTAACATAATGCTGCACCAACAACAAGACTCTGGTAGAGTATAAAATGTCCCCGAAAAGGACTTAACTGACATTCAAGAACAATGCCTCTTGATTTGAAAAAAAGGCATCACTAAATGGTAATATATTTAAAGATTTATAATACATTTAAGATAATCCAGTTCTTCCAGTTTTTCAAATGATAATTTGTCATTTAATAGAGATTTAATTTTTTTAATCTTATATGTGCATCCTTCCCTATTTATCAATTCTGTAAATAAATATTACATTTTAATTAAACCAAGGAAATTTTTTTTTTAAATTCGTAAGTCTTTTTAAAAGGTCATACACGTAAACTAACCATTACTTAATTTTTTTAGTTATTATTTTTCATATTTGTTCATAGAAAAGAATTTTTTGAGAAAATTCCAAATTATTTTGGTTTATCTCCAAAAAAATGCATAAGCACTCAAAAAGCCATTGTTTTTCTTTCATAGTCTTTTAGTTTGCACATTAACGCATAATTTAAAAAAAAGTTTGGTTGCTTAAGTATTCTGCCTCATGTGCAAAAGCATATTTGAAAAATTGGAGTTTCTTAAAAAAAAAAAAATTAATAAGGATGCAGTTAGTGAAATTTTGGAGGGGCTTATATTTTAATGTGATCATCAATTTATTTTTTTCCTGTAACTCCATGCTTTTGTGAACACTTTAGTGAAAATTTTATCTTGATATGTTGAAAATCACTAAAGTTATGATTTTTTTTCTAATACAATGTGTCCAAATAAGCAACTTTAAAAATGTCAGTTACACAAACTTTCTCAATATTTCAGCATTTTTTTTCACAAAAACTACTGGAGATATCAAAGTAAAATTTTATATTCTTCATAAGGAAGGTAAAAAGTGTTGTTAAAAAAAATTTTCATTGAAATCTGAAACCATGGGTGACATTTTTACATTTTGCTGGATGATTTGAGATGGAATGACCCATAGAGTAGCTAGAAAGATAGAAACAGAGATTCAAATGCGCAGATGGCATAATCTGTGCTGGAATGGCACACTAACATCATCTGTAAATCATGTACTTGGGAAATCTGCTAAGATTTACCAGCCCGTGCCTGATGGAATTTTGTTTTCCAGCCTTGTCCGGATGCTGATGTAGATGCTGAATGGGAGAGGAGTGAAAAAGATTCTCCAAAAGGACCCAGAATTGTAATAATTGGTGCTGGCCTTTCAGGTCTGTCTGCAGCTGACCGACTAGTCCGAGCAGGGCATACCAACCTTACTGTCCTCGAGGCAGATTCCCGGTATGACACAAGATAAGAACAAATCACTATATAAAATAGGTTTTCTATCTCAATTCAATATGTGTTTCCTCTACGGTAAATGATGGTATGCTTCAAGTGAGTCAATGTTATTTCAGATGGGGTTCAGATGAAAAAGCTTAATTTCCCATCTTGCAAGTCCTAAAATATAGCAAAAAAAAAACAGTCAAAAATAATTATTTTATATTAATTTAAATAGAAATTGTATACATCATTAAAATTATTTTGTGCCCTTAGGAGGGAATAAGTCGAGAGCAGGAATGGGTTCAAAAAGCTGCAACAAGTGTAAGGTATGATGGGTGATGAACCAGATGTGAGACTGGCCATACAATCTGTAGGGAGGAGGGAGGATGCCCTCTCATCTTTGCTCTTCCTTGATAATTCAGTAAAAAGGGAATTAAAGCTCATAGCCAAGAGCTGTAAGGTAAAGGTGAAGAAGAGATTGTGGAATGGCAGAAAGTCAAATAATTTATGTATAAAAGAAATTAGCTTTAATAAGAATAAAATATAAATGTATTTCTTGTTAAAAGGCCACAATAAAGTCCCTTCAAACCAATATAACACTTAAATTGAGGCTAGAGACAAGTATAAGAGAGAAAAATGTTTGACTCTGTAAGCACAATTATTCCACTTGACCCCCCCCCCATTTGGAGAAACACTATTTATTATATGGTATATATTCATCAAAATGTCATAATAAGACTACTAATGTTTTTGTGAACAGAGCTGGTGGTAGGTTGAGATCAAGATGGGCAGAAGACACGGTTGTTGAACTTGGCTTTGGTTTGGGGAAGAAGAAGAGATTATGTTGGAATGAACCTCTTCTCAAATACGGCCTGTCCGATGGGGTATTTGATCCTCCGGCAACTGGAGATCCAACTTGTGGCCTCCTTGATAAATCTCCTCCACTTCCAATACTCTTTAGAGCTTATACTGCCATTACAGGGCTCATTCAAGAAGAGATATGCAGAAAAAGTCCACAAGGGTATGACTTCTTGACTAATCCTTAACCCCTAAATATTGACAATTAATATTAGTTGTGTTGATCATCATTGTCAAGTTAAAAAAACAAAGAAACAATAAGGATAAACTCCTTTTATTAAGGAGAATGAAAATCTTTTATTTATGGATTTTTCATTCATTTTAAAATTGGTATCATTAATTTATATATTGAGAATAAAACGAACCCTCGTCCCAATTCCTGTTAGTGAAATAAATAATAGTGCTACCCTTTCTAATTAATTTTATATGAATACTAAAAATGTCCTATCCAGCCATTCTAGCTATGTCCTATTGGCAAGGCACTCTAGGTTTGCTATGTGAGATTAAGGCCAACGATTTAATTTGCATACCTAACCTGAGCCCCCCAAATGTTTTTGATGAAACAAACAGTACTGGCACTATTCATGAATATATGTTTTCACTTGTGAAACCACACTTCCACCAGTCCTGTTTGAAGATTCCGCCTTCATTAGCCATGGGTTAGAAGATGTATAAATATCAAAATTGATTAAAATATAAGGCTCAGGTTAGCCATGTGAGTTAAAGCATTGACCTTAATCTAACTTAGTAAACCTAGAGTGGCGAGTTCAATTCCTGCCTGGGCAAAGGAATTTATTTAATGTCGGAATTCATTAGATTAAATCCCTAATCCCACCCTGGCTAGAAAAGGGTGGTAACCTGTTGATAACCCATCCCAATTAGCAAAAAGTGGACATTAATAAATAATTTAATTTTGATTAAAATATTTTAAGAAGTTCATTGTCTGATTATGTAACAAAGGGGCACACGAATGAACAGATACTAAACAATCTCAATTTTGGTGGGGATATATTTTGATCAGTATTAAAATTTATGTAACATGGATTCCCCCTCCTCCTTTGATCAAATTGAAATAAGAAATTATGAATTTCTCCATTCCTATTAGAGGTACCAAAGATTTGTTTAGAAACTCTTTTGAATCTGATGCAATGTAACACAGATATTGTATGTCTCTTTAAAATGAAATAATCTTAAATTAAGTATAGCAAAACATATTGTTTATTTTATTTAACAGGAGAATAAGGAAATTGTGTTGTGCCCATCCCATATTTTTTTTTTGTATTAAATATAATGGTTTCTGTTTAAAATTAAAATAATAAAAATAGTAACACATGTTTAGATAAAGTAAGACACTTCATATTATAGCTAAATAATAAAATAATACTGTTTGAGAAGATACAAAGGGATTCGCATTGAGCAAGCTGGAAGGACTATGCCAGGTACAGACAAGAGGAATGCTGCAAGAGTAACAGCAGCACTTGCATCTCTAATCGGCCCTAAACTCAAGGTAAATAAACTTAAATTCTCTAGTATCAAATAATTTTGGAGTTGTTTTGGGTTAGTCCATTATCGTTTGGGTAGATTACAGTGGTAACGGCACTTTAAGAAGGGAGAAAGTTTGTGGAGGCTAAGATCCAGAATTGGACTATCCTAGTTGCAAACTACCTGGAATGGTTTAAAATAGGGAGAGAATCCCAGGTCCAGCAAAGAAAAGCCTAATAGATAAAATAGTAAAATGTATAATCCAAAAAGCTGTGCTATTATGAGTAGAATCAAAGAATCTTAATCTTCTTGAAAAAGTTAACAGTTAAGTTAGATGATAACAAACTGATTTTATCAAACTTAATATAATCCCACTCCTACACTTAAAATTTTAACAAGATTTTTAAAATTTTAGCCCTTTCTTTGCGCAAAGCCACTATAGTGGCTATGTAAAGATGGCAGTATGTATTTTGACCAGACTGTTTTGCGTTTCTAACACACACGACACTAGATATTCATGTTCAAAATATCTTTGTTATTATGTCAGATCAAAAAATTGTACATAAACAATGTTGTTGCAGATTCAATGTTCTATAAGTTATTCTATGTATTTTTCCTCAATTTTGAATAATAACAGATATTTGGATTTTTTAGTTTCAGAATTCAATAATATAATATTTAAAATAATCTGATATATCATTTTATTTAATGCTAAAATACCAAATATTGTTTTTATTGGACATTTACTAAATAACATATATGTTTGGTGTGACACCATCATTTAAGATTTGCCTTCTAAACTACATGTTTTTAATTTGGTCAAAACCTCAATATGTAACCATTTTGTGCAAAAGGAAAGACTAAATTCGATAATGTCTAAAATCAGCTCAGGAAGTGGGGGGAGGGGGTTTACAGTATGTAAACACTACTCTCATCAAATAAAAGTCCGTCACGCAGGAGCTGCATAAACTAAGCAGATTCCCCTCGTGAAGTTAACAATAGATAAATCTACATACTGGTAGATACTGATACTGGTATCGCAAAAGAACCGTGAATAATAAGTTAATAAATACAAGCATAATAAGAATTCTTTCCCCTCCCGACGGGCTGAGTTTGAAATGTAAACAACCTCTCACTGGAAAGAAAAACAATTACAGAAATATATCAGAGTATAAAATATTAATTTTATTGAAAACTATTTACTATATCGAGTACTGTAATTTATAATGAATCAGAATAATTTTTATCTCAATCAATCAAATTTTAGTAGTCCAAGAACAAGAAGAACGCGGGAGGGAGGGGGGTGTTACCAGAATATATTTGCATGTATCTCGTATAATAAAGGTCTCTTGAAAACAATATTTGGTATTTAATCTTTGAATAATGTGGTTTAATATATAACAGAGTATTGTTCATGTAACATGAGTAGAAGTGGGGGTTTATAAAAGGCTGAAAACTGAAAAATGCAAATATCTCGGTTAATATTCAAGATAAAGAATAAATGTATATAACAATATTTATAGTACGTTTAATTTGCAATATGATTAGTTCTATACAATTTTTTGTTTGACGTATAATATCGGAGATATTTTGAAAATCCTCCCCTCAAACCCCCCTTCCACTGGTCCAAAAAATTCAAAAGGACATGCATATTTTCGTCTGCTAAAACTAAAAATAACTCTTCTCTTACATGTCGGATTGAAAATTATTATAAAACCAAACTTGCAATTTCATTTTCTAGAACTATTATTTTATGCATGTATTCTTTAAGTCAAATATTGACTGAGTTATTTATATCTGTTTGGTTTTAATATTCAGTAAACTCCTACTTAAATTCATCCAATTTTCACTTTGATTATCTGAGATGCGAAACATCTCATGTCAAGCTTACATTTTATTAATTCCTATTTAGAGTTGGGTTCTTACTATGGGAGAAGTAGAGAATAGATGGTGAGATGAGATCACCAGCATGTCAGATTCCAATATGAGGAAAATCTACTTAGTTTACCCAGCACATATGATGGTTTTTGCTTTTAAAGCCAAATGTTATTTCTTTCCATTTTTTTTTCTTTTTTTTTAATAAAAAATGACAACTTCATTTTTAAACCCTGTGATCAATTTTTATTTTATAACAGCCAATCAAGATTTGTCATAATCCTTTTAAAGGAGATCGTTCAAATTTAATTTTAAGCTCTGCAAGCTTTGTGGTGTTATACAACTGGTGTAATCAATTTTGAAATATGGCAGAGTGAAATGCTTGAAAAGTGTTCCTTATGCTCTGGCTCTCACATCCTCTATCACATGTTCATATCAATAAATTGGAAAGGAAGATTATTTAAAAAAAAAATTGCTCCTTGTGATGAATATAGATAATGTATGATAACTTTGTACTGAACTTCAAAGCTAAACCTCTATAATTAAGATCACAGTAATAATTTATTAAGATTAAGGATTTTGTATTATTATAAGTACAATTATTGAACCAGTCACCTTTCTGACTCTTTTGCCAACACTTCATATGGAGGAATTAAACCCTATTAATTTCAAATGAATTAAAAAAATATATAAATAAATAAAAAAAAACGTTTTACTTCCAGTAAAGGAATATTGTAATTTCAACAAATGCAGGTTTTTTGGTTTCAACAGAATTATCCATTTTAGCCGTACATATTTTGTTTATTTAATTTAATAAAGTAGGAGGAAGTCATGTATGGCCCACATGGGATTTTTTAATGTGTAAATATTTATTGGAAAGTTCATTTAACCCGAAAATGTTAGCAAAATAAAAAGTAATATTCAGAAACTATTTGTTTGGTCTATGTGCAGGTGGTTGAAGACTGTTTTGGAGCTTATGTCATGGCTCCAGGAGGTGCAAGAGTACCACTGGGTGACTCAGGAATGTTGATAGCACTCTTGGAGACAATAGGCAAGGACAATGTTCTCTATCGGAAAGAAGTGGTTTCTATAAGATGGGGAACTGTCACAATGTCACAGATTCCCAGAGCTATAGTTAGGTACCTTAATAAAATAAGGTTCATTTATATTTTTTAAGTTGTTTTTATGAAGACAATACAGAAAAGTAATAAATGAAAAATAACTAAATATCCTGACCATATCCATATTTGTTGATAATGAAAGTTCAAAATATCTTTGTTATTATGAGTCGGACCGAATTTTTCCATTTTTTATTTTCAGCCTTCATTAAAGCCCCACTTTTAGTCATCACATGTTCACAATAAGCCAGTATATCATCAAAGTTTTATTACAAACTAAATTGCAAATATTGTTTTCAATGAGCCTTTATTAAGTTCGTTACATGCCAATTTGTTATGTAATGAGTCATCAATAAATATTTTTACATTCTTGGCTGGACAATGTTTATTTGGCCTATTCCATACTTGATATTTAACTGTTTCATCCAGTTCTAAAGAAGATATTCGTTATGACGGAAATCAGGCCAGGAAAAGGAGGGGAGGGGTAGAGGAGTGGGATTCGAAAATTCAAAATATCTCCGTTATTATGAGTTGGATCAAAAAATATTATAGAACCAATCTTGTTGCAGGTTCAATGTTCTATAACTACTGATGCTCTAAAATTATTGTTCTATACTTTTTCTCATAATTGAAATATTTTGCGAGTTATTTATACTTTCTTGTATTCAGCTTTCAATAAACATGAACTTCTACTCATCGGATCTTTAGTCTAAATATATATTCAGACGAGATTACCAGCTTGTCATCCAGTGCATGAGAAATCTGCATAGTTTACATAGCCCATGCTTGACTGACTTTTGTAGTTTTTGCAATACTGTAAATATATAACATGCATGGGGCTGATATTAATCAAGTTAGTGAAAGGGTAGGTCTAAATTCACTAAGGTAGAATCTTGGGTTCGATTTCTGCCAGGGAAATAGGATTTTATTTCATAACTTACTAAATTAAATCATAGTCTCAGGCTGGCTAGAAAAGGGTAGTACCTGTAGATAACTCACCCTGTTCAGCCTTAGTAGCGTAAATTGAATGTTAATAAGTAACATAATAGAGATGAATACTTATTCTTATCTTCTTATGCTTCTTGTTTACAGATGCAATGATGGAAGTGAATATCCATGTGAGTTTGTGATCATTAGTTGGAGCTTGGGAAACTTAAAAAACAACATGAATTCTATGTTTTATCCACCTTTGCCATCTAAGAAAGCTATGGCCATTCAGAAGCTAGGTTTCATTCAGGAGAATAAAGCATTTATAGTCTTCGATGAACCTATTTGGACATGGTCTACAAAACCCATTGATATTACACTTGGTGATGAAAATACAAATAAAGATGTTGAAGGAAAAAAAGAAAAAGTGAAGTTCAAAACAGTAATGAAAGATGAAACAAAGGAGGAGAATATGAAAAATGAACACAAAAACAGAGATATTACTTGTATGTTGATCAAACATTAATAGCCTTATTGATAATCTAGCTGAGGTGCACCCCCTTTTTGGGAAATCTAAAGACTGGATAATGTATGGTGTAGATATTAGAGATGCAGAAAGCTTTTTTCTATTGTTAGTCCCACAAATAATGTTATTTAACAATTTTCAATTCAATGCATAGGAAGCATACGCATATATTTCAATAGATGATATATCCAATTTTAGTAGATTTCTCTTGAGGAATATGAGATATTGAGAGAATACTCATGATAAGAATTTCGATAAATTATTCAATTGCCCTTATATTTTCTTCAAATGTTCCATAAATATTTTATTATAATAATAAATATAAATAAATATTATTATAATAAATATATTTTCTATGTAATAAATTGTATATACTCAATTCTAAACTTAATTGAGTTATTTGTATTTTTTAATTTTTTGTCTTAATAAAAATAAACCCTTCAACTCACCTCAGATTAACAATAAGCCAGTATATAACAAAACACCATATTCCAAGCTCAAATGTCACTTATTGTTTTCATCGGACCTTTACTACAGGATAAATGTGAGATGTGACATAATGAAAAAGGGACAATCTACCCTTAAAACTGAAAGTTGAGTAAATGTTTGAAATCTGACCAATAAGTATGGTGGAGAAAAAGTAAAATATTTTGTTACACAAATGCTGCGAACCAAACAGATTTTCCACCTGCTGCAATGCAACACTGATGACATCATCCGTCATTCTGTTTTCTATTTCTCCCATAATACAGTACTTGAAATTTCTGTAGGTCACAAGATGTTTATTGATACAGTTGTTTTATTTCTGGTAAGTTTGATCATATAGCACTTTTCTAACCAAGTTAACTGTAACAGAGATACTTCGTATTTTTGATTTTGGCCTATTTTTAAATTTCCATTACTTGTCACATGAAAACAATACATTGTACTTGGGCAGAAAAAAATGTGTATATGTATTAATGGCTGTTACCCCTCTAGCAGTCACAATTTTGCCATATGAAACAATAGGTGAACTTCATAAATACAAAATATCTCTGTTTTTATGTGTCGGATCGAAAAATGATATAGAGGTAATCTTATTGCAAATTTAATGTTCTATAAATAATGTTATACATGTATTTTCATTATCTTGATTACTAATCAAGATATTTGATTATTTTTTAGTTTTCGGCCACCAGTCTCCCACTCCTTCTCATGCCATATTAACAATAAGCTGTTATATCACGAACCACTTTATTACAAGGTTAAACATCCAAAATTGGTTATGAATGAAAATTTTGACTTATGTAATGATGTCATCAAATAAGGTTTACCATTGTTTACTCGAAAATGTTTATTTAATTTATACCATACTAGATATTTAACCATTTCAGTCATACTAAAGATCATATTTGTTTTTTCGTAACTGAAGTATTAAGCAAGTTATTCGTACTTTGATGTATTCTGTCTTCAGTAACTCCCCCCCCCCTCTTCTACTCATTGGTTGTTTATATATAAATAGAGAATATGTGGTGAGATGAGTTCATGCTGTTATTCCAGCACATGGGAAATGAGCTTAGTTTATGCAGTCACTGCTGGACGGACTTTTATGTATAGGGGATAGAAGCATCTGGTGCCTGCCACCCTTATAGCTATAATTGTTTTTAGGCTGGTCAAAAGGTATTTTGGAGATGAAGCAGGTAGAAGGGAGCCAGAAAGTGATAGCTGTGAGGGTTAGAGGAGAACATGCTGTTCAGATGGAACGCTCTACCAAAGCAGCAGTCATGGAGGTACTCCATGCAGTTCTTCAGGACAAACTGGGCATTGGTGACATACCCAAACCCAAAGATGTCATAAGGTAGAAAATTAATGTTATTTTAATATAATAGGAGTGCCACCATATTTTTTAGCAGATTAAGGAGGATTAGCCACTGAGGTTGTACTCATGATACCATTGTCGAAGAATATCGTCAGGAGTCCATCGATCCTACATATGAGACGACATAAGTGGGAGTACGGGTTTATTAAACGCCGATAACTAAAAAATGCAAATATCTCCGTTAACAATCTTGACAATGAAAAAACGTACATAACAACATTTATAGAACATTACATTTACAATAAGATTGATTCTATAAAATTTTTAAATCTGACGCATAATAATGGATATATTAATAATTTACGAAATTCTCCCCTCTAAATCCCCCCTGCCACTGGTTGGATTTCAGCCTTTAGCAAACTTAATCTTTAGTTTTACATAAAATGTTTAAATATCGAAGTTGGTATCGATAAAACATTGTGACGCTTCAGACAAATATAAAAATAGATAGATCTATATATTTCTGTGTTTGTATAGCCTATAATCTAAGTTGGGTTAATAGTAATATACGTACCAAGTTTCATAACATTCTGTTCAGCCGTTCCGTGTGAAAATGTAACAAAAAACAGACACCAAAGAAACAAGTTGCAGATATCGTGTATATGCAGGGTCCCCCTAAGGCTACTGGCGCCTGTGTGCAAAAAAGGATTTTGGCGCCCCTTAAGGCATTTTAAATTATCTTATTTTTATGGTAGGTAGGTGCTTGAAATAAAGCAAAGAACTGAACTTTTTTAAAGTTCAGTTCTTTGCTTTATTTCATATTTAATTTCCCAACTTTTATTTTAAAATTATTTTTGTTATATATCTATCTATCTATCTATCTATCTATCTATATATATATATATATATATATATATATATATATATATATATATAAAATTGTAACCTCTGTCTGTTTTTTTTTGTCGCGATAATTCTCGATAGCTTTTCGTTTCACATGTCATAGGCACCATAACTGCATTTTGTTTCTTTCGTGTTTGTTTGTTTGTTTGTTACCTTTTCACGCATAAACGGCTGAACCGAATTTTATGAAACTTAGTATGTATATTACTACTAACCCAACTTAGACTTTAAGCTATATTAATATCCTCTGAGACGAACAGGAGTGGGGGTTATAAGGAAAGCCTGAAATTAAAAATAGCGATAATTCGTTTCCTATTGGTTTTTCGGAAAATATGAACATAACAAAAGTTGTTTATTTTGTTATTTAGAGTAACTTTTGTTATATACACTTTTTTCGTATACTGAATTATAAACGAGATATACGGTATGCCAATTAGCATTAATTCTTCCATGATTATAAGCTATATTAAAATTTTTTGGTTGGAACTGGAGTGGCGGTTATAAGGGAGGCCTGAAATAAAAAGTCGCGATATCTCATTGTCTATTCGTTATTCGACAAACATGCAAATAACAACAGTTATTTACTTTGTTATTTAGATTAACTTTTGTTATTGGCAAGGAGTTTATTTAGTGAGTCCGTCATTAAATAAATTTCACCTGCCCAGGGCGGGATTCGAACCCGCCACTTTAGGCTGCCATGCGTGATCAGGACCAACGCCCCAACTCGCACGGCCAACCCGAGCCCCATAAAAAACTTTTATGTTTGTGGAAAGACTTAACTCATTTGATGATGATGATGTGGGGTTTGTTGCAGATCAAGATGGTGTGATTCCCGCTATTTCCGTGGCTACAGTGCAGGAGGTGGTAAGATAGAGCTGGGGGCAGATCTCGCCGCCCCCCTTCCTGCTGGCGACGAACTGCCTCCGATACTCCTGTTCGCCGGGGAAGCAACCTCCTCCAGCTACAGCCCATTCCAGGCAGCCGTCATGTCTGGTCTTCGGGAGGCCGAGAGGCTTATAGCCATACTCCGAACCCTTCCCAAGCCGATCAAGGATGTATGCCCCACCATCTGTAAATGACAATTTTTATTCACATTAAACAAATACTGAAAAAAAAATGGATTGTGTTTTTCCTTCAAAACCAGGATACAAAAAGTTCGCCAATAAGGGCCTGCGTAAACTAAGCAGATTTCCCAAGCGAAGGTTTACAATAGATAAATCTACATACATAAACCTAATGTCTTCTGGTTATGCCAGGGGCATCATTTTAAGGGGAAATTTATTGATTTTTACAATGGTATTGAAATAATTCATAGAGGTATGGCATGTTACATGAGAAAAAACAGCTCCAATTCGAAAAACCAAAAAAACGTATAATATCTCCAAAACAAGTAAGAAACGGACCAGATCATATATGAAATTTTTTGTTGGAAATTGTGTCTAGAATCATCTCTCCAAGTTTGCGCACTAAAGTCTGTTACACCCTATATACTATATATATACACTAGCGGACGTTGTCTTGCATGATTTTACAAGTGATTAGGATATTAAATTTAATAATATTATGTTTAAAACAAATGCTAGTTTTAATAACACAAAAAACAACTTCTGCCTAAAAACAAATAGGAAATGAAATATCGCGAATTTTTTATTCAGGCCTCCCTTCTAACGCCCACTCCCGTTCGAACCTAAAACATTTAATGTAGCTCATAATCATGGAAGAATTAATGCTAATTAATTAATTATAGAGCTTTATTAAGTTCGTTTCAATCGGTGGTGCCCAATAAAATTGTTGGCTCCCACTTTAATTTTTTAGTGTACGAGTGTATCTCGTATATACTTTGTTATACGACAAAAGTGAATATAGCAAAAGTTACTCTAAATAACCGAATAAACAACTTTTTCCCTGTGCATATTTGTCGAAAAACCAATAGGAAATGACATATCGCTATTTTTAGTTTTAGGCTTCCATTACAACCCCCACTCCTGCTCAATCTGCCGGGCTGATTTGTGAATCTAAACAATCCCGGGCGTCACCCAAACGCATACAAAAAAATCATTCAAATCGGCCAAGCCGTTTAGGAGGAGTTCAGTGACATACACACGTACAGTAGAATTATATATGTAGGTTGAAAAAATGATGGCTACGCTTCTTCCACTATAATAATTTAATAACACGGCAAAGCGCTTTCGATGGTGTGCATCATCGTCAGTGCCCTGTTGACACACACAATAATAGTTACAATTTTCTATAAAATATGTTAGGCACATATAACAAAAAACTTATTTTTCTTAGGACTAAAAACATATAAAATCTAACGTGGAACTAAATAACATATAAAACATTTCATCTTTGGGTTTGGGGAAGAGATTTTTGAGGGTCTTCTTGCTCCGGTAAGCTGTCTTGATGCCTGCTTTTCCCAGTAAGTTGCCTATTTTCACTGAGAGGGGTTTAATGAAGGGGATGCTAAGTGGGTAGCCGGGATTATCATTCCTTTTGTTGGTGGGAGTGATTTGTAACTCTATCTCGGTTTTTCTTCGGTGACGTTTTTCCAACATTCTGTCAACTAAGTTCTCAGTGTATCCGTTTTTGAGCGCCAAGTATTTGATAAAGGATAATTCTTGGTAGAAGTCTTGTTCTGATAGGGGGATATTGATAAGGCGGTCGATTAGAAAAGTAAATCCCGACATTTTATATTGAGTGTGGTGGTAGGAATCGGCGGGTATCATGATGTCACTCGTACTGGGTTTTCTGTATATATTAAAGGAATGACTTCTCCCCTCTCTTCTTATTTGGAGATCAAGAAAATTTAACAGGCCCTCTTTTTCAACTTCTACTGTGAACTTAACAGACCTATGGCAGCCATTGACATAATTTAAAAGGTCATTGACTTTGTCTACGCTACCCTCGAAACTTATGAATATGTCATCCACATAGCGAACATAAAAGTTAATTAAATTGTAACATGGGTTTCTCGGTGACATGATATATTTCGTCTCCAAGTGTTCCATAAAGAGGTTAGCTGCAAGAGGTGATATTGGAGAGCCCATGATCAAACCTGTGGATAAGGTGTAAAATTTATTTTGGAATTTAAAGTAATTTTGATTCATGCAAAGGGCCAGCAGATCTAAAAATTCTTGGGATATGACAGGGTTTACGTTTTTAATTTTGAAAATTGAATCGAATACATAGAGTACATCTTTGGGCGGTATGTTGGAAAACATATTCATAACATCAAGAGATGCTATAATCCTCTCTTCCGGAAAGTGTTCGTCTGGGTTTGTAATTCTCTTGACGAATTCCATACTGTTTTTGATAGAGTAGGTAGGATTAAATTCAGCAATGTTAATAAATTTTGAAGTGAGAGTTTTCGCTAATTTTTCAGTGGGTGCCGAATTGAAAGAGACTATGGGGCGTAAAGGTATGTCTTGTTTGTGTGTCTTAGGGAGGCAGTAAAGGCGCGGGGGCAATGGGTTCATTTGTGTCACATATTTTCTTTCAGATTCACTCAAGAGATTATGTGCATTTTTTATAGCTTTCCTAGCAGCTTCATTGTATTTTCTAGTAGGATCCGATTCTAATTGAACACATCCTAAATCTCTGATAACTTCTAAAACTTTATCGTCGTATGTTTTTCTATTCATTATCACGCATGTGGCGCCTTTATCTGCTTTAGTAACTATAAGGTTGTTTTCTTTATTAACTTATTAATTTCAGGCCAATCCCGACACTTCGATGAATTTTTGAATTCTTTATTATAAAGATAGTTTTCAATTTCTAATCCTACCTTTCGAATTTCTGGGCTGTCAATGTTAATAGATTCAATGGCCGCCATAAGTTCGATCATTTCTTCTCTATGGGGAGGGAGTGAGGGACAGTATTTCAGTCCTTTGTTAAAGATCTTGATCTCCTCAGTTGAAAATTGAATGTCACTTAGATTTATTAGTCTAGGAGCAGTTTTGAATATGTTTACGTTCTCAGCTGTGTCGCGTATTTTGTCCTTATGAGAGATATTTGGGGGGGGGGGTGTTTTTAACAGGATTAACACCATTATTATATGGTCGCCTCGGATTGGTTAGCGGCTTTTTAAGTGCGTTGATTTTCTTATTTATAATAGTCTTTTAATTCTAACTTTTTTGAATGCATATTTTTAACCTGGGCTGTGAACGTAGCCCAATCATCATTACTGCTTCTAGACTTAACATGCTTTTGTATTAAGTTTAAATAAAATATAAATTATCTCTTATGCTGTACCATTTTTTTAATTCGTGGCGGAGTATAATCTTTTTAAATTTTAATAGTAGAGGTCCGGATATACTTAATTTATACAACATATTATTTACGTGAGTTGGGAAAACTCGTAACCTAACACAGGTTTGGTTAAAATACACGTTTTTACATGCAAATCCGTGTTTTATGTGGATCTTAATGTATAATTTTTTGAGGTTATCAGTGTCCATTATTTTTATATCTTCAATTTTCTTACGTGTAACAGTGTGCCAATGGTTGATGCCAGGTTGAGCTTGCCGGGCTTCCATATTCTGGCAGGTGGAAGTGACTTCTAATGTAGGTTGAAAATGAAAACAGGGCACTGACGATGATGCACAGCATCGAAAGCGCTTTGCCGTGTTAATAAATTATTATAGTGGAAGCGTAGCCAACATTTTTTCAACCTACATTAGAAGTCACTTCCACCTGCCAGAATACCAACTCAGAAGAATTATATATATACATATATATATATATATATATATATATATATATATATATATATATATATACGAAATAGAAAAAAAAAAAACTTATATACAATTTATTTCTCATACAAAATTTTTGTTGAATAATAATATAATGTTTCATATCAACGCTATTATATTTATAAAAAATGCGTTAGTAATGGTTGGATACCTCTAATGCGAAAAGTAAACGAACTATGGAGAATTGGTGAGTTGGTGCCAAGGAGATATTTATTATGAGCTGGCAAGCAACTGTAACGCTCCAAGGCATCCAGCGACGCAAATGTGAAATGGACCGTTATTGGAGAATGATTAACTCAAATTAACAGCAGATTACATTATTCTATGCAGCATACCATAATGCACTCGTCTAAGATTATAAGTAATAGAACGTCATCACTCCTGATCAGGGCTGTTTTTTAAAAAAAAATAATATACATATTTAAATTTACATATTAAGTACCTATTTGTAGACGATCAAAAAGGAACATTTTTCGAGTCTAACTGCAAGCTAATCTTATGTTAGCTGTTCAAGACACAAAATACCTAATATGAAATTCAAATCTATTCACCTTTTATTCTCGTTAAAGTATAAAACACCAGGACAAGATATGAAAATAATATAATAATAATAATAAGGGGTACTTCTTGATACTGCCAGAATCGTGTGAAAATTTTTAAATTCCCCATAACATGTCACAATCACAATCTCCATATCGGTAGGATTTTCCCCCGATATGGATTTTACTCCAGTTTTTACTGGTATAAACCTCCCCCATAATAATAATAATAATAATAAAGTATATACATATTTATTTTGAAATAATTTACAAGTTAAATATACAATTAAGTTATCATAATAACATATTTCCTTATACTATATATAACATACATAAACATGGACTCATAAGTCCGTCTGTTGAGTTCGGCCATTATTTATTAAATTATTAATCAGCATGATTGATTATTGCTATATAGATATATAAAAATAACATTAACATAATATTACAATATTCTAAATAAAACAAATAATCTTTTATAAGAATTCTATCTTTAAAAATCAACAAAAAATAAACTAATTATTAATATTTATTTACAAATAAAAGAAAAAAAATAATAAATAGAAAACTTATCCATTATACTCAACTACTAGTACCTTCCTATATCTCTGTGCAACACATAGATGTTTATAAAGGCCCTGCCAATCTTTGCCATTCAAAAACAAAATAAATTCATTTTGGCTAAATTTTACTGACCCAAGGAACTGTTTTAGCAGATATCCCTTATTCTAAATTCACTAAGCACTGGTAATACTGCTATAAAATATGTATTTTCTAATTCATTCATATTACATAAGGAGCATATCCATAGATAGGCCTTCAGTACTAAATACTGAATAATTCAGATTTAACATTCCCCCCCCCCTTGCTTTCATTATAAGGCTTGTGAAATGTAAACTATTATTGCTGTTCAAATAACTATTACTACCTAAAATTACATCGAGATTCTTGTAATTAGAGTGAAACCTAGAATGATTTGCCTTTCCCAACATTTCTTCAATAAATTGCAACCTTAATTTTTCCAATATTATTTCTATTTTCTTGTTCATACTTCCTTGCTCTTTAACCCAGCTACAATTTACACCCAGATACTCCTGGCTGATATTTGCAATACTACTTTCTAATTAGCCTGTTTTTCAATTATATGCTCAGGAATTATTCTGGGCCAACGATGACTTGGGAGGTTTAATGATCTAATTAAATAATTTAAGGATGAAAAAGTAAAGAGGGTAACGCTTAGTTTCCAAAAACAATATATAATCTGGACAGTGCAAACATCTTTTTAATGAAGTATTTTTGAATTAATTCAACCTCAATATATTTCTCATAGCCCAGAATTGTGCACCATGGCACATTTGAAAATAATATAATTGTTTTCATTGTTCGACTAATGAAAATGTTAGTAAACTTAATACAACGCATTATACAAAATTCTGAATTTACACTAAATATTTTTTCTTTATTGGTGAAGATTTACACCCTCTCTATTATCGAAAACATAAGATCAAACAAAAAACAGGTGTTTATATATGTTTGTTTTAGTTTTCACAATTACTGAACTTTGAGCGAGTTCTGACATTAAAACTAGATTTTTTTTAAAATGAAAATTAAAGCTTCTCTAAGATATCGTAGAGAGCTAAAACTTTGACCATTTCCAATTTCCCGATATCTCAAACGGTGCCAAAGTATTGAAATTATAAGATACTAGCTAAGGTACCCGGCTTCGCCCGGGAACTCATTTGAGGCTGAATGATGATGGTATTTTTTTTTTGAGCTATACTTTGTACAATATTTTTACATTTTCCCGTCTCAATGCTAAGGATTTACACCCGAATAGCCGGCGTGATGGGGATATGTTAATATTAAAAGTATTTGTTAGGTACTTAATTCTACGAAATACACAATATTTTTATATTACCCGTTTCCTGTGCATGTATCTTTTTCTATATATAACATAATCATAGATTATCGTATTAACCATATTATTCACAATCAACGAAAGAATTCTGAATTCTGAACCACCTATGAAAATAAACGTTCATTTCCTCCAAAGCACGTAAGTTTTATATACGTAATAACCACTATTAAAATACTCTTTTGTTTTTTGGAAAGTAAATTGTATATTCTTAATGGTATATAGTATGTTCACTAAAGTGTAACATATATTAACGGAGCAGAGTTAATAAATACCAGAAATAACTGGGTACACTACCCCAGCGTTCATCCTTTTAAATAATTTATTTATTGTAATTAAACTGATATTTCTGATTAATTAATGTTTGGGAAAGAGAGCGGGGGGGGGGGGCTTGACAATATACTTTGGTCTTCATTCAACCTGTTAATTGCTGTTAAGTTTAATGAACGTGTATTAATCCATCGAAGTACCAAGTTGAATAAATTCATGCATCTATGCATATTACTTGCTTTATAAATTAGTGGACATTAATAAATAATAATAATAATAATAAATTACGATAAAAATGTACATGACAAAAGATACTCTAAATAACAAATTAAACATCTTTCGTCATGTGCACGTTCCCCAAAAAAACAATAGGAAACGAAATATAAGGATTTTTCATTTAATGCCTCTTTAAAAAACCCCACTCCTGTTCGTTCCTAAAAATGTTAATATATCATATTGTCAAGGAGGCGTTAATATTAATCAAAATACGTAGTTTTGTTGATTTTGATTTAGTCTTTTGTGCCCTATAACATTGTTGACCCCTTCTACAGTTTTTCGTGTATACATCAGAAGTTATTGTAAATAAGAAAATAAACAACTTTTGTTATATGCATGTTTGCCGAAAAATGAATATGTTACGAAATATCGCGATTTTATATTTTAGACCTCCGTTATAACCCCCACTTCTGTTCGTACCTAGAAATTTTAATATAGCCAGGAATCAGGAAGGTGTTAATACCGAACCACATACGGAGTTTCGTTTAGTTCGGTTAAGTCTTTTCTGCTAAAAAAAATGTTGACTTCCGCTGTAGTTTTTAGCGTATAACTCATTTATACATCGGTATACGACAAAACGTATATAACAAAAGTTACTCTAAATAACAAAATAAACAACTTTTGCTAAGTATATATTTTCTGAAAAACCAATAGGAAACCAAATATAGCTATTTTTAATTTCAGGCCTCCCTTAAACTCCCACTCCCGTTCGTCTTGGAGAACATTAATATAGCCTAAAGTCCAAGTTGGGTTAGTTCATACCAAATTTCATAAAATTCGGTTCAGCCGTTTATCCGTGAAAAGGAAACAAACAGACACCAAAGAAACAAATTGTAAATATCGTATCTATGGCATGTGAAACGAAAATGTATCGTGAAATTTTGAGGAAAAAGTCAATGTACAGACAGAGGTTACAATTTTATATATATATATATATATATATATATATATATATATATATAGAGAGAGAGAGAGAGAGAGAGAGAGAGAGAGAGAGAGAGAGAGAGAGAGACTGACAGAGACAGAGAGAGAGAGAGAAAGATTACTAGCTAAGTTACCCTGCTTCGCCCGGGAATTCTTTTGAGGCTGAATGATAGTATTTTTTGGCAAGGCTTTACTTTGCAGAATATTTTGACAGTTCCCATTCCAGTGTTTTGGGTTTATACCCGTTGTTGCTGTGGATTCGTTAATATTAAAATTATTTGTGTATGGCTTCACTGTCCTCAATATTTTTATATTTCCCGTCTCATGTGCATTAGTTTTTTTATAACGTTATCGACCATAAAAATTCATAATCATAGAAAGTATTGTCTTCCAAACCATGTATGAATACCATGAACCATGTACATATGAAGTTCCTTTCCCTTGATGCGGTACAAAGTCCAACGGTGACAGCTGTTTTACGGACGTCATAATCGCTATTATAAATACTCTTTTGTAAGTCTCGATTGTAAACTGTATATTCATATTGGTACATAGTGTGTACAGTAAAGTATATCATATATTAATGAAGCAGAGTTAATAAGAACCAGAAATAACTGGGTGCACCTCCCGTTCATCCCTTTAAGTTATTTATTTATGATAATGAAACAAATTCACGTTCCTGAGAATAACACAACATTGCTAAAATTATAAGCATAAAATAATATGTAAACATAGACCAATATGAGGAGGGCAGGGAAGGGGAAGAACTGATAGGACAAAAGAACTACCCCCCCCCCTCACCCTAGGCTCAGTGCTGCCAAGCTACTACTCATTTAGGATCTTAATCCTGTAATACATTAAATTATACAATATTAACAAATCTGATTACATTATCTTCACGATATTAACACTGTTTGTTCAAATGATTTTCACGTTTTAATTAAATAAAGTATTAAATACACTTAAGGGCAAACTTTCGTTTCTCATGAATTAATGTTTGGGAGAAAGAAGGGGGGGGGGGGCAGTATACTTTACTTGGTCCAGTCTGTTACTGGCGTTAAAATAATAACATAGATTTGAATTAATTTATCTAGGTGAGGTACCTGGTAGTTTATATTGTAAAGAATTGTTGAGCATATCAATATTTCTACGCAAATTACTGGTTTCGTATATTTTTATACGAAAAAATGTATAAAACAAAAGTTACTCTAAATAAAAAAGTAAAAAAAAAAAAGGATAACTTCGTTATGTGCATGTTTGCCGAAAAACGAATAGAAAATGAAAGAACATGAATTTTTATTTCAGGCCTCTCTCATAACCCCCACTCCCGTTTGAACCTAAAAATTTGAATATTGCTTATAATCATGGAAGAATTAATGCTAACTCACATACCGAGATTTGTTAAGTTCGTTTCAATTGTAACAAAATTGTCGGCTCACGCTTTACTTTTTAGTATATATCTCGTTTATAGTTTGCTATACGAAAAAATATATAGAACAAAAGTTACTCTAAATAACAAAATAAACAATTTCTGTCATGTGCATATTTTCCGAAAAACAAATAGGAAACGAAATATCACTATTTTTAATATCAGGCTTTCCTTACATCCCCCCTCCTCCTGCTTATCCCTAGAAATGTTGCTACACCTTATCATCATGGAGGAGTTAGTGCTAACTTACATACCCAGTTTTGTTTAGTTAGGTTGAGTCTTTGTCCCAAATAAAATTGTTGACTCCCTCTATAATTTTTAGCGTATAACTCATTTATGCTTCGGTATACGACGAAAGTGTATATAATAAAAGATATTCTAAATAACAAAATAAAACGCTTTTATTATGTGTATAATTGCCGAAAAAACAACAGGAAACGAAATATTGCTATTTTTAATTTAAATTAAATTTTAATTTTCCGTATGCTTTTTCGTACGTCATTATCAATTCCATGATTTAGAGGGAACTTAACGATTTAAGTGATTTTAATTTATGTTTGACAAATATTAAAGGAATCATATCTAAAACAAAACATACAGTTACGTTTCCGAATTTGCAATCTGCAATAATACCTGTCTTACACAATGAACAGTTCCCTGAACCAATATATGCATATACGACCTTGGGTGATAACTCTGGATCTGACCTAACAGAAACTGAAAATTCTTCCGATGACAATAAAAATGATTCTACAT
Source organism: Riptortus pedestris (assembly GCA_019009955.1). Taxonomy (NCBI): domain Eukaryota; kingdom Metazoa; phylum Arthropoda; class Insecta; order Hemiptera; family Alydidae; genus Riptortus; species Riptortus pedestris. Next base: position 21,435,537 of record CM032231.1, read on the forward strand.
ATGAAGCCAATACCTGTTGATCAGAACCATACTTTTCCAATCAGAAAGACCTTAAACCCTGATTCGGGATTTAAATCTGACTAAACAGCAAGCTGAAGGTTTATCTTCCATACTCAAAGGGTGGAATCTACTTCAAAAAGAAATAAGAATATGTATTTATCGTGGTCTCCATAGGACTGCTTCTCTGAAGAAAAGTCCGTCACGCAGGGGCTGCGTAAACTAAGCAGATTTCCCTTGTGATGTTTAGTAATAGATAAATCTAAATACTGGTAACACAACACCACCGTGAATATTAAGTGAATAAAGATAAACGGAATGGAAATAAGAAATGTTTCATCCAATTTCAATAACCTGCTGACAGGAAGCATTAGGTTAGGAATGTAAACAAACGAATCTGTCCGCCTCCCACTGGAAAGAAAAACAATTTCTGACATATATCGGTATATAACATATTAATTTCATTGAGAACTACTTACTATATTTAGTACTGCAAATAATAATGAGTCAGAATAATTGTTATCTCAATCAATCAAATTTCAGTAGTCCAAAATAAGACGGGGGGGGGGGGGGTCACCAGGACATATTTGCATTTATCTCGTATAATAAAGGTCACTTCAATACAATGTTTGGTATTTAAACTTTGAATAATGTGATTTATTATGTAGCAGAGTATTGTTTATGTAACATGAGTAGGTTTGCTGGTGGCTGAAAACTGAAAAATGCAAATATCTCGGTTAATATTCACGATATTGAATAAATGTATATAACAATATTTATAGTACATTTAATTTGCAATAAGATTAGTTCTATACATTTTTCGATCCGACCTATGGTAACGGAGATATTTCGAAAATCCTCCCCTCTAAACCCCCCCTCCCCCTGGCCCGATTTCAGCCGTTAACGAACTTGATCTTTCTTTTTACATAAAACGACTAAATTTCCAGTTTGGTAACGATTAAACAATAATTGCGACCGCTAGAGCGGTAACAGACAAATATATATATATATATAGTTTTGAACAGACCTCATTTTCGTCATCTCCTGGGTAGGATCGATGGACATTTGAAGAAAAATTTCGAAAATCGCATCATGAGTACAACCTCAATAGCTGATTTCCCTTCAAATCAAAATATGAAACTAATTTTAGAGAAAATACAATATGGAAAATATGAATGAATATCTCTTGTGATTTAAAGGTCAATGTTTTATTGCTTCGTTTGCAACATAGGTTCACCACATTTTTGTGCCTCTGAGAGAGCAGTGATAGGAAGTCTCACTATGTTACAAAATCATGGCCTAAACGTGGGTCTCTTATCCCTGGCCAGGAAAATGGCCCGTTAGTGAATCCTGAACAAATATTGTTACCACCATTTTATATAAGTATATATATATATGGGATGCAGCATATCTTAAAAAATACACTACTTGGACTATCACTTAGACTTTTTCCCGAAATTCTTGGAGATGTCAGCGATGAGCACGGTGAGCGTTTTCATCAGCAAAATATGCTGGTTGACAACTGTTGGACCAACAGTAGTCAGAATGAGTAGTTATAATATTGAGTTAGATCGATTTTTTTTCGAATATTTTAAAAATTTAAATGAATATTACACAAAACTCCTGTCTGATGGAGAAAAACTGAAATCATATTTTAATTCAGCACGAAAAATACTTCTAGAAAATGTTATTTTAGTTCTTGTGAAAGAAACAATTGTTGTCCTAGTGTAATCTAGGACCTTACAGTCATCAGAGGGCTCATTAAGGACAAGACCTTCAGTCAGCTGAAAATGGAGAAGCAACATATAACCAATCTTGTTGTAAATTTCATTCTGTATAAATGTGGTCTAGTAAACGTTTTCTCCATTTTGAATGTTAACTGAGATGTTTGCCCATTTTTTAATTTTTAACTTTTTATGTACCTCCACTTCTAGTCATCGCACTTCACCAATAAATGTATACCCTGGAACGTCTTATTCCAAGCATAAAGACCAAATATTGTTTTCAACTGATCTTTACTAGATGTGATACATGCATTTACGTTGAGTGATTACGTCAACAATTAAGTTGTTATTGACTTCCCACTTCTAGACTTAGTATTTTTATTTGTAAATAAAGTATATATGATGAGATGAGATCAGTAATATGTCATACCAGTACGTGGAAAATCTGTTTAGTTAAAAGTCAGTCCCTGCGTGACTGACGTTTTTATCAGATGGATGAAGTGGTGTAAGTTGCCGAGATGCAATAAGTGGAGCTCCTGGAGTCTTCGTTATTCTGTAGTAACTAAATCCGATTTTCTGAAGACTTCAGCTATATCTGTGGTCCAATGGTATTCTGTTCTTTTTGGTACATGTTATTCTTGGTCTTCCTGTTCGGGTTTTGTCGTGCTGAGTATGTCTGTTCGTAGCGATTGACAGTGTTATCCACTCTGTTTTTTGATATTTTCTTTCAGTTTCCCATGTATTTCCCTTGTGTTGTGTGTAATTTGCAGTACGCAGATTACTAAAAAAATCCTTTCTCTTCAGTAAATAGTAGAGGAACGTCTAAACAAAAAAAAAGCCCGAGTATTGAAACTCTTTGCACTTCCCATCACTTATCTTATAGATAGATAGACAGTTTATTGGCTTATGTTTACAAGCATGTAGCCTGACCAATTATTGTAGGTAAAGTTGTTAACATAATATAGCGTTAAAAGTACATAAAGAATAAAAATATTTTCTAAAATACAAATTAACCGTATATACATTGGTAAGTAATACAATATAAATCTAAATAATTGTAATACTTAATCCAATAAATCACAATGGAATGGAAATATAGCTTAAATACTTTTTTTTTTAAATATAACAATAAAGATGAATTTTCACAAAAACAAATTAACATAATTCTTCTGTCAAACGACAAATATACTTGTAATACTAAAAATAAATTATCGTTGAAAGTAATTAATTGTTGTGCCTATTATTGTTGTTTAAGCTCTCCCATAACAGTAATAAAATTCTTTGTTTAGTGCTGTTAACTTTCGCAAACCTTTGATCAGAAACAGAAAACATCCTTAACATTATTTTAACTGTTGTAACCCAAAATGTTAAGAGCTTCTCTGGGCACTGGCTCACTAATTGGACTGCATAATGCACCAAAGAAAGGAAGCTGACATGTTAGAGTTCTGTGCATAACCCCCACCTAGGGCGAAACCGGCCTTGAGGTAGGTGCCTCCCAAAGAGGTAAGGCAAAGAGATGCAGTGATTCAGGGAAGAGTAGCTACCGCTACACTCCAGACAAACAGAAACAATGTTTAAAATGTTGGGGCTATCATATTAAAAAAATTCAAGAATTTCTTATTTATGTTATTGAATAGGTTACCCCAGAACTTTTAAGTACAATTAAAGTTAATTTAATGTACAGTTGTTGCATTGAAGTTTCGTTTGTAAAAGAATTTCAGATTTTTTTTATTTATTACAAAATATATCTGCGGACTTGTTTCATAATATTGAGGTGTTCCAAAACGTTAAAAGGCAAGTAAGTATCAAACAATAATTCATATCGTCTAGGATAGATGGACATTTCAAGAAAATGTTCAATAGTCACACCCTCAACAACTGACTTCCTCTTATATTAATTCGCTATTTTAGTAAGGAAGACAAATTTTGTGGAAAGTCCTGTATAAATGAGTACAAGGGTCGAATCCAGTTTTCTTGACAGTTAGTACTTTATTACATCCAGCGATCAGAGGATTGTCATAAGTCCTAGAGAAGACTGCTAGCCCCGCCTCTTGCTCCTATTGGTCGGACAAGGCACGCCCCATTGTCAGCCACGCCCCTTTTAAGGCTAAGAATGTTATTTCAAAAGTAATAAATAGTCTACGCCCACACGTAACAAGGCAGTTCAAATAAACAACACCCATCTTCTATTTTCTGTTTTTAAAACAGAGTGCTGCCAATAAAATTTTCCATAAATAGAAAGGGGGAGGGGGAAGCACTTAATATTCTATTAATAGATGTTACCCTTACAAAAATATCTAAGATGCCTCACAACAGATTGGGAGACATCCTAAACAAAATATAGGATTACCAAATTATATTTACATTTATCCCAAATTCGTTTTCTTGCAAATTCATGAGATGCTAGAAATATTATTCAACAAGGTATCATAGAAAAACCATCATCAACATGTTATACCATCGGCCTTCGTTAGGAAGCTACTCTTTTCAAGTTACACAATCCACTGCAATTCACGGAAAGTATTCGCAAAATGCTATTACAGATCTCCTCCTTCTGATTAACCGGTTATATTATCTTCAAATTCATTTGTGATAAAATCATTGTGCCCTTAGATTTGACCAAAAAACTTTTCCTCATTTTCTCAAATGCATTGAACTCTACCAAATACTTAAAAAATAGATAATAACAGGGGTTTCTCCTTTTTTGAGACCCCAACAACTTAAACTTTTACAGATTTAATGAAAAAAAAATGAAAGGAGTTCCAGTTTATCGAAAGTTTAAAATATTTGCTAAAAGCGTCGTAATGTCTCCCAAACTTTTTGTCAATATGGTTAGATTATCCAACCATATTGGCAAAAAGTTTGGATAGTAGTTGAGTACATTCCCAATAGATTGCTTCAAAACAGCGGTTCCCACACAAATGGTGACAGACTTCAAAACTTCAGTAAAAAAAGTCCGCAGGGGCTGCGTTAACTCAGCAGATTTCCCACGTGCACCACGTATTTGCATTTACCTCAAAATGTAAAAGTTCAATAAGAACAGTATTTGGTATTTAGGCTTCGATTAATATGTTTTATTATATAACAGAGCATTGTTTATGTAACACTAGTAGAAGTGGGGGTTTACTGAAGGCTAAAAACTGAAAAATGCAAATATCTCGGTTGATATTCAAGAAAGAGAATAAATGTATATAACAACATTTATAGTACATTTAATTTGCAATAAGATTGGATCTATACAATGTTTCGATCCGACGTATAGTAACGGAGATATTTCGAATTTTCGAAATTCCCCCCTCTAAACTCCACTGGTCCGATTTCAGCCATTTATGAACTTGATCTGTTTTTTTACATAAAACGATTAAATGCCGAGTTTGGTAACGATTAAACAGAAATTACGACCACTAGAGCGTTAACCCGCGTGAGCGTTATATAGTTTTAAACGGACCTACTGGGTAGGATCAATGGACATTTGAGTACGACCTCAATAGCTGAGTTCCCTTAAGGAAAATCTGCTAAAGTGAATAAAACCATTTAAATTTAAGTCCAGTTGTTATTTGCTTTGGATGGCAGTAAGTTTATGTTATTCACTATTTCAATTAATGGAACAGACGGAATTATTTGACCTGGATAGGACAAGACTCCTATCACCTGACTACCTAGGATAATACTTTACCAACTTTGACATCAAAGTGTGTGACAAATAATTCAAACACCTCTCAATGTAAGTTAACTAACTCATCTTGACACAATACATAATTGTCTCCTTCTACAACTATTATACCTCAACGTTGGGGTTCCAATCCCAGCCGATTGAAACTATATTTTTAAAAAAAGTAATGCAACGCAAAAAAAAAAAAAATAATAATAATGGGTTTGTAAATTTTAACTTCAAATGTTGTAAATTCGCTCTAAATATCCAAAAATACTTCCTAGGATTCGCCAAGCTAGTGCAACTCTTCCATGAACTTCAAGTTCACTACCATTGCAATAAGATAAAAGTCCGTCATGTCGGGGCTGTGTAAACTAAGAAGATTTCCGTTGTGAAGTTTAGTAATAGATAAATCTACATTCTGGTTATACACCACTTTGAATATTAAGTGATTAAATGCAGACGGTAATAAGAAATCTTTCTACTCCAGGCGGGAAGCGTCTGAAATGTAAACAAACAGGTCTGCCAACCCAACTGTCACCGGAAAGAAAAACAATTACTGAAATATATCAGAATATAACATATTAATATGATTGAAAATTATGTACTATATCTAGTACTGTAATTTATAATGAATCAGAATAATTTTTATCTCAATCAATCAAATTTAACTAGTCTAAAAACTTAAGACGGGGAGGGGCCACCAGAACATATTTGCATATATGTCGAATAATAAAGGTCTCTTGAAAACAATATTTGGTATTTAAGGTTCGAATAATGTGGTTTATTTCATAACCGAGTATTGTTAGTTTAACATGAGTAGAAGTGGGGGTTTGCTGAAGGCTAAAAACTATAAAATCCACACATCTTTATAATATTCATGATAAAGAAAATACTAATAGAACAATATTTATAGATCATTTAATTTGCAATAAGATTGGTTCTAAACAATTTTTCGATCTGACTTATAGTAACGAAGATATTTCGAATTTTCAAAATTCCCTACTCTAAACCCCCTCTCACACTGCTCTGATTTCTGCCATTAACGAACTTGATCTTCCTTTTTACATAAAATGATTAAATATGGAGTTTCGTAACGATCGAACCAAAATTGCGACCGCTATCTAGCGCGTTAACAGATATATATATATATATATATATATATATATATATATATATATATATATATATATATATATATATACACTAGCTAAGGTACCCGGCTTCGCTCGAGAAATCATTTGAGGCTGAATGATAATAGTATTTTTTTTTTAGCAAGGCTTCAATGTTTACTACACTTCCCGTCTGGGCGCATTGTTTTCCCGTGAGGGTCAGGCAAGCCACTTACAGAAAAAAAAAATTATTTCAAGAATAAATGAAAATAAGTCCCTAATCATTGTTTTCCCGTGAGGGTCAGGCGGGCGACGTATAGATGAGAAATTTTAATTTTGAAGAATAAATAAAAATGTGTTCCTGATCTATCCCTCTCCACTTTTTAACTCACCTTTCTGAATACTTCAAACAATAATCATGGATAGCATTTATTACAATTAAATATCCTCTATAATGAAACTTATTTCCTGTCAAAAAGCAATCCGAGTACATATAGTTTAAGCAGGTTTGTACATTTGATTATATTTGTAATAGTAGAGCTCAGTGGAAATCACTCCCAGTAATACCAACATTTCACAGGAAATAAGCTAACTCTATTAACTGTTTAGGCTCCGCCCTCCTTCCGCTCTAGCATCTCCATAGTTTTTCTTAAAATATTGATTCAAAGTATTATTTGAATAATTTCTCTACCTGATGGAATTAAATAATAGTATTACCCTAAAAATAATTTCATTTATATTCAAAAATATAGGTGAGGGGAAGAGAACGTAGCCCTCCCTGCAAAATAAGTAATACTCTAAATCATATCAAAATTTAAATGGATATTGTCTTTTTTCATAATAACATTACCATTGTCTAATTGTTATGATGGTGCATATTTGTTTCAATAACATCAAGATATCGGAAATAAGATAATATATTAGCAGAACCAAAGAGTTTGGTCCCCATAACTTTCCGCTCTTTGTGCCAATTTAGCATGACTTTGTTTAAATAATACATTATACAAATTAAATAAAGGAAATGCTCTTATAGTTTACATTTCTATTGGAAATAAATAGCAATGTTATTTTCTAGGAGAAATAAATAAATGAGAAGGGGACGACGGACATATATAACCTCACTAATCCGAATCATATATAGAGTTATCATATGTGACTAAAACATAAAATCATTTGTCATAATATTCATTCATTAAAAACACTAAATAAAATAAGCACTAATAAAATTAATGACTCCCGCTATAGTTTTAGCGTATATCCCGTGTTTACTTCATTTTACGAACATAGCGAATGCAACAAAAGTTACACTAAATAATAAAATAAACAACTTTTATGTGCATGTTTGCCGAGAATCTAATAGGAAACGAAATATCACTATTTTTCATTTCAGGCTTCCCTTATAACCCTTACTCCCGTTCTAACCTAAACATTTTAATATAGCTTATAATCATGGAAGAATTAATGCTAATTGACATACCGAGTTTTGTTAAGTTCGGTTCAATCGTTAGCGCCCAATAAAATAGTAGACTCCCGCTTTAGTTTATAGTGTATATCTCGTTTATACTTTGTTAAAAGACAAAAATGAATATCTCAAAAGTTACTCTAAAAAACAAAATAAACAACTTTCGTTATGTTTATATATGCCGAAAAACGAATAGAAAACGAAATACCGCTGTTTTAAATTCAGGCCTCCCTTACAACCCCCATTCCTACCCGTCCCTAGAAATGTTAGTATGGCTTATTATAATAAAAGCGTTTGTGCTAACACACATACAGAGTTTTATTTAGTTCGGTTAAGTTTTTGTCCCAAATAAAATTGTTGACTTTCGCAGTAGTTTTTAACGTATAACTCATTTATACTTAGGTATACGACAAAAGTGTATATGACAAACGTTACTCTAAATAACAAAATAAACAACTTTTGTTATGTTCATATTTGCTGAAAAACCAATAGGAAACGAAATATCGTTATTTTTAATTTCAAGCTTCCCTTATAACCCCCACTCCTGCTCGTCTCAGAGGATATTAATATAGCCTAAAGTCTAAGATGGGTTAGTAGTAATATACATACCAAGTTTCATAAAATTCGGTTCAGCCGTATATGTATATTACTACTAACCCAACTTAGACTTTAGGCTATGTTAATATTCTCTGAGACGAACAGGAGTGGGAGTTATAAGGGAGGGCTGCAATTAAAAATAGCAATATTTCGTTTTCTAATGCATTTTCGGCAATTATGCACATAACAAAAGCGGTTTATTTTGTTATTTGGAGTAACTTTTGTTATATACACTTTTGTCGTATACCTAAGTATAAATGAGTTATACGCTAAAAACTACTGCGGAAGTCAACAATTTTATTTGGCACAAAAAACTCAACCGAACTAAACCAAACTCGGTATAATAAGCCATACTAACATTTCTCGGGACGGGTAGGAGTGGGAGTTATAAGGGAGGCTTGAAATTAAATATAGTGATATTTCGTTTCCTATTGGGGTTTCGGCAAATTTGCACATAACAAAACTTGTTTATTTTGTTATTTAGAGAAACTTTTGTTATATACACTATCGTCGTATACAGAAGTATATAGGCGTTATACGCTAAAAATTATAGCGGGAGTCAACAATTTAATTTGGCACATAAGACTCAACCGAACTAAATAAAACACTCGGTATGTGTATTAGTACTAACGCCTTCCTTATAATAAGCCATACTAATATTTCTAGGGACGGGCAGGAGTGGGGGTTAGAAGGGAGGCCTAAAATTAAAAATAGTGATATTTCGTTTCCTATAGGCGTTTCAGCAAATATGCACATAACAAAAGTTGATTATTTAGTTATTTATAGAAATTTGCTCAACAATTCTTTTCAATATGAACTACCAGGTACCTCATCTGGAAAAATTAATTCAAATTATAATATATTATTATAATATTGTGTCCTTAATAATTTAAATCTAAGCATAATGCAGAGGAAACGGGAAATATGACAATATGGAGGACAGTGAAGTCTTACATAAAAACATAATTTTATTATTAACAAATCCACAGAAAGACGGGTTTTAACTCTAAACACTGGGAAGGGTAAATGTCAAAATAATGTGCAAACTAAAGCCTTGCCTTGTAAAAAATACTATCAACATCCAGCCTCAAATGAATTCCCGGGCGAAGCCGGGTATCTGAGCTAGTATATATATAAAATTGTAACCTCTGTCTGTACATTGATTTTTTTCGCGAAATTTCACGATAACTTTTGTTTCACATGTCATAGACACCATATGCATTTTGTTCTTTGGTGTCTGTTTGTTTGTTACCTTTTCACGCATAAACGGCTGAACCGAATTCTATGAAACTTGGTATGTATATTACTACTAACCCAACTTAGACTTTAGGCGATATTAATATCCTCTGAGACGAACAGGAGTGGGGGTTATAAGGGAAGCCAGAAATTAAAAATAGCGATATTTCGTTTCCTATTGATTTTTCGGCAAATATGAACATAACCAAAGTTGTTTATTTTGTTATTTAGAGTAACTTTTGTTATATACACTTATATGTTATCGTATACCGAATTATAAACGAGATATACGCTAAAACCTATAGAGGAAGTGAACAATTTTATTTGGGACAAAAGACCCAACCGAAGTAAATAAAACTCGGTATGTGTATTAGCACTAACGCTTTCATTATAACAACTTTTCTAGGGACGGGTAGGAGTGGGGGTTGTAAGGGAGGCCTGAATTTAAAATAGCGGTATTTCCTTTTCTATTCGTTTTCCGGCAAATATGAGCATAACAAAAGTTGTTTATGTTGTTATTTAGAGTAACTTTTGTCATATTCATTTTTGTCTATTAACAAAGTATAAACGAGATATACACTATAAACTAAAGCGGGAGTCAACTATTTCATTGGGCGCTTACGATTAAACCGAACATAAAAAAACTCAGTATGTCAGTTAGCATTAATTCTACCACGATTATAAGCTATATTAAAATTTTTAGGTTAGAACGGGAGTGGGGGTTATAAGGGAGGCTTGAAATAAGAATTCGCGATATTTCTTTGTCTATTTGTTTTTCGACAAACATGCACATTACAAAAGTTGTTTACTTTGTTATTTAGATTAACTTTTCTCTTATACATTTCTCTAGGAACAATGTGTGGAGCAAGTAATTTGCGTAGAAACATTGATATGCTCAACAATTCATTCCAATTTCAACTATGAGGTACCTCTCTTGGAAAAATTAATTCAAATCTATGTTAATATTTTGTCCTTAATAATTGAAATCTTTGCATAATGCATAATAGACGGGAAATATGACAATTTGGAGGACAGTGAAGACTTACATAAAAAATTAATTTTATTATTAACAAATGCCAACAACGGGTATTAACCCTAAACACTGGGACGTGTAAATGTCAAAATATTGTGCAAAGTAAAGCCTTGCCAAAAAAGTACCATCACCATTCAGCCTCAAATCAATTCCCGGGCGAAGCCGGGTATCTGAGCTAGTATATATATATATATATATATATATATATATATATATATATATATATATATATATATATCTTTACTAGCGGACCCGATAGACGTTGTCCTGAATGATATTTCAAGCGATTAGGATATTAAATTTAATAATATTATGTTTAAAACAAAAGCTAATTTTAATAACACAAAAAAACAACTTTTGATGTGTGCACGTTTGCCTAAAAACATATAGAAAATGAAATATAGCGAATTTTTCATTCAGGCCTCCCTTATAACCCCCACTCCCGTTCGAACCTAAAAAATTTAATATAGCTTATAATCATGAAAGAATTAATGCTAATTTACATATAGAGTTTTGTTAAGTTCGGTTCAATCGTTAGTGCCCAATAAAATTGTTGGCTCCCACTTTAATGTTTTAGTGTATATCTCGTTTATACTTTGTTATACGACGAAAGTGAATATAACAAAAGTTACTTTAAATACGAAAATAAACAACTTTTATCCTGTGCATATTTGCCGAAAAACCAATAGGAAACGAAATATCGCTATTTTTAATTTTAGGCCTCCCTTACAACCCCCACTCCTGCTCCATCTGCTGGGCTGATTTGTGAATCTAAACCATATTGAGTGTTACCCAAACGCATACAAAAAAAATCATTCAAATCGGTACAGTCGTTTAGGAGGAGTTCAGTGACATACACACGTACAGTAGAATTATATATATAAAGATTTAGACCAGTAATTATTAAAATGTTGTGATTTTTTTAAAGTGGTGATCATCCCCTAATATTGAAGATATTACTTCTGATATACCTTTAATTTTAGAAGATTTGTTTCATGACAGATCAGTAATTGTCTGCAGTTCTGCTCATGACGTGAGCTTTGAAAGATTTCCTCCATGTCCATCAATCCTTCCCAAAAATAGCGCAAATGAGGTCCGTCCAGAACTGTATTTATGTATGTATATATGTATGTATGTGTGTGTGTGTGTGTGTTTATATATATATATATATATATATATATATAGAGAGAGAGAGAGAGAGAGAGAGAGAGAGAGAGTTTGTAATATTATACATACATATAATGTATATTATAGCTTTAGCTGTCGCAAATTTTGTTTGATCGTTACCAAACTCGATATATAATCGTTTTATATAAAAATAAAGGTAAGTTCGACAATGGCTAAAATCGGACTAGTGGGAGGGGGATTTCGAAAATGCGTAATATCTCTGTTACTATAGGTTGCATCGAAAAATTGAAAAAGTTTTTTTCAATATATTGATTATTAACCGAGATATTTGGATTTTTCTACACGTGTCACATTAACAATAAGCTGTTATATCATGAACCACTTTATTGAAAGCTTAAATACAAAATATTGTCTTCGTTGAACTTTTATTTGTTGAGGTACATGGAAATACGTTGTGACGATATGATTAAAGTTCGTTCTTAACTCGAAATTGTTTATTTTTCTATAACATACTCAATATTTAACTGTATCATTCAGCTCTAATATCACATTAATTAATAACTGAAATCGGATCTAGAATAGGGTGGGGATAAAGAGGGTGACTGAAAATTTAAAATATCTCAGTTACAATGAGTTAGATCGAAAAATGTTATAGGACCAATCATGTTGAACTATTGATGCTCTAAAATTGTTGTTGAATACATTTTCTCTTAACTCAAAAATTAAGCTTGTTATTAGTACTTTTTTTCCAGCCTACATTAACCCACTCTACTACTCGATGAATTTCTACAAGAAATATAAAATATATGGTGAGATGAGATCAATAAAATGGCATAAAAACTGATAGAGTGTTAACAGATAAACATTTATATATATATATATATATATATATATATATATATATATATATATACATATTATATATATCTATATATATATATATATATAAAATTGTAACCTCTGTCTGTACATTGATTTTTTTCGCGAAATTTCAAGATAACTTTTCGTTTCACATGTCATAGACACCATAACTGCATTTTGTATCTTTCGTGTATGTTTGTTACCTTTTCACGCATAAACGGCTGAACCGAATTTCATGAAACTTGGTATGTATATTACTACTAGCCCAACTTAGACTTTAGGCTATATTAATATTCTCTGAGACGAACAGGAGTGGGGGTTATAAGGGAGGCCTGAAATTAAAAATAGTGATATTTCGTTTCCTATTGCATTTTCGGCAATTATGCACATAACAAAAGTTGTTTAATTTGTTATTTAGAGTAACTTTTGTTATATACACTTTTGTCGTATACCTAAGTATAAAGGCGTTATACGCTAAAAATGATAGCGGAAGTCAACAATTTTATTTGGCTCAAAAGACTCAACCGAACTAAACCAAACTCGGTATGTGAATTAGCACTAACGTCTTCCTTATAATAAGCCATTCTAACACTTCTTGGGACGGGCAGGAGTGGGGGTTATAAGGAAGGCCTGAAATTAAAAATAGTGATATTTCGTTTCCTATTGGGGTTTCGGCAAAAATGCACATAACAAAAGTTGTTTATTTTGTTATTTAGAGAAACTTTTGTCATATACACTTTTGTCGTATACCTTATTATATAGGCGTTATACGCCAAAAAGTGATAGCAGAAGTCAACAATTTTATTTGGCAAAAAGACTCAACCGAACTAAACCAAACTTGGAATGTGAATTAGCACTAACGTCTTCCTTATAATAAGCCATACTAACATTTCTAGGGACGGGCAGGAGTGGGGGTTATAAGGGAGGCCTGAAATTAAAAATAGTGATATTTCGTTTCCTATTGGGGTTTCGGCAAATATGCACATAACAAAGTTGTTTATTTTATTATTTAGAGAAATTTGCTCAACAATTCTTAGGAACTACAAGGTACCTCACCGGGAAAAATAAATTCAAATGTATGTTAATATTTTGTGCTTAATAATTCAAATCTATGCATAATGCACAGGAAACGGGAAATATGACAATATGGAGAACAGTGAAGTCTTACATAAAAAAATAATTTTATTATTAACAAATCCACAGAAACGACGGGTATTTAAACTAAACACTGGGACGGGTAAATGTCAAAATATTGTGCAAAGTAAAGCCTTGCCAAAAAAATACCATCACCATTCAGCCTCAAATGAATTCCCGAGCGAAGCCGGGTATCTGAGCTAGTATATATATATATATATATATATATATATATATATATAATTATATATATATATATATATATATATATATATATATTTACTTGACACAATTATTAACTGGACACAGAACAACAAATTCTTATTTTAATCGTTTTGGCCTAACAGAGCAACCAAACTGTTACTGCGACTTTACTACTGAACAGACATACAGACACTTGCTCTATAACTGCAGACTACTAACGGACCAAAGAGAAGACTTTAAATCCCAATTAAAATGCCGACAAGACCATTGGCCTGTTGAGGAAAAACTATTATTTTATAAACATAATAAACCATTAAAACAGTTTGCTGAAGAAATGTATGACTTCTTGAATTACTTGAAACTGAAATACAGTTAAATTAATTAATTATTCAGCATTGAATCCAAAAGTTGTTTTAGTTTTTCATTTCTTTTTTTTTTTCCTTTGCTTTGATGTAAATAATTTTATACAAATATTTTATGTTATTATACGAGTAGTTAAAAAAAAAAATGTTATGTATCAGGCACACGTTATGTACTAATTATTGTATGGGACGTGTGGCAAATAAACTCCCTTCCTGTAGGGTTACTTCAGGAAGGAAATAAATAAATATATATATATATATATATATATATATATATATATATATATATATATATATAGCATACACAGTTTTCAACGGACCTATATATTCGTCAGCTCCTGGGTAAGATCTACGCTTACCGTCCAAGTCATTATAATATCGGCATTTATTATAATTAAATATAATTTATAATGTGCATACTATTCACCAATCTGAGTACAAATTGTGAGCTTCGTAATATACATGATAATAAACGTGAGTAGAAAGGAATTCCAACATTTCACAGGAAATTTAGCTAACTCAATTAACTGAGTTGGCATCCGGAAAATTCCGCTAACACCCCCCGAGTGTTAACAATATTCCTTTACTTAGATTATTTATTCAAAACATAAAAAAAAGTCGAATTTTCTAGTATTTTACATACCTGGAGTAAATAAATAACAATGGTACCTTAAAAATAATTTAATTAATACCCTAAAAGCAAGGTGAGGCAAAGAGATTATTGCCCTCCCGACAATCTCAAATCGTATTGAGTTTAAACACATATTGTCTTTTAGCAGATTTCCCTGAAGGGAAATCAGCTATTGAGGTTGTACTCATGACCGAATTTTCGAAATTTTTCTTCAAATGTCCATCGATCCTACCTAGTAGATGACGAAAATGAGGTCCGTTTAAAACTGTATATACATATATATATTTGTCTGTTACCGCTCTAGCGGTCGCAATTTTTGTTTAATCGTTACCAAAATCGATATTTAGTCGTTTTATGTAAAAAGAAAGATCAAGTTCGTTGACGGCTGAAATCAGACCATTGGGAGGGGGGCGGGGAGGGTTTAGAGGGGAGGATTTTCGAAAATTCGAAATATCTCCGTTACAATGCGTCGGATCGAAAATTTTTACAGAATCAATCTTATTGCAAATTAAATTTACTATAAATATTGGTATATACATTTTTTTGTCTACCTAATATTAATCGAGATATTTGCATTTTATTAAATCTGGGCGCCTAACGGACGAGAGTTACTTTCTCGCCAAAAGCTAGTTCGGCCATTTCCTTGACTGGCTCGGCTCTCGTAAAATTTCTCTATTGTAAAACTTCACGTGGGAAATCTGCTTAGTTTGCGCAGCCCCTGCGTGACGGACTTTTGTAATAATGCCATTGCCAAGCAACGTTTAAAAGTTATAGATAGTACATAATCATTTCAATATCTTCAACATATCGTTGGAAATAAGATAATATATACCACAATTAAAGAGTTTGAATCCTCACAACATTTGCTATCACACTTGGTTCAAATTCAGCATGACTTTGATTAAATAATACATTATACAAATTATAATAAATGTTTATAGGAAATAAATAACGAAGTTATTTTCTAATTAAAATAAATAAGAAAATGAGGAGGAGAGGGGGCGGAGATTTGTAACCGCCCAAATCCGAATCATATTTAGAACTATCATATAAGTCTAAAAACATAACACCATTAGTCACAACATGACTATATTAATAACCCTTTAATGAGTACTAATAAAATTGTTGACTCTAGTTATAATTTCTAGCTTATATCTCGTGTATACTTCGTTGTACGACTAAAGTGAAAATAACAAATGTTACTCTACATGAAAAATAAACACCTCATATACGTGCATGCTTTCCGAAAAACCATAATGAAGCAAAGTGCAGCGATTTTTCAAATAACGCCACCCTTACAACCCCATCCCTGGCCGTCCTCAGAAATTTTGATATATCTTATAATAATGGAAGAGTTGACGCTAACTCATACTTATAAAATTGATAATGAAATTGATGAGTCCCTCTAAAGATTTAATTTTATATTTCATTTATACTTTCTCATACAACAAGAGTGTATATAACAAAATAAACAACTTTCGTTTATTATGAAAAGCGCGACTTTTCATTTCAGGCCACTCTTATACCCCACCCACTCCTCTTCGTCTCAGTGAATTTGTATAGCTTATAGTCTAAGTTGGGTAAATAGTGATATACATACCAAGTTTCATAGATTTCGGTTCAGAGGTACATGCAGACACCAAAGGAAAGAATTGCAGATATCTGATTGCAGATCAGGGAAGTATTGCAGATCTTGTCTATGGCATGGGAAACGAAAAGGTATCGTGAAATTTAAGTACAGCCTGATGTTACAATATATATATCTATATATATATAAAATTGTAACCTCTGTCTGTACATTGATTTTTTTCGCGAAATTTCACGATAACTTTTTGTTTCACATGTCATAGACACCATAACTGCATTTTGTTTCTTTCGTGTATGTTTGTTTGTTTGTTTGTTTGTTACCTTTTCACGCATAAACGGCTGAACCGAATTTTATGAAACTTGGTATGTATATTACTACTAACCCAACTTAGACTTTAGGCTATATTAATATCCTCTGAGACGAACAGGAGTGGGGGTTATAAGGGAAGCCTGAAATTAAAAACAGCGATATTTCGATTCCTATTGGTTTTTCGGCAAATATAAAAATAACAAAAGTTTTTTATTTTGTTATTTAGAGTAACTGCTGTTATATGCACTTTTGCCGTATACGGAAGTATAATGAGTTATACGCTAAAAACTATAGCGGGAGTCAACAATTTTGTTGGGCACAAAAGACTGAACTGAAATAAATAAAACTCGGTATATGTATTAGTACTAACGCTTTCATTATAACAAGCCATACAAACATTTCTAGGGATGGGCAGGAGTGGGGGTTGTAAGGAAGGCCTGAATTTAAAAATAGCGTTATTTCATTTTCTATTCGTTTTTCGGCAAATATGAACATAACAAAAGTTGTTTAGAGTAACTTTTGTGATATTCATTTTTGTCGTATAAGAATGTATAAACGAGATATACACTATAAACTAAAGTGGGACTCAACCATTTTAATGGGCGCTAACGACTGAACCGAACTTAACAAAACTGGGTATGTGAATTAGCATTAATTCTTCCATGATTATAAGCTTTATTAAAATTTTTAGGTTAGAACGGGAGTGGGGGTTATAAGGGAGACCTGAAATAAAAATTCGCGGTATTTCATTGTCTATTTGTTTTTCGACAAACACGCACATGACAAAAGTTGTTTACTTTGTTATTTAGATTAACTTTTGTTTTATTCACTTCTCCAGGCACAATATGTGGAGCAAGTAATTTGAGTAGAAATATTGATATGCTCAATAATTCATTCCAATTTGAACTATCAGGTACCTCACCTGGAAAAATTAATTCAAATCTATGTTAATATTTTGTCCTTAATAACTGAAATCTATGCATAATGCACAGGAGACGGGAAATATGACAAGATGGAGGACAGTGAAGTCTTACATAAAAAATTAATTTTATTATTAACAAATGCCAACAACGGGTATAATCCCTAAACACTGGGAAGGGTAAATGTCAAAATAGTATACAAAGTAAAGCCTTGCCAAAAAAATACCATCACCATTCAGCCTCAAATGAATTCCCGGGCGAAGCCGGGTATCTGAGCTAGTATATATATATATATATATATATATATATATATATATATATATATATATATAAATCAAATTGTAACCTGTCTGTACACTGATATTTTTTCTGAAAATTTCACGATACTTTTTCGTTTCACGAGCTATAGACACGATATCTGCAATTCTTGCCTTTGGTGTCTGCTTGTTTGTTTGTTACCTTTTCACGCCTAGACCACTGAGCCGGATTGTATACATTATAGATGATATTAAATTATAAAAATGTTATCTATGATTACGTTTTTAATTATTCACGGTGTGTCAAACAGTTAAGAAGGATTGATTAGGAACTCATTTTCATTTATTTTTCAAAACTAAAATCTCTATTTTATATCCCCTAATTCACCCTTACCACAAAATACGCCAAGACGGGAAGCTTAGATGTAAACATTTCCTGTACCATGAATATTAACCAAAATATTTGGATTTTATAATTTTCCGCTTTCAGTAAACCCTCCCTCCTACTCATTTCATATTAATAATAAGCTGTTGTATCATGAACAAATTCATTCCAAGGTTAAATACCAAATATTGATTTAATTGAACCTTTATTTTGTGCGATAAATGCAAATACATTCTGTTGACCTGCCCCTCTTCTTTTGTTCTTGGATTACTAAAATTTAAGGAATTACAGCATTAGCTATAGTAAATAGTTTTCAATCAAATTAATGTGTTATATTCAGATATATTTCCTTATTGGTTTTTCTTTTCTGTCTAGAATTCAGGTTGGCTGGCCTGTTTATTTAATACTCGGGCGCTTTCCGTTGTAGAGTTATTAACTTGTAACTTAAAGATTTCTCATTACCGTTTGTATTTATTCACTTAATATTCGGGTGGTGGGTTGGATCGATGGACTCATGAGGAAATTTTTCGAAAATCGCGTCATGAGTACAACCTCAATAGCTGATTTCCCTTAAGGGGAATCTGCTAAAAGCAATTTCACATTGATTACATTCTAGTTAAAAAAAGAAATAGCAATAAAATAAAACCAAGCTTTGGTTGTCAGGAAAACGAGGTATTTAGCGACAAATATATAAAAATGGCTTTACAATCTGAAGAAATTAAAGGTGCGTTTCAGGGTAAAGTAGAATAAATTTTGCCCGTAAATAAGAAGGTTTGTAACATCTGGGAGAAAATTTGCAAGTTTTTAAACATTCTGGGTGAGGAAGTATCATGTACCTGTTCATAGTTTAATCATGTACCTAATCATAGTTTAAAATATAATTATATATTTCACCATCTGCTCGCATTTTTAACCTGAGATCTGTGAGTCAATTATATATATTTCTAATTATAAATAAAATTAAATTTAATTACATTTAGAATTGTTAATAAAGACTTTAAATAAATCATTTATTGCTTATTTCTTGGCTGGGAGAAAATTGAAACAGGATTGACGAGATTTTAGGTAAAAAGAAACTAATTCTCAGGAAGCCTTGGATGAAGCAAATATGATGGAGGAATTCAATCACACTCTTCAGAGTTTGAAAGATAAAAAAGCAGCAGTGGTCGATGAAATATCTGAACCTTAGAAGGATCTTGATGGTGAAATGTAGAAGTTGATGATTAATGTAATCACAAATTGTTATGAAAATTGAAATATTCCCATCAGGTTTACCAGAAGTCGAACAATCGAAAAATATGGTAACGGAGATATTTGGAATTTCCGAAAATCCACCCTCTAAACCCCCCCCCCCCCTCCCACTGGTCCGATTTCAGCCATTAACGAACTTTATCTGTCTTTTTGAATAAAACGTTTAAATATCGAGTTTGGTAGCGATCAAACAAAAATTGCGCTAGAGCGTTAACAGACAAATATATATATATATATATATATATATATATATATATATATATATATATATATATATATATATATATATATATATAATTTTGAACGGACCTCATTTTCGTCATTTCCTGGGTAGGATTGATGGACATTTGAAGAACATTTTCGAAAATAGCGTCATGAGTACGACCTCAATAGCTGATTTCGCTTAAGGGGAATCTGCTAAAAGACAGCAAGGATGGTATAAATAAAAAAAAAGTCCATCACCCAGGGGCTGAGTTAACTAAGCAGATTTCCCACTTGAGTCACGTGTTTGCATTTATCTCAAAATTACTTCATAATATAGCAAGTTATTGTTAATATGAGATGAGTAGATGTGGGGGATTACTGATGGCTGAAAACTAAAATATGGAAATATCTCGGGTAATATTCAATTCATACAAAAGATGTATATAATAACATTTAGAGAACATTACATTTGCAATACGATTGATTCTATACAATTTTTTGATCCGACGCATAACAATGGAGATATTTCGAAATTCTCCCCCTTTAAACACCTCTCCCGTTGGTCCGATTTTACCCGTTAACGAATTTAATCTTCATTTTTACATAAAACGTTTAATTATTGAGTTTGGTAAGGATAAGACAAAAATTGCGACCGCAAGAGCGTTAACAGACAAATATATATACATACATACACGGTTTTGAACGGACCTCATTTCCGTCATCTCCTGGGTAGGATCGATGGACAGTTGAGGAAATTTTTCGAAAATCGCACTATGAATACGACCGCAATAGCTGACTTCCCTTAAGGAAAATCTGTGAAAAACAGCAGTTGCATTTGAACTTCTAGAAAACGCGTTTCATACCGTTAACAGGAAACTGATGTTTACTAAGAAAAAGTCCGTCACGCAGGGGCTGCGTAAACTAAGCAGATTTCCCACGTGAAGTTTTACAATAGAGAAATCTGCCTAATAACAGCTGTAGTAGTAAGAAACCTCTAAACCTATTCACGAGGGACGAATAGTTACGAAAACGGCCGCCAGAGCTCACGGCGGAAAGTCCGAACATAGCCACTGCTGCCGAACACATGCAGAATACAAATGCAAATATCTCAGTTAATATTCAAGATACAGAATAAATGTATAGAGCAATATTTATAGTAAATTTAATTTGCAATAAGATTGATTCTGTAATATTTTTCGATCCGAAGTATACTAACGGAGATATTTCGAATTTTCGAAAATCCTCCCCTCTAAACCCCCCCCCTCCCACTGGTCCGATTTCAGCCATTAACGAACTTGATCTTTCTTTTTACATAAAACGACTAAATATCCAGTTTGGTAACGATTAAACACTAATTGCGACCGCTAGAGCGGTAACAGACAAATATATAGATAGATAGATAGATATTTATATACAGTTTTGAACGGACCTCATTTTCGTCATCTACTAGGTAGGATCGATGGACATTTGAAGAAAAATGTCGAAAATCGCGTCATGAGTACAACCTCAATAGCTGATATCCCTTAGGGGAAATTTAAAATGTAAAAAGAAATAGACAATATCTTGAAAAGTGAACCATATATTTCTCTTTTTAAAGAAAACAATTATCTTTACACGGCAAATTAAAAAATTAGAATATCTTAAAATGAAAAATATCGTTGATTTTTTAAAAATCAAACCGATCGATTTGATGGAATTACTTTTAAGTTTACTTCCATTAACAATTTATTTGTATTTTTAAAATTGCCTTAAGGAGGAACCTATAGGTGTATATTGCTGTGTTAAATTTCGATGATCTATTTCACTTTTATTAGTGCCACTGAAAATTCTAGTACACTCTAATGTACTGCTGAGTGAAAACCCACAGTCAAAAGGGACAACACTTTTGCCCACTGGACAAAAAATAAAGAGTATTATTTATTTAAAAACATAATATGTATGCATTTATTTGTTTTATTTCTTTGCACAATATACTGTTAAAACTGATGACTTAAGATCAAGGAGGTATCTGAAAATGATTTCAAACCCAAACCTGATGCACCTAAAAAACGTCCGTCAGGCAGGGGCTGCGTAAACTAAGCAGATTTCCCTCGCAAAGTTTAACGATATATAAATCTACATGCTGGTAATGCAACATCACCGTGAATATTAAGTGAATAAATTCCAACGGTAATAAGAAATCTTTCAGTCAATTTTAATAACCACAGGACGGGAAGCGTCTGAAATGTAAACAAACAGGTCTGCAAACCTCTCACCGGAAAGAAAAATAATTACTGAAATATATCAGAATATAACATATTAATTTTATTGAAAACTATTCACTATATCTAGTACTGTCATTTATAATGAATCAAAATAACTGAAAACTGAGAAATCTCGGTTAATATTCAATAGAGAAGATTTCCCTTGATGGAAATCTGCTAAAACACTTCGAAAACGACTTTGTTTTAATTTATCTTGATGACACTGATTGTATGCACACAATTTTGCCTCTTATCTCAACCATACAAATTTGTTCTAACCATTTTCCTCTGAATAAATGTAACCAATTTATTTTCCTATAAATGTAGACCTGTATCATTAAATGAGGTACCTTGACTCTTTTTAAATTATATTTTTCAGCTTATTTGTTGAAAACATAGTTCTGTTAATGATAGGTGGGGTGGACATTGTGTAACTCGAGTATGTTTTCATTACTAAAATAATATGAATAATGAATTTAAAACGAATAAAAACAAATTAAAAAAATAAATAGTTTTGATTTAAAGAAAATTTAATTTGCTGGAAAGCTTGTTACCTTTTGTGTCAGACCATGCAACAATATTAGCACCGCGAGGAAAAATCCCACGTATAATGATAATTCGAGATAACATGCGTTGGGCTAGGGAGGGATGGTTCTCCAACAACCCTGGTTTCAAGTCTAATACTCACTATGATAATCCAGGAAATTGATAAAAATCCGTCACGCAGGAGCTGCGTTAACTAACCACATTTCCCATGTTCTGTTTTATATATATATATATATATATATATATATATATATATATATATATACCTATCAAGGTCAGCCTCCTTATCTGCCTTATTAAAGGTAATTATTTCCATTTCAATTCATATTGTAAAAATATCCTCTGTTGGGGATGTAATTAAGGGAGCAGCTTAAGTTAAACTTTATTATGATAAAAATGGAAATTCCTTATTCTTTCAGAATGTTAGTTGGCATTATTCTTATTTCATCCATCTTTACACTATATATATCACATTGCTGATCTCATCTCAGCATATAAGTTTATAGTTCTAAGTAGAAATCCAATGTGTAGAAGTAGTGCTTTACTGAAAGCTGCAAACACGAAAATACAAATAGCTCGTTTAATATATGAACTACAAAAAAATGTAAAAAACAACATTTATAGAACATCATCGACTTAAATACAAAAAAAGTTCAATGAAGCCAATATTTGGCATTTAAGCTTCGAATAAAGTGATTCATGATATATGAGCTGTGGGCGTTTACTGTAGGCTGAAAACTAAAAAAAAAAATGCAAATATCTCGTTTAATAATCGAGATAGTGAAAAACGTATATAACAAAATTGATAGAACATTAAATTTGCAATAAGATTGGTTCTATACATCTTTGTTCGATCCGAAGTATAATAATGGAGATATTTCGAATTCTCCCCCAGTTAAACCCCCCTGCCACTGGTCGGATTTCAGCCATAAACGAACATGATGTTTAATGGCTGGCTAGAGCGTTAACAGATATATATATATATATATATATATATATATATATATATATATATATATATATATATATATGTAGTTTTGAACGGACCTCATTTTCGTCCTCTCCTGGGTAGGATTGTTGATGATTTGAGACGTTTTTTTCGAAAATAGACCCACGTATATCCAAGCAATACCAAAGAGAAACAAAGTGCGGACCTGTTTTCCTGGACCCTGTTCCTTCGATGAGCCTGCGTGAGGGTGCGGCGAAGAAGTTGCTCAGTTCGTATAATACAGTTGCTTATTTGATCCATGGGATAGGAGAGGGTTTCCCTTGACACCTTATAAGGACTTATTGCGAAAACTAATTGCTAGTTACAAAAATAATAGCGTTAGTAGCGAACAGGACTAGACATATGGAGAGGAGACAGAGGGGTGAGTGGATGGAGGGCGGGGCTACACCCGCACCGCCCATCGGCTCTTCAGTACATCAGAGGATGCCAGACCTCAACCAGCAACTATCAGCTGCTCCACAGCATTCTTCCCATCACTACCCGGTTAGTATTATAATCACAACTATAAACACCTATTTCATATAGCCATAAACGCCCAATACCCAATAAATTCTCCACCATTTGAATATATCAATGTCAGATCCCACTAAAAACGCACTTTCATGCATCAGGGACAATCCAATGTCCCAATGGTCTGTGTCAGGGTATCTATTGATTATCGGGAGACTAATTAATAAATCATATTTAAAGTTAAATCATTTAATTATTTAAAATAACACTGCTAGAATTAATAAATGACAAAATCGTTAACGGAAAGTCACTCATTATTTACAGATTAAATATTTACTGTTTATCGCGTATTCGCTGTTATTTCTATCGCTTTAGACCATATGTGGGCAACCACCGGCCCGCGGTAAGGTTTGATCCGGCCCGCAAAGCCATTTAGAAAAACCCGATCAAACAAATATATTACACTACTTACTAAAAATGAGGAAGATGAGCGATTTGTGCGTTTGCAGTACTTTTTAATGAGAACAGTTCTTTTCATTGATGAAAGTTAATATATCAAAACATCGTACAAGGCTGATTGACGATAATTTGGAAAATTCTTTTCTTCTTTGTATCAGTGGAATTGATCCAAACATCGATGGATTAGTTTCCCAAATTCAAGCTCATTGATTTCGGTGTCGTTATTCAACTCTAGTTGTTTGTAATCCACATTTTACGATTTAATTATAATGTAGTACCTTTTTTTTCATTTTATTTTGTTATTTTAATAAATTGTGTTATAATTTCATTGCAGTTATAATTTCATGTCTGATATCTACCGTTAATAATTATGGTCACTACTTTAAAATGCAATACATTTAAAAACGGGCCGCGGACGTATTTGCACACTAAAGTTTGGCCCGCAACATGCCAAAGGTTACCCATTCCTGCTTTAGACTGTTCATACTTGACTAGGTTATCCTGAGTCATTCTGTTTCTTTTGTAATCAGAAAATGAGTGATAGTTTCTTAACACAAGATGTTGTTTATTAAGACCAGTTGGTGCTCGTTTATTATTACACCACTTGGATAGCTACCTTGTAGAGTTCATGGAGCAGAGGACGGCCGGGGGCGGCCACTTTATGCAGCTACTCTGCGAAATCTAGTTTTAGGCTAACTCTAATTTATAATTACATTTTGTCATTCTAATAAAAAAAATTCTAGAAGTTTTATTTTAAATAATAGTGTTTTTTTTAATATGATTAATTATCTATGAATGGGTGGCCTCCCGATAATCGATAAGTATCAAAGCCAGTTATACTCACAAAGTGACAGATCACAGTGGCCTGTAATCTTAATCTGTTATCATTCTCTCTATCTGCCCCCAAAACTCAATAGCAAGATAAAACCATGTGAGCCTTGCTGTAAAAAAATACGTAAGGGAAGCATAAGATGATAAGATAATTACTTGAGAATGTGTTAACAAACAAATCAATGTTATCTTTGAAAATAACAGATGTTTCAATTAAAAATTCACGATTGAAACGGAGCAATAAGTTGGATCATCTCTAATGATCAAACATTTTATAATCTAAAAACATTAGGTGACTCAAATAGGTTTAATCATTTCAACTGAATTCTAGTAAATGTGTCATTTATAGAGTTTATAAATTATAAAATGAAAATTCTTAAACGTTTGTCATTAATTTTTGATATTAATTTTGCGTTTAGACTTGCACTTACTTTCTCTAGAATAGACTATTATTTTTGATGCATTATTAATTTGTATTACTGGTATGAATAACGTTATAAAAATCTTGGTTTCACATCCGAATATCAGACATATTCTTAATTACATTTCTTTTTATATAAACAATTTTATTTTTCCTAAAAATTTCCTCATGAATTCCCACTCATTTTTGCTAAACGTTAGGCATAAATATTATTATGTTAAATATTATTATTATATTACATTTTATTAACTACAATAACTCTCAAAGAGCACTCAAAGTAAAAAAAAATATTATTGCCGGTTTTGTGATATTATTGTTTATTAAGGTGTACCTTTTGCTACTCTGGCTAATTGGGACGGGTTATCTACAGGTTTCCAGCTTTTTCTAGCCAGGGTGGGACTAAGGATTTTAGCAGATTTCCCTTAAGAGAAATCATCTATTGAGGTCGTACTCATGACGGGATTTTCGAAATATTTCTTCAAATATCCAGCGATCCTACCAAGGATAAGACGAAAATGAGGTCCGTTCAAAACTATAAATATATGTGTGTGTGTTAACACTCTAGCGGTCGCAATTATTGTTTAATCGTTAGCAAACTCGATATTTAGTCGTTTTATGTAAAAAAGAAAGATCAAGTTCGTTAACGGCTGAATTCGGACCACAGGGAGGGGGGTTTAGAGGGAGAGACCTCTAAAAAAATTCTAAATATCTCCGTTACTATACGCCGGTTCGAAAAAATGTATAGAATCAGTCGTATAGCAAATTAAATGTACTATAAATATTGTTATATACATTTATTCATCCCACCCTGGCTAGAAAAGGGTGGTAACCTGTAGATAACCCGTCCCGATTAGCCTAAGTTGCAAAAAGTGGACGTTAATAAATAAATAAAAAAATACATTTATTCCCTATCTTGAATATTAACCGAGTATTTGCATTTTTTAGTTTTCAGCCTTAAGCAAACCCCCACTTCTACTCATGTTACATAAACAATACTCGGTAATGTAATAAACCATATCATTCGAATCGTAAATACCAAATATTGTTTCCAAGAGACATTTATTATACGAGATACATGTTAAAATGTTCTGGTGACTCTGATTCATTATAAATTACAGTACTAGATATAGTAAATAGTTTTCAATCAAATTAATACGTTATATTCAGATATATTACAGTAATTGTTTTCTTTCCGGTCGGAAGTTGGCAGAACTGTTTGTTTACAATTCAGATCCTTTGTGTCAGAAGGTTTCATATTATCGTTCGCATTTATTCACTTAATATTCACGCTGGTGTTGAGTTAGCGGTATGTAGATTTATTTATTGTTAAACTTCACGCGGGAAATCTGCTAAGTGGCACCCCTGCGTGACGGCCTTTTATTTAATAAGTTCACGTCACTAAATAAGTTCCAATTGCCCACTTGGGAATCGAACTCGTCATTTAGGCTTCTAAATAATTCAGGCCTATCTATAAATACAAATGAAATACATGTCTCGCTTCTCATGAACGACAAGTATATCGGAACAAATGAAACATTATTACTTATTTATTAACTTTATGTAGAAGATGTCATCTGTCGAGTAGAACAGTATATAATGTACCCAAAGATCCCTAGATGAAGGCGTGACATGTCATTTATCGAGCGCAACAGTCTATAATGTACTACATATTACAGACTGTTTTACTGGATTAATGAACCCATGATACGCCATCATCTAGGGATCTTTATGGACATTCTAGACTGTACACTCGATAAATGACTATAATGATGAAGGCGTATCATGCTGTCATCAATCGAGCGACACAGTCTATGATGATCCTAAGTCCCCTTGATAAAGGCGTATCATGCTGTCATCAATCGAACGGAACAGTCTATGATGATCCTAAGTCCCCTTGATAAAGGCGTATCATGATGTCATCAATCGAGCGGAACAGTCTATGATGATCCTAAGTCCCCTTGATAATGGCGTATCATGTTGTCATCAATCGAGCGGAACAGTCAATGATGACCCTAAAGACCTCTAGATTAAGAAATATCATGCTGTCATCAATCGAGCGGAACAGTCTATGATGATCCTAAAGACCGTTTGATAAAGGCGTATCATGCTGTCATCAATCGAGCGGAACAGTCTATGATGATCCTAAGTCCTCTTGATAAAGGCGTATCATGTTGTTATCCAGTGAGCGGACTGCTTATAATGTTCCTAAAGACCCATAGATAAAGGCGTATCATGTTGTCATCCAGTGAGTGGCACAGTCTATGATGATCCTAATGACCCCTAGATAAAGGCATATCATGTTGTCATCAATCGAGCGGAACAATCTATAATGAACCTAATGACCCCCTGATAAAAGCATATCATGTTGTCATCCTGTGAGTGGATTGCCTATAATGTTCCTAAAGACCCCTAGATAAAGGGGTATCATGTTGTCATCCAGTGAGCGTACTGCCTATAATGTACCTGAAGACCCCTATATAAAGGCGTATCATATTCTCATCCAGTGATCGGACTACCTATAATGTACCTAAAGACCCCTAGATAAAGGCTTATCATGCTGGCAACCAGTGGGCGGACTGCCTATAATGAACCTAATGACCCCTTCATAAAGGCATATAATGCTGTCATCCAGTGGGCGGCACAGTCTATGATGATCCTAAAGACCTCTAGATTAAGAAATATCATGCTGTCAACAATCGAGCGGAACAATCTATAATGAACCTAATGACCCCTAGATAAAGGCTTATATCTTGCTATCATCCAGTGAGCGGACAGCGTATAATGTTCCTAACGACCCCTAGATAAAGGCTTATCTTGTTGTCATGGAGTGAGCGGACTGCATATAATGTTCCTATAGACCCCTAGATAAAGGCTTATCATGCTGTCATCAATCGAGCAGAACAATCTATAATGAACCTAATGTCCCTTTGATAAAGGCATATCATGTTGTCATGGAGTGAGCGGACTGCATATAATGTTCCTATAGACCCCTAGATAAAGGCTTATCATGCTGTCATCAATCGAGCAGAACAATCTATAATGAGCCGATTGACCGCTTGATAAAGGCTTATCATGCTGTCAACCAGTGGGCGGACTGCCTATAATGTTTTTAAAGACCCCTAGATAATGGCATATCATGCTGTCATCCAGTGGGCGGCCAGTCTATGATGATCCTAAAGATGCCTAGATAAAGGCTTATCATGCTGTCATCAATCGATCGGAACAATCTATAATGAACCTAATGACCCCTTGATATAGGCGTATCATGTTGTCATCCAGTGAGCGGACTGCCTATAATGTACCTGAAGACCCCTAGATAAAGGCGTATCATGTTGTCATCCAGTGAGCGGACGGCCTATAATGTTCCTGATGACTCCTAGATAAAGGCTTATCATGCTGTCATCAATCGAGCGTCACAGTCTATGATGATCCTAAAGACGCCTAGATAAAAGCATATCATGCTGTCATCAATCGAGCGGAACAATCTATAATGAACCTAATGACCCCTTGATAAAGGTGCATCATGTTGTCATCCAGTGAGCGGACTGTGTATAATGTACCTGAAGACCCCTAGATAAAGGCATATCATGTTGTCATCCAGTGAGCGGACTGCCTATAATGTACCTGAAGACCCCTAGATAAAGGCATATCATGTTGTCATCCAGTGAGCGGACTGCCTATAATGTACCTGAAGACCCCTAGATAAAGGCGTATCATGTTGTCATCCAGTGAGCGGACTGCCTATAGTGTTCCTATAGACCCCTAGATAAAGGCATATCATGCTGTCATCAATCGAGCGGCACAGTCTATGATGATCCTAAAGACGCCTAGATAAAGGCATATCATGCTGTCATCAATCGAGCGGAACAATCTATAATGAACCTAATGACCCCTTGATAAAGGCATATCATGTTGTCATCTAGTGGGCGGACTGCCTATAATGTACCTGAAGACCCCTAGATAAAGGCGTATCATGTTGTCATCCAGTGAGTGGACTGCGTATAATGTACCTGAAGACCCCTAGATAAAGGTGTATCATGTTGTCATCCAGTGAGTGGACTGCCTATAATGTTCCTAAAGACCCCTAGATAAAGGCGTATCATGTTGTCATCCAGTGAGTGGACTGCCTATAATGTTCCTAAAGACCCCTAGATAAAGGCGTATCATGTTGTCATCCAGTGAGTGGACTGCCTATAATGTTCCTAAAGACCCCTAGATAAAGGCGTATCATGTTGTCATCCAGTGATCGGACTGCCTATAATGTACCTGAAGACCCCTAGATAAAGGCGTATCATGTTGTCATCCAGTGAGCGGACTGCCAATAATGTACCTGAAGACCCCTAGATAAAGGCGTATCATGAACGCCTTATAGAGAATAAGATGGCATTACTAGTTGCCATCCAGCCTGTTGGAAATCTGCTTAGTTTACGCAGCCCCGGAGGGGGGGGGGTTGTACGGACTTTTATTCCTGCGTGGGGTTGATTGCTAGACGTTAATATGATTTCAATCAGAAATATATTCTCTAAATTTAAGGAATCTTAGAAAAAACTCTAAATTACACAGTTTCATCGTGACGGATTTGTACGTCTCAGCCACTTAGAGAACCTAAACATCTAATTTTCAGTGTTGAATTGAATTCCTGTTGGAATAGGCTTCTTATAACGGGATAAATGAAGATAAAGTGGTGCCAGATATTCAGCTTGTTCCGAAATCTGCTTAGTTTCCGCAGCCCCTGCGCGACGAACTGTATCCTTGGGCGAATTGTCACCTTCAGTTCATTTGTAGTTGGAATGAATCGCTAAGACCCATAATACAAAGCTGTGAAAGCTCACTGCCAGCCTGTGGGATGTTTACTCTTCCTCTAGTTGAGAAAATCAGCTAGTAATTCGCCCAGTCTGGCTGCTTACCATACATCTTGGCTAACATCCAGCCAGAGTGGGAAACTTGTTGCGAATTGCCTCGTCATTTGGGGTAAAGGATAAAACTCCTGCTCCTCTGGCCGAATCTATATATATATAAAATTGTAACCTCTGTCTGTACATTGATTTTTTTCGCGAAATTTCACGATAACTTTTCGTTTCACATGTCATAGACACCATAACTGCATTTTGTTTCTTTCGTGTATGTTTGTTTGTTTGTTTGTTTGTTACCTTTTCACGCATAAACGGCTGAACCGAATTTTATGAAACTTGGTATGTATATTACTACTAACACAACTTAGACTTTAGGCTATATTAAAATTCTCTGAGACGAACAGGAGTGGGGGTTATAAGGGAAGCCAGAAATTAAAAATAGCGATATTTCGTTTCCTATTAGTTTTTCGGCAAATATGAACATAACAAAAGTTGTTTATTTTGTTATTTAGAGTAACTTTTGTTATATACACTTTTTTCGTATACCGAATTATAAACGAGATATACGCTAAAACCTATAGCAGAAGTGAACAATTTTATTTGGGACAAAAGATCCAACCGAAATAAATAAAACTCGGTATCTGTATTATCACTAACACTTTAATTATAACAAGCCATACCAACATTTCTAGGGACGGGCAGGAGTGGGGGTTATGAGGAATGCCAGAAATTAAAAATAGCGATATTTCGTTTCGTATTGGTTTCTTGGCAAATATGAACATAACAAAAGTTGTTTATTTTGTTATTTAGAGTAACTTTTGTTACATACACTTTTCTTTAATAACAAAGTATAAACGAGATATACACTATAAACTAAAGCGGGAGTCAACGATTTCATTGAGCGCTAACGAGCAAACCGAACTTACAAAAGCTATATTAAAATTTTTAGGTTAGAACGGGAATGGGGGTTATAAGGGAGGCCTGAAATAAAAATTCGCGATATTTCATTGTCTATTTGTCTACGGGAAATATGACAATTTGGAGAACAGTGAAGACTTACATAAAAAATTAATTTTATTATTAACAAATGCCAACAACGGGAATTAACCCTAAACACTGGGACGGGTAAATGTCAAAATATTGTGCAAAGTAAAGCTTTGCCAAAAAAAATACCATCACCATTCAGCCTCAAATCAATTCCCGGGCGAAGCCGGGTATCTGAGCTAGTATATATATAATCTACTTTATTATTATTATAGTTACTATGAGCAGAATCCCCCTCACAAGCTAAGAACCTCGGCTATCGGCCAATGTAACATTCATTACGTCGCACACTGAAAAAAAGTTCGTCACGCTAGGGCTGCGTAAACTAAGCTGATTCCCCCCCCCCCTGAAGTTTTACAATAGATGCATATATATACTGGTAACACTTAACACCACCGTGAATAAATACATACGGGAAATGAGAAACCTTTCATTCAATTTTAAAAAACTCCCAACGGATACAGTATGAATTTTAAACAAACAGGTCTACCAATCGCTCAGAGCTGAACAAATATTCTTCACTGGAAAGATAAACAATTACTGAAATATACCTGAATTTATTCATTAATTTTATTGAAAACTCTTTACTGTATTTAGTACTGTAATTTATAATCTCTCTCTCTCTCTCTCTCTCTCTCTCTCTCTCTATATATATATATATATATATATATATATATATATATATATATAATATTGTAACCTCTGTCTGTACATTGATTTTTTCTCAAACGTTCACGATAACTTTTCGTTTCACATGACATAGACACCGTAACTGCATTTTGTATCTTTCGTGTATGTTTGTTTGTTACGTTTTCACGCATGAACGGCTGAACCGAATTTTATGAAAATTGGTATGTGTATTACTACTAACCCAACTTAGACTTTAGGCTATATTAATATTCTCTGAGACGATCAGGAGTGGGGGTTATAAGGGAGGCCTGAAATTTTTTCAGCAAATATGAATATAACAAAAGTTGTTTATTTTGTTATTTAGAGTAACTTTTGTTATATACACTTTTTTCGTATACTGAATTATAAACGAGATATACGCTAAAACCTATAGCGGAAGTGAACAATTTTATTTGACACAAGACTCAACCGAACTAAATAAAACTCGGATGAGTATTAGCACTAACGCCTACATTATAATAAGCCATACCAACATTTCTAGGGACGGGCAGGAGTGGGGGTTGTAAGGGAGATCTGAAATTAAAATTCGCGATATTTCATTTTTTATTTGTTTTTCGGCAATCGTACACATAACAAATGCTGTTTACTTTTTTATTTAGAGTAACTTTTGTTTTATAGTTTTGTTTTTGTAAAATAGGGTATGAAGCAAGTAATGTGCGTAGAAATATTGATATGCTCAACAATTCATTCCAATATGAACTACCGAGGTAGGCCACCTGGATTAATTATTTCAAATCTGTGTAAATATTTTATCCTTAATAATTCAAATCTATATTATTTTTAAACGCCAGCAACAGATTGCACCAAGTAAAGGGTACTGCCCCCCCCCCCCTTTCTCCTATCCCAAAAGATAATTCATGGGAAACGCCGGTATTCCCTATTTGTATTTAATACTTTATTTAATTAGAACGTGAAAAATATTTGAACAAACAGTTTTAGTATTGTGAAGAAAATGTAATCTGATTTGTTAATATAATTTAATGTATTACAGAATTGATATCCTAAATGAGTTGGTAGCACTGAGCCTTTGTCCTATCAGTTCTGCCACTTCCCTGCTGACCTCATGTTGGTCTAGGTATACATGTTAATTGGTGATTATAGCAATGTAGAGTTATTCTCAGGAAAGTGTATTTCTTTATCATAAATAAATAATTTAAAAGGATGAACGCTGGGGAGGTGCACCCAGTTATTTCTGATATTTATTAACTCTTCTCCTTTAATGTATGAACGGTTAAAACAGCTGTCAGCATTAAGCTTTGTACTTCATCAAGGGAAAGGAACTTTTATTCATACATGCTTTGGATGATAGAATACTTTCTACGATTATG
This sequence comes from Riptortus pedestris, assembly GCA_019009955.1. Classification (NCBI taxonomy): domain Eukaryota; kingdom Metazoa; phylum Arthropoda; class Insecta; order Hemiptera; family Alydidae; genus Riptortus; species Riptortus pedestris. The sequence goes on from CM032231.1 coordinate 21,469,458, forward strand.
AATTTTACTGTTCATTACGTTATAAAAAAAAACTACATGTACAGGAGACGGGAAATATAAAAATATTGAGGAGAGTGAAGTCTTAAATAACAAATAATTTTATTATTAACAAATCCACAGCAACAACGGGTATGAACCCTAAAGAATCTGACGGGGAAATGTCAAAATATTGTGGAAAGTAAAGACTTGCCAAAAAAATGCCGTCTTCATTCAAGCTCAAGTGAATTCCCGGGCGAAGCCGGGTGGGTACCTTAGCTAGTGAATCAGAATAATTGTTATCTCAATCTCTGAAATTTTAGAAGTCGAAGAACAAAAGAAGCAGGGGGGGGGGGAGTAAATGGAACGTAGTTCACAAAGTAGAAGTTCAATGAAATCAACATTTGGTATTCAACCTTGGAATGAAGTAGTTCATTGGAATAGAATAAATCAGTTGTATTCCAGACATCATTTCAACCTCACAAAATTAAAGTGTTACTAATTTTATATGTATCAATTGTTGAATATGGTTATTATATGTACTAGTAAGTGCTATTTTTTTTCCAATTACATATATATCTCCTGATAATCAAACTATATTAAAAAACGTTTTTAATATGAACGAAGGAGTTTTCCTCATTTTTAAGCTTTCAAGGGATGGTAATGACAAGTAACCATTTGTACCCTAGCTATATTTTCTATTTTTAAAAGCTGCATCTTTTCCATTAATAATCAGACGTATTATAGCCAGCACGCTCATGTACAACATTTTTTTTGTTATAATAGTATAACGTTGTCCTCTCTCGGGTCTGCTCTAAAATGAAGAAAGCCTTTCTGATACATCGTCATAAGACCAAACAGTTTAGTTTTAATAATTTTGGATTATTTATACTATTTATAATCCTTAATATCTCATTTTTCTTTGTGTCCATATAATAATTGTATATTTATTAGGTACCTCGTAAATTCCCTTTCGCGTTACATGTAAATATGCTTTTTTTCCCTTTTAGTTTTTCAACTTATTCTCCTGACAATCCTTTTTGATTCAATTTGAAATTAATTAAAAAAATTATAACTGAATTAACTAATCAGTTAAAACGGGTGTAAAAATATCGACAAATAATTTTGTCTACCTTCCTCGTACTCATCTAAACACTTGGGCAGACTATAGTCGTCAATTGGGAGAAATACGTTTATAAGAAGGACGGTTTGTGTTTGGAAGAAGAGAACAATGAAATCCATAGAAAGTTACTTCTTCTCGACGCGAACCAGATGGAAGAGTAACTTGACGGATATAAATAAAGTTGTTTTTTTCTTCCACATTACTTTGAAAGGGCCTTTATAATTCTATATTTAAGAGATGCGGTAGGTCAGGTTGTCAGAATATATCTACAACGCTTGGTCGTATACAAACTCGTCTGTGCAGCTGTCTCTAGTTTGTTATCGACCTCTGGTTTATTTAAGTGCATTTCTTCCGGGTCCATCGTCTGCCTATGTATGTACCTGCATTTATGCAATTACATTAGAAATCGTTGGATTTAAATTTTGATTAATATTATAATGGAACACAGATGGCGTTAAATCGAATGATTTCAGGGGGTAGAGAGATTAATTTGATGTGAAATTTTGACTAAATAATGCAGCATTAGTAATTACGTCTCCTGTACAACCTGCTTACCCATCATGTAGATTGTTCCTACATGGTTGTTACAACGTTATATATGTTTTACTATTCCTTCAATAAGTTAAATCCGAGTTTTATAATACAAACAACTATCTTCGTCCCATTGCACTTCTTCCTATAATGGGAAAAATCCTTGAAAAGCTCATCCTTAAACGCCTATATCCATTCCTTTCTGACAATCCCACTCCACAGTCCAGCAATGCCACAGAATAGTTGATTTTATCGCCTCCTCGTTCGAAAACAAGAAGTACTGCACTGGAGCCTTCCTTGGCATATCCCAAGCTTTTGATAAGGTGTGGCACCAAGATTTACTGTCCAAACTAAAAAATAGACTCCCTTTCACCTATTATCTCATCCTTAAACCATACCTTTCCGACAGACATTTTCAAGTTTCATTTGGTCCCTCAGTCTCATCCTTATTCCCCCAGCTGGCAGGTGTACCACAGGGGGCCAACCACAGTCCTTTCTTATTCCTTACCTATACTGCCGACATCCCATCACACCCCGAAACTTCCTTTCTCACGTAAGCAGATGATACTGCAATCTTCAATTCCAACTCAGAGCCAAATATGGCATCCGCATCTCTACAAGAACATCTAGTTCTGCTCGAATCCTGGCCTACTCAGTGAAGTATCAAGGTCAACAGCAGCAAAATGAAGCCATGTAACATTTACTCTCCGACGTTTTATTTGCCGTCCAGTTACACTCAGTAGCGCACTAATTCCAAAAAAATCACAAATTAGGTATTTAGGACTCACATTAGACAAGCGACTAACTTGGAAATCTCACATCACATTAAAAAGACAAGAATTGAATCGACGGTACAGACTTCTACTAAGACTACTTGACAACAGATCTAAACTATCTCTACATAACAAACGATTTATTTATACGACAGTACCGAGAGCAACATGGACATACGGACTTGAACTTTGGGGTTCCACTAAACCTTCCTCACAAGAGATCTTGTGCAGTGCACAGTAGTACAATCCAATGTTCCCTCCAACGTGGGTGTTGTCAATGGACAACTTCCCACGTAAAGTCAAAAATCAAGCCAATTGTTATTATTATTCATATCATTTGCTTTTAATATATATGTTGTTGCAAATAAACGAATAAATATTAAAAAAAGATAAGTACAAGGTACATGTACTTTTACATCATTATAAATAATTTTCCAATTAAACTTAAGTGTTGATAGGGATAAAAACAGTAGACAATTGGCTCAGTTAACAGTTTGGCTGCAAAGCTACTTTATTTTTTGAACTATTAAATTAAAAATTAAGTCACCAGATAACAACTTAAAATTAAATGTCCAAATATCATATAATGCAGATTTTTAAGTCATTTTTTTAAAATTCATTTAAGACAGTTTCCTCCAATTAATTTCATTTACTAGGGCGATTGTATAATAATTAATAGCAGAATTTATATATTTCAGGTGGATATTGGGTCATCAGCAGAAAGCAGCCGCCTTACAGAAGGCAGTGAGCTGTGAGTACTTAAGCCTATATAAATAAATATCTTTAACTGCCTTCAGATGGTTAACTTCAATCTCCTTATCTATATAAATAAAACTCTTAGGGTTGTTTGATTTTAGCAAATTTCCCTTAAGGGAAATCAGCTATTGAGGTCGTACTCATGACGCGACTTTCAAAATATCTCCGTTATTATGCATCGGATGGAAATATTGTATAGAACCAATCTTATTACAAATTAAATTTACTATAAATATTGTTATATACATTTATTTTCTATCTTGAATATTAACCGAGATATTTGCATTTTTATCAAGTCTGTGGTCGGGTATAGTTCGGATTAGGTCGGCCATTTCCGTCATTGCTCGGCTCAGGTGGAAGCTTCTTCTAACCTTACCTGTCGTTTCTAACCTTACCTTACCTTCGTTAGTTTGTGAGATTTATGCAAATACGTTCTGTTCATCAGCCCCCACCCACCCCTCTTTAGTTCTTGGACTACTAAAATTTGAGTTATTAAAATATAAATTATTCTTACAATTCAGAAGCCGTTTCAGTTGGGAATTTATTTTAATTAACTGAAAGATTTCTCATTACCGTTTGTATTTAATCACGGTGGTATTGTGTTACCAGTATGGAGATTTCTCTATTGTAAAACTTCACATGGGAAATCTGCTAAGTTTACGCAGCCCCTGCGTGACGGACTTTTTCTATTTAAATTGGCGGTGTTAGGTTTTTTCAAGTTTTCAGAACATTGGTACAATGACACCAAAAGTGGAAATCTTGTCTGCCTGTCTGTCCGCCCGTTTGTTACTCAATCTCTCAAAAACCGCTTGGAGGAATTCTATAAAATTTTATATTTGTTAGTCAACTATACTAAGGGCAACATAAGCTATATGAGAATCCGAATTTTCAACTAGGAGTGTGGGGGGGGGGGTTAAATAGAAGTGAAAACAATTATTCATTAATAACTTCGTTAGTAATGAGTTTATCGAAGAAGAGTAAAGAATGAATTGTGTTTAGAAATACCGATTTTGGTCCCAATTCGTTTCTTACATTTATGGATTGGTAGACTTTCTTTAAAGTAAAGTTATTGGTTACGCCACCATATTCTCAAACATATGTTAAAAGATCTACAGTCATAGTAAAAAGTCCGTCACGCAGGTTTTAGCGTTAATTAAGCAGATTTCCCATGTGCAGTTATAGCACATCTAAGTAAAAATACAATGATGGGGAGCTTTAATGAAGCTGGAAACATGAAAGCACAAATATCTCGCTTCATATATGATCTACTCAAAAATGTGTAGCACATTGTGGAACATCGAAATTTCAATGAAAGACAGTAAACGCTCAATGAAGACAATTTTAGGTATTCAAGCTTCGAATAAAGTCATTAATGATATATCAGATTATCGTTAATTTGTAATGAGTAGAATTGGGGGTTTACTGAAGGCTGAAAAAGAAAATATGGAAATATCTCGGTTAACAATCAATATAATGAAAACAAGTGTATATCAACATTTATAGAACATTTTGCGATAAGATTGGTTCCACATAATTTTTCGATCAGACGTATAATAACGGGAATATTTGGATTTTTGTAAGGATGAAGGAGGAGGAAATTCCCTCCCCTATCCCCCCCCCTTACACTGCTCCGCTTTCAACAAGGAACGAACTTGATCTGTATTTTTACTTAAAACGTTTAAATATCGAGTTTTGTAACGATCAAACAAAAATTGTGACCACTAGAGCATTAAGTCACGGGTTACTGTCTGACTACCCGTTTGTTACTCAATCACTCAAAAAACGGTTGAGTACATTATAATGAATTTTTATATTTGTGAGTCAATTACTTCAAGGTACAACATAGGCTATATGAGAATCAGAATTTTCAACTAGGGGGAAGGGGAAGTTTACTTAGACGTGAAAAATGGTTTGATACAGAAGATTACAGATATGTTTGTTAGGAAGTCAATAAATTTTCATGTGGGGACTATGGTTGTGATGGGTGTGTGGTGATGATGATGAAAGTGATGTTTGGCAGGTGATATGGAAAAAAAGGTCAAATGATGCAAAGGCTTACTTGCTTCAACGGAGATAGGGCACCTGGTAATTTCTCCATTAATGACATTTTGTACTCGTTACTTGCTGCGAGCTGTTGTCACTTCTTCCGGCCAGAGTATGGCGGTAAACGCCTTTGGGTCCAAGGCACACACTTTAAAACTCGCCACTCCATCATTGAGAGGGTGTGTGTGTATACTATGTGTCAAGGGAGAACATTTAACCCCCTCATGTCAAAAAACGACATTAGCACCCCGAGGCATCACCTGCAAGTTGATTCCTCCAAGAGCTCCAATTTTTGGAGGACTATGGAAGGCCACAATCAATTCGGTTATGAAGCTACTTGTTAGTTCTAACAGTCCTTACACATCCGAAGGTCTCAGCACCATCTGCGGTCGAATCGAAGGTATCCTGAATCGACCGCATTGCACCTCGTTTGAGGACGGGGACAATTGTGTTCTTCAAGCCTGAGCCTTCAAGTCTTGACCATCAAACGATCTGAAAGGGCACACAAGCCCAGATCTCAAGTGTCTGGCAGCGGTAGAGAAAAGAGTATATCCACACCTTGCAACAACGAGCTAGGTAGAACAAACAAGGCACCAAGATCTGCGCGTCGGTGACCTAGTAACCCTGTTGGATAAGAAGACGGGAGTAGAACAATGGCCCGTTGGGAGAATCACAGACGTCATATCAGGACCAGACAAAATTGTACGAGTGGTAACAGTTCGCACCCCCCCCCCTTATCCAGATCCATATCATTGTAGCTGCAAGAAGCCACCAAGATTTCTCTCATGAGAACGATTAGAATTAGGTTTCATTATTTTCCTTTCTTTTTTTCTTGTATATAGCTATTTTCGTTAGCCTCCAGTCGAGCGCCAGTGTTTTCTTCATTTTAGTTAATATGTATTGTCTCATTTGTCTTCGAACCTTTATTAGGGAAAGGTGTCCCACTTACTCATTTTTGAAATATTTTGTCTATGTTGGCTTTCTTTTATCAACTAGTATTTTGGATGCACACTTTAAGAACGCTGCATATACAATAAAACATTCACTTACCTGTTTGTTTTACGTATCCATTTTCATAAATTTAAGGTTGGCGTGCGTCGAGAACGCCTTTTACATATTGATTGACATGAGCCAGACTGAACATCTGGCTGCGACTTCATGTCAATGCGATCTAGTATTGGACGAAATGAGACCCTGGAGGAAGATGTCAATCACCACACGCGACAACTGTTGGTAAGCAGCAGAGCCTCCCGATCAAGGAGCTTAGGCGAGTCAGGGAAAAGGGCAAAATCAGATGCAGGCACTCAACACTCTCATTCTAGCTCAACATATTCACACATATTATTTATATATTTACTCACCCTCACAAAGATGGGCTGGCTAGTTTTAAAGTGGGCCTTGGACCCAAAGGAGTTATCTCCCTATCTGCCTTGAAGCAAGTAAGTCTTTGCCTCATTTCATCGTCCTTTTTTCGTCGTACTCATGACGCGATTTTCGAAATATTTCTTCAAATATCCATCGATCCTACCCAGGAGATATATATATATATATATTTATATTTGCCTGTTAACGTTCTAGCGGTCGCAATTTTTGTTTGAACTCGGGATTTAATCGTTTTACGTAAAATGAAAGATCAATTTCGTTAATGACTGAAATTGGGCCAGTGGGGGGGGGGGGTTAGAGGGGGGAGTTTTTGAAAATTCGAAATTTCTCCGTGACTATTCGTCGGATCGAAATATTGTATATTGTATAGAACCAATCTTATTGCAAATTAAATTTACTATAAATATTGTTATATACACTTATTCTCTATCTTGAATATTAGGTAATTGAGATATTTGGATTTTCATGAAGTGTGTGTGCGGCTATTGTCGGGAGTTTCCGGATTAGTTCGGCCATTTCCGTAGTTCGGCTCTCGTGTAACCTAACCGTTCTTGTCTTCTAACCTTTTACTTTGTGAGATATATGCAAATACGTTCTGTTCTTCTACCTCCCCCCCTTCTTTATTTCTTGGACTACTAAAATTTCAGTTATTAAAATATAAGTTATTCTGATTCATTATAAATTGCAGTACTAGACATAGCAAATAGTTTGCAATAAAGTTAATGTGTTATATTCAGGTGTTTATCAGTAATTGTTTTTCTTTCGAGTGAAGAATGTCTATCTGTTCAGCTCTCAGTGGTTGGCAGACCTATTTGTTTTCAATTCATAAGCCGTTTCCGTTGGGAGCTTATTAAAATTAACTGAACGATTTTTGATTACCGTTTGTATTTACTCATGTAGGTGGTGTTAAGTGTTAGCAGTATGCATATTTCTCTATTGTGAAATTTCACGTGGTAAATCTGCTTAGTTTACGCAGCCCCTGCGTGACGGACTTTTTCCATATCACCCGTCATTCATCACTTTCATCATCATCACCATCACACAACAATAGTCCCCACATGAAATTTTATTGACATCCTAACATATACCTGTACTCTTCTGCATCAAACCATCCAATAATAGAAACATGAATTTTCAGAGAGCCATCACCCAATAGCCTGCCTGTGTAAGGTCTCAATGATAGACATTAGCTAGTATGAATTTACTATTTGATCCATCTTCACTGATCTGCAAGACAAGGAACTATAGCATTAAAACTATTGACGATTACACAGATAAAAAAGCCATAGTTAGACATAAATTATGTGTACTTTTTCTGATGCAGTTTTGTCATGCTGATTACAAATCTGAAAACTGTTTTGCTCTATCACGTCAGGTTTTTTATCAATCCAACGCCGAATTTTCCCAATAAAGCCGTACGGACTTTCTTTAAATCGCTCCAGACTCTGTTCTAATTGTGCCAGGAACGTGGGAGCGGTGTCATTTTACTCTGTTAAGCTGCCCATTTATATGACATGTAACAAACATTAGGTAATAATAAAAACAATTTCCAATACTGAAAACCGAAATTTTGATTCTGATTATTTTGAAAAATGAAATTCCAAAAAGTTTAAATAAATTCCTAAGAGTAGTCTGCACTTATATTTAGTATATATCAAGGAATGAAAATGTGCCTATAATTATCGGCCTATTTTCATCTGCTGGATGCTTCAACGCGACATGCTAAATGCACAAACGCAATTCTACAGCCAAGAAATTCAAACCAAACTAACTTTAAATTAAGGAACTTTATGTTATGCCTATGTATTTTTTATGTGTATTATACCTTAAATAAGATGATGCTATATAGTTCATGTTAATTAGTACACTATTCAGCTATCTGCTCTACTGTAACTTGTCTGCGAGTTGTTTGCCTTAATAAATGGTTAATGTCCGATATCTCAAAAACGGTGGGTGATAGAGACAAACGGTTTGCATATTTTTAATCAGCATATCTGAATTGTCTTAAAAGAAGTGCTGGATACCAAGATATCCGCCGAAAGTTTTTTTTTTTTTTGTTTATCAGTGTTATAGATCACATTTCTTTAGTGGACTACTACTTAAACAAAAATATGAGCTCTAAATAATAATATAATAACATTGATTAGCAATGATATGATAATTGTTTTCTTAAAGTTCATTTTTAGGACATTTCCAGTGGAGGTGGAATCCACTCTTTTAGCAGATTTCCCTTTAGGGAAATCAGCTATTGAGGTTGTACTCATGACGCGATTTTCGAAATTTTTCTTCAAATGTCCATCGATCCTACCTAGGATATGACGAAAATGAGGTCCATTCAAAACTGTATATATATATATATATATATATATATACATATATATATATATATATATTTGTCTGTTACCGCTCTAGCGGTCGCAATTATTGTTTAATCGTTACCAAACTTGATATTTAGTCGTTTTATGTAAAAAGACAGATCAAGTTCGTTAATGGCTGAAATCGGACCAGTGGGAGGGGGGGGGGTTATAGGGGAGGATTTTCGAAAATTCAAAATATCTCCGTTACTATACGTCGGACCGAAAAATTGTATAGAATCAATCTTATTGCAAATTAAATTTACTATAAATATTGTTCTATAGATATTTTCCGTATAATGAGTATTAACCGAGATATTTGTATTTTTTGTAATGAGTTCCGCTTTTAGTAAACCCCCACTCCTACTAGTAACATATTAATAATAAGCTGATATATCATGAACCACTTCATTACTAGGTTAAATACAAAATATTGTTTTCATCAAAGCTTTATTTTACGAGGTACAAACAAATACGTTCTGTTAACCCCCCCCTTTCTTTTTTTCTTGGGCTACAAAAATCTGAGTGATTTAAATAGAAATAATTTTGATTCATTTCAAATTACTCCACTAACTATAGTATATAGTTTCTAATAAAATTAATATTTTATATTCACATATACTTCTTTAATTGTTTATTTTTCCGGTCTATCTATCGATACTGCGCTACAAGGTTGGCTAACCTGTTTGTTTACAATCTGGCCGTATTCCATTGTAGGGATGATTAACTAATATTGTAAATTCACTGAAAGATTTCTCATTGCCGTTTGTATTTATTCACTAATATTCACGGAAGTGTTACCTGTATGTATATGTATCTATTGTAAACCTTCACTGGCTAACCTGCTTGTTCCTTAATCATGTGGACATCTCATAACCGTCTGAATCGTATTTTGCTCCCCCCCCCCTCTTTCTATTTGCTTCCCGGATTCCTAAATTTGGAATGGTTGTGATTAAAATTATTCTGGTTTATTATTAATTACAGTACTAGATACAATAAATAGTTATGAATAAAATTTATAACTTATATTCAAATATATTTCCGTAATTGCTTTTATTTCCGGTAAATGCTGGTTAACCTGATTGTTTACAATTCAGACTGTTTGCTATCAGGAAGGTTCTTACCATTTGACTTGCCCTTTATTTGTTTACTTAATATTCACAGCAGCATTGTTTTTAATTTAATCTCGGAGCCTAACGGACGAGAGTTACTTTCCCGCCGAAAGCTAGTTCGGCCGTTTCCTTGACTGGCTCGAGCTCTCGTGAAATTTCTCTATTGTAAAACTTCACGTGGGATATCTGCTTAGCTTACGCAGGACGTTTCTAGCAAGGGCGGGACAAAGGATTTTATTTAATGAGTTTGTCACTAAGTAAATTTCTATTGTTCATACGGGAATCTGAGGTTTACCAAATTTGTTAACTCACTTCACTCAAGATGCATAAAATAATCACTAGGAGTTCTTGTTAGCTGTACCTAATGAACATGTATATTGAGTCTTCACCAAGAAGAAGTGCTTTTAAAATGTAAAAAAATACACTTAAGAGCTGACGTTAAACGATCCTGAGACAGGTATAAATAAGAGGTAGAGGGAAGTTTGGCATGCGTTGGAATGAACGATACATTCTTCGAACGTCACTCCCATTCATCATGTATAGCAGGGTTGCTACCAACTTAGACCGGGACAACCTTACTCATTTAGTTATGGTGTCCCCTTGGTCCGAGTGATGGATGTCGGCCTCTGGGCATCTGTCAACGGAGAGTCACACATTAAAGGGACCCGTTGAAAAATGTCCGGGCTATACGCAAGCCAATGATCCTAAAATAGAATGGCGGGATGCTGGGACCATTTGTAGCAGATAATCCCAGTAGCGGACTTGGGAAGAGGTTAATTACCAATGTAGTTAACTACCTTAACAAGTACAAAAGTGATGTATAGTTGGAACTAAAACTATTTTTAGAGGATGTATTTGTGAGTCCTCAGCTTCCATTTGACAACTACAATAACCGTAGTCGGAGTTCAAACCTACAATCTCTCACTGTGAATGAAAGGAATGTTAAACACATCCCTGGAAGTAACAATGAGAAAAATAAGGTTACTCCTTGTCATATCATACACAATAGCCTCACACACAGTACTTGGAGAACGTTCATGATCTGTTGATTTGTTCTAGAAATATCGTGTTGTTGACTGAGCAACGCAACAACTAAGTCTTAATATAAGATTAGAAAACACAAAGAATATGATAATGTCTAGAACGCAGCGGAGGCGCGGACGATCAATTGGTGGAGTTCACATTTCCTAGTTGATGTAGCTGGAAAGGAAGTTACGAAAATCAGTAGTGTGGAAGAAGACATGAACGTCCGTCACGCAGGGCGTGCTTAAATTAAGCAGATTTCTCAGGAACTGATACGAGGCACTATCGATCTCTTTTTGCCATATATTCTCTATTTCTAAATAAAAATCTTATGGGTAAGTTTGATTCTATAACAATTTTTGGCCCGACTCATAAATAATAAAAAATAATGAAGACCGAATTTTGACCACCTATGCACAAATAACTCTCGCGAGTTCGGTCCCTATTTACAATAAAATAAATAAATAAAGTAAACAATTAATCAAAAGAAAACCACTCAATTCCTCATCATTGTTTAGAACAATGGGAACAATGTAAATTATAATCGACGATAGTATTCGTCATTATTATAATATAATCACGGAAGAGCTAATGCTAATTCATATCCTAAGCTTTGATTAGTTCAGTCATTAGTTACCAATAAAATTCTTGACTCCCGCTATAGCACTAGCGTATAACTCGTTTTATATATATATATATATATATATATATATATATATATATATATATCGTGAATAAAACAAAAGTTACTGTAAATAACAAAATAAACAACTTTTGTTATGTGCACATTTGCCGAAATAACAATAGATTATGAAATAGCGTAGTTTTTCATTTCAAGCTTCCGTTATAACCCCACTCCTTTTAGTCTCCTAGAATATTAGTATAAATTAAAAGTCGGGTTAGTAGTAATACACGTATTAAGTTTCATGACTTTCGGTTCGGTGTAGTTTAGGTGTGAAAACGTAACAACCACACAAACGAAATTTAACTAACTTCAATATCTAAGATAGGATCAACCCTTACTAGATTTTAATCTAACATTCTTTGTTACCAACAGGATTAGGATTTTTATTAGTCAGAAAGAAGCAAATAAGCGTAATGTTTTATTTCCTATTCGTTTTTCACCAAAAATACTCATAACGAAATTGCTTACTTTGTTCCTTAGAGTAACGTTTTCTATATGCCATTTTGTCGTATAACATTATAGATAGCAAGTAATTTGCATAGAACTATTGCTATATTCAACAATGCTTTCCCATGTATGAATATATACTTACGATTAAGATTACATTAATGTTCTGAATTTATGCATAAAACTCTGCGATTTTAATACTGAGAGGATTTGAAGTGAGGAGAAATTATATTATTGCAAAAGATGAAATTCTACAACTCCTAGTTTTTACAAATGTTTTCGTCAGCCATGTTATAGCGGGAACGCACGGATAAAGTTTCAGTCACTTCTGCCCCTCCCGACCTCACATTGGCTAACGCTTACATGTGATTTGATGCTTATACATTTGTTAGTATAGTGTTATGCTCAGGTATGTGAATTTGTTTAATTCTCATAAATAAATAACTTAAAATGATGACGCACTCAGTTATATCTGGTAATTATTAACAATGCGTCGTTAATGTGATATATTATTCTTTACTAAATCTGTAACCCCAGTGAATAAGTGGTTAAGTCGACCAGTGAGTAAGGGGGACTTAACCACTTATTCACTGGTACAACAGAAATATACTATGTACCATTATGAGTATAAAGATTGATTTCCAGACATACAAAAGTGTATTTTTAATAATGGTTATTATGTACATAAAATTGCTGCCAGCATTACGCTTTGGGTTTCTTTTGGGGGGATAAGCTTTTATTCTTACATGGTTAGGAATACAGAATACTATCTGTGATTATGAATTAATTGTATGGCCCACCCTGTTTTGAAAAAAAGAAATAAAGAGAGGATCCATGAAATAAAAATATTGTGGATAGTGACGCCTTACATAACAATTACTTTTATTATTAACATATCCCGAAGAACGACAGGTACCATAGATGGTGTATATACACACACAGTCACACAAACACACACGCGCACGCACGCACACACACATAAATGCATGTATATAGCGCTGTTAACACTCTAGCGGTCACAATTTTTTCATCATTACCAGGCTCCATATTTCATCGTTTTACTTAAGAAGAATGGCCAAGTTCGTTAATGGCACAAATCGGACCAGTGGAAGGGGGTGGGGTTAGAGAGGAGGAATTTCGAACATTTGAAATATCTCTGTTACTATAAGTCGGATCAAAAAATCGAATTGTAAATTTAATTGTCTATAAATTTTGTTATATACGTATTTTCTCTAATATGAATATTAACCGAGATATTTGGAATTTGCTGTTATCAGCCTTCAGTAAACCCCCACTCCTTCTTATGTCTTAAAGACGTTCTCTTAAAGCTGCTATAACACGAACCGCTCTATACTAAGCTTAAATACCAAATATTGTATTCATGAGACCTTTATTATACGACATACATGCATCTTCGTTGTTCGATGCGTCATCAATTTAGGTATTATGTTCTTGTCTCGAAAGCGTTCATTTGTTCTATACCATACTCGATATATAACCAATTCACTCAAGACAAAAGATCATATTTGTTATTGGCGGAAATCGGACCAGGAATAGGGGGGGGGTTATAGAGAGGGATTCGAAAATTTAAAATATCTGAGCTACGATGAGTCTGATCGAAAAATGATATAGAACCAATCATCTTAAAATATTGATGCTCTACAATTTTTTGTTCCATCCATTTTTCCTAAACTCAAATATTCATACCAGCATGTGGGAAATCTACTTAGTTTAAGCAAGTCCTGCGTGACTGAGGTTTTCATCTTCTCCTGGGTAGGATCGATAGTCATTTGGTGAAATTTTCGAAAATCGTGTCATGAGTACAACCTCAATAGCTGATTTCCTATGGGAAATCTGCTAAAAGAGTACACAGCTTTGAGCTGAGTACAGCAGAGTACAGCTTTGAGAAAATATGATCATACCTAAATAGTATTGTAGTTAAAATAACTAATTCTGATATTTTAAGTTAGGTCTCGTAATGTCCAATATTTTTGAACATTATTTTTTTTTTCAGAGACGAGGATGACAGTTGTGAGGAGCATGTACCTGCCCCACGAGGCCACCGTGAAGTAAGCCACGTTATTTATCTTTGAATTATAATTTATTGTTTTCAATCATATAAAAAAGTTGTTGGCAATTCAATACACACACACAAGACTTTCCACCCCTCTTGTTACAATTAGTGGTTAACCAAATCTGTAACTTCACCATACATTCTACTATAAAGTCCGTCCCTAGTAACAGCCTTATGTTAACTGATGTAGATATTTAAGGTGTACTTGGCCTACATTGTGATCACACGTTAAACATGTGCGACAACGAAATGTTTGCCATTACATATATGTATGTATGATCTGCGGGTGTTAGGCGTTCATGAAATTGGAAAAAAATCATTAGTTCTTCTTTGCCGTGTTTTCATTTCTACAAATCTCTTTTCTATTGTGTTGGTTTTAAAAGTATCCTCAAAAAATTCGTCAACAATTTTAAAATGAATTCGATCAACGGCATAATTTTCATATTCTATATTGTTTCGTGCAGTTTGATCTTTCCTATTATTGTAAATATATTTCTCCAATGACTTTATTTGATTTTCAATTATATTTTACGGGTAGCTATTTTTTAGCAGATTTCTCTTAAGGGAAATTAGCTATTGACGTCGACCTCATGACGCGCTTTTCGAAAAAGTTCCTCAAATCTTCATCAATCCGATGAAAATGATGTCCGTTTCTAGCGGTCGCAATTTTTGTTTGTTCGTCACCGAGCTCCATATTTAAACGTTCTATGTAAAAAGAAACATCAAGTTCATTAATGGCTAAAATCGGACCAGTGAGAGGGGGGAATTTCGATAAATCGAAATATCTCCGTTACTATACGTCGGATAGAAAACTTGTATAGAACCAATTTTATTACAAAAAAAAGTGATTTATAAATATTGTTCTATACATATTATCTTTATCATGAATAATAACCGAGAAATTTGGATTTTATAGTTTTCGGCTTTCAGAAAACCCCCCACTCTGTTATATTATAAACCAATTTTACTCATGTTTCATAAACAATACTCTATTATGTAATAAACTATATTATTCGAAGCTTAAATACCAAATATTGTTTTCAAGTGACCTTTATTGTATATGTGAATATGGTCTGGTGATCCCCCCCCCCACTTAAGTTTTGGTCTACTAAAATTTGATTAATTGAGATAAAAATTATTCTGATTCGTTATAAATTACAGTACTAGATATAGTAAATAGTATTGAATAAAACTAATACGTTATATTCTGATATATTTCAGTAATTGTTTTTCTCTCTTTGTGAGAGGTTGGCATACCTGTTTGTTTACATTTCAGACACTTGCCGTCGGGAGGATTATAATTATTGTTTGTATTTCTTTACTTAATATCCATGGCGGTGTTGTGTTACCAGTATGTAGATTTATCTATTGTTATTATTATTTATTAACTTCCACTTTTTGCAACTCAAGCTAATTGGGACGGGTTATCTACAGGTTACCGCACTTTTTTATCTATTGTTAAATTTAAAGAGACAAATCTGCTTATTTTACGCAGCCCCTGTGTGACGGACTTTTGTTCTTAGTTCTACTTTTCCCCCTAAAGTTATTGTTCAATTTTTATTCTTGTATATTTTTTGTTATTGTTGTTTTTTGTGTTATTTTTGGTTGATTGTTTTATTTGTGTTATTGTTATTGTTAAGTGTTTTCGTTGTTCTTTTAATTTTTTTTTCACTATTAATGTTTTTTGTTATTGATCATTTTTGGTTTTAGTATTTGAGCAATATCGCCTTATAGGGAGTGCTCCAAATAAATATATCTAGGTACTATATCTTAGCATTGGTTGCAGGGTGGGTGCTTAGCGTGGGCCTGCAAGACATGCAAGAGGAGATCTGCAAGCGTCGATAGGAGGCGAGCTGCTACACTCAGGGAGAGGCGAAGGCTAAGGAAGGTAAATATGTACCTAATTTTACTGTAAATAATAATATTAATAATACTCCGACACGCAGTGGCTGCGTAAACTAAGCAGATTTCCCTCGTGAAATTTTACGATACATAAACCTACATACTGGTGTCACTTAACACCACCGTGAACAAATACAAACTGTCATGAGAAACCTTTCAATAAAATTTAATAACCTCCTACGGAAACACAGGTCCTCCTAAAAACAGGTCTGCGAACCTCTCAGAGCTGAACAGATAGATAGGCATATTATTCATCGGAAGAAAAAAAAACAATTACTGAAATATAATATATTATCTGAATGTAACATATAAATGTTATTGAAAACCATTTACTGTAATTTATAAGGAATCAGAATAATGTGTATCTCAATCACTAAAATTTTAGTAGTCTTAGAACTTAAGACGGGGGGGGGGGTGCTAACAGAACATTTTTGCTTATATCTCGTATAATAAAGGTCTCTTGAAAACAATATTCGGTATTTAAGCTTCGAATAAAGTAACTTACAAAAAACAGAGTATTGTTTATGCGACATGGGTAAAAGTAGGGGTTTGCTGAAGGCTGAAAACGGAAAAATGCAAATATCTCAGTTAATATTCAACATAGAAAATAAATGTATATGACATTACGTACGTACTTATGGTACATTCAATTTGTGGGGCTCAGGTTGGCCGTGCGAGTTAAGGCGTTGGACTTGGTCTGGCGTGGTAGATCAAGAGTGGCGGGTTCGATTCCAGCCCCGGGCAGTAGAAATTTATTTAGTGACGGACTCATTAAATAGACTCCTTAGGCCCACCCTGGCTAGAAAAGGGTGGTAACCTGTAGGTAGCCCGTCCCGATTAGCCATAGTTGCATAAATTGGACGTAAATAACAATAAACAAACAGAAAACATTCAATTTGCAATACGATTGGTTCTATACAATTTTTCGATCCGACATATAGTAATGGAGATATTTGGAATATCCTTCCTCTAACCCTCCCCCCTCCTCCCACTGGTTTTTATTTCAGCCATTAACGGACTTGATCTTCCTTTTTACATAAAACGATTAAATGTTGAGTTTGGTAACGACCAAAGAAACATTGTGCCGCCTAAAGGGAAATCTTCTAAAACAGGGGTGAGCAACCTTTTTAATCAACGGGCCAATTTAAATTTTAAAATATTTTGGAGGGCCACACATAAAGTAACACTTATTAATACTTTACAGAACTTTATTTATAATAAACATTCGAATAGAAAAATTAAAAAAAAGTAAAGATTTCATATGCAAACTTCAATCCAAAATAAAATAAATAAAAAAAACAATATAATAACAGAAAAACGAATTTACTTGAATTTTTTAATCAGACACTTGGCACTGTTTTTTCGGTACAAGCTAATCAATATCTGCCGGAATTGATGAAGTCAGGTCATTTTGTATTCATTTCATGGTCGAAAATAATTGTCGTAAACACACGTACTTCCGAACAGAGACATCATTTGTTTTCTATTTTTCGCCAAAAGAGGAAATTTCGCTCAAAGCCCTGAATATTTGGATGCAAATTGTAAATAAACTGTCCTTTGCCTTGAAGTTCCACATTAAGATCATTGAGATGCTGTGTCAAGTCAATAAGAAACCCAAAATCGCACATCCAATCTTTATTCTTCATGTCCAAGAGCAATTGTATTTCGCTTTTTAAGTTGTATACCCTTTTTAACATTGGACCTCTACTAAGCCAACGTACTTAGTTATTGAAAGTCACGTCGCCATATTCAGTTTCTAAATCTTTCAGGAATTCTTTAAATTCACAGTGATTTAACGCACGCGGCTTTATAAACGTCCGTCACACAGGAGCTGCCTAAACTAAGCAGATTTCTCTCGTGTAGTTCAGTAATAGATAAATCTACATATCTAATTACTGGTAACACAACACCACCGAGAATAAATAAAAACGGTAATAAGAAATGTTTCATCCAATTTCAATAACCTGCCGACAGGAAGCGTTAGATTAGAAATGTAAACAAACGGGTCTGCCCGCCTCAAACCGGAAAGAAAAACAATTACTGAAATACGTATATATCAGAATATGAAATATTAATTTTGTTGAGAACTATTTACTATATCTAGTACTGTAATTAATAATATGTCTGAATAATTGTTATCTCTAACAATCAAATTTTATTAGTCCAAAACCTTAAGACGGGGGGGGGGGCACCAGAACATATTTGCATATATCTCGTATAATAAAGGTCTCTTGAATACAATTTTTGGTATTTAAACTTCGAATAATGTGATTTATTATGTAGCAGAGTATTGTTAATGTAACATGAGTAGAAGTGGCGGTTTGCTGATGGCTGAAAACTGAAAAATGCAAATAACTCGTTTAATATTCAAGATAGAGCAGAAATGTATATTACAATATTTATAGAAAATTTAATTTGCAATAAGATAAATTCTGTACAATGTTTCGATCCGACATATAGTAACGGAGATATTTTGAATTTTCGAAAATCCTCTCCTCTAAACCCCCCCTCCCCTGGCCCGATTTCAGCCATTAACGAACTTGATCTTTCTTTTTACATAAAACGACTAAATATCTAGTTTGGTAACGATCAAACAAAAATTGCGACCGCAAGAGCGGTAACAGACAAATATATAGATATATATACAGTTTTGAACGGACCTTATTTTCGTCATCTACTAAGTAGGATCGATGGACATTAGAAGAAAAGTTTTGAAAATTCCGTCATAAGTACAACCTCAATAGCTGATTTCCCTCAAGGGAAATCTGCTAAAACTGATTAAATCACATGACATTTGGCAAACTTAATCTTTTCTTTTTGTGGCCTTTTAGCAGATTTCCCTTCAGGGAAAACAGCTATTGAGGTCGTACTCATGACGCAAGTTTCGAACAATTTCTTCAAATGTCCATCGATCCTACCCAGGAGATGACGAAAATGAGGTCCGGTCAAAATTATATATATATATATATAAAATTGTAACCTCTGTCTGTACACTGATTTTTTTCGCGAAATTTCACGATAACTTTTCGTTTCACATGTCATAGACACCATAACTGCATTTTGTTTCTTTGGTGTCTGTTTGTTTGTTTGTTACCTTTTCACGCATAAACGGCTGAACCGAATTTAATGAAACGTTTTATGTATATTACTACTAGCCCAACTTAGATTTTAGGCTATATTAATTTTCTCTGAGACGAACAGGAGTGGGGGTTATAAGGGAAGCCTGAAATTAAAAATAGCGATATTTGGTTTCCTATTGCTTTTTCAGCAAATATGAACATAACAAAAGTTGTTTATTTTGTAATTTAGAGTAACTTTTATTATATGCACTTTTGCCATATACGGAAGTATAAATGCGCTATACGCTAAAAACTATAGCGGGAGTCCACAATTTTATTTGGCACAAAAGACCCAACCGAACTAAACCAAACTCGGTATGTGAATTAGTACTAACGCCTTCCTTATAATAAGCCATACTAACATTTCTAGGGATGGGCAGGAGTGGGGGTTATAAGGGAGGCCTGAAATTAAAAATAGCGATATTTCGTTTCCTATTGCTTTTTCAGCAAATATGCACATAACAAAAGTTGTTTATTTTGTTATTTAGAGTAACTTTTGTTATATGCACTTTTGCCGTATACGGAAGTATAAAGGCGTTATACGCTAAAAATTATAGCGGGAGTCAACAATTTTATTTGGCACAAAAGACTCAACCGAACTAAATAAAACACTCAGTATGTGTATTAGCACTAACGCCTTCCTTATAATAAGCCATACTAACATTTCTAGGGACGGGCAGGAGTGGGGGTTATAAGGGAGGCCTGAAATTAATAATAGTGATTTCCTATTGGGGTTTCGGCAAATATGCACATAACAAAAGTTGTTTATTTTGTTATTTAGAGAAATTTGCTCAACACTTCTTTTCAATATGAACTACCAGGTACCTCACCTGAAAAAATTAATTCAAATGTATCTCAATATTTTCTCCTTAATAATTCAAATCTATGCATAATGCACACGAAACGGTAACTATGACAATATGCAGGACAGTGAAGTCTTACATAAAAAAAAAGTCCGTCACGCAGGGGCTGCGTAAACTAAGCAGATTTCCCACGTGAAGTTTTACAATAGAGAAATCCGAATAATAACAGCTGTAGTTGGAAGGGATCTCTAAACCTATTCACGAGGGACGAATAGTTCTGGAAACGGCCACCAGAGCTCTCGGCGGAGAGTCCGGAACATGGGGTTCCGTCGACCACACACACAATACAAATGCAAATATCTCGGTTAATATTCAAGATACAGAATAAATATATGGAATAATATTTATAGTAAATTTAATTTACAATACGATTGATTCTATACAATTTTTCGATCCGAGGCATAATAACGGAGATATTTTGAATTTAAAAAAATCCCCCCTCTAAACCCCCCCTCCCACTGGTCCGATTTCAGCCATTAACGAACTTGATCTCTCTTTTTACGTAAAACGCTTAAATATGAAGTTTGGTAACGATCAAACAAAAATTGCGACCGCTAGAGCGTTAACAGACAATTATATATTATATATATAGTATATATATATATATATATATATATATATATATAAAATTGTAACCTCTGTCTGTACACTGATTTTTTTCGCGAAATTTCACGATAACTTTTCGTTTCACATGTCATAGACACCATAACTGCATTTTGTTTCTTTCGTGTATGTTTGTTTGTTTGTTACCTTTTCACGCATAAACGGCTGAACCGAATTTTATGAAACTTGGTATGTATATTACTACTAACCCAACTTAGACTTTAGGCTATGTTAATATTTTCTGAGACGAACAGGAGTGGGGGTTATAAGGGAGGCCTGAAATTAAAAATAGTGATATTTCGTTTCCTATTGCTTTTTCGGCAATCATGCAGATAACAAAAGTTGTTTAATTGGTTATTTAGAATAACTTTTGTTATATACACTTTTGTCGTATACCTAATTATAAAGGCGTTATACGCTATAAATGATAGCGGAAGTCAACAATTTTATAATTGGCACAAAAGACTCAACCGTACTAAACCAAACTCGGTATGTGAATTAGCACTAACGTCTTCCTTATAATAAGTCATTCTAACATTTCTAGGGACGGGCAGGAGTGGGGGTTAAAACAGAGGCCTGAAATTAAAAATAGTGATATTTCGTTTCCTTTTGGGGTTTTGGCAAATATGCACATAACAAAAGTTGTTTGATTTGTTATTTAGAGAAACTTTTGTCATTTACACTTTTGTCGTATACCTAATTATAAAGGAGTTATACGCCAAAAAGTGATAGCAGAAGACAATTTTATTTGGCACAAAAGACTCAACCGAACTAAACCAAACTCGGTATGTGAATTAGCACTAACGTCTTCCTTATAATAAGCCATACTAACATTTCTAGGGACGGGCTGGAGTGGGGGTTATAAGGGAGGCCTGAAATTAAAAATAGTGATATTTCGTTTCCTATTGGGGTTTTGGCAAATATGCACATAACAAAAGTTGTTTATTTTGGTATTTAGAGAAACTTTTGCCATATACACTTTTGTCGTATACCTAATCGTTATACGCCAAAATGTGATAGCAGAAATCAACAATTTTTTTTGGCACAAAAGACTCAACCGAACTAAACCAAACTCGGTATGTGAATTAGCACTAACGTCTTCCTTATAATAAGCCATACTAACATTTCTAGGGACGGGCAGGAGTGGGGGTTGTAAGGGAGGCCTGAAATTAAAAATAGTGATATTTCGTCTCCTATTGGGGTTTCGGCAAATATGCACATAACAAAGTTGTTTATTTTATTATTTAGTGAAATTTGCTCAACAATTATTTGGAACTACAAGGTACCTCACCGGGAAAAACTAATTCAAATGTATGTTAATATTTTGTGCTTAATAATTCAAATCTATGCATAATGCACAGGAACGGGAAATATGAAAATATGGAGAACAGTGAAGTCTTACATAAAAAAATAATTTTATTATTAACAAATCCACAGAAACGACGGGTATTTAAACTAAACACTGGGACGGGTAAATGTCAAAATATTGTGCAAAGTAAAGCCTTGCCAAAAAAATACCATCACCATTCAGCCTCAAATCAATTCCCGAGCGAAGCCGGGTATCTGAGCTAGTATATATATATATATATATATATATATTGTAACGGTCGAGCCTGAGAGCCACCCCGTTGTCTCTATATCTATGAGATCCGAGTGACTAGTACTAGGCTTGAAACGAGGTAGCAGCACCTGTCAAGGGAGGAGAGCGGACCCCTATGAGTCCAAAGGGCAATCTCCGAGGAAGGGAATGGCAGTCGACTCCCAAGATGCAACAAGAGCGTAAGTGTTTCTTTAATTAGCTAGCCTAAATGTGCTATATCTCGGATTAAATAGATAAATTAGCTCTTATAGCAGAGATGGTGGAAACAAAAATGCTTGCCGTGCAATATAAGACCCGGAGAAGTAGCCGGTACATAGTTTAAATTTAAATATTAATGAAAATAAATAAACCTTTCATTATATAAATTGGCGCCCAACGTGAAAGGGCACGGCTTAAACATTTTTTGTAAATTTAAACATTTAAAATATTTATTTAGGTTATTCATTTAAAAAAAAAAATTTTTTTTTAATTAACATAGATTATAAAAATGGATATTAATACTAATAGCAAAAGTTTTGAGGATAGGATTAGTGATGTAGAACAGGAAAGTAATAATTTGGATCTTGAAAATCTATCTATTGAAAGTGAACCGTTAGAGGGAACACAGACCAATAATATCATATATAAAGATCAGGCTAGACATATAATTCAATTAGAGGATTCGGGAATACCGTTATCTACTGAGATAGCAAATTTGAGCTTTTTGGGTTTTGAACAACCGCGAGGTACTTCTACCAGAATAATAGATAATTTAAACGATTTAAAAGGACAAAAAGAGGTCAGTAGTCCTATCGAAAAAGATCAAAACATGCTGGAAGCTATAATGAACTTAATAAAAGCAGGAAATACTAAATTGGAAGCCAAACTAGAAGAAAATAATAACAAACTAGAACAAAATCATAATAAACTAGAAGGAAATAATAACAAACTAGAACAAAATAATAAAAAACTAGAACAAAATAATAACAAACTAGAAGAAAATAATAACAAACTAGAAGAAAATAATAACAAACTAGAAGAATTTAAAGAAGAAGTTAGAAATAGTATTGAATCATTGAAAATAGATATCGAACTAACTCGAGTAGATGTATCAAACGTGAGAAAAGAATTTATGAATGAGATAAATAATCTTAAAAACGAAAATGAAATAAACTTAAAATCTTTAGAGAATAGGTTAGCAGGTGAAACAGAAAATTTAAAAAAAGAAACCGTTCAGACTAGAGAACTACTAAAAACGGAATTAATGGATGAAATGGATGCCAAAATCATAGAAACCCGACAAGAATGCCATCAACAGAAAAACCTAATTCGGAATGAATTAAAAGGGGAAATTGAGCATGAAAAGATTATTCAAGGGAAGATAAATGATCAAATAAATCTAAATATTCAGAAAATTACTCACGAAAATAAACAAATAATTGAAGATAGATCGTTAATACAAATAGAGAATTTATTAGAGACAGATTTCAAAATAGGAGGTATAGCTGATGAAATGGAAAATATCCGGCAAGAATTAAAAAAAGTTCAGATAGGTCATTTGCCCAACTATAAAGAAATTAGAGTCAATCCTGAAGCGAAATGTCCTAAATTTAGTGATAGTCGACAGGAGAGCCCTACTAACTTTCTGTCTGAATTAGAAAATTATTTTAACATTTATGGAGTAGATACATGGGGAAAACAAGAGTTAATTATTTCAGAGTGCATGAGGGGAGTTCCCAGAACTTGGTGGCTGATTGAAAAGGAATTTATTAGAAATTTCATTCATTTTAAAGAAAGATTTTTAAATAAATATTGGGGAGAAGATAGGCAGGATGAATGTAGAAATCAAATTACTTATGGGAAATATCGCCCAGGAGAAAATTTAACTATTGATGATTATGCCAGGAAATTATTTAAAGACTGTAAATATCTTAATCCACCTTTTCCCGAGTCTTATCAAATAAAATGCATAATAAAACACTTCCCATGGCAAATACAATGTATCTTGGGGGTCGGCCAAATCAGTAATAAAGAGAAATTTCTTGACCTTTTACAAAAATTACCAGCTCAGGATATCATGAGGGGAACGGATGGAGAAGAAAATCGTGAGAATGAGGGAAACAACCCAAATAGAGTAAGAAATAGACAAAGAGAAATTTCGATAGAGAATAGGGATCGAAATTCATGGAGTAGGCCACCAGGTTATAACAGGAGACATAGTAATTTTCCCCCTAGTAATAGCTTTCGTCCAAGAAACCCAGATAATGTTTCCCGACAATTTTATAATAGTAGTGGGAATTCTAATTACAAACCAATCAATAAAAATTTTGGAAGAGGTAATGGGAGATTTGAAAATAGAAATTATAAAAAAAAAAAAAAAAAAAAAAAAAAAAAAAAAATTATTAGTAATATAGAATAGATAAGATATTTATTGTTATAAATAAAAAATAAAAATAAAATAATATATCGTGTTAATTAAATATAAAATAATATAATAATAAAAAAAAAAAAAAATATTTGAGTAATATTAAAATAAATAAAAATATATAATATATTTATTGTTATAAAAAAAAAATAATAGTAATATTAAAATAAATAAAAATATATAATATATTTATTGTCATAAAAAAAAAATAAAATAAAAAAAAATAAAAAAAAAATAATATAAATTTTTTTTTTCTCTCTGGGTGGGCATATGTAACGGTCGAGCCTGAGAGCCACCCCGTTGTCTCTATATCTATGAGATCCGAGTGACTAGTACTAGGCTTGAAACGAGGTAGCAGCACCTGTCAAGGGACGAGAGCGGACCCCTATGAGTCCAAAGGGCAATCTCCGAGGAAGGGAATGGCAGTCGACTCCCAAGATGCAACAAGAGCGTAAGTGTTTCTTTAATTAGCTAGCCTAAATGTGCTATATCTCGGATTAAATAGATAAATTAGCTCTTATAGCAGAGATGGTGGAAACAAAAATGCTTGCCGTGCAATATAAGACCCGGAGAAGTAGCCGGTACATAGTTTAAATTTAAATATTAATGAAAATAAATAAACCTTTCATTATAATATATATCTATCTATATATATATATATATATATATATATATATATATATATATATATATATATATATATATATATAATTTTGAACGGACCTCATTTTCGTCATCTCCTGGGTAGGATCGATGGACATTTGAGGAAATTTTTCAAAACTCGCGTCATAAGCACGACCTCAATAGCTGATTTCCCTTAAGGGAAATCTGCTAAAAATTAATTTGATTATTAACAAATCCCCAGAAACGACGGGTGTTACCCCTAAACACTGGGACGGGTAAATGTCAAAATATTGTGCAAAATAAAGCCTTGCCAAAAATATACCATCACCATTCAGCCTCAAATGAATTCCCGAGCGAAGCCCGAGCTAATTCCCGAGCTAGTATATATATATATATATATATATATATATATATATATATATATATATATATATATATATATTTGTCTGTTAACGCTCTAGCGGTCGCAATTTTCGTTTGATCGTTATCAAACTCGATATTTAAACGTTTTATGCAAAAATAAAGATCAAGTTCGTTAATGGCTGAAATCGGACCAGTGGGAGGGGGGGGGTTTAGAGGGGAGGATTTTCGAAAATTCGAAAGATCTCCGTTACTATACGTCGAATCGAAAAATTATATAGAATTATTGCAAATTAAATTTACTATAAATAATGTTATAAACATTTATTCTGTATCTTGAATATTAACCGAGATATTTGCATTTTTCTGTTTTTAGCTTCTGAGATGAGATCGGCTAACTTCGGGTCTAGTCGTGAGCTTCCGTCAAGAGCTAGTTCGGGCCGTTCCCGTAACTGTTTGACTCTCTATTCTGAAATTTCTCTATTGTATAACTTCACGTGGGAAATCTGCTTAGTTTGCGCAGCCCCTGCGTGACGGACTTTTTAATGTCTTGAAATAGCCTCCCTGATTCTTCTATCACAATGCTTGACATTCCTCGTGCCCAATCTGTTCATAAATTGAAAAATTTGCCTAAGCAGACTTTAGTTCATCATACCGGTCTTTGCCGGTTGTAGTCCCATGAATTGGAATCAACCAACGCAATTCTTCGGTAATATTAAATTTCTCGCCATATAGCCAGTTGTGCTGTATCAGTAATATTGCAGCTCTCAACAAGTGCCCAAGAACAGTATTGGTATTTTGCAATGTTTTCAGGAAGCGTTGTTGCTATGTTTTCGGACAAGTCTTCAATTCTCCTTGCAACGGTGAATCTCGATAAATCAGAATATTTCTGCAACAACAGTCAGACATTCTTTTATCATATCTTTATCCGCAAAGGGTTCCTTTTTTTTTTGTCAATATTTGACTGACAATAAAAATAGCCTTAACTGCTGTATTTGATAAATTAGCTTGATTTTTAAATAAAGTCCGTCACGCAGGGGCTGCGTAAACTAAGTAGATTTCCCACGTGAAGTTTTACAATAGAGAAATTTGCCTAATAACAACTGTAATAGAAAGAAACCTCTTAACCTAAAACATTATTTAGGGCGTAATAACCCAGTAGTTTCTAGCCCCGAAACACAGTTAACCTAACCTCTAAACCTATTCACGAGGGACGGATAGTTATGGAAAAGGCCGCCAGAGCTCTCGGCGGAAAGTCCGAACATAGCCTACTGGTACCACACGCAGAATACAAATGCAAATATCTCGGTTAATACTCAAGATACAGAATAAATGTATAGAACAATATTTATAGTAAATTTAATTTGCAATAAGATTAATTCTGTACAATTTTTCGATCCGACGAATAGTAACGGAGATATTTCGAATTTTCGGAAATCCTCCCCTCTAAACCCCCCCTCCCCGTGGTCCGATTTCAGCCTTTAACGAACTTGATCTTTCTTTTGACATAAAACGACTAAATATCGAGTTTGGTAACGATCAAACAAAAATTGCGACCGCTAGAGCGGTAACAGACAAATATATATATATATATATATATATATATATATATATATACAGTTTTGAACGGACCTCATTTTCGTCATCTACTAGGTAGGATCGATGGACATTTGAAGAAAAATTTCGAAAATTCCGTCATGAGTACAACCTCAATAGCTGATTTCCCTTAAGGGAAATCTGCTAAAATAATCTGTTGTTTTCTCAAGTATTTCTTCATTTGATTAAACTTATCTATCCGTAGTTGTCCGGTCAAGTTTTTATATTGTTGTTTATGTTTCATATCCTAATGTCTTTGTATGTTATATTCTTTTAATGTCTACACAGTCGTTGAGAATATTAAGCATACAGCTTTATTCTTGAGGAAAGTGAAAAAATATTCAAATTCCGTTTCTTGGAAATGCTTATGCTCATCGGCAACCTTCTATTTTTCATTTGGTTTTCCGACATGCTATTATGGATTAAAAATTTGAAAGTTAAAACAATTTGCAGGAAAAATTAATTTTGAATAAAAAAACTCTAATATTACCGTTTTGACGTTAATATTGCACTCACGCCTTTCAAGAAACACGAAAATTTCTAATATTGCTAGTTAACAGCATATCAGAATGATTGTGTGACAGAAGCAAACACAAACAAGCACAGACGCGGCCCGTTCGTATTGAATGTTTGAACAAGTCGCCGACAAGTGGGTAACTCGTCACAAAAAAATTGTTTCGCTTTAATATGTATTACCATTAAATTATAATTAATTATTTACAATATATTGATGGAAGAATGTAGATAAAATAAATTAAATTTTAGAAATTCTTGACAGGCCGCATAAACATGTTGAAGGGCCCGCGGGCTGCGTTTTGCTCACCCCTGTTCTAAAATGTCTCTCACTAGCGAATTTCCATCGCCCGGGAACGCCTCTCATCTGACAATCAATTCTCCAATTTAGTATAATTCCCTAATTTGTATATATATATGTATATATATATATATATATATATATATATATATATCTTTATATATAATTCTACTGTACTGTACGTGTGTATATTACAGAACTCCTAAACGGCTGGACCGATTTGAATGAATTTTTTTGTATGCGTTTGGGTGACACCCTGGATGGGTTAGATTCACAAATCAGCCCTGCAGATGGAGCAGGAGTGGGGGTTATAAGGGAGGCCTAAAATTAAAAATAGTGATATTTCGTTTCCTATTGGTTTTTCAGCAAATATGCACAGGATACAAGTTGTTTATTTTGTTTTTTAGAGTAACTTTTGTTATATTCACTTTTGTCGTTCGTTACTAAGTGTAAACGAGATATACACTAAAAAATTAAACTTGGAGCAAACAATTTTATTGGACACTAACGATTGAACCGAACTTAACAAAACTCTATGTGTAAATTACCATTAAGTGGGGGTTATAAGGGAGGCCTGAATAATAAATTCGGGATATTTCATTTTCTATTTGTTTTTAGGCAAACGTGCACATAACAAAACTTGTTTTTTTGTGTTATTAAAAGTAGCTTTTGTTTTAAACATAACATTATTAAATTTAATATCCTAATCGCTTGAAATATCATGCAAGACAACGGCTGTCGGGCCCACTAGTGTATATATTTATTGTGAAGTAACCCTTCAGCGAGTGAATGTAATTACTACATGGGCCTTACAATTCTAGTTCATCCCTTGTATTTGTTTTAATATTTCGTAGCGTTATACAATAATTATGTTTTTATTGAATAAATAACATTCTGAAAGTTCAGGCAAACAAGGAGCTGATTTAGCACATATATATATATATATATATATATATATATATATATATTATTAATCGAACATTATTAATATATATAAACATGATTTTCGAAATTCCCCCTCTTTGAACCCCCCCTCCCAATAGTCCGATTTTAGCCTTTAACGAACTCGATAAAAATCGAGTCAGATATCGATCAAACAGACATTGCGACCGATAAAGCGTTAACGCCTCAATAGCTGTTTTCCCCTAAGGTAAACCTGCTGAAAACTCTTTTCGAATCCAAAATTGATAGATCTGTATTCGTAGTCTGCATTAGCTAGCAGGAAGTTGTACGAAATTGTTGACGAAATTTAGACGTGTGGAGGAGCAAAGGGGACTCGGTGGCAGATGTGCTGTCGTGGGTCGGCTTTGGGCAACTAAAGGAAGACATATAGTAGATCCGGTGAGAGGCCGACACACAGATTTCGTTTCAGAGGTGAGGGGGGAGCGTGAGGGAAAAAATCACCTATCTATAGACTGCGGGAGTTTCTTTTTGTAAAGGCACCGCCGCCCCACTGTTTTTGTTGACAACCCTCACCCTAATCGCTACTTCCCTGAACGGCCCTTTTAAACTGTTATTACTACTTGTCATCTCTTCTCTCAAATTAATAGCTTCCTCTCGCATTCTGCACTCTAAGCCCGACACTCGGCTTAAGAGCTTCAGGAAGTTTGCCTATAGCCAGAGGGGGGGGGGACTCTTTCTCCATCTGGCGCTTTCCAAAATACAGCTCTGCTCTATCCCACGGAGCATTCAACCACATTTCCCTAAAGAGTCCTATTCTACTCAACTAGTGACAATTTATAAAAATAAAAAAAAATAAATTCTTATTCTATAAGATCATAAAATAAAATAAAAAAAAAAGTCCGGAGATAAACTAAGCAGATTTCCAACGGGAATGTTTACAACAGATAAATCTACATACTGGTAACACCACTGCGAAATGTTAAGGGAATAAATACAAACGGTAATAAGAAATCATTCAGTCAATTTATAAGTTAATAATATCTAAAACGGAAAGCGTCTGAATTGTAAACAATCAGGACACCCAACTTCTCACCGCTGAATATATACAATTATTCTAGAACATGAACAATTAATGAAATATATCTGAATACAACGTATAAAATTCATTGAAAACTATGTAGGTACTATAGCTAGTGGAAAAATTTGAAATGAATCAGAATAATTTCTAACTCAATCCCCTAGATTTTAGTAATCCAAGTACAAAAGAAGGGGGTGGGCAACAGTCTCTGGAAAACAACATTAGGTATTTAAGCTTCGAATAATGTGGTTTATTATACAACAGAGCATAGTTAATGTTACACAAGTAAAAGTGGGGGTTTACTGAAGGCTGAAAACTGAAAAATGCAAATATCTCCATTCATTCATCTCGAGCAAGATTCATTCTATACACTTTTTCGATCAGACTTATAGTAACGGAGATATTTTGAATTTTCGAAATTCTCCCCCTCTAAACCTCCCTCCCGCTGGTCCGATTTGAGCTGTTAATGAACGAGATCATTCTTTTTACATAAAAACGACTAAATATCGAATCTGGTAACAATCAAACAATAATTGCGACCGCTAGAGCGGTAACAGACAAATATATATATATATGATGTCCATTAAGGGAAATCAGATATTGAGGTTGTACTCATGACGCGAGTTTCGAAAAATTTCTTCAAATGTCCATCGATCCTACCCAGGAGATGACGAAAATGAGGTCCGTTCAAAATTATATATATATATATATATATATATATATATATATATATATATATATATATATTTGTCTGTTAACGCTCTAGCGGTCGCAATTGTCGTTTGATCGTTACCAAACTCGATATTTAAACGTTTTATGCAAAAATAAAGATCAAGTTCGGTAATGGCTGAAATCGGACCAGTGAGAGGGGTGGTTTAGAAGGGAGGATTTTCGAAAATTCGAAATATCTCCGTTACTTTACGTCGAATCGAAAAATTATATAGAATCAATCTTATTGCAAATTTACTATAAATAATGTTATATACATTTATTCTGTTTCTTGAATATTAACTGAGATATTTGTATTTTTAGCAGATTTCCCTCAAGGGAAATCAGCTATTGAGGTCGTACTCATGATGCGATGAAAATTTCTTCAAATGTCCATCGATCCTACCCAGGAGATGACGAAAATGAGGTCCGTTCAAAATTATATATATATATATATATATATATATATATAAATATATATATATATATATATATATATATATATATATATATATATATTTGTCTGTTAACGCTCTAGCGGTCGCAATTTTTGTTTGATCTTTACCAAACTCGGAATTTAATCGTTTTAGGTAAATAGGAAGATCAAGTTCGTTAATGGAAAATCGGACCTGGGGGTGGGTGGGTCTAGAGGGGGGGATTTTTGAAAATTCAAAATATCTCCGTTATTATGCGTCGGATCGAAAAATCGTATAAAATAAATCTTATTGCAAATTAAATTTACTATAAATATTTTTCTATACATTTATTCTGTATCTTGAATATTAACCGAGATATTTGCATTTGTATTCTGCGTGTGGTCACCAGTAGGCTATGTTCGGACTTTCCGCAGAGAGCTCTGGCGGCCGGTTCTATAACTATTCGTCCCTCGTGAATAGGTTTAGAGGTTAGATTAACTGTTTTTTGGGGCTAGAAACTACTGGGTTATGACGCCCTAAATATTGTTTTAGGTTTAGAGGTTTCTTACTACTACAGTTGTTATTAGGCAGATTTCTCTATTGTAAAACTTCTCGTGGGACATCTGCTTAGTTTACGCAGCCCCTGCGTGACGGACTTTTCTGTTTTCAGCTTCTGAGATGAGATCGGCTAACTTCGGGTCTAGTCGTGAGTTTCCGTCTAGAGATAGTTCGGGCTTTTCCCGTAACTGTTTGACTCTCTATTCTGAAATTTCTATATTGTATAACTTCACGTGGGAAATCTGCTTACTTTACGCAGCCCCTGCGTGACCGACTTTTTTGTTATTCAGAGTAACTTTTGTAATATTCATTTTTGTCTTTTAACAAAGTATAAACGTGATATACACTATAAAGTAAAGCGGGAATCAACTATTTTATTGGGCGCTAACTATTGAACCGAACTTAACAAAACTCGGTATGTCAATTAGCATTAATTCTTCCATGATTATAAGCTATATTAAACAAACCTATACAAATATGAACCATAACCAAAGTTGTTTATTTTGTTATTTAGAGTAACTTTTGTTATATACACTTTTTTCGTATACCGAATTATAAACGAGATATACGCTAAAACCTATAGAGGAAGTGAACAATTTTATTTGGGACAAAAGACCCAACGAAGTAAATAAAACTCGGTATGTGTATTAGCACTAACGCTTTCATTATAACAAGCCATACCAACATTTCTAGGGACGGGCAGGAGTGGGGGTTGTAAGGGAGGCCTGAATTTAAAATAGCGGTATTTCGTTTTCTATTCGTTTTTCGGCAAATATGAGCATAACAAAAGTTGTTTATGTTGTTATTTAGAGTAACTTTTGTCATATTCATTTTTGTCTTTTAACAAAGTATAAACGAGATATACACTATAAACTAAAGCGGGAGTCAACTATTTCATTGGGCGCTTACGATTAAACCGAACTTAAAAAAACTCAGTATGTCAGTTAGCATTAATTCTTTCAGGATTATTTAGGTTAGAACGGGAGTGGGGGTTATAAGGGAGGCACGAAATAAAAATTCGCGATATTTCTTTGTCTATTTGTTTTTCGGCAAACATGCACATAACAAAAGTTGTTTACTTTGTTATTTAGATTAACTTTTGTTTTATACATTTCTCTAGGAACAATGTGTGGAGCAAGTAATTTGCTTAGAAACATTGATATGCTCAACAATGCATTCCAATTTGAACTATGAGGTACCTCACTTGGAAAAATTAATTCAAATCTACGTTAATATTTTGTCCTTAATAACTGAAATCTATGCATAATGCACAGGAGACGGGAAATATGACAATATGGAGGACAGTGAAGTCTTACATAAAAAATTAATTTTCTTATTAACAAATGCCAACAACGGGTATAAATCCTAAACCCTGGGACGGGTAAATGTCAAAATAGTGTGCAAAGTAAAGCATTGCCAAAAAAATACCATCAACATTCAGCCTCAAATCAATTCCCGGGCGAAGCTGGGTATCTGAGCTAGTATATATATATATATATATATATATATATATATATATATATATATAATTTTGAACGAACCTCACTTTCGTCATCTCCTGGGTAGGATCGATGGACATTCGAGGAAATATTTCGATATTTTTCCCAGTCAGGGAAATGAGCTAAAAATGTTTCGTTAGAAAAATATTGCAGATGACTTCATTGCTCTAGTATTAAATTAAATATACGAAACGTTTTTCTAAAATTTCATTTGAAACTTCAAAACACCAATTATGTGTTGGAGAACATAAATAAAAGATCCTTTTATAAAAACCCAAAAAAGTCCTAATACAAATCTTTTGAAACTCTAATAGTAATCGAGAAATCTTAGCCGATTTAAGAGAAATCGAAAATTCCAAAAAACTCCGTTATTATGTAGTCAGGTGGAATAATGTCAGAGAACCAATCTTGTTAAACTATTGGTGCTCAACAATTGCTTTCTACATTTATTGTTACTAAAATCTTAAGCGAGTCATCAGTACTTTATGGTTTACTGCCTGTAATAAAGTCCCATTACTACTCATCGAATTTTGAATTAGAAAAGAGAATATATGGTGAAATGAAATTACAAGTGAAGGACTTTTTGTTTTATTTTCCCCTCGCTTCAAACCTTCTCTAAATCTAATGCATATGTGGGCAACCACCGGCCCGCGAGACATTTTGAAAACCCAATTAAACAAAAATATTACACTACTTACTCCAAATAAGGAAAATGAGGAGAGATTTGTGCATTTGGCAGTACTTATAAATACGAAAAGTTCTTTTCATTGATGAAATTAATAAATCAAAACATCGTACGAGGCTGATTGACGATAATTTGGAAAATTCATTTCGTCTTTGTATCAGTGGAAATAATTCAAATATCGATGGATTAGTTTTCCACATCCAAGCTCAAGTGTCTCATTGATTTTGGTGTCACTAAAAACATTAATAATTAATACATTGTATTATATATAATTACATCGTCGTATAATTTAATTTCTGAAATCTATCGTTAAAAATTATGAACACTACTTTAAAATGCACTATTTTTAAAAGCGGCCGCGAACGTACTTGCCCACTAAAGTTTGACCCGCAAAATGTCAAAGGTTGCCCATACCTGATCTAATGCGTAAAGATGCCATGCTGAGGGGAGGATCAAAACGGATAATTCCGTTGAAATCAGAAAAATTCCATCACTCAGGGTCTGCGAAAAATAAACAGATTCCCACGGCTGCTATGACTGCTGCTATGCACTGATCTTTTTTCCCAATGTACATATTTTACATATCAAAATAAAAAATTCGATGAGTTAAAGTGGGGGTTTAATTACAGCTGAAAACAAGAAAGTGCTATAGAAAGTAACTCCCTTAATATTTAAGCTACAAAAAATGAATGGAAAGACAATTGCACAGCATCAATAGATTAACAAGATTGATTTCCCTTAATGGAAATCTGCTAAAAAGTGTTTTCAGTAAATTGCTGTTAATAAATAACTGTTGTAGGTTAATGAGGCATTCGAAGCGCTGAAAAGAAGGACCAGCCCAAACCCAAGCCAAAGACTGCCAAAAGTAGAAATTCTGAGGAACGCAATAGAATATATAGAATCGCTGGAAGAAATTCTTCAAGGCCCGACATCTCTGCCCTACGCGGTGAGTAGTACAACAACAATGGCATATAGAATAGGCTCAACCTCACAGAATAAAACATTTTACCCGAGAAAATTACTCCATTGCTGTTTCACTCTATATGTCACGTTTTAGGACTTTTCCATCTAAATTTAAATCTCTTTAACTAAATAATCTATAAAACCTTCTTCTTTATTGGCATTATGATAATCCATCAATGAGAAAAAATATTTTGTTCTTTGACTTCAGCCTACACACGAAAGTCAAGGTATAATTTGTAATCAATATCAAGAAGTACCAATGATAAATGGAACTATCTATAACTCTCGTCTGTCGAGTGGCTACTGAAGGCTGAAACAAGAATGTACGAATAAATCGCTTAATATTTGAGTTAAAAAAAAAGAAGGAAAAAACAATCTTAGAGCGTCAATAGTTTAAAAAGATTGCTTCTATAATATTTCACGTAGCGACTCACTGTAACGGATACGGAGATATTTAAAATTTTTGGATTCCTCCACCTCTAAACCTCCACCATCCCAGGTCTAATGTAAGACAAGAACAAACATCTTTAGTGTTGACTAAAACGGTTAAATATTGGCTATACGACGGATTTGCATCCCGTATATCTCACACAGTATTAGTCCATTGAAAACAATATTTAGTATTTGCACTTAGAATAATTCGGTTTAAGATATAACAGCTTATTGTTAATTTGACATGAGTAGGAGTGGGGATTTATTGAAGGCTGACAACTAAAAAATGCAAATATTTCGGTTAATATTCATAATGTATGTATATGGTAACATTTATAGGCAATACTTAATAAAATAGGCTCTATACCATTTCCAATCCGACGTACAATAGATGTTTCGAAATTCCTCCACTCTCCCAGTCCGATTTCAGCAGTTAATGAATTCGATCCTTAGTTTTACATTATATCTCTATATATATAAAATTGTAACCTCTGTCTGTACATTGATTTTTTTCGCAAAATTTCACGATAACTTTTCGTTTCACATGTCATAGACACCATATCTGCATTTTGTTTCTTTCGTGTATGTTTGTTTGTTTGTTACCTTTTCACGCATAAACGGCTGAACCGAATTTTATGAAACTTGGTATGTATATTACTACTAACCCAACTTAGACTTTAGGATATATTAATTTTCTCTGAGACGAACGGGAGTGGGGGTTATAAGGGAAGCCTGAAATTAAAAATAGCGATATTTCGTTTTCTATTGGTTTTTCGGTACATATGCACATAACAAAAGTTGTTTATTTTGTTATTTAGAGTAACTTTGGTTATATACACTTTTGTCGTATACCGAAGTTTAAATGCGTTATACGCTAAAAATTATATAGCGGGACTCAACAATATTATTTGCCAAAAAAGACTCAACCGAACTAAATAAAACTCGGTATGTGTATTAGCAGTGAGGCCCTCATTATAATAAGCCATACCAACATTTCTCTGGACGGGCAGGAGTGGGGGTTATAGGGGAAGCCTGAAATTAAAAATAGAGATATTTCGTTTCCTATTGGTTTTTCCGCAAATATAAACATAAGAAAAGTTGTTTATTTTATTATTTGGAGTAACTTTTGTTATATACACTTTTGTCGTATACCTAAGTATAAATGAGATATACGTTAAAACTTTAGCGGGCAATAACGGCTGAACCGAACTTAACAAAACTCGGTATGTCAATTAGCATTAATTCTTCCATGATTATAAGTTATATTAAAATTTTTAGGTTCGAACGGGAGGGGGGTTAAAAGGGAGGCCTGAAATAAAAATTCACCATATTTACATGTATAAGAGACGGGAAATATAAAAATATCGAAGACTGTGAAGCCTTATCGAACAAATAATTCTATTATTAGCCAATCCACGGCAAAGATGGGTATCAATCCTAAACACTGGGACGGGTAAATGTCAAAATATTTTGCAATCTAAGGCCTGCTAAAAAATACCATCACCATTCAGCCTCAAATGAATTCCCGGGCGAAGCCGGGTATCTGAGCTAGTTTAAATATAATTTAGATCGGTCCTCATTTTTCATCTACTAGATAGGATCGATGGACATTTGAGGAAAAGGTGCTAAAATCAGCTGTCTTTGGTCAGTTTCCCCACAAGAGGCATGGATTTGGCTGACTAGA
Source organism: Riptortus pedestris (assembly GCA_019009955.1). Classification (NCBI taxonomy): domain Eukaryota; kingdom Metazoa; phylum Arthropoda; class Insecta; order Hemiptera; family Alydidae; genus Riptortus; species Riptortus pedestris. Next base: position 21,506,549 of record CM032231.1, read on the forward strand.
CCCTAACAATGCCTTATTTTCTTGAGGCCATACTTTTCTTTTTGGTTTAACTAATGAAGATCTGCATCTCTGAATTGTACACAAATCATAAAATCTGCACTATAGAAAATATTTCTGCATAGAACTCTTTCTCTAGCAACATTCTCTAGAATTAATTGGCAGAAGATCAAAATATTAGAACTGAAATTACGCCCAAGATTTCAACCTTTATATCCCATAATTCCTTTTAAAAGGTTGAACGCACTACAGAATAATTAGACGATATTGACTATGCGACAATATTGGTTAGCTAACATTTTTAGCAGATTTCCCTCGAGGGAAATCAGCTACTGAGGTTGTAGCCCCTGCGTGACGGACTTTTAGCAGATTTCCCTTAAGGGAAAAAGGGGGGATTTTTGAAAATTCGAAATATCTCCGTTACCATACGTCGGATCAAAAAATTGTATAGAACCAATCTTACTGTAAATTAAATTTACTATAAATATTGTTCTATACATTTATTCTCTATCTTGAATATTAACCGAGATATTTGCTATTGAGTTCGTACTCATGACGCAATTTTCGAAAAATATCCTCAAAAGCCCATCGATCCTTCCGTGTCATACCGATTTCGAATATGAGGTCCGTTCAAAACAGGATATATATATATATATATATATATATATATATATAGGTGTGTGTGTGTGTGTGTCTTGTCTGTTAACTCTAGCGGTCGTGATTTTTTATTTTTTTTTATTACAAGATTAGCAACCACTGTGAAATATTTCTTAAAAAGTCCATGATAGATAAGAAGATGAAAATTCAGAAAATAAGTTTGTTTACATATCATATTATCAGGAATGCGAATTATTTAATTTAAAAATTTTATTTTTCAGTTAATATAAAATTACCTATTCAAATGAGATGGACACCTTTTACATCCCACAAACCCCTAATTCATTTTAGCAAATTTCCCATAAGGGAAATCAGCTATTGAGGTCGTACTCTTGACGCGATTTTCGAAAAATTTCTTCAAATGTCCATCGATCCTACCCAGGAGATGACAAAAATGAGGTCCGTTCAAAATTATATATATATATATATATATATATATATATATATATATATATGTGTGTGTGTGTGTGTGTATATATGTCTGTTAACGCTCTAGCGGTCGCAATTTTTGTTTGACCGTTACCAAACTCAGAATTTAATCGTTTTATGTAAAAAGGAAGATCAAGTTCGTTAATGGCTGAAATCGGACCAGTGGTTTAGAGAAGGGGATTTTTGGAAATTCAAAATATCTCCGATATTATGCGTCGGATCGAAAAATTATTTAGAATAAATCTTATTGCAAATTGAATTTACTATAAATATTGTTCTACACATTTATTCTGTATCTTGAATATTAACAGAGATATTTGCATTTGTATTCTGCGTGTGTTCGGCAGGAGTCGGCTATGTTCGGACTTTCCGCCGAGAGCTCTTGCGGGCGTTTCCGTAACTATTCGTCCCTCGTGAATATGTTTAGAGGTTTCTTACTACTACAGTTGTTATTAGGCAGATTTCTCTATTGTAAAACTTCACGGGCGAAATCTGCTTAGTTTACGCAGCCCCTTCGTGACGGACTTTTTTTTTTGCTCACATGAACCCCTGTAGTTTGTCATCGACCTCTGCGAGTCGATATAGAGTACTTTGGAAATCATCGATCTCAATCTTTCCCATTCATCCGAATTTTATAAAATTTGGTTCAATAGTTTACACACATAAATAGATATAGATATACATTTGTATAGACTTTTCCTACAATTTATGGCGAATGAACGCTTGATGGCTTTTTCTAAAATCATGTCACGTGTACAACCTGAATTATTCCTTTTCTGTTAAAAGCAAATCCTTTATGAGCTAATAAATAGGAAGGGAAGTCTATTATAGAGATCTTGCTCCTAGGATTATTGGCCGAAATAAAATTGGAGGAATGCAACATTCATCTATGTCTACAGATATAATGTTGGACTGTCAACCAAAAGTGTTTATGTCCAACAATTGGATAGTACAATAGTGGTAAAGGTTCTAAATATAACAATAATCCTTATAGAATCCATTTGACAAAGGCTTTGGCACTGGTTAACAATCACACTGCCTGCCTCTAACAAGTCGTCCACAAACAAACAGCTAATAAATTTGTCACTATTTTACAGGCGCACATATATCCTCTCTAGTTCTGAATCTATCTTTGTTGAAACAATTTCTCCATAAATATTGTTATAAAATTATTAGTTTTGCGTCAATGAAATATATTGCTTTAGTAAAACGCGTATCGATGTAGGAAGGAATGATAAAAATCTCATTAATTAACATAAGGTCATCACAAAAAAGTCCGTCACGCAGGAGCTGCGTAAACTAAGCAGATTTCCCACGTGACGTTTTCCAGTAGATAAATCTGCCCAATAACACCTGTAGTAGTAAGGTATCTCTAAACCTATTCAAGAGGGACGAATAGTTATGGAAACGGCCGCCAGAGCTCTCGGCGGAAATTCCCGAACATAGCCGACGACACCCAGAATACAAATGCAAATATCTCGGTTAATATTCAAGATACAGAATAAATGTATAGAACAATATTTATAGTAAATTTAATTTACAGTAAGAATGATTCTATACAATTTTTCGATCCGACGCATAATAACTGAGATATTGTGAATTTTCAAAAATCCCCCCTCTAAACCCACCCTCCCACTGGTCCGATTTCAGCCATTAACGAACTTGATCTTCCTTTTTACATAAAACAATTAAATTCCGCGTTTGGTTACGATCAAACAAAAATTGCGACCGCTAGAGCGTTAACAGACATATATATATATATATATATATATATATATATATATATATATATATATATATATATATAATTGTGAACGGCCCTCATTTTCGTCATCTCCTGGGTAGGATGGATGGCATTTGAAGAACATTTTTGAAACTCGCGTCATGAGTACGACCTCAATAGCTGATTTCCCTTAAGGGAAATCTGCTTAAAAATAGTGACCACTAGAAAATGGAGCCCATCAACTAGTTACAGCATAAATTAAACAGTTATCCCAAATGATAAATAATGATGGTAATGATTTCATTTCACTATATATTCCCCATATCTCCTGTAATTGGAGGCTTATTTAAAAATCTCAAGTTCAGGTTAAATTTAAAATTCTGTTCATCTAGCCTTCTTATTATAGGAATCATGACGAATTGATGGTAGGATGACTAGCGCGTCCGTATGTGAGAAAACTGCTTAGTTAACGCAACGTCTGATAGGCGTGTTTTTTTTTTTTCAATAGGTCAATTTTATAAAATGCTTCGCGGACAACTATTTGATTAGGCATGGTCAGTCTAGCCTAGTTATGGTCATTTTTGACTAAGCATGGGCAGCCTAGAGTAGGCATGGGCAGCCTAGCCTAGGCATTGTCAGTCAAGCCAAGTCATGGTCAGTCCAGCCATGGCATGGGAAGTCAAGCCTTGGCATGGGCAGTCCAGCCTAGGCATGGGCAGTCTAGCCTAGTTATGGTCATACTTGACTAGGCACGGGCAGCCTAGAGTAGGCATGGGCAGCATAGCCTTGGCATGGGCAGTCCAGCCTTGGCATGGGCAGTCCAGCCTTGGCATGGGCAGTCCAGCCTTGGCATGGGCAGCCAGCCTAGGCATGGGCAGTCTAGCCTAGGGATGGGCAGTCTTGCCTAGTTATGGTCATTCTTGACTAAGCATGGGCAACCTAGAGTAGGCATGGGCAGTCTTGCCTAGTTATGGTCATTCTTGACTAAGCATGGGCAGCCTAGAGTAGGCATGGGCAGCCTAGAGTAGGCATGGGCAGCCGAGTAGGCATGGGCAGCCTAGCCTAGGCATGGGCAACCTAGAGTAGGCACGGTCAGTCTAGCCTAGTTATGGGCAGCCTAGAGTAGGCATGGGCAGCCTAGAGTAGGCATGGGCAGCCGAGTAGGCATGGGCAGCCTAGCCTAGGCATGGGCAACCTAGAATAGGCACGGTCAGTCTAGCCTAGTTATGGTCATTCTTGACTAGGCACGGGCAGCCTAGAGTAGGCATGGGCAGCCTAGAGTAGGCATGGGCAGCCTAGAGTAGGCATGGGCAGCATAGCCTAGGCATGGGCAGTCTAGCCTTGGCATGGGCAACCTAGAGTAGGCATGGACAGTCTTGCCTAGTTATGGTCATTCTTGACTAAGCATGGGCAGCCTAGAGTAGGCATGGGCAGCCTAGAGTAGGCATGGGCAGCCGAGTAGGCATGGGCAGCCTAGCCTAGGCATGGGCAGCCTAGAGTAGGCATGGACAGTCTAGCCTAGGGATGGGCAGTCTAGCGTAGGCATGGGCAGTCCAGCCTAGGCATGAGCAGTCTAGCCTAGGCATGGACAGTCTTGCGTAGGCATGGGCAGTCCAGCCTAGGGATTGGCAGTCTAGCGTAGCCATGGGCAGTCCAGCCTAGGCATGGGCAGTCTAGCCTAGGGATGGGCAGTCTAGCGTAGGCATGGGCAGTCCAGCCTAGGCATGGGCAGTCTAGCCTAGGCATGGGCAGTCCAGCCTAGGCATGGGCAGTCCAGCCTAGGGATGGGCAGTCCAGCCTAGGCATGGGCAGTCTAGCCTAGGGATGGGCAGTCTAGCGTAGGCATGGGCAGTCCAGCCTAGGCATGGGCAGTCCAGCCTAGGGATGGGCAGTCCAGCCTAGGCATGAGCAGTCCAGCCTAGGCATGGACAGTCTTGCGTAGGCATGGGCAGTCCAGCCTAGGGATGGGCAGTCTAGCGTAGGCATGGGCAGTCCAGCCTAGGCATGGGCATACCTAGAGTAGGCATGGGCAGTCTAGGCATGGGCAGCCTAGGGCATGGGCAGCCTAGAGTAGGCATGGGCAGCCTAGAGTAGGCATGGGCAGCCTAGCCTAGGCATGGGCAACCTAGAGTAGGCACGGTCAGTCTAGGCTAGTTATGGTCATACTTGACTAGGCACGGGCAGCCTAGAGTAGGCATGGGCAGCCGAGTAGGCATGGGCAGCCTAGCCTTGGCATGGGCAACCTAGAGTAGGCACAGTCAGTCTAGCCTAGTTATGGTCATACTTGACTAGGCACGGGCAGCCTAGAGTAGGCATGGGCAGTCTTGCGTAGGCATGGGCAGTCTAGCCTAGGGATGGGCAGTCCAGCCTAGGGATAGGCAGTCTAGCCTAGGCATGGGCAGTCTTGCGTAGGCATGGGCAGTCTAGCCTAGGGATGGGCAGGCCAGCCTAGGCATGGGCAGCCTTGCCCAGGCATGGGCAGTCTAGCCTGGGCATGGACAGTCTAACCTAGCTATGGGACGTCTAGCCTTGCCTGTTGTTGTTGAAGAAAGGTTTTTTTTTACGTTTCACAGGGAGACATCCAGACACTCATTTGCTTCTGTTTTTGATATATCTGTTTATTTATTGACCAAAATATTGAATATTGATTGAATTAAATGAATTTCCAAATAATTAAATTATTAAATCATAATTACAAGGAACATTATTTTTCAGAATGAAGGAAGCCAAAGCTACCTTATCACCGACAAGCTCCAGGAATATACACAAAATTTAAGACTGTCATCACCTGGCGGTAAGTTCTTCTATTGCCTTATTATTTATTACAATAATTCCTCAAAAAGGTTAAATAAGTCAGATCATAGATAAAAGTCTGAATGGCAGATGGTGTATTGGTACTAGTGAATTTCATTATAAACATTGAATTATTAAACTCTGCAATAGCTGAATGAAATTACCTGAGTGTTCAGGTTTGCTGAGACAGGGCTATTAGAATATAAAATATGTTTATAAAAAACGAATAATTTATAAATCATTATGTTAGGAACAATAAGTAACAAATATTACAAAATGGAAAATTTAGTAATAAAAGTTTGATTGAGACCTTTATTCTATTCATTAGTTGAGAGGTGTATGGAGTGCCAGAAATAGGCCGGGGAAGAGGTGAAAGAAGCTAGCCGCTCTGTTTGAAGTTTGGGGACCACGAGTATTTTTAGTTGTGTCAACCGTGTAGGAAGCAGTTAGTAACGGATCGCTAGTTCCAGACAATCATAACCAAGTTCGTTAGTGGATATATCGCGAAGATAGTTGGTGTATCTCCAGTTTTCTAGTCCAGCTTGCATTCCAGTTTGACACTCGGCAGATATTCCAGCTCGCTAAACGGAAATACTCCGACTAATTCCAGACAATCTCACAAATGAGTGGAACTGGTCCAACTCAGTCAGCAAGATTGATTTGGCAACATATGGCTCTAAGGCACGGATTAATTATTTTCTTACAACACCTTGGCAGAATATCCAAATGATCAGTCTTCATCGTTTTCAAATAAATCGCAATCCATCGCTGGACCTATCTATTTAATATAGGTATTTTAAATATACGTTTCCGATTTGATCATTAATATCCGGAGGTATGGTCCTAATAATGTATAAACGTCATGTTAATATATTTAATCTATATTTGTATAGTACGATAATAAAGCCCCTCCGATTGAGAACCAAGACTGGGGATGCATTGAAATTGTGGTCTACAAACTCGATGGTTATCGCCAGTAACAGTATGACGCTATAATAATTCATAAGTCTCATGCAGAAGGCAATGTGAAGCCACTTATGTCCTTATGCCTCTGGGGTTCCATGCTCCTCGGAAATATAAGCCAAGAGGCCAAAAATTGTAAATTTATAAAACGTTTGATCAAAGGCCAACCACAAAAGGAACTGCATTGACTAAACAGATACACTACGACTGTCCTCGCTTGGTTTATTCTACATTCTTCCTCTAGAAAGAACGATTTCAAATTTATACTGTTTATAGCTCAGATGCTCGAAGTGAAAATCACATTGGAAGGAATGGTAAATCACATATAGCATAAAACAAAAAAAAATTCCGTCACGCAAACTAAGCAGATTTCTCACATGAAGTTTTACAATAGAGAAATTTCACGAGAGCCGGACAATTACGAAAACGGCCGAACTAGCTTTTGGCGGAAACTCAAGACTGGAACCGAAAATAGCCGATTTCATCTCATTCGTAATCCGCAAACACTTAATAAAAATGCAAATATCTCGGTTAATATTCAAGATAGAGAATAAATGTATATAACAATATTTATAGTAAATGTAATTTGCAATAAGATTGGTCTATAAAATTTGTCGATCCGACGTATAGTAACGGAGATATTTTGAATTTTCGAAAATCCTCCCCTCTAAACCCCCCCCCTCCCACTAGTCCGATTTCCGCCATTAACGAACATGATCTTGTTTTTACATAAAACGCTTAAATATCGAGTATGGTAACGATCAAGCAAAACTCGCGACCGCTAGAGTGATAACAGTCTCTCACATACACACACACACACACACACACACACACACACACATATATATATATATATATATATATATATAAAATTTCCTCATCTCCTGGGTAGGATGGATGGGCATTTGAAGAATTGTTTTGAAACGCGCGCGTCATGAGTCACGGCCTCAATAGCTGATTTCCCTGATGCCCTAGGGAAATCTGCTAAAAGCAAGATTTTTATGCATACAATCAGAACATTAAAGTATCCGTAATCGTAAGGAGAAGATAATAGCTTAAAATGACGCAAAGGTACTAGTTGTGAGTAAACAGATGAAGTCCTCCCAAGGATTCCTAGCCTCAGTTTAGCCAACCTACCCAGCCTAATTCATTTAAGATGTCAATTCTTGTGTTGTTGCATTGGTAGACTTAGTCAAATGGAAAGAATGTAACCCAACAGGCTGCCAAAATATATGTAGACCAGGTGCGGCGAGAGAGAGGTGCCCTTAAATTCCTTATTGAAGAAAATGCTCTAACATCGCCAACATAGCTCTGAGGTGGAATTCCAGGCCGACAAATGAGGAATTTATCTACGGACTCCAGGTGTTTGCTCTCCCCTTCCCTAGAATAAATTGAATATTATAATTAAATATTAAATTTACTCTAGGGAATGAATGGCAATATAATCACAATATAACGTGGTATGTTCCGCAATAACTTCAATGTATGCACGCATGTATAGGCATATATATATATATGAATTCTAGGGTGTGTCTTAAAAAGGACCAGTGGGAGGGAGTGGGTTAAAGGGGGAGAATTTCGAATCTTAATATATCCGTTGTTACGTGTCAGATCGAAAAATCTTATTGCAAATGTAGTGTTCTACAAACATTGTTATGTACGTTTTTTCACTATCTCGATTATTACCGAGATATTTGCATTTTTTAGTTTTTGGCCTTCAGTAAACCCTCACTCCCACACTCATGTAATATTAACAATAAGTTGTTATGCCATGTACCATTTTATTTGAAGCCTTAATACCCAATATTGTTCTCATTGAACTTTAACGTTTTGAGATAAACGCAAATAAGTGACGCATGTAAGAAATCTGCTTAGTTAACACAGCCCCTGCGTGACGGACGTTTTCAATTATCCCCACTTTTAGTCATAGAACGTCAGCAATAAGCAAATAAATTATGAAACTCTAATTCAAATTCTAGGAACGCAGAGAAATTAAAAACATTGCTGTTGAGCTAATCACATTCAAGTGGAATTAATTGGGCACTTACGACCTAGTGAACTTTTGAAGTTGAAAGAGACTATGGACTTGGATATATCTTTAATGTAATCTAAGAGGGACAGTGAAGAGAATGATGAAGCTGACCTCCCGGGCCGACAGAGGAGCCGATATTTTGAACTGGGGAGGGACCCAGTGTAACTTCCAAGTCGTATATCTCAGGGGCTAACAAGCGGTCGTCGACAAATAGCTTCACGGCCTTCCCTTTTCCCTAAATCACGAACGAATAACTCAACCTCTACTCTCTTAGAGGTTTACATTTAATTGACATCAACAACAACCAGACATCTGTCGTTTATTCTGTTTCGATGACGTGGGACATGATATTCAGCCACAAAACTATTAGTATCGCCTTTGATGTTCAGAACGGGCTAAGATTAAAAATAAAGCAAAATAGTTCATATTGGGTTTCTCAAAATATTTTATGTTAGGGACCGTAATAGGTTTTTTACAACATAATAAATTAAAAATATTAATCTCGTTCTGTTCCTTTGGTTTTTGCTTGTTGAAGTTGATTATTTTCAGTTGTTCCTCTTTATGATCGGTATTCGGAACGCACTCCTTTATTATCACCTCTCGTCTAGTCTTCTCTCTTTTCACATACGAATGGGGCTAAGACCATTCAACAAATTTTCCTTATGAGAAATCTGCTACTGAGAATGTACTCGAAACGCAAATTTGAAAACATTATCAAATGTCCATCCATCCTATTACGGAGGAGACAAATACGAGATCCCTACGAACGACATACGCCAAACGGACTTCAACCTTAAGAAGGTATATAAATTATTATTAACGCTCAAATAAATTTATAATAAACTAATTTATTATTATTATTATTATTATAACTCGTAAACCTGTCAAAGCAGACGGTGGGAAGTAAAGATGGTTTATGTTCGATGCTTGTTATTATTTTTATTTGCCCACCAGATTTTCAGATTTTGCGAGAATTAAGCTCTTCTTTCTTCGCTCGGCAATGACTTCTGTGTTGTAATGTAAGTTCGCATGTAGCAGTACGTCAGTCTCAATTTCATTAATCGCGAAGTCTTGCTTGCGTCAAGTAGATCCATTGCCATCAGACAGACATTCTTTCCCTTGGGAAATCCGCTTAGTCTACTCTTTAACGCGCATTTATTTATCTGTGCTACATAAAACTCTAAGGCTGATTTTAACAGATTCCCCTTAAGGAAAATCAGCTAATGAGGTAGTACTCATGACGCGATTTTCGAAAAATGTCTTCAAATGCGAATCGATCCTACCCAGGAGATGACGAAAATGAGGTTCGTTCGAAACTATATATATATATATATATATATATATATATATATATATATATATATATATATATATTTGTCTGTTGGCATTCTAGCGGTCACAATTTTTGTTTAATCGTCACCAAACAAGGTATTTAATCGTTTTATGTAAAAAGAAAGATCAAGTTCGTTAACGGCTGAAATCGGACCAGTGGGAGGGGGGAGGGATGACGTAAATTCGAAATATCTCCGTTACCATAAAATTGTATAGAACCAATCTTATTGCAAATTAAATTAATATTCCCTCTATTGAATATTAACCGAGATATTTGCATTTTTATTAAATGTAACGAACGAGCTATGGTCGCTTCTAATCGTTTCCGCCGAAAGCTAGTTCGGCCGTTTACGTAACTGTTCGGCACTCATATGGAGATTTCTCTATTGTATAACTTTACGTAGGAAATCTGCTTAGTTTACGCAGCCCCTGCGTGACGGACTTTTCTATCAAATTCGGTCTCTCGGAAGATTTCAATGGACTTTTACAATTGTGAGATAACTGTCCAAGGTACAAGCTATATGAGAGTTTGAACCAGAAGAAAACATATATAAGTCATTATTTTCGTTAGTATTGGTTTTATTGAAAATATTTACGGAACAAATTGTATTTTTCTTCCTATTACGTTGCTTATAGACATAGATGCTAAATGTATGCCTCTCCAAGTTCCAATCACCAAATAGAATTTATCACATTTCTTTGGGAATGCCCCAAATTGTGAAATTTGATGTATATTGACTTATAGAATGAAATTTGTCAACATGGCTATATTATGTTGTTCTGTCCTAGATATGAAAGGGGGTTTACTTGTAATAAGCTTAAGTATGTTTCCAAGGGGAAACATTTTTATTTAGATCCATATCGAGGAGTAACACGTAGCTATATTATTATAAGTGAGAATTGCATCGCACTTACGCCACAACCTCATTCTTCTCTGGCATTTCTACAGAATGCCCAAATAGAAATGTATAGTTTTTCTACTACTGCTTATATGCTGCAATCGTTATATATTGATGGGAAACGATATTTATTTGAACACAGCTTGCCGCGTAAAACATTATAATGCATTTATCATATTTCCACGGGAAATCATTTTTACTTCAACCCGACAAAAACGTGCAACACAGTTAGCTAATTACTTTTAACTTCAGTTACCATTTTACACATACATCAGTCATACGTACATTTTGCATTGAAGCAGAACACATGAAGTTTATATTTTTTTCTCCGAATGCTAAGACGTTACGAATGTATTATTTTGAAGGCAAAGTATATTTATTTGAATACATGAACGATAAGTTCGTAAATATTCATCCAATAGTCATGCGACTAAATCTACTCATGATCTAATTTGATGACGATATAATAAAGGGATTATTTAGAGTTTAGTTTAGTCCAATCTTTATATTTCGACGATAATCCACAGTTATTGGAATTCATTTACAGAAAATATGTATTCCCACCATACATTCGCCCAATTAGCAGTTTTTACTTCACACGCATAACAACAGGATGAGTGTATATGTGCGGTTATGTGAACCGGTGTTATATGATGAAATGACGGGATGATTTCTTGTATATAGATTGTTTCCCGATCTTTACATTTTCACGGAAACCATTTCCATTTCGAAGCAGCTAGTTGTTTATTAAGGAGCCCCATTATATTGAGATAGCTCTTGTTAAGACTCTCTTCGTGTTACATGTCCGTTAAGGTGTTGGTCACAATTCACTTGCTAAAGCCATGGCAATAGGACTTTACTGAGTTATCATTATCCGATAAGATAGCCAGTGGGTGTGGGATAGTTTGAGGGGGTTCCAGTAGACTGTTGGTAGCCGTTTGGCCTGGCTAGCAACGAGAAGCTGGGCTAATTTTACCCCAACTCCTGATCGCTATCCCATGCCTCTATATATATACAGAGAGAGAGAGGCTCCGGACTGTCTGCCAACACAGATCCACTCTGACCTGTCAGGTCCGAGTCGCCAAATCTCCAGGCATCCGTCGGCAGAGGACGACACCCCACCGTCTCCTAGCAATGGTTTGACGCCCGTCACGCAACTATTGAGTCAGAGGAGCAGCTTTCCTAACTCCTCAAATCATAGGCTGAATTATATAGCCCCATAGACTACTTCCTACCCCCTCCCCATTAAGAACCCTAACTAAAGAGAAATTGAAATTTAAGCTGGGCATGAAGTGTTTAGTGATAGATTTGATTTAAGTGAAAATCTCATGAGGGGACTAAACTAAATGGTGAAAAAAAAAATACAAACACCTCTATTAATATTTCAGTTTAAAAAATAAATTATGAAGAAATCGCTGTACAATACATTTTAGCAGATTTCCCTTAAGCGGTCGCAATTTTTGTTTGATCGTTACCAAACTATATTTAATCGTTTTATGTAAGAAGGGTGATCAAGTTCGTTAATGGCTGAAATCGGACGAGTAGGAGGGGGGGGGTTTAGAGGGGGGAATTTTAAAATTCGAAATATCTCCGTTACTATAAGTCGGATCGAAAGCTTGTGTAGAACCAATCTTATTGCAAATTAAATTTACTATAAATATTGTTATATACATTCGTTCTCTATCTTGAATATTAACCGATATATTTGAAGTTTTATTAATTTGTGGGGATAACGGGCGAGATGAGATCCGTTATTGTCGGTATTCTTAGACGTAAACAGCCGAAAACTAGTTCGGCTGTTTCCGTAAGTGTGCGGCTCTCGTGAAATTGGTTTAGAGGCTCCTGTAACCTTTTTCTTTGCGAGATATAATGTAAATACGTTCTGTTGCCCCCCCCCCTCCTTCAGTTCATGGACTATTAAAATTTGAGTTATTAAAATATAAATTACTCTGATTCATTATAAATTGCAGTACTAGATATAGTAAATAGTTTGCAATGAAATTAATATGTTATATACAGATATATGTCAGTAATTGTTTTCCTTTCCGGTGAAGAATATGTCCATCTATCTGATGAGTTCTGTGAGGTTGGCAGAACTATTTGTTTACAATTCAGAAGCCGCTTCCGTTAAGAGCTGATTAAAATTAACTAAAAGATTTCTGATACCATTTATATTTATTCACGGTGGTGTTGTTTTACCAGTATGCAGATTTCTCTATTGTAAAACTTCAAGTGAGAAATTTGCTTAGTTTAACGCAGCCCCAGCGTGAAGGACTTTTTTTGTTTTCATTTCTGTACACATAAATTTCTTCTGGTTGACATATAATGACAGACATATATGATTTTGCATTTCACATCTTCTATAAACCTCTACTCATCTTTTTCCGATTCCGATGAGTTGGAGTGAGAGTTTACTTAAGGACGAAAAGTAAAAAATACAAATGACTTCAATAATTTTCGAGCTCCCTTTAGAATATGAAAGTATTAACCTATACAGGATATGGCTATTTGGGAGGGGTTATCTACAGGTTACCCTTTTCAAGCCAGGGTGGGTAGTATTATAGGGAATATATATATATATATATATATATATATATATATATATATATATATATATACATATACATATACATTCTTATGAAGGAATTATATATATATGAAGGAATATTTTGAGTAAATATTAAAGATTGGAACGAATAAAAAAAATATAAGAAAAGAGAGGCAACAAAAAAAAATTCGGTGACATTATAAGGCCAGCGATTTTTCTATTTTATGTCGTAAATTACTAAAGATTATTTTACGTCATGTGCGTCAAAATTTAAAAAAAGACTAAATATTCTCTAGCTGGCCAGCCAAGATTATAAATCTCTTTGCCGACTATTCATAGTCATTCTCTAATGACCCCCTCGGATAATCTCAATACATTACCTATTATTTCCATTTATTTTGGCGTAAAAAAAACCCATAATTTTTCAGGCTTGCTCAGTAGTGCCAATGTAGCGCAGGTGCATATTATGATGGGTAGGCTTACTTTAAATGTTTTATCATATTGGTACTTGAAATTAAATGATTAAGATAACATCCATTTTCACGCGGAAGTTTATAGAAACTGGCTATGTACTGTATATCTACCTTTTATTTTTATACTGTTTATTCTACCTGGGTTAGAACATTAGCAAATTAGATGATTTACTTATGAGGTTCCTTGAATGAAAAGTTTTATATATATATATATATATATATATAAACTTTCCATGGAGTGTCGACGGACTGCTGTTTGGAGTAAGAGGAGCAATTCGGAAAAAGACGGCGTCCAAGAATATCAATACTAAATGTCTACATAAATTAAAAAAAAAAAAACAGCATAAGGTTAAATAAACAATCATTTATATAAAATAAAATAAAGTTTAACATAAGCTGTTGCCTTAAACTAGCCACTCACCAGCTCAAAATTTAAATCAAATTCAATTCCTTATAAACATTTCAATCCAATATTATTTTGCCTATATACTCTGGTGGACTGATTAGGAGGCTGACCCACCGGGTACTCTCCAAATGGGAGCAGCTTATTGTTTGATTTTGTTGAATATATATATATATATATATATATATATATATATATATATATATATATATATATATATATATATATATAATTTTGAACAGGGCATATTTTCGTCAATCGATTAATGGGCATTTGACAAAATTTTTCGAAAATCACTTCATGAGTACAACCTCAATAAGGGAAATGTAAAATATGAGGGAGCATTTCATTTAATTTCTTTGAAATCGACTGAATGAATATATAGGTGCCGGCCACAGCTTACGTTCCTTCAGAACTGCATCTGAAGTCAGTGTGATTACTGCCTCGCTACAAGGTAATGTTCCAGAAGACTCAGAATACATGGGTGCATTTTCCCAGATATAGAGGAACACCAGTCCTCTGAGCAATGCATCTCGAAAAGTCTCAAGGCAAACATTGAAAATCACCACAGGCCAAACCGCAAGGGCTGCGTAAACTAAGCAGATTTCCTAGGTGCAGGCATGACACGCTTGTCATTTCATCTCATAATCTATTTATTCCCTATTCCTATTTAGTAAAAAGCCTAAGTAAGCACAATATCAAATGTACTCAGTTACTTCAAGTCCGTCACGCAGTAGCTGCGTTATCTAATCGGATTTCTCACGTGCACCACGAATTTGAATTTATCTCGTAAAAGTTCAGTGAGAACAATACTTTGAATTTAGACTTCAAAAAAAGTGTTTCATGATTTAATGGCTCACGAAAAAATGGCGGAATGTTTGGAGGAAAGGAGAAAGTTAAAGACTCTCAGCCTATGCAAAGGTGACAAAGAATCAAGAGATAAGCTCGAGACTGCTCAAAAAGCAGCTACTAAAACTCTCAGAAAACCCAAGGGACTGTTCCTGTCTCGGGGACTCCAAGATATAGAAGCCAATTGGCAAAGTGGTAATGTCTGTGTGTTCTCCGCTGATATAAGAAGACAAACAACCGGTTATAAAGGGAGAAGGGCTTACTTGAAAAGAAGGAAAACTGGCAGCGGTAAAGGAGGAAGTGAGATTTGGAAGGAGTACTTCCAGTAGTTGTTGAATAAAGGAACCCTCACAGAGGATGAGGACATGGACCATGCTGAGTACCTGGGAGAAAATACGGTTAAGGAACCGGTTGGATGTGGAGATGTCATTGGATAAAATCAAAAGGCGAAAAGTCTTGACGAACTATTTAACGAAGGGGCGAGCAATTAATGAGAGCGATACATAGGTAATCCTAAAGGTCTGGAGGGAAAATGGAACACATGCCTCATATGTCCAAACCTCAAGAAAGGCTTCACTAATGAGTGTGGAAATACAGAGGAATCTCTCTCCTCCCTGTAGCGTATACAATCCTGATGTGTATAATGCTTTATAGAATGAATCCGTACTAGGAGAGGGCCCTAGCGGATTATCAGGCAGGGTTCAGAAGAAGAAGCACGTCGGAGCAGATATTCATCCTCAAACGGATACTTGAGAAGCGGTGGGAAGTAGAACAAGATGTGTCACCCCCATTCATTGACTTCAAAGAAGCTTATGTACTCAGTTGATAGAACCATTCTTTGGAAAATAATGAAGCACCTTGGATTCCCAGGGAAACTTGACAGATTTGCAAGGGCGTGTATCAATCGCTCCCGCTGTCAGGTGTTACTGAAGATAACTGAAGTATTCTTCCATTAAGTCAGGATTGAGACAAGGTGACTGCTTATCTCCGTTGCTGTTCAACCTGGGCTAGGAGAAGGTGCTTCCAAGGTGAATGGGGCAAGGTAAACAAATTCCTCGCATATGCAGATGATGTAGCTATTGTCGGAAGCAAAAAAGAATGTATGCTGCCTCTCGCCGGATTGTTGATATCGGCAGCAAAAGAAGTAGGCTTGCAAAGAAACCAAGATAAGACGAAGTACTGGGAAGTGAGCCGTAACCTACATCTTGGCAGCAGCTTGAGCGTAGGGGGCCTATCCTTCCCAAAAGTAGAATGCTTGAAATACCTCTATCAACGACCATTTTATTGAAATCGAAGAAAGAATAACTAGTGCCAAGCGCGCTTTCTTCTCGGTTTCTTGAATCCTAACATCAAGGAAAATCGCTCGATCCCTGAAACTAAGCGTCTTTAAGTCCATTAGCCATCCTGTACTTATGTATGAGTGCGAGTACCCTGAAAATAGGGGCTCGAGCGCAAGGTTCTTAGAGGCATAATAGCCCCAAAGTAGGTGACTTAGGACTTTGGAGAAGGAAGCCTACACGAGGAGATTATATCTAAGACGAGACAGCCATTTCTCAGGCTCTAGGTTTACTAAGTGAAATTAAGACCTACACCTTAACTCACGTCTAACCTGAACCTGGTATTATTTATTTGACAGCTCTTTGCCAAAACCCAAATAACATTGTTGATAAATTAGAGCAAATATTTGATTACAAGACATAATGTGGTATGGGGTTCCAAATTGCGTTACCCATGTCGTTGAAAGAAGGTTCCCGAGCAGGACAAACTGAAACAGAAATAGCTGTTCATATAAAATTATGAGACGTCCCTTAATTGACTCGAATTCACGCGGCTTCGGGGACCGTTTCCAGTAAAATGCTGGATAGTTGCCTAAAGCCAAACGGGTCCCTCCCCACAGATGATAATCAGTTTACAGAGAGGAAGAGTCCCGGTTTATCGGGATATGCGGATGATGTGGTTAATAAAAAGACACGCTTTATATATTTCCTCATGCATCATTTCTGGTTATTTGTGAGCCCGGCGGACACAAGTCGTGAGAAATGTCCCTATATATAAAATAGAGCCAATCTTCTCAATGGATCTTCCTATACCGCGGCTCCTTCTCCTGTCTCCATGCCAACAGGCCGCTTCCCATCTCATCAATTAGCTCTGCCTTTTTTTTTTTTTTTTAATTTTTTATTAGGGATTCATATTGTCCTAAATAAAGAATATCACGGCTCTCTCTTTCTATTCATGGATTGAATTCATTATCTCAATGGCATTTCTCGGTTGCTCCTGTCTCATTTAGATTATTGGAAAAGAAAAAAATTAAAAGAAACTTTTAACGACAACCTTTTAGCCAAATGGCTAGTTTATTAATATTCCTAACTCAGAAAATTTTTAAACAAATGCCTAATGATCACCCTGCTTATCCTGTAGACAGCTACAATACCAAAATATTAACAAGAATACAAACAGAACCCCCACCCCTCCTCCAAAAAGAATGTGTAAAAACTAAACATTTATAACACCTCAGCTTATTTGTCCTGTGCATTTCTCTTGATGATAATATATAAAAATAATAATAACAAAAAAGACCTTTTGTCTAATAAGGGTTTCTGATCTTCTACCTGACCCCCCCCCCCCCAATACGCCACGATAGTTTGCACCAGCAGAGATGAATACCCACAACAAATAAAATTAATAATATAAATTAAATTATAATAGAATAATTTTTAAACTAAAATCTTTACAAAAAGTGAATATGTAACTAGAACAACTAAAAGTAGAACCAACAAATAAAATACAAATAAAAAAAAAATAACTAAAGGAAAAGGTTTCTCAAAACGGAAAAGTTCAATGAGAACAATATTTGGCATTTAAGCTTCAAATGATGTACTTTATAATATAACAACTTATTTGTAAATATGAAATGAGTAGGAGTGGGGGTGAGAATTGACTGGAAAGTGGTTTTCTTTAGGTTAATTGTTTATTTTTTGTATGATACACGGTTATTCTTGGGCAAAAAAGAAAAGTAAGAGGTCGCCATAGTTAACAGAAAGCTATGGTTGGTTATTAACTAAATATCCTTAGTAAATAAAATCCTTAAACTCATTAAATAAAGCCCTTACTTCCACCCTGGCTATAAAAGGGTGGTAACCTTTAGATAACCCGCCTTATTAGCCGTAGTAGCACAAAGTGGACATTAATAAATAACATAATTAAATAAATATGAGTTATTTATTAACGTCCACTTCGGGTTATCGAGGCTAAATGGGGCAGGTTATTTACAGGTTACTACCCTTTTATCGACAGGGTGGGACTTATTATTCTATAGGCTTATAATAGCCTTCTAATGAATGCACATTCACACTAATTATTCAGTCTAAATATTTCCCGAGCATAGCTACCTCAGTAATGGCACTTAATATTGATGAAGGCACCTAAGATTTTTGAACAATGCAGACGGATTGATTAATGAAAAACCATCATTTTTTTATTATTATTTTCAAGACTAAAAGATTCTATAAGTTCACTTTAGTTACTAGATATTCAGGTAAAAACCGAAAACAATGGGATGGGGAAATGTAAAAATATTGTTCATAGTAAAGTCTTATACCGTCATCATTCAGCCTCTAATGATTTCCCAAGCGAAGCCTCCAGGCTAGTTTTGTATTAAATAATGTGTATGAAATTAATGAACTAACCTAATAAAATGAATGTTACTACAATGATGACAAGACCAAAACTTTATTTATTAACAGCTGATTGCACATAATCTCACCAAAAAGGATAAAAATTCTTTATTACAAAGAGATCCTATAACATAATATTCCTGTGAATGATCTAACGTATTTTTTTAAATTTATATTTATGAGACATCACCTACATCGGGGTCCCTAGGCATTAATAAATAAAAATACTTTTATATGTTTTAGAAGGAGAAGGCAGTGACAAGAGTTGGGAAGGTTCCAGTTTAGACCGACTAAGCTTAATAGTGGAAAGTATTTCAAGGCCACCAACTTAACATAGGAGGCAAATGCATGGAAGACTAGTGTCAGCAAATCTCCAACAGCAGGAACTCTGAACCGCCAGAATAATATCAACACGAAAATCATAAAATTATATGTGTTGTATTTTCCACAGTACTAATGTAAATACAAAAAAAAAAACAAATATTACATTTATAAAAAAGACAAGTTTCAAAACGAAAAAATATCCAGTGACACATTTTACAACTATTGAATTATTGGCTGACTGGTGGAGGTCAAAAATCAGAGGTTGTTCAAAAACCCCAAGAGGTAGAGCCATGTGAGAAGAGTGCAGCTATTCAGCACTGAAGATGAGCCTAGAGCTTCGAAAGAACTCTCAATATATAAAAGTAATAATAAGTGGAGGATTTGTCCTTCTTTGAACAACCTCTCTTTATTATTATTGTTTTCAAATTAGAATGAGACTTATTACAATTGAGTAACATGAAATTAATGATAAAAAAGTAAGCATAAAGATTGTTAAGGTTAATATAATATAAGTTTAAATTGTCATACATAAAAAAAAAGTCAAAGAAAATTTTTTTCATTCAATAATCAAATGGTTTCTGCCACATTTTCTAAATTAAATTAATTTTCTTAATTAAATGCCACAAAATAGCATCACAATAATAATACATAATTATTCTCATTCGCGTTCGATTAGGGAAATTTATTTTCCATTCGTAAATCGTTTAAAGTTAATCTTCTTCAACATTCAAAATATTTAAGATTTGTTTACCGGGAGTCATTAATGAACTCACATTTGCCCAACATGTTCTGTGCTATCAAATAATCACCACTCCGGTAGGGTTAGAGGCGCCGAGAGCGATTGTAGTAAAGAGGAAGTGGTCCCTGAAGAGGTGGAATTTAGGCCGCGAAACGTATAGCGCAAATATGAATTAATGGTACGAACAATGAGGTCACCTAATAATCCTTCCTATAACTATCTAAATAATTTAAAATTATTTGAAAATTTGAATGAAATTTGGTTTGAAAACATTATTTGTTAATATTAAAAATAGATAATTTAGCAACGTGTTTCATGGACTGGTAAGGTCCATTAAAATTTAATTAAGAGTCGGTACATCGAAAAAGATGGATAGTTGCTAATAATGAAAAATATACAAATGTACATAAACTTATGATAAATACTGTTCAATATATGTTTAACTTTTATATTGAAGTAGAACCATCAGAAAAAAAAAATTAAACAATACATTTTTCAATCTAAAACGTTACTGTTAATCTAAACATTATACATCACAAGTTCCTAATAAAAAAAAAACTATGTGCAATCAATATTATATAATTAGCTTAGGTATGAATGTATTATAAGACAATAATATTACATAAAAATATAATTATTTATTATTGAAAGCAAATGTATTTATTTAATTAGGTGCACAGCCTCAATTAGCCAATGTGTCTGTGATTTGGCAAATACTCTTGTTTTATGTATTTCAATGTAAATTTTTGTCTCATATTTGATTCCATTTCAGAGACATTTCCAACAAAAAAAAAAAAAATATTTCCATCTAGATTTTAATATATACAAATAAATAGTGAAACGTGACTTTTATACCTTATTTGTGGTTCCATAAAGACTACAACGTAGCACGAAACGCCATGAAATACCCCATATTCCAGACACACAGGTTGATTTTAAAATATTTAATATCTTAGCAACTACACAAAAGTAGACCATTATTGTTTTTCATTTGAAGTTCAATAGAGTTGATCCAAAACTTTTTTTCTTTTTTCTGAAACGTCGACCAAATTTTAATTAATACTAAAGAATCTGAAGGCTGGAATATTATTCATTTCATAAAATTACTAACATCAAGAATTTACAGAATGGCAGCAGCCCAATGCCATCTGAAGTGTAAGCCTTCTTTTAAACAAATAATATATATATATATATATATAGAGAGAGAGAGAGAGAGAGATTTATAAAAGAAAGGTTACACTGCAGATGGCATTGAGTTGCTTTTCTGTAAATTCGTAATTTATGAAATATAGACATATATCCTTTTAAACTCAAGAATAACCTCTAAAACAAATAAGAGAAAATATAAAAACATTTCCCTAAGTGTCAGTAACTTTTGAAGAAACATTACATGGGCTACACAAATTATTCTTGCATCACGGAATCGTTCACTTGCTAAACGAAAAGACTATAGCTCGTGAAATACTGAACTGCAATGTAATTAATACAGCAGACATTGCAATGTTTATACTTGTCCAGTTGAGTGCAGTAGTTACATACGTTATTCCATAATTAAAGAACATTTTCAAAAGTAAAAATTATATTATTTCAGCATGCGTATTATATTGCTTAACAATGGAGATAAGACAATTATCAGAAAATGATATTTTTAGTATTGGCTCTTAGTTATATGAATAAGTATTTATTTGTAAAATATTTTTTATATTTAAGTACTCTGTAAATGTGTTATATACGTATAAATTACTTTAAAAAAAAATAAACCATATACTATAAAAGCTTAATTATACTTTCTTCCTTTGATTGACACCTTTTAACTTAATTACAACAAAAACAATTCCCACATGTTGGAATGACACATTGGCAAGCAGATTTTCCTCAAGGGAAATCAGCTATTGAGGTCGCACTCATGACGCAATTTTCGAAAAATTTCTTCAAATGTCCATCGATCCTACCCAGGAGATGACGAAAATGAGATCCGTTCAAAACTCTATATATATATATATATATATATATATATATATATATATATATATATATATATATACAAGAGAAGTACAACACAAAACCTTATTTCCGTTAAGCGGAATCAGCTTAAAAATGTAATCGAATGGGACTAATAATTTTAATAATGCAGCCTTCATGTTGAACGGGATAATAACCTTATATTTAAAATAATTAAGTTATATATAGAGTCAGAGATAGACAGCAGGTGTGGAATGAAACAGATTTGGAAGAAAATCACACCTGCTTTAATAAGCTTATCTCGTTGGACAACTTGCCAATTCTTAGAATGGATTTTATAACATTGAACAGAGGACCATTTGCGGATGGGGTGGATTAATCGAAAATTCGAAATATCTCCGTTATTCTGAATCGGAATGAAGACTTGTATACAACCAATATTGGTGTGCATTTAATTTTCTATAAATATTGCTCAATGCATATTAGCAAATTTCCCTTAAGGGAAATCAGCTATTGAGGTTGTACTCATGACGGAATTTTCGAAATTTTTCTTCAAATGTCCATCGATCCTACCTAGTAGATGACGAAAATGAGGTCCGTTCAAAACTGTATATATATATATATATATATATATATATATATATATATGTATATAGTTATTTATTTATATTCTGTTAACGCTCTAGCGATTGCATTTTTGTTTGATCGTTACCAAACTCGATATTAATCGTTTTATGTTAAAAGAAAGATCAAGTTCGTTAATGGCTGAAATCGGACCACGGGGAGGGGGGGGGGTGTAGAGGGGAGGATTTTCAAAAATTCGAAATATCTCTGTTACTATTCGTCGGATCGAAAAATTATACAGAATCAATCTTATTAAAAATTAAATTTACTATAAATATTGTTATATACATTTATTTTCTATCTTGAATATTAACCAAGATATTTGCATTTTTCAGTTTTCAGCAAACCGCCACTTCTACTCAAGTTACGTAAACAATACTCTGCTACATAATAAATCACATTATTGGAAGTTTAAATACCAAAAATTGTATTCAAGAGACTTTTATTATACGAGAAACATGCAAATATGCCCTGGTGACTCCCCCCCCCATCTTAATGTTTTGGACTACTAAAATTTTATTGATTGAGATAACAATTATTCTGACTCATTATAAATTACACTAATAGATATAGTAAATAGTTCTCAATAAAATTAATTTGTTATATTCTGATATATTTCTGTAATTGTTTTTCTTTCCGGTGTGACGCAGGCCGACCCGTTTGTTTACATTTCTAACCTAACGCTTCCTGTCGGCAGGTTATTGAAATTGGATGAAACATTTATTTCCGTTTGCATTTATTCACGGTGTTGTTGTGTTAGCAGTATGTATATTTATCTATTACTAAACTTCACGAGGGAAATCTGCTTAGTTTACGCAGCCCCTGTGTGACGGACTTTTTTAGTTTTCAGCATTCAGCAAACCTCCACTTATACATAAACTCTTTGATATCATGAGCCACTTCGTTCGAAGCTCAAATACCAAATACCATTTTGTATAAAGTATAAGAGAGCTATTCGTATTCTCTGCCTACAGTCTACTCATCGATTTTTACATAGACATAGATAATTTGAGGTTAGATGAGATCACAAGTCTGTTATATCATGAAACGTCTTATATCAACCATAAATACCAAATATTGTTTTCAATTGACCTTTATTACGTGAAATACATGCAAATAGTGTGATGACGTCTCCATTTAGGATGGTATTGACCAACCACTTTTACTAATTATATTTTGATTTGTTTTTAATAAAGATTATATGGCGAGATGAAATCGGTGTGTCATTCCAACATGTGGATTAGATAGCCCCTGCGTGGCGGACATTTAATATTATGGGAGCTTCATTGTTTCCCGCAAATTATAAAGACAGAATAAGGTACTTAATTTTTTATTTATTTCTACAGGAGCACTCGCAGCCAAAGTTTAACAATTCTAAATAAGAACTAAATTATAGGGGGAAAACTGAACCAAAAAATAAACATTAGACTATTAATTAAAGCAACAATTTGAAATGGTTTTAATGCAAAATTTGTGCTATATCTATATACTAGTACATGTATATTATTTAAAATACATATAACGCGTACGTGAAATGTGGAGTTTGGTAAGTATTCAATGTTCCGTATCAAACACAAGACTCCAAGTTATGTTATTTTCATACAACACGCATTAAACGAAATTTAATTTGTTATTATTAATAATAACTCTGATTAGTCTGAGTTATGGATTGGATTCCTGCATGAAAAAAAGAAATTAACTGACAGATTAACTAAATATCACAGTCCCACCATAGAGAATGAGTTATAGAAAACACATCCAGATTAGCCTTGATAGCTTAAAGTAGACATTATTTTATATTAGAATTATATGTATATATATATATATATATATATATAATTATTTTATTATTATATAATAATTTGACAATTATTGAATACAGATCTACTTGTTAATTTATTAAAATCAGCTAAAAAATTGAAGTTTATAAAAATATATTTTCATTTTAATCAAATTTAATATGTATGTAAAAAAATTTCATAAGAAGTAGAAAGAAATCTGATAACTTCAAGGGGCTCAGGTTAGCCATGTGAGTTAGTGTTGGCTTTAATCTCACAAGGTAAATCTAGAGTTCGATTCTCGCCTGAGCAAAGAGGAATTTATTTAGTGACGAACTCATTAAATAAAATCCTTAGTCCCACCCTGGCTAAGAAAAGGGTGGTAACCTGTAGATAACCCGTCCCGATTAGCCATAGTAGCATAAAGTGGACGTTAATAATAATAAACAAACAAACACATCATTGTCACTTGAAATTTGTTCCAGAATCTGAATAACTAAGGGATGTGTGTAGTGGATGTTTTTGAAGGAAAGTAAACAACTTAATGAATCAGAGTATATAGTAATGTCATGTGTTGCAGTCTGTATGATTGACAGCCCCAAGAGTATAGGTATAGCATGCAATTCAGGGCTGTATATACTGCTAGTATACATAATGGTGAATATCTCCATCGGTTCACAAATCAGATGTGAGTTCGTTGCCTGTTCAATATGACACTTGATGAAGAGAATGATGGTTGAGCAGGAAGCAGGAGACTAAGTAGCTAAGACCTAGAGGGCGCTGGAGGAGACATGGCTACGCCAGGAAGCAGCTGCCCGCCACTCCCCCGTCTATAGACAAATAGCATCCTCTCTTCCCTCAGATTTGGATTATACTAAATCCCGGACATACTCCCCCATATAAAGTCCACGCCGGGGCTGCGTAAAGTAAGCAGATTTCCCCGAGTTTTACAATAGATAAATCTACATACTGGTAAACACTTAACACTAACGTGAATATTAAATGAATACATACAAACGGTAATGAATTATATTTCAGTAAATTATAACCTCCCGACGAAAAGCGTCTGAAATGTAAACTAACAGGTCTGCAAACCCCTGAGAGCTAAACATCTGTGTCAGAATTATTCTTCACCGGAAACACAATTATTGAAATATATCTGAATATAACATATTAATTTTATCGAAAACTACTTACTATATCTAGTATTGTAATTAATAATGAATCAGAACAATTTTTTATCTCGATCACTCAAATTTTAGTAGTCCAAGAACTTAAAACTAGAAGGGGGGGGGGATTTGAATAGAACATATTTGCATGTACCTCGTATAAAAAAGGTTTCTTGAAAACAATATTTGGTACTTAGGCTTCAAATAAAGTGACTTATTATTTATGTGACATGAGTAGAAGTGGGGGTTTGCTGGGGGCTGAAAACTGAGAAAAGCAAATATCTCGGTTAATATTCAAGATAAAGGATAAATGTATGTAACAATATTTATAGTACATTTAATTTGCAATAAGATTGGTCTTATACAACGATTTTTTCGCGAAATTTCACGATAACTTTTCGTTTCACATGTCATAGACACCATAACTGCATTTTGTTTCTTTGGTGTGTTTGTTACCTTTTCACGCATAAACGGCTAAACCGAATTTTATGAAACTTGGTATGTATATTACAACTAGCCCAACTTAAACTTTAGGCTATATTAATATTCTCTAAGACAAACAGGAGTGGGGGTTATAAGGGAGGCCTGAAATTAAAAATAGCGATATTTCGTTTCCTATTGCTTTTTCAGCAAATATGCCCAGAACAAAAGTTGTTTATTTTGTTATTTAGAGTAACTTTTGTTATATGCACTTTTGCCGTATACGGAAGTATAAATGAGTTATACGCTAAAAACTATAGCGGGAGTCCACAATTTCATTTGGTACAAAAGACTCAACCGAACTAAACCAAACTCGGTATGTGAATTAGTACTAACGACTTCCTAATAATAAGCCATACTAACATTTCCAGGGACGGGCAGGAGTGGGGGTTATAAGGGAGGCCTGAAATTAAAAATAGCGATATTTCGTTTCCTATTGCTTTTTCAGCAAATATGCACATAACAAAAGTTGTTTATTTTGTTATTTAGAGAAACTTTTGTTATATACACTATCGTCGTATACCGAAGTATAAAGGCGGCATACGCTAAAAATTATAGCGGGAGAGAACAATTTTATTTGGCACAAAAGACTCAACCGAACTAAATAAAACACTCAGTATGTGTATTAGCACTAACGCCTTCCTTATAATAAGCCATACTAACATTTCTAGGGACGGGCAGGAGTGGGGGTTATAAGGGAGACCTGAAATTAATAATAATGATTTCCTATTGGGGTTTCGGCAAATATGCACATAACAAAAGTTGTTTATTTTGTTATTTAGAGAAATTTGCTCAACACTTCTTTTCAATATGAACTACCCGGTACCTCACCTGAAAAAATGAATTCAAATGTACGCCAATATTTTCTCCTTAATAATTCAAATCTATGCATAATGCACAGGAGACGGGAACTATGACAATATGCAGGACAGTGAAGTCTTACATAAAAAAATAATTTTATTATTAACAAATGCCAACAACGGGTATTAACCCTAAACACTGGAACGGGTAAATGTCAAAATATTGTGCAAAGTAAAGCCTTGCCAAAAATATACCATTACCATTCAGCCTCAAATGAATTCCCGAGCGAAGCCGGGTATCTGAGCTAGTATATATATATATATAAAATTTTAACCTCTGTCTTTACATTGATTTTTTCCACGAAATTTCACAACGTTTCGTTTCACATGACATAGACACCATAACTGCATTTTGTTTCTTTGGTGTCTGTTTGTTTGTTACCTTTTCACGCTTTTATTTTATGTATTTTATGAAGCTTGATATTTATATTACTACTAACCCAACTTAGACTTTAGGCTATGTTAATATTCTCTGAGACGAACAGGAGTGGGGGTTATAAGGAAGGACTAAAATTAAAAATAGCGATATTTCGTTCAGCATTGATTTCTCGGTAAATATGCACATGACAAAAGTTGCTTATTTTGTTACGTACACTTTGTACTCAAAGCTTGTGTTTATTGCAATGTTTGTTTAATCGTTACGAAACTCGATATATAAGTGTTTTATGTAAAAAGAAAGATCAAATTCGTTAACGGCTGAAATCAGAGGGGGGTTTGGAGGGGAGGAATATCGAAATATCTCCGTTATTATGCGTCGGACCGAAAAATTGTATAGAACTTAATGCAAATGTAATGTTCTATAATTGTTGTTAGGTAGCCTTTTTTTCATTATCTTTAATATTAACCAAGATATTTGCGTTTTTTAGTTTTCAGCCTTTAGTAAACCCCCACTCCTACTCATGCCATATCAACAATAAGCTGTTATATTATGAAGCACTTGATTTGAAGCCTAAATAACGAATATTGTTCTCATTGAACTTTTAAATGAGATAAATGCAAATACGTGATGCAAGTGGGAAATCTGTTTAGTTGACACAGCCCCTTCCTTCCTGACGTACATCTTACTTAGGTAGAGAATATGTGGCAAGATTTGATTAACAGGGAGTCTTACCTCCGCATAGGAAATCTGCTTAGTTTACGTAGTCCCTGCGTGAAGGACTACGTTTGATCGTAACGGAATTACTCCTTTAGAATTGAAAGGTAGTGGGCTGTCTGGGACAACGCGAACGCAGTCCCAACTATCAAAAATTGCGCGCCCGAAATGCCCACTTTGGGAGCATTCACAGGGGTCAACTCTCGGAGGGTCTCGCCCTGAGGGAACCGCCTTCCTGATCACGGTAACCCCCGCGCCAGGTTAGTATGATGAAGATCCGCCAGGGGCACTATACTCCATTCCCGCAAATCAATTCCGCACAGCGAGAGCCAACTTATTTTATAAGCATTTATACTCTATTATCTACGTTCTCATCGATATCTATAGTTTAAAACTGTCATAAAACTACGGAATTGTCGCTTTAGTTCAACCAGTCGGGAGGCTCGAGCCTAAGTAATTTCACAAGTTAAATAAGCTCTACTGATGGTACTTTTTTTCAAATATTTGTGTTATCTTCTGGCCAGCTGTTTTAAAATTACACTGGGGAACAAAAAATAATTTTTTTGTCTCAGAAAGAAAAATATGTGATTCTGATAGTATTTTTTTCTCCTGAATTCAAATATGAAAGCGGGTTTTCCCCATCACGCAAGGTTTCCGAGAGAAAGGCATTTGTAATTTCAAACACTTAATATTTTCTACGTTTACAACTACACAATATTCAAAGATTCTGACTCACCTAGAAAGTAAGAAATGACGATTTTCTCTTATATTTCGCCTGTAGAGCATCCCTCTTGATGGTCCAACAGTAATCGGCCAGCATATTAGGATTCCATTTGCCTTGGTATCTCTTCTCCATAGCTGAAATCTCCTGATGAAAGTTTTCTCCGTGCTCATCGCTCACATCGTCAAGATTTTCGGGGAAGAAGTATAGGTGCGAGTCCAGGAAGTGTACTTTTAAGGACATATTACAACCCAAATTTTTATAAGATGTTATAAGGTCGTTGACAATATCACGGTAATTTTCCGCCTTTCGGTTTCCCAAAAAACTGTGGGTAACATTTTTGAGTGCTTGCCAAGCTGTTTTCTCCAGTGGATTCAATAGTTCCTCAAACTTTTCATCCTGCATTAATAATCGTATATGTGGACCCACAAATATTCCTTCTTTAATTTTTCCACCACTTATTTTAGGAAACTTCTGTTTTAAGTACATGAAACCAGGACTATTGTCCATGGCTTTGACGAAATTCTTCATTAATCCTAGTTTGATATGTAATGGAGGTAGATAACACATTTTTAGGATTACACAATGCCTCATGTTTCACATTTTTCTGTCCAGGAATGAATGATTCGCGTTTAGGCCATTCTTTCCTAATGTAATGGTTTTTTCTGTCTCTACTGTCCCAGTGACACAAGAAACAACAATACTTTGTATAACCAAGTTGCAGACCAAGAATAAGTGCAATTACCTTCAAATCACCACAAATATTCCATTCATACACTGCATATTGTAGTTTTTCCAATATAAATTTGAAGTTTTCATATTATTCTTTCATGCTAGCAGAGTGACCCACAGGTACTGATGGGAATTTATTGCCATTATGCAGAAGCACTGCTTTTAAACTAACTTTAGAGGAATCAATAAACAAGCGCCATTCTGTTGGGTTATGCACTATACCAAATGTCTCCATAAGAGAAGAAATGTCCTTACAAAACACTAAGCCATTTTCTTCAGAAAAAATAGTCTTTAAACTGAGAATGACGATTACGATAAATACATATCTTTGTATTCTTTTGAAGTAAATTCCATCCTTTTAGCCGGGAACCGAGCAGTTCAGACTGTATTTTGGATAACTTTAAATCTCGTATGAGATTGTTAAGATCTTCTTGGGTCAATAAATGAGGCTCAGATGAAGAGCTTTCTTCAAAATTTGTATCACCAAAATCTGTTTCTTTTTCTTCCTTATTTCCATCAGAATATGAGCTCTCTTCATCTAACGTCACGTGTTCTGGAGGCTTTGGTATGGGCAATTCTTCGCAGTGTGGAACTGGTCTCATTGCAGATCGCAAGTTAGGGTACACCACTATATGTTTTGATTTTGACGTAATCCCTTTAATATTTGTTAAACAAAAATAACAGTCAGAGGGAGTGATCTTGGGGTTCCCTCCAAATCATAGGGATAGCAAATGACATGTGGCGTATGCCATTCTTCCATGCAGCGAGAAGCCTAGAACACGATTAACAACAGATATGTGGGGCCCAGGTCCTAGTTTGGTCCCCCACTTTACATCCAAAATAAAGTTCATAACACTTTTTCACTAATGGAGTAAGGTTTCGCCTTTGGGACTTGAGCGTCACTTCACCACATGTATAACAAAAGTTGTTAGGATGATTTAAACAAACTCTAGGCATTTTGTAACTAACGACTTATATACTGTATAAATTTGTAAATATGAAATACACAATAAGTCAGACACACAAAGCACTCACAATGATGTGATTACTGCTTCACTGCTAACTCACAACTGGCATCATTCTGATGAATGCCTGCCACTGTGCTACAGTAGATCATGTTTGTGCTTGTCTATACATGCTTGAACCTGCACAACAGTACCATTTGAGTTAGATCATTTGGTTACATCATATCTATGATGATCTAAGAGCTTTTATTTTGCAATGGACGAAAAAAAATTAATAAATAAAATAGACATAGAAATTTAAAAAAAAAATGTGGGTGATGGATAAATTCCGAATACATATTTGAAAACAGGATAAAAAACTGCATTAAGTACAACTATTGGTACTCGTGAGACAAAAATCATGTTGACCAGTGTTATTAGAATTCTTGCTTTCATTTATGTACATTTCTTCTATAAAATATTATTTTGGATATGAAGCAGAAAATACATGTTAATGAGATCTTCATAATAGTTTTACTTTATTTGTTAAAACCTTACCTATTTTTATACCTTACGATATATAAAACAGAATTATTAAAACATATTTTAATCAAAACTCTTCAATTTCTATTAATCATGTTATTTTAAATAAAAGCAGAATAAAGTTAATAATTTCATAGTTTATTAATTATCCTCACCACAATGTGTAAAAAAAAAGTCTTTAATTTTTATTTATTTTTTTAATGTACTAACACCCACTTAAATTTATTTATTTATTAACGTCCATTTTTTGCAATTAAGGCTAATTGAAGGGGGTTATCTACAGGTTACCACCCTTTTCTAGGCAGGACAGGACTGAGGGTTTAATTTAATGAATTCCATCACTAAATAAATTCCTTTGCCTAGGCAAGAATCAAACTTTCCACTCTAGGTTTACCATGTGAGATAAAGATCAACACTTTAACTTCACAGGTAAACTGAGCACCTTGTCCACTTAAAGCTACAATGGCTAATTGGGGTGGGTTATCGACAGGTTGCCACATCTTTCTAGCCAGAGTGGGAACAAAAACTTTATTAAGTGAGACAATAACTAAATGAATCCTTATTGCCCGCATCAAACACAATACTCCAAAGTTATGTTATTTTCATACATCAAGCATTAAACATTTAATTCATTATTAATAATAACTCTGATTAGTCTGAGTTATGGATTGGATTCCTGCATGAAAAAAAGAAATTAACTGACAGATTAACTAAATATCACAGTCCCACCATAGAGAATGAGTTATAGAAAACACATCCAGATTAGCCTTGATAGCTTAAAGTAGACATTATTTTATATTAGAATTATATATATATATATATATATATATATATATATATGTATATAATTATTTATATAATAATTTGACAATTATTGAATACAGATCTACTTGTTAATTTATTAAAATCTGGTAAAAAATTGAAGTTTATAAAAATATATTTTCATTTTAATCACATTTAATATATATGTAAAAAAAATACATAAAAAGTAGAATGAAACTTCAAGGGGCTCAGGTTAGCCATGTGAGTTAAAGTGCTGGCTTTAATCTCACATGGTAAACCTAGAGTGGCGAGTTCGATTCTCGCCTGAGCAAAGAGGAATTTATTTAGTGACAAACTCATTAAATAAAATCCATAGTCCCACCCTGGCTAGAAAAGGGTGGTAATCTGTAGACAGCCCGTCCCAATTAGCCATAGTGGTATAAAGTGGACGTTAATGAATAAATAAATGATAACTTCAAAAAGAATAACTGTATTAAATTAACATAACATAACTGCATTTAATTAGAAGCAGGCTTATATTTATATGATTTATAGTACTTCAAACTAGAAAACAAATTTTTCAAGCCATTTATCTGTCATGATAATTCATAATCTTCAAATGCACTATCCCTAAAGAGGAGAATGTTCGTTTGCAGACGGTGCCTTGCCATTCAGGAATTATCCAATACTTGTGAAAACATTTAAATGAATATGTCTACATATTTTTTATTGGCTCCTCCATATGATCTAGCATTAATCCAACTTATTTTGAATCGATCAAAGAACTATATACAATTGGATACTTTTATTCAATCAAAAGGTGAGTGTATTTTTTATGCTTACAACAAACGAAAATTGTACAAGAAATTTGTTTTTTTTTTTTTTTAAATTCCAACAGTTTTATAATATTATATCAATTAATTTCTTTATATATTATTAAATAGCCTTTATTCTTGTATAATTCATTTGCCAAAAATACATTTTATAAAATCTATAAAGTTACTAATTGTATATAATAAATTATTTTTGTTAACAGTCTTAATACCACACTAACTATATAACATACATTTTTAATTTATTGACATGCTTTGTTATTAGCCTTAAATTTATTAAAGGACGACATGCTTTAAAAATGAAACTACCTTCAGAAATGAAGTTCTTCAATTTATTTTTAAACAAAGAATAGTTTTTAATAGACTTAACACATTCAGCCAGAATGATAAAGAGTCTTACTTCTGAAAATGATACTCTTTTCTCATAATATTTATTTTTTTGGTTGGGGATTTGAAGCATATTCTTGTATCTTATTTTATGATTATGCATTATACTACTTTAGGTAATGGAAGGATTTAAGGGAAAAACAAAGAATGGAGGTCATTGAAGCTGTAATATTTTGAATATGTGTGCATTTGTAGGAGATATTTTTTGTTTATCTGTTTTATAATTAATGCTATTGGGATTCATGCTGATGTATGATCCGAAATGAGACAGTGCGGCGATTCTTTTTGAATTTCGAATATAGGGCTGTTGTCAAAATATAAAGGTGGTGATTTGTAATGATGTTTTTTTTGTTGTTGTGTATTATTAAAAAAAAAATAAGTTACATTATTTCCACATATTTCTTATACAATTTTCATTGATTGGAGCTCTGAAGAAGGATAGCAAAGGTGTTTGTTCATTGTAAGCATAAGAATTACACTTATATGTTGACTGATTGAGGGCTTCCGTGGCCAACAGCAAACTATCCCCTACATCATTTCAAACCAGTGACTAACAAGCTGCCTGCAGATAACATAAGTAATATTTTCACATTCTAAATTTTAAAAAAATTAATATTTTTTTAATTAAAAAAAATATAAGAAGACATCCTTCTAAAACACCTCTTAAAGAATAACAGAGATATACAAATGTGTGTTCAAGGCAATCTGAATTCTAAGATATGGAGAAAACAATTAATATGACATCATAATCACAAACTGTAAATGATACAGAATATTTAACTTTAATCCAATAAGATTTGGCGATTCCTTTTCAATCAGTAAATAACAGTAGTTTTCATCATAAATACTAAATTATTTGACTATTAAACCTTATGACAAAAGTTCTTTTTCAAAGCGCTTACTCTTGTCAACAATTTGTAAAGCCTGAAGATTCATGGGAATGAATGAGTTATGGTCTGCCCTTACCTTCAGCACAGACAAAAAGAAAACCAGGAAGAAGTACTCGACACAGAAGAGACCATTTAAAATATTTAAGATCCATCTAGACACATAAAAATATAACCACAAGAGGTTACAAGAACATATAGACTGACTAATGACAGATGTGGTCTACTATACACAAAATACATCTTTTATATATTTCTTTTGTGTCAAAAAAGCATACTCCAAAGTTGGTTCCTTAATCTTTGCTTCACATTAACAGGTGATACACATTACCTAAAAAAACATGTCACACAGGGGCTGCATAAACTAAGCAGAATAACAAACATAAATTATATAAAATTGTTTCATCTGGCTCACAGTAGATGAGATATTTGAAACAATTATTCCCCCCTCTTATCAACCAAGGCTGTTTTCAGTTATTACCTAATACCATATAATCTTTAGTTTTCCATGAAAAAGTTAAATAACTAGTGAGGTGTAGAAAATAAAATGGAAAATACATTTAAAGTTTAGAAGTGACATTACATCAAAAATAACTGCATGCATCTGGCACAGTAAATGCTCAATGGAACAATTTGGAATTTAAGCTTCTAAAAAACTGGTTCATTATATAATACATTATTGCAAATATGACACGAATAGGACTGGGACTTTACTGAACGTTGAAAACTAAACAAAAATGTAAATATCTCAGTAAATATTCAAGATAGAGAAACAATGTATATAACAATCCTCGGATTTTGGTCCCAATGTCAGGCTGCACTTGCATCCAAATTCAAAAGCAGACTGCGCTTGTTTGAAACATCAAAGATAGACTGGGCTGGTTTTTAAGCTCAAAGCCAGGCTGGGCATATTCCAAGCTCAAAGCCAGGTTGGGCATATTCCAAGGTCAAAGCCAGGCTGGGCATATTCCAAGCTCAAAGCCAGGTTGGGCATATTCCAAGGTCAAAGCCAGGTTGGGCATATTCCAAGCTCAAAGCCAGGCTGGGCATATTCCAAGGTCAAAGCCAGGTTGGGCATATTCCAAGGTCAAAGCCAGGCTGGGCATATTCCAAGGTCAAAGCCAGGTTGGGCATATTCCAAGGTCAAAGCCAGGCTGGGCATATTCCAAGCTCAAAGCCAGGTTGGGCATATTCCAAGGTCAAAGCCAGGCTGGGCATATTCCAAGCTCAAAGCCAGGCT
The DNA here is from genome assembly GCA_019009955.1 of Riptortus pedestris. Classification (NCBI taxonomy): domain Eukaryota; kingdom Metazoa; phylum Arthropoda; class Insecta; order Hemiptera; family Alydidae; genus Riptortus; species Riptortus pedestris. The sequence continues at coordinate 21,541,399 of CM032231.1, forward strand.
GGGCATGCTCCAAGATCAAAGACAGACTGCTTGTTTTTAAGCTCATAGCCCGGTTGGGCATACTCAATGATCAAAGTCAGGTTGGGCTTGTTACCAAATTCAAAGCCAAACTGGGTGATTTTCCAAAATGAAAGCCAGGTTGGGCTTTTTTTCTAACCTCATTTCTACATTAACCCTACCAACAATTTGCTAAACTTATCTTTCTGAATTTTATACAACTAGATAAATTAAAAATTCCAATGTCTTCTTAAGTGGAGGTATTCGGGTAAGACAGGATGAAATAATGCTTGTTTAGTAGCTGACTACGGCTACGATCATAGTTACTAGTAACAGGGACAGTGGAACATCATCATTAGACGGCACCAGCAGACGAAGCTTGTATGTAAATAATAAGATAATGGTAAGGCTTCAAAAGAACTGTGAGTTAAATATGCTCCCAGCAAAGGGTATGTAGTAAACATGCTTTGTATCACTTCCTTCATATATAAATAGTCACACTGCAGACTTATACCAAATCCATCAGTTACTCTTGGTTTTGCTGGAAAAGTACTAATAACTAACAAGTACATCTGTTAAGGAAACAACAAATAAAAATTGTTGTCATCAATAAATATATTTTGTATATCAAATTGAGTGGCATACTACTACCAGCCCATGCGTAAAAGCTGATTAGAGTTACTAAAGTAAAGTGGTTTATGTTAGTTAAGATCAAATAACAAGTCAATTTATAGATGATGTTGACAATAATAAATATGAAAGGTCAATTAATTATTTTAATATGTATGTTAAAGATTTGAAGTAATCCTAATCCAATATATACATTTGTATTTGAACACGAGGAATTGAGAGAAAAATCAATTAATCAATTTTTCATTCGGGTGGGCTACAATACTTTACAAGGTGCCAACCAATAAAAAATGACACCATAAACCATTAATTATTTGAGTATGCCAGAGAAGAGAATTTACTAAACAAAGAATTACAATTAATACAAATAGTTTTTGGTCTACGCCAGTCTTTCTCATAGTGTTAAGAACAAAACCATATAATGATCAGGTGTGAGAGCCTTACTAGTTCTTCAAGAAAAAGAGTTGAGTATTCAAAAAAAGCCAAAACAAGAAATGGGTAAAGTAATGAGTAGAGTGAACCATTACAAATAAATAATTAATTTGATTATGTATTATGTACTATCATATGAATTAAGTTTTATGAATATAAGAAAGTTTATAATAATATTAAAGGGATAGTCTAAGGCACTTGCCATGCTTTTCGATTTTTGGTAGACCGCTGCTGAGCTAATATTGCATTTTTGAAAATTCATTAACTTCAAATGCGTATTGGGTGATGTCTAACTGCAGTGAGGTGTAGAAGAAAAAAAAATCCAAAATGACTTTAGTCTTTTTATACTTATAGATGGAACCAAAATTAAGACAAACTAAAATAAAATGAAGTACTTGCATTATATAATATAATGTTATTTAATAATGTCTAATTTTTGCTACCATGGCTAATTGGGACAGGTTGTCTACAGATTACCACCCTTTTCTAGCCAGGGTGGGACTAAGGATTTTATTTAATCAGTTCAGTAAAATCAGTATGAGCTTACATAAAACCCACAAGTAAAAATAGACACTTTTTAGTGGGAGCGATACCTGGTGCTTTGGTAATAAATTTTCAATATTTAGTGAGGTTTAATTTTGAACCTCCTTAGTTAATGATGTCCAGTTTGTTTCTTTTTTTTTTTTTGTTAGAAGATTTGGAGTGGCACTGCTATACTATTCAAGTTTGTTTACGAATCATACTATCAGGGATATGAATTATTTAGTTTTTTTTTTCTTTTGTCAGTTAAAATAAAATTAATAATTATAATTATTTAATTAATATTCAAAAATGTAATTAAATATTCAAAATTAGAATAGTGACGTACTTAAATGAGATCGTGGGCCCCAGTTAACTCCTAGAGACCGACCCCTAATTTTTTTTTTCTCTCACATGGACCCCTGAGAGATCGTCATCCCATCCATTTTTTTTTTTTTTTTTTTTTTTTTCTCCCTACACCTGACTAAAGAAGAAAGACCAAAAGAAAAATCATGCGTAGAAGAAGGGCATGCGAAGAAAACTAAGCGAAAGAAAACGTGCAAGCATGCAAAATAAAAACAAGTACCTCATGTACACACGCATATACACGGGATATACACATACATACCGGGCTGTGATGTAGGATAGGATAAGGATTTTGGGTGAGGATTGCCTTAACCACCCCTAACCATATAGACCACTTTTGGTTATATATGGTCTAAGGGGTGCCCCATTGAAGGGTCGTTAATCTTGCCTTTGTTGGACTCAAACGCAACCTAGCAGAGGTTTCCTGAACTGGTGTACACCTCTTTTCTGACTAGAATGTATTCTAATATTTTTAATAGAATAGAGGATTAATCCTAAACTAAATAATTAATTGTTTTGAAGTGTGTGACTGTTGCTAGAATGAGAAATAAATTGAATATAGCTAACGCAGTATATGGATGAGTGTGGGAAGGTGACTAAACCATCACCTCTCGCCAACGTGGAAGGAATTATTTGTATGAGTTGGGGCACTGAAATAATTGAATTCATACTTACCTGGCGTGGGGGTTACCGTGATCAATAAGGCGGTTCCCTCAGGGCGAGGCCCTTCCATTGCACTTCGGTTGGGTTGACCCCTGCGAATACCTCAAATGTGGGTATCTCGGGCGCGTAATTTTTGGGAGTTGGGACTGCGTTCGCGCTGTCCCGTAAAGTTTGCTTAGAGAATTACCGCATACCTACCGCAAGTGTTGAAAAGTGAGGAACCAGGATCAATCCCAGGTTATTGATTCGGCTAGTGTGAATTTTCGTAGGTCAAATCGTATCTATACCGACTTATAATAATGCAGATATTTCATATTTTCGAAACAGAAAGGAACAGGAGTAGGGGTTATAAGGAAGACCTAAAATGAAAAATCTAGACATTTCCTTTCCTAATGGTTTTTCGGCAGAGATATACGCTAAAAACAATTTTTTTTTTCGACAATTTTATTAGGCACTGATGACTGAAGCGCCCAATAAAACTGGTGCTAAATATATACTAAACAAAACTACTCAATGATTATAAGATATATTAACATTTCTAGGGATGGACATTGAGTACCCATTTCGAAGTGTGGCTACAATGTAGGAGGCACCTAGCCGTGAGGCCTTAATCCAACCTACACCAATCCAACGCTTCATGGTGACTGAGGATTCGCTACGACGGTCAGAAGCGAATCCTATGGAAGGGACAGTCTCCTACTACCCAGCTCCCACACGAGAGAACAGCTCCCACACATGTACCAGTTTACCTGGCCTGTATGTCCTCGTGCTTTGAACACACGACCACTACGTCTATGACCGGCAGTGAAGGCAAGCCTCCACTCAGGACACCACCCAGCCCGTAGTTCACTTTGAGTAAGCAGCTAGAACTTACCCCATTAAGGCAGGAGTGATCCCCTGCCCGGAACAGCAAAGCCGACTAAGGACCTACTGTTCCTACGGTTCCCCTACCCAGCAGCTACACAGCGAGGGCTTACTGCTGCCACTGGGGAGGGCCGGCCCCGTGCCGGAGGACTAGGGATGGACAGGTGTGAAGTCATAAGGAAGTTCTGAAATGAAAAATCTTGATAATTCGTTAGCTATTGGTTTTTCGGCAAACGTACACAACAAACGCTGTTTATTCTCTTAGGCAAAGTAACTTTTCTTATATACACTTTTGCCGTAGTTTAAATGAGATATATTCACTAAATACTATAGAACGAGTGAACAATTTATGGGTGACAATTGGCTACACGAAACTTAACAGAACTCAGTACCTGAGTTAGCACATGCCTTTACTAGATAATAAGGTGCATTTACATTCCTATGTACGAACAGGAGTAATGGAGTCTAGAGGGGAATAAGCGTAATATTTCATTTCCTATTCGTTTTTCACCAAAAACAAGATGTTTTAGTGCTTGCTATCCAAAAAAAAAAAGGTATGCATCCTTTGTTATTTATAGTAACTTTTTTCATATACATCGTATAAAAATGTTTAAAGCAAGTAAAAAATTGCATTGAAATATAAATATAGTTAACAATTCATTCCAGAATTATTAAACTTGGTACCAGGTACCTAACCTTGATAGAATGTCGCACTTTCATTATAATTTTCAGTTTCATTTTAAGTTTATCGTATTTTGTACTAAGATCAAAGTTTATAAGCCCGTCTCGATCACGCAAGTAAAAAAATAAATTATGGCCTTCAACGAGAAAACGAGCATTATAAAGCCATCGTACTGCTGAAATAACGCCGGCGAATGCCTCTTACGACATCGAAGCCACCTCAGCAGCAAAGGTATAGCCCTACTTGCCCCATTATACAGACGGAAGCTTTCTTCCTTCAGTGTGAGGTGACGGACTATGCTTCTTCCACCGCAGATATGGAGCCAAGGCCCGGAATTGCCCAAAACCCTGCAGCTAAAAGCCTCCAGAGGAGCGGAATTTTTAGAGGGACCGACTGATGAAGCGGCAATCGTCGAAGCTCAGCCACGGCACTGCCTGTTTATTATAAACAAGAGGTCTGGACACTTCTTCTTGGTGGACACCGGAGCCTCTATCACCATCGTTCCACGTAACCCTAACTCCCCCACTGACTACACATTCGTCGTTGCCAACGTCATTGTCATCCCTACCTATGACGAGAAGAAAAAATGTTTGAGAGTCTCCACTGTCTCCGCAACTTCGATCTCCACCATCCTCGACGGTTGTCCTTAGGCCCACATACTACGGGACATTCTAAACATCACCCGTCCCTCACCTCTGCGTGCCCCGTATAGAGACGAAGGAACATCCAGTGAACTGTAAGGTCAGACGGCTACCATCGAGAAATATACGACTCTTAAGAAGGGATTTCAGCGTGTAATAGATGAGGGTGTCTGCCAACCTTCGAAGAGCAGCTGGTCTAGCCCCCTCCATTACGAAGAAGGACGACAGTCATCACCCCCTTCGGTTTGTTCGAGTATCTCCGAATGGCCTCTGGTCTTAAGAATGCTGCGCGGACATTCTAGCGATTTGTTAGCAACATGCTGCGGGACCTGCCATTTGTATTTCCCTTCTTGAATGACAGTCTTCGGTGTCCCATCGAAGACACCGGAAGAACACGAGCAGCATCTTCGTGAAATCTTCAAGTGTATCAACGACTGCAGCTTGTCCCTTAACGTCGCCAAATGTGTCTTTGGAAAGCCGAAAGTGGGCTTCTTTGTACAGGCGATACAGGAGTTTCCTCGTCCAGACACCATTTCCTGGGCATGCTGACCTTCAACAGGAAGTGCCTTCCACCCACTGCACAGGCCCTGGTCCCACTCAATCGGCTCCCTTACAACTCCAGGATGCGGGACAAAACTACCATCGTGTGGACCGACGAGACGACAGAAGCCTTTGAGAAGAGAAAGCGTAGCCTGATAGAAGCAGTGAAGATTGTGCATCTGACCATGGGATCGGTGCAGCCCAGTAGCAGCGTAAAGATTGAGTGTGGAGACCATTGGGATTTTTCTCCAAGTCTCTTTCCCCAACGCACCAGAATTACCCTACTTATGACAGGGAGCTCCTTGCAATTTATGAGGCAGTGAAGCACTCCCACCCTCTCGTCTTAACGTTTTCAGAATAACAGACCACAAGCCTCTCGTGATCCAAGTCAGTCATTTCACAATGCACATAAGATATCGCAGATGATCTCTTGCGCTTCGAGGACCTAGCGAACGATTTGGAAGCTCTGGCAGAGGCGCAGCGGAAAGACCCAAGCACCCAGGAGCTGAAGAAGCACAAGCTGATGTCGATGCCCGGAACAAAGTCCAGGCTACTCAATGAGACCTCGACGGCGACTGCAAGGCCCTACGTCCCTCCGGATTTCACAAGCTTCACTCTGCATAGTCTGAGCCATCCGGGTGTCAAGGCTACGAGGAAACTCATCTCCCAACGCTATTTTAGGCCCAAGATGAACTCTGACATTGGCAGATGGGCGAAATCCTGTGTCCCTTCCCAGAAGGCTAAGACTCATCGACAACGCCACCCCCTTCCTACTATTGTGAAACGGACGACTCGTTAGCCGGAAGCCGTACCTAACCCCGACATCTCAACCTCAAACATAGCACAGCAGTTCCATGGCAAGTGCATTTCAAGGGTTGGAGCATCACAACGCATAACCATGGACCAAGGCCGCCAGTTTGAGGCAGAGCTGTCCTTGTGGTTGAGTGCACTGATGGGGATCAACAAGCAGAGGACACCCAGAGCAATGGCAGCGTTTTAGAGGCGGCATCGCCCTCTCAAGGCAGCACTCATGGCTCATCTCTCGTTGACGAGATGGACTCAGTTTCTTCCCACCGTTCTCCTTGGCCTGCGATCGACGTTCCGTGAAGACATGGGTGCTAGCGTCGCTGAGGCAGTTTTTGGCAAGACCTTCCTGGAAATTTCCTCAGAGCGCCGGATTTCTCCAAAACCTGCGTTTTTGTTTTCAGACTGTGAAGGACGATTTGCCAACTAGTGGAACCACGATCACTCACTAGGAAAACACTCCGGCACAAGGACCTGGCCAACCACTCTCACATCTTTCTCCGCGAGGATGAGGCCCGGAAACCTCTCGTTTAGAGAAAAATTTGTACAGGACCAATCTTATTGTAAATTTAGTTGTCTATAAATGTAAGAAAAGTGGCTATAACCAATGTTGCTCGAATTAAAATTTTCAATAACTATTATTTTATATTCGTTCTCTCTGACACGAATATTAATGGAGCTTTTTTTTCTTTGCTTTCAGCCTTTTGTAATCCCCACTTCTACTAAAACGGTTTCACTTGATTGATCTCGGTATGTAAGTTAGTTACCCAACACCACCTTGTGACCACCTGCGGTAGGTATGGGGGCAATTCTCTAAGCAAACTTTACGGGACAGCGCGAACGCAGTCCCAACTCCCAAAAATTACGCGCCCGAGATACCCACATTTGAGGTATTCGCAGGGGTCAACCCAACCGAAGTGCAATGGAAGGGCCTCGCCCTGAGGGAACCGCCTTATTGATCACGGTAACCCCCACGCCAGGTAAGTATGAATTCAATTATTTCAGTGCCCCAACTCATACAAATAATTCCTTCCACGTTGGCGAGAGGTGATGGTTTAGTCACCTTCCCACACTCATCCATATACTGCGTTAGCTATATTCAATTTATTTCTCATTCTAGCAACAATCACACATTTCAAAACAATTAATTAGTTTAGGATCAATCGTCAATCCTATTCAAAGTATCAGAATACAATCATGAACTGACGATTTGAAAAATTACTTCAATGCCTACTAGGCTGTGCTAGTATCAAACTTGAGGCAGGTAGTTGCTAAACCTCCTCACAGGCAATTATCACCACCTTCCTAATAGTATTGGAAATTGTTTATTAATCATAAATTCAGCACAAAATACTATCAACTTAAACAGTACACCAAAAATGTATTAAAACAACCAGATTGAATTTTAAGAACCAAATGAAACTTTGTGTATCAATAAAAATTGTTACATAAATTTGCATTTTTGCTTTTTGAAAATTACTTATTAAGTTTTTTCATTGATAACTAAAATGACAATAGCCTTTGTGAATGTGAAAATGGAAGCAAATATATTTTTGATGAATTTATGGACTCTAGGTAAGGGGTATTCCATATAAAATCAACACAATTTTGGAACAAGGCTACTGGACCACCTCCAGATTAAATTTGGTATCTTAAGTAATTTCTTGGATAAAAAGAAAAAACCCAAAGCTTATGTTCAAATGATAACTGGTATTGAAGTTATAAGGCTTTAAAGTTGCCAGATTTCTCAAAAAGAATACTCTATTGTCTATAAGTATCCTTTGAGTTATTACAAAAAATTTACAAAATAATTTAGTGTTCCTTCTTACCACTACAATATTACAAAATGAAACATAAAAATAAGATTTCCAATTTAAGTAGAAAATTACTTTTAAATGCAATTGACTATAAGTAGGCTATCATGTAGCAACTTAGTAAATATTACAATTATTTTAAAAATTTACAAATTTAAGTGACCTAACGAGCTAATAATTTTAACAAGTTCAGAGTTTTATTAATTTTTTTTATATATATGTAAATATGATTACAGGCAAAATATGCATTAAGGTAAGGATGTTTAAATGTCTTTAGTCTAGCCTGCTGGCTAGACTATATATCTTTAAAACAAACTGTTCACCTAATTAAACTATAGATTTGTGCAAGGTCTTATTTTAAACCTTTTTTACATGGGGTTTCATCTGATATACAACACATAATGATTTGGAATAAAAAGAAAACTTTAATTTCTCAAAAAGCTAAGTCACAAGCTACAAAAGTTTTTTGTTTGTTATATTTTTAAGTATGTATTTATCTAGTACACTTGTTTGGTATACCTACTATTACAGAAATGAAAATGAGAAACATTTGTTCATTACTTTTAATCCAAATACTTTTGAAATTGTGTCTGGTGGAAGTAATACTTACATTACTGTATTATTATATACATAATCCACTAAATATTGCAGTCAACACATTGAATTTAAATGTAAAGATTTTAAAATTAGGAAAAGTCATTACTCTTTAGAAAAGTTACTTTGGATAAATCTTGACTTGTTGACTGGGAACTGGTGGAAAGCCTGGTATAGATTTTAAAATATAAGTTTTTTAAATCAAATTTGATTTCTTAAAAAGCCAACTTAAAAAAAAAAAAATTGTAATCTTATTCATAATACTTAGTACTAAAGTTTTAACTTGAATTAATGTCACTTATTGCGAAGACCATACAGTTTTGAATGATGAAATAACACTGGGGAAAAATCAACTATTAAAATGTTTGAGCTTGCAATGATACATATATTGCATGGCCAAACATATATCAAGCACACTACTCCCGTGCTATGTTGCTTGTTTATGTCTTTTTGGAGATGTAGCAGTATTTTGGAATATTTTTCATTGTGTTGATATTTGAAGTTAAGTTTTATAACCTTATATTTTGCGCATTAATTAACCATTTTATGTCTTTTTCTATCTTTTGAAAATAATTTAGAGAAAACTTTGAGCTGCATTTGAAAGACTGAACAATTCCTTGATGCCATTAATGATTATATAATAATTATATTTTAGCCAAATAGTAGAAAATTCAATTCACTGAGTTCCATGTAAAATTTTGAATTTCAATTATTTTAAGACATAGGTATATAACTCTAAAGATGAAGAAAAGTGGCAGGTATTTAATATTACATTGTTGGAACCATTTACAAATGATAATCATACCTTTAATAAAAAGAGATTAAGAACCATTTGAGAATGGACATGTGAATTATTTTCCAAATTGATTGAAATTGCTAAAGGTAGTGACAGGTGGAGGAAACCACTTGGGATGCTGAAAAAGGAGTAAAAGGGTCAAGGTTCAGTTTTAAGGATGCTGACAATATGACAGATTGTGATCCTCATTTTACTCCACAGTCTGAGATTGACAAAACACTCAACAAATACTTCCAAGAGTTAGGAGAGTCCTCTAAAGACACTAAAAAGGCAAAATACAAGAAGAATTCTATAAAAAAGGAGGAAAAAATTAGTTTAGCTATAATACGTAAAGTCTTTGCTAATGTAGAGTCTTTTGAGAATGATAATGAAATACTTGATGAATCAGTTTTAAGAACCTCAAAACAAAATTCAGTTGTTCAACCAGCAAGAAAACAAAATTTTTGATATTGGCTTGCATAGCTGAATTATGGAGTATTAGAAAGATAATGCCTGAGTTTAATGCTCCTGAATATATTGTTTGTATAATAATTGTATAATAATTTCAAAAACTGTTCGGTTGTTTTATGAGCATGATGATATTAGCAGGGCCATGTCTGGTTAAAAATATCGATAGACTATATATCAATATGAGACAGCAACAGTAAAAAAATACAAATTTCAAAAAGACTCATTCTGTGTAATTTAAAAGAGGCATACAATTTTTTTAAAAGAAAAATATCCTACCATGCAAATTGTCAAACTTTGACCCAGAAATTGTGTTTTAGCTGGCCAAAAAGGAACCCACACAGTCTGTGGTTGTACCATACATCAAAAAGTTAGCTTCTTTAACAAATGGAAAAATTAAAACATACAAGTACTGTCTTCCTATGATGACTTGTAATCCATCTTCAGTCAACTACCACATAGGAGACAGTACATCATGTTCTGGGACTTCAGATATAAAAGGTCACTTTCAAGCAGTGGATTTCTGTTTACAGATGCACTTCAGAAACAATACAGAAGTCAGTATCAGAATGGGTTGATTTATTTGTGAAAAAAAAGTATGTGTTACATTATCATGACTTTGTTATGAAACAACAAAGTTCATTTTTCTACAATATAAAAGAAAACTTAAAAGATTCAGAATTTGTGGTCATTTTTGATTTGTTAAACAGGATGAGGCCCAGAGTTATCATTGGACAAGTGTTCAAGCTACAATTCACCCATTTGTTGTATATTACAAAGAAAAACAGCAATTTACCATATTACATACATTGCAATTTCAGACTGTTTGGAACACAATACGGCAGCAGTTTACTGCTTTCAAAATAAAACTTATAACATTTTTAAAGACAAAATTTGAAAAAAGTGCACAGAGAATATTTTATTTCTCTGATGGGTCATCTGCACAATATAAAAATAAGAAAAACTTAGTAAATTTATGTTTCCTCAAGGAAGATTTAAGCATTGAGGCAGAGCTCATGGAAAAAGGGCCTTGTGATGAGGTAGGAGGCACACGCAAAAGGTTAGCGGCTCGAGCAAGCCTGCAACGACCATATAAATATCAAATACTTACATTACAATTTTTTAACTGAGCACAAGAAAACATCATTATCAATGCATTTTAGTCTTTCAACACAAGAAGATCATATTTCTACAACTATATTTCTAGATGACCGAATAAAAAATGCACAGCATTAGACTAATCTGACAACATAAAAGCCTTATGACTCCAAAACCAGTTATCATTTTCTTTATATCCATGGAATAACTTAATATACCAAATTTAACCAAAATTAGAGATGGTCCGGTAAAAACCTTGTGTTGATATTTTATGGAATTTTCTGTAAACATCATGGAGAGACCGAGGGTGATTTCAATAAAAAATAGTTAGGGATTTAGATTCTAAACAACCTTTATTGTTTGAATAAGCTTGTGAATTTCTCAATTAAAATTTGGATTTAATTCAAATTCAATGATTTCAATTTAGTTTAAAAACCTCACCAATTTATTTTATAACCCCCTTTTTTTTTTCTTTTTTTTTGAAATTTTGTTATGCTTTTTATTTATCTTTTTTTCTATAAGGAGATATACAGATTAAAGAAATCCTATATAAATTACGTAATTAGTCATTTAATTATTTTTAATTGAAAATCCAATAATATAAAACTACACTAAAAACAAAAAAAATGTAACTTAAAAAATAGATAATTAATTTAAAATTTATGATAGTGTTTAATACAAAGAAAAATAAATTAAATTGTAAATAATGTTTTTCCTTGTAATGATTATTGTTTTTCTTAGTTAATTCAATCCTAGGATGAAAAGTTCTACAATATAACTATGAGCACTTCTAAAAATCAAATCAAAATCGTCAAATTACCTTTAAGCTCTCAAATTAATTGCTGTAAAATATGGGGAATAAAATAGACTGAATAATTTTCTTTCTTTGGAGAAGAAAGTCCTGTTCAGTAACGATTTAGGGCTCACAGTTAACAAAACAAGTAAGATAATAATGTAATAGGGACATTAATGGTAACATGACCTCAAGCCCCTGACATCTAAGGGGAAGTCCTGTTAGCAATAAAAAAAAATATGGTCCCAATAGCTCAACCACCCCTCTCCTCTATCTCTCACTTTCTACCATATAACACTTTTTCAGCAGCCAGGGGGCTTCAATTCATCTATAGTGACACCACCAGTACTGACTTCCTTTCTTAACAGCACACAGTAGGTTTGTCGAACAAATACATTAGTTTGGCAATGCTTTTGATCCTCTTTCCAACCCCAAGTTCTTTTCTCTTCAAGGTCTGTAAGAACCTGGTCTGTTGAAACAACAAAAGTTTTTTGATAGAGGTCCTGTAATCAGCCTGGTGCATTCCTCACCCATTAGTGGTGGCCTTTCAGACCAGTGATAGCTTCTTCATTACTCAAGTAGCTAATAAATTGCCTCACTGTGTTTATCAAACTCAAGGCTTGTTGAGTTCACTGCTAAATAAAATTGCAATCAGGTTTGAACTTGGCACCTAACATAGTAACCAGTGCTCCTCCAATGGGTCTTTTGTAAATTTGCCTCCATGGCTTCTACTAGCTCTCAAAACAGAGACTTTTAAGCTGGGCATAGAAGGATTAGATACCAGGGAAAATTCAGGAAATTATACAGTTCTCTATTATCCAACAACATTAATATAAACACCCCCAACTAAGAAAATCAACTTCCAAACCAACAGGTCCACCAGTTGACAATTCCTCAAACTTTGTACCATTCGGGAGTGACCAAAGATCATTCTTGATTCAATCAGCTACTAGATGCTGAGAGGGCACTGAGAAAACAGATAGAATCCAAGGCTCGAAATCCACTAACAGCACTTATTTGAATTTGAGGTCGAGTTAAATAACTGTAATTGCTCATGTGAACTCATTCACCACCTTATACTGTAGCATTTCTACCAGTGATCATCACATCACCAATATAATTTGTGAGTCTGTTGTACACTGCACCTGCCAAGATCCATAAATATCAATATTTTTACCTACAGGTCATGCAAGAGTACAAATGAGGGACTCCTTGTCTTTATAGTGGTAATCTTAATGACACCAACTACATTTTGGCTAGACAAAAAGCCCTTTCCAGAATCATCCTTGCCAATCTGTTAATCTTTGCAAGGTTTTCCTGGTGACTGTAATTCCTACAGAACCATCACAGCTTGTGATATACCTGACAATTCTGGGTGAAACCAACATTGATAGCCACATCCAGAATCTAAAGACTATTTCTTTAGACAACAATCTACATTACACACGATAACAATCTATGTTCCACTGGCACTTTTTTCACGATAAATGAAAAAACAACCAACAATCCTCTTCCTCCATAGTGACACCACCCAAACAGTGAGACTGTTCTATTCGAGGTGGTCATAATTACCCCCACTCTAGTTCATCCATAAAAATATTAACACACCATCAGGTGTAATATTCTTAGTAATATCATAGTTTGCAATAACTTGACAGATGATGACCAGGAATTATTTTGAAACATTACTGTAAACAATTAGACAATAAACATTTATTATTATACTAATATGGAAATGTTTTGTTTAACATGAGAAGTAAGAAACAAAGTCTGTCATGCAGGAGCTGTGTATACTAAGCAGATTTCCCAAGTGCTGGTATGACACACTGACCATCTCATCTCACCATCTATTCACTATTTCTCTTATAGTAAGAAGTCTTCAACAGAATTTGGAATTTACTCACTACTTGTAAAAATCAAACATTTATAAATGAGGGTCTACTAAGGCTGTATAAATAAAAATATATATAACTCGCTTAATATTAAAAAAAAAATTATTTAACAACATTGGTTATCATCTGAATTATGAAATAGACTGAATTGATCAGAAATATTATTCAGCAATACAACTAGGAATTTGGAGGTAGCCACTAGGTATATCTTGCTGAAAAAATGTTGGCTATATTAATGTACAGCTATTTTCCCTTAGGAGTATTAAATAAAAACAATACTTATACTTGAGAATAAAATAAATACTAAAGGTAGCTGACAAAGGATAATAATATGAAAGTCTCATTTTGACTAACCCAACTGAATCAGACGATTCACAATGAAAAAAGAATTAGCCATTTAAATAAGAACAAAACTCCCAATACTTACAAATAATAAAAAAAATGTAAAACTTCCAACCAGTTTTCTGTAGAATACTGTACAACAAAAATACTTACAAATATGGAATTTATAAAAATTCTTCTTTGAAATTTGCAAATCCATTTTAATCATTCAATTAAAGCCTCTCATATTAAAGAATGTATACAAAATATTAGGATCTAAAATTCACTGTAAGCACAATTCAAAAACAAAAAGCCGGAAATTCGGATATGACAAGGACTAAACTGCTTTCCAAGTAGGGAGTTTTAATTTGTGAAATACGATTAAGATTATCAACTTCCGCTTCGAGAGATTTTATTCTTAGACTTAATTTTGAAACTCAAAGCACTATTTTGTCCTGCTCATTACTGTATTGATAGCCATTTAGATGTTGAAGAAGATTCAAATTAGTACTAGAGCGGAACAATATATTTAATACTAAGAAAATATATATTTAATACATATTTAGCCCTAAGTAGAAAGAAATCACACGATTCAGTGTACGAACCTCTTAAACGAGTTCTCTTTACTAATTTTCAATCATAAATTTGTACGCAATCCCCCCCCCCCTTTAAAATGAACACTGAAAAATTCATTAATAACTCGACTGATAAGGTTGTATTTATTTTATTTTATTGCCGTCGAACTGTTAAGTCCCGTCGAGCAGGATCTGCATAAACTAATCAGATATCTCACATGCTTGTATGACATACTACTGATCTCATGTCACCTCATATTCTCGATTTCTAAATAAACTACTGATGTGTAGGCGTGGGGGTCTATTGAGGACAAGAACGTATGAATAACTCGGTTAATATTAGAGTTACGAGAAAACGAATAGAACAATAATTACAGAGTATCAATAGCTAAGCAAGATAGGTTTTATAAAATGTTTTGATCCGACACATGATAACACAAATATTTTGAATTTTCGAATTCCTCCACCTCTAAATCCCCCGGTGCCTTCCTATTCCTATTCCAATTTCAGCCATTAGCTAATATGATCTTTAGTTTTCAATGAAACGGTTAAATATCGAGTACGGTATAGATCCAATAAACATTTTCGAGTCAAGAAAACCAATCTTAATTGGCAACGTCTTCACACAAAGTGTTCGCAAGCGTCTCATTTAGTAATGATCTGTTGGCAACAATGTTTGGTATTTAAACTTAGAATAAGACATTTCATGAAATAGTCACGTATTTTTAAAATGTGATTAATAAATGTGGGTATTTACTAAATGCTGAAAATTAAAAAAATAATAATATAATATTCAAGACAGAGTAAATAGCAAGATTTGTAGGCAGTTTAATTTGTAAGAAGATTGGTAATATGCAATTTTTCCACGACAGGTATTTTGAATTTTCGATTTCCCCCCCCCCCCAAATCCCACCCATTTAGTCCGATATGAGCCGTTAACGGACTAGATCTTTAGTTTGACATAAAAAACTTATAAATCTCTAATGATCGAAAAATAATTGGGACTCCTAGAACGATTACTGCCTAGTACGATATATATTTAAACGGACCCAGTTTAGAAGATTTTCCTTCTAAAGATAGGAAAATGAGCTATTGAGGTTGAGCCCATGGAGCGATTTTTGTAAAATTTCTTTTATATATGTCTCTCTCTCTCCCTCTCATTAATGTTATGAATGTTCTGGCCAGATTTTCCTCTTCCATTTTAATAAAAGTTGGAATTTCAAAGAAACAACTATTGAAAATAGGAAAGCTGCTTTGATGTAAGAGCGCTGAATATTATCACAATGGTACAATATACAGTTTAGAAGTTATTAATTTCAGCAGTTGTGGAGGAAAGAGTTGTTTTCAGAGAATTATTTTCTTTTATTTCCTCTCTTCTTTAATTTCCTTTATTAAAGAAAATGTAATTTTAACAGATTTTCCGTATGGGACTTAAATATTCGTGTTTTCAGCCCCACTTCTACTCATCGTTTTCTTACGTAGAAATACGGAATATATGGTGATATTAGATCACTAGTGTGTCTTACCAGCACTAGGCAAATCTGATTAGTTTGTTCAGCCCCTGCGTGACGGACCTTTTTAGTCAAAAAATGTCTCCTTACCTTTAAATCAAGAGGTTACCTCGCATGACTTTTAATACGTCAAAGAGACACAACGGACCTCTTTGGAAGGCGTGGCCTTAGTGTAACCGGAATGGTGTATTTTGTTTAGGTTTTATATTTTGAATTTGTGTTGGAAAGCCGTATTAATTTTTTTTGAACAACACAATTAAAATGAAGATAATTGTTTTTAGTTTATTACTTGTATTCTTTTCTCCTGAAGGTATGTTTATATAATTACCTAGATTCAACCTATGAAACTAATCATAACTCATTAGTGTTTCCAATATAATTTCATGTTTATTGTTAATTCAAGTTAATATATTTTTGTCCGCAATTTATTTTACTTATTATGGATATAAAAATATTTGTTTTCTATTAATCCAAACAGTTTTATATTTGTGAAACTGGTTTTTGTACATTTATTTCACATGTTGTTGTCATACATTTTTTTCCCCTTTATATTATTGTTTCTCCCTGAGCTCTAAGAGTTCTATTTATCCTAATATGTTTTTTTTTTTTTTAAAAAAAATACTTATTTGAAACAGTGAACTAGTTTCCATAGATATGTGTAAACAAACATTACACCCCTCTGCAATTGTCAATTCTATTAAATTTTTAATTAGCTAAAGATTTATTGACTAGTTAATAAGACCATCTTCTGATAAGTTAACTAGGTGGATAAATATTAAATAATAAATGCTTGGCCTAATTAATTTATAAGGTAACCAAGATTTTGACAAAAAAATGTATTTTATCATAAATAACCTTTTAGCAGATTTCCCTTCAAGGAAATCAGCTATTGAAATTGTACTTATGACATAATTTTTGAAACATTTCCTCATATGTCCATCGATACTACCTAGGAGATGACAAAATGTGGTCCCTTTAAAATTACTTTTATAGTGGTCTGTTGCGACACTATCAGTCACAATTTTTGTTTGATCGTTATCATACTCGGTATTTCAACGTTTTATTTAGAACTAAAGATCAAATTCCTTAACAGCTGAAATCGGACTATTGGTATGGGGAAAATTTTGAAAATTCATAATATCTTTTACTATATGTCAGATTGAAAAGTTGTACAGAATCAATCTTATTGCAAATTTAATTGCCTATAAATATTATGCCGTAGACTTTTTTTTTAACTCGAATATTAATAGTTGGTATTTGTATTTTGTAATTTTTTACCTTTAGTAAGCCCCTACTTTTAGACATCACACTTAGCTGTAAGCACATGTATCATGAAACGTTTTATTCCAAACTTAAATTTTAAATATTGTTTTCAACGGACCTCAACTCTGTGAGATACATGCAAGTACCTTGTGTAATGACTCATCCATTCAGATTATATATCATCACAAAAATATGTTTTAATTAATTTATACTATGCTAGATATTTAACCTTTTTATTCAAACCCAAGTTCATATTCGTTAATGGCTGTGATTGAACCAGGAATAGGGATGATTTAGAGTGAGGGGAATCCGAACATTGAGCATATCTCTGTTTTTTATGAGTAGGATTGAAAAGTTGTATAGACTAACCTTATGAAAGCGTTGATGCTCTACAGTTGTTCTAGTCATGTTTTTTAATTCAAATATTAAGCGAGTTATTCATACTTTGTTGTTTTCACCCTTCAGTAAAACCCCTCTTCTACTCATGGAATTTGACAATATTTGAGAATGTATGGTGAGATATCAGTTTTGTGTCATACCAGCACACGGGAAATCTGCTTAGTTTAAGCCATGTGTGATGGACTTTATATTTGACATTATATATGGTGAAGTAATTGAAATACCTGATCATATTTACTAACTTAGCTTATTTCCAGTGTTTTACTAATAATTTGTTTTAAAAAAGAATAATAAAAAAATAATGTTTTTTATTTTTTAACAGCTATAGTTTTTTGTTGAAGTTATTAAATTTCCTTTTGAAAAATGCCAGAACCCCAGGTTGAGATATTGCCAACTTTTTCAAACATTGGTATACTTCACAATGTCAATTTTGCTTGTTTTTGTCAGTTTATTGTTTTGCCCTTGTATGGAGTTTACTTTCCATTACAGAGGGTAATTATTACATGGTGAAATGCCTTCAAATCCGTGTTTAGTAACTAAGTAGTATCTTGAGAAGTAATTTCTATTTGTAACAATCTGTCTATAGATTTTGTTTCTATTCATCTATAGTGATCACAGTTTGTGATACATATGCCTAACCTGTAAGTTTAACCTTTAAGCGAAATCAGCTATTGAAGTTGTACTCATGATGACATTTTCAAAAAATTGCCACAAATATCCATTGATTCTACGTAGGAGATGACAAAAATGGGGTTGGTTCAAAATTTTATATATATATATATATATATAATTTTGAACCAACCTCATTTTTGTCATATACATAGTTGTTTTTTTTTGGTTGGCACCTTTGAAGATCTTTAGCCACCCACGACTGAAGGGATTTTTAATCTGAAGTTTATATTGTAAGTGATCAACTTCACATACAACCCCCATTAACTGAAGGAGGACCTGGAATGAGTTTTCACCAGTAGACTAACAGGTCCCATTGTACTGGGGTCTATGGTCAGTTCACCCTGTCGGACTACTTTGGACAATATATAAGACAGTCTTTATCGGTAGTCGTCCCTAGAGGCTGTTTGACGTATATACTTGTTAGAGACCTGCTGATCCATAAGCACTGCAACACTAGCACGCTCTAGTGAGCGACTCGTGAACTACTGCTCTCTCTTGGTGGGGATTGACCCTGCACGGCCAAGGAAAATCAGCTATTTCATTATTCTTTGGCAATCATGGAGGGAGAATTATAATGATGTTTTAGGTATCACTCCTCTGCATCGAAATTGGTTTTTCTTGTTAGCTGACATTCAGATTTGTTCATGAGTGTGATCTTATAAAAGTAGGCAAAGTATTTATATGAAATTTAATTTTTTTAAATCGACTAACTCTCTCTCTCTTTCACTAAGCTGATCTGTAGTTTTTTTTTTGTTTCAGTATTTGCAATCAAGTGCTGGGTGTGCAGGTCAGACTCGGATCCCAAATGTGCAGATCCCTTTGACAACAGTACTGTTCCCATTACTGATTGCGTCCATGAGCCTGATCTTCCTCATTTCCCAGGGGTCCGACCGACAATGTGCCGTAAAATTCGACAGAAAGGTAATTATTTGTTCGTTTGACCAGTTCAAAACTCAAATAAACTCCATTGGAATGTGGTGGAATACTTTAAAGTTATATTATATTTTATATTATTGACACTATTCCACCTGTTACCTAAAGCAGAATTTTGAGTCAAAAATTATATGAAAAGATATTTTAGAAGTTTTTCAGTTGACTTAACTGATATAATGAATTCAAACAGACCTTTGAATTTGATTTTTGGCTATAATAACAATAGTATAAATGGTCTGAAGTGCAAATGAATTTTATTTTTGTGATACTGGGGATCATAGTAAATTAAAAAAATGGTTCCAATTATATAATATTTACTTGTATGAAATTAAGAAGGTATTATAATGGCAACAAAATTTAATTTTCAGATTTCAGTAGAATTACCAGTTTTGAATCCATTTTGATGGGGCGTGCCTTCTGTACATATTTCACATAACTATAGAATAGTCTTAGAATTTGAAATTTCCTATTTAAGACAGATGTAACATCTAGTTGTGCCTCCTTCTCTTTGAAATGAAATTGACTCAGTGTGGGAGGGAGGGGAGGTAGAGAAGAGAGAAAATAAAAACTATTGAATTTCTTCACATATATATATATATATATATATGTACATACATACCGTTAACTAGAAAACAATTTTATATATATATATAGATACACACATGCATACATACACACACACACACACACACACACACATGTGCGCGCATGCAAGCACACCCACCCACACACATACATATACATATACAATCTAATAGAGATATAGTACATCTGTAAAATTGTATGTTTATCATAAAATGATCTAAAAATACTGTTCTATGCCATTCTTTCATCCGCTGTTTTGTTTGGAGATGTTGTATATTGCTTTCGATTAAAATATTTTTAAGTGAAGTGCAGCAACACATTTGGTTTGTTTATTTTAATTTAATAGGAATATAAGGAAGTCATGTTGTGTTCTCAGCAGATTTTTTACTGATACAATACAGATAACCTATAATTAATTATTTGTGTTCCTTAAAAAAAAAAAAAAAAAAAAAAAAAAATGTTATTATATATTCAATGCTACAATTTAAATCAAATCAGCATTTGATCACTCTAAAGTTGCATATTGAATCATTAACCTTGGGTAAATCGAACTACTTTGACAACCTGACATAATTCAAACAATACAATCTACAGACTGACTGATTAGTGTTGAAATAACTACTATATTTTTATACCATTACATATTTTTTTTTCACTCTGTTTCTTTTTTTTTTTTTGTTTTCTAGTTAAGGGAGAGTGGCGTTATTTTAGGAGCTGTGCATATTTAGGTGAACCTGGAATTGAAGGTGATGAACGATTCTGTTTGATGAGGACTGGAACTTACAACATTTTTATGGAGTATTGCACTTGTAACAGTAAAGATGGTTGCAATTCTGCATATTCGCTTTCATCATCGCTTTTTCAACTCTTTGGAATTTTGGGTCTAACATATATATTTCGCTAAGCATTTGTCACAAGAAAAATTTCAAATGATAGAAGACTGCATTGTTGTATTATAGCTTTCATAAATTGAAAGATTTTACCTTTTTTAATAAATGCACAATATTTAGTAACTCTTCAATGCTAAGTAATAATTTGACATTTACTGCCATGTAGAGTATAGAATCTTTGTATGGTTGTTAATTGTTGTTTGTACATGGTATAAAGTTTATTGAATATATATAGTAATAATTGATAAAAAGAAGTACAAAGTTTTAATCTTAATTTTTGATACTGTTGTTCTTTTTTATAAATTATATTATGAAATCACTAGATTTTAGTGGGATATACTCTACAGTAAATAGAACTGAGTGCATCCTTTTTTTTACAAATGAAGGGACAATTTTTTGCTTAAGATATTAAAATATTGGAAATTATAGGCAAAAATTAAAACTAAAGGGAACAGAACTATTATCTGCAATCATTTAGCTTCTAAGGTGCACCTTATAATTCTTAATAACAATTAAATGTGTTATTTTAATTTTTTTTTTCACTTTACTTGTTTTTATTGTTAAAATTATGCATATGAAATGTGTCACCAATTGTGCTTATTGAAAGGTTGTAAAGAGCTATCTGTCCAAAGTATTAATTTGAGAGTATTACGTGATGCTATTTGCTATTGCAATTGATGTTTGCATAAACTTTAGTATATTTAAACGGTGTTAGAGTATATTTCCTTGTAGGCAATGAATTCTATCATTGTTATAATTTTTAACATGACAACAATTATTGAATAACTTTATTTAATAGAGTGAGTGTCTCATTGCCAATGTGTGATGTTTCATTGACTGGAATATTAGGAGCAGAAAATTTTGAAAATCCGATCTAAAAAATAAAAAAAAAAGTGGGGGGGGGATTTTAGATATGAAATAAATATATGATCTTTTTAAAATGGCACCTTTAATTAGATTCCAAAACTCTTGAAAGGTCCCTTTTTAAAAATATATATTTGTTTATTTTATACCTAAAATTTTATCAAATAAAGAATTTAATCTGGGATTAATTAAATATCTCCTCCCCTGTCTTCATTTTTTGTAATGTTATGATCATATTTTTAATCATTTCAGATTCCACTACTCTAGACCCTCTAAAACGCCAAAAAATGTTTTAAAACAAGTTGAGTTTGCATATAATAATTAAAAGTGCACTCGCCTAATTGTGAAAAACTGTGTTGTTTTAGGCATACTTCAAATGAGAATCCGATTTTCATTTCAGTAGATTAAACCTATTATGACAAAATGAATTATATTTTTGTAATTATTTATTCTGGGTTAATAATCTCAATAGTTTATAAACACTTACATTGGACAATTGAATTCATTTTAATCAATTGTGAGTGAAGAAAATACAAGACATTTTTTATTATTTAGTTTCTTAAAATTAATGTCCATTCTTGGTTCATTGGGGTTAACTACATGTTATACAGTTTAACCCACCCCCTTTTCTACCCAGGGTGGGACTAAGGTTTTTTTTTTTTTTTTAAAGAGCCTTCATTAGATATATTTCCTTTGCCCTTTGAATTGTACCCATAAAAATGTTAACCAAGAGATAAATGTCTTAGCCCTAGCGTGGCCTCCTCCCACGCTCATTCAAGTTATTAACACCCGATATTAAACAAATAGTTCATGACAGTGTTTTCAAAGTGAATCTGGCTGAATTAAACCTGATATGGACTATCAATTTCTTTGAAATCCTAGATTATGTCTCTGTTTCATAGGCAACAGTTATGAAATATTATTTTAAAAAATTCTTGTTATTCATATTCGTCAGATTTTTTTTTCTAGCGATATCATTTAAACTTTTCTTCACTTTCAAGGCAGAAAGAGTACCTCACTTTCTAAATTATAATAATATTCTTTACGTCAAATTAATTAGTTTTTTCCTTTCTAATCTCTGAGATGAATATTATTAAATGATTCCTTTATTTATTCAGTCACCATGTGATGTTTGAAGACTTATGAATTAATATTTTATTTACCTACAGTTTTCAGGCAAAATGTATATTCGTTAGTTCTTGATTAGTTTATAAATTTGATTTGTGTCATACATATACAACTTATATATACTTAAGCACAACGAATCTCGTTTTTTCAGTCAGTATTTTTTTATATGGCCAATTATTAATTTGATTTTTGTTTTGTTAACTTTAAATTGTATAAGGGAGTTAACATTGTATAAGTAGAACATAAGAGTTGTGTATTGCCCACTGAAAATATTTAATTCCGTCCTTAAATGTTCAATATTGTGATAGTTGTCAATGACAAACAAATTTTATATTGCATGTTATATTTATATTTTTACAAAATACTAAATCAAACATATGAGCTCAATAAATGATATTTGTGTCAATATTAAGTGTTTTATTGCATATACCTTGGTAATTTTATTTTCTCCCATTTTTTATCTTAAATAGAAAGTGTTGTGAATTCTACTTCAGCTTATAGAATGACTTATGAGGGTTTTACCAGAAGTTTAATTGACACCTTTAAAAGTACTTCGCAGATTTTATCCAATGATACATTATCTACAAAGGTAAGTAAGACCACTTCTCTTGCAGAATTGTGGAGTGCTTTGGAAAATGAAACTGAATCTGGAGTTGATCTTTTCGGCTCATTTCTAGGTAATTCTTTGAATTATTTATGTGAATTGGTAAAATGTATTAAAGTTGTAGCGCCCCATCAAGGTTCTTCAGATTCATAAATTATCTACCCCATAAAATCTAGTTTCAAAGAAGTTATACGCAAAGTATCCCTCTAACGTGGGAATTGATTTAAATTTTGTGTGCTCCATCCTTTGGATACTACACATATTTCAATAATTACATTATAATATTTCGTATACAATATTTATAAACATTATAAAAAAATAAATAAAACATATGTAAACTTTACATATGTGTATAAACAGTAGGTGTAGATCTACATAATAAGTTGTGGTTTTTGGGGACACTTCTGCTTCGCTTTGGGGCCACAACTTCTTGGCTTTGGGGCCCCTACTGCTTGGCTTTGGGGCCCTACTGCTTGGTTTTTGGGGCCACAACCTCTTGGCTTTTGGGTTCCTACTGCTTGGCTTTGGGGCCACAACTTCTTGGCTTTGGGGCCCCTACTGCTTGGCTTTGGGGCCCCTACTGCTTGGCTTTGGGGCCCTACTGCTTCGCTTTGGGGCCACTACTGCTTGGTTTTTGGGGCCACAACCTCTTGGCTTTTGGGTTCCTACTGCTTGGCTTTGGGGCCACAACTTCTTGGCTTTGGGGGCCCTACTGCTTGGCTTTGGGGCCCTACTGCTTCGCTGTGGGGCCACTACTGCTTGGTTTTTGGGGCCACAACCTCTTGGCTTTTGGGTTCCTACTGCTTGGCTTTGGGGCCACAACTTCTTGGCTTTGGGGGCCCTACTGCTTGGCTTTGGGGCCCTATTGCTTCGCTTTGGAGCCACTACTGCTTGGTTTTTGGGGCCACAACTTCTTGGCTTTTGGGTCACTACTGCTTGGCTTTGGGACAACTACTTAGCATTGGGGCAGTAGCGACTCGAAAGCTGTAGCACTTGTATCTGTTCCCCAAAGGCCTTGTGCTTTAATAAACAACTTGGATGAAATACTTCCTGTTTATAAGACCTGTTTCCCAGATCATTATTTTTAATCGAGTTATAAAATAATTATTGATTTCAAATCCTCGAATCAAGTATTTGGGCTGGCCCTGTAAAATTAGTGTCTATAAAAGAAGGTTTTAATAAAAGGCCAGCCCCTCCACAATAATCACATATATTTGAGGTCATGGCCTCATCTTCAGTTCAACAATAAACTTTTTTTGTACATTGAAGATGGTCTGCCCTCAAAGCACTATGATCTGAAATATATTTTTGTAATGGAGGCATTGGTCTTTTATTAAAATCTTGGTGATGAACCCTCTCCATCGAGCCATAAGAAGACAGGAATACTTGAAACTTAGGACTTATGTAAATGAAGGTATTGTAAAGTTATCGAAAAGTTTTAAATAATTAATGTTATACTTTTTCTTAATAGGAAAACCTATAGTTTATGATCAGAATATAGCATTTTCTCGAAAACCTCGAACTGAATTTGATAATATTGTGAATGCATTGACAAATCTCCTCCTTCACTATTTTGTAGACAAGTAAGTCATGTTTATTCAATTTTAGTAAGTTTTTAAAGACATGTGTTTTGGTACGCTAATTCCGTACAGCATTACTAGTTTGTTTTTTGCAATCTCAATGACAAGTTGCTAAATAGTAAATGTACTTTAACCCATTTCTACACAGTCATTGAAATAATTTGAATTTGTTGTTTTTCTTTATTGGTCAGTTAATTAAGGTCTAAAATATATGTTGTGTAAATTTGAAAATTATTCTTATCTGGAACGATGTTTATACACACCTTTGGGTAGGGTCAAACTGAAGCCCTCTAATGCCCAGAGATGCGTTCATGCACCATCTGGCATTATTGACTCACCATCCTTAAAAATATATCCAACAATTTTTATTATTACTTCTACACATAAGAGGCATACGCTATAATAAAAAGTCATAAATAATTTAATTGAGATTCCAATAATTTTAAATTAATTTTTTGATATCATAATTCAAGACTACTCATTTCTTAAGTTCTAAAACTCATAATAAATTTAGTTAAACATTTTTAAAATTACATTTGACATTTTATACATTAAATGTTAACCATTTAATTTAATTAAAACAAAGAATAAAAAAGACTGCACAAAAGAATATAGTTATAAAAACATTACAACAATGATGATGCCTAAATGCATGTCTGGGAAGAAATGGGTGAACATTTTGCTTTTTTTACCCTCCACCCAGAAGTGATTGACACACACACACACACACACAATGGAGTGAAATATTAAGAATTCCATACGCAATTGTCTACGATAGTTGTGGAAAAGTTCGTGTGTAATGGCCCTAATTCCATAATTTTTAATTATTACTTCAAACAGGTTTATTGATGTGATCAGACATACTGCTAAAAATTTCTTCATTGAAGAGTATTTTCTCTCTAATTGGGTATCATTAGTCCTGGGGAATTTTCTGGGGTTCATTGCTGGAAAACCCAAACTTCACAGTTGAAAATGAGTTCCAACACTTTTCCATTACATGTTAGTCATATCAGTGCTTTTGTTGCATGAGACTTATTGAAGTAGGTTATTATGAGCAAAAATAGTTCTTCAAAGAAGGCATGTGCCTCTTATTTTTACTCAGTTAACTTTCCTTAAGTCATGTAAATGAACTTATCAATATTTCTACACATAGATAAGTGGGAGAGGCCTAGTTGTAAAAGTTCTGTGCTAAAGGTGCCAGGGTTTGTCCTGGGGATTGCACACTAATTTTATTTAGCTATGAGGTTCAGAACATGGAACCGGTTGATGAACTTCTATCCATTCCACAACACCCATTCAGCATTGTGGGGCAATTGAGGAGTTATTTTAATAAAGAAAAAGGAATCTTTGGTCTGGAATGTCACCAGAGTGTACCTGGAAAGGAAAGGATGCACGTGAAAGCATGGCAGACATCTTTGGGTTGGTGAGCCAAAGATTTTCAATTTTATTTCCTTGTATGAAGTAAAGGAAGTATTGCAATCAAAACAATTTTTGGTTTTCAGATTTCAATGGATTTGTCCTTCCCTCAAGTCAATTTGACAAATTTTGGTATGACATGTGTACGTACATACGTATTTCAAAAATGGCTTCCCTTTGAACGACATTTAGGATTGTTTTACGTTGTGTTTGTTCACCTCCATTTTATATCATAAGCAAAAATTTAGAGGAGGATGAAAATAAAAAAATAGCAAATTTCTCCATTCCTATGAGAGATAGAAAACATTTATTTAGGACCAATTTTTGTTTATCATAAAAAAATCTGTAAATTATGATCTAAGAAATTTTTCGATCTGATACATTGGATAACTTCCAAATAAAATAATTTTAAATGAAGTGCAGCCAGTCATTTTGCTTATTTAATTTAACAGGAGTGCAAGGAAGGCATGTGTTACTCACTGCAGGGGTTTAATGTAATAAAAAGCAGAATAGAATTTTCATGAACTCCCACTTTCTGAGTACTTTTCATATATTGAATTTAATAAAGGTTCTGGTACATGTCTTATTGATCAAACTAAAATAAAGGTTTCTTCAGTATCAGTAACAACTGATTAATAATTTGCTAATAATATACATTTTTATTAGTGATGTTTAATTAATTTATAAAACTGATTTTTAGATTTGAAGCAGAAAAATGTTTAGCTCCTTACATTTCCTCAGAAAAAATTAGTCTAGAGGAGGAATCAAGAGGATATCATGAATTGTTTGATGAACCTTCTATTAGAAACCCATCTTCAGAAAGTTTTATTGATGATGAGTCAAGAGAATCATATTTAAAAGTCAGACAGCCTTCAGAAAATTTTGATGTTTTTAGTAGGTAATAGATGTATTTTTTTTGTTGTGTTTAGAATAAATTCTTTATCAAAAATTTACAATATTTAATTGGAAAGTAACAAATATATGTTCTTCATATATTTGTACTCTGACAAATATATAGAACTATTAGAGTTTGTTTTATGTTAACTACTTTTAATTACTTCATCATAGATACTTTCCGAGCCTGGAAATTGGATATATGGCCTAAAAACAACCCATTTTTAACAAATATTATCACATGGGAAACCTAAAGTGACAAGTTTGATTCCCGCCAGGGGAGAATTTATTTAGTGAATGTTTTAGTTATTAGGAATAAACCTGTTTTTCATCACAAGTTATAACTCATTTGATAAAACAAATATCATTTGGGTCATCAGAAAATTTTTGAAAATGTCCAACATTCTTCTTCCTGTCTCCTGAGGCGTCAAATGAAATGGATCACGTCTGCAACTGACAAAATGTTGATAAGCGATGGAAAACTACTTTGGGATACTCTGAGCTATGGAGAGAGTTTCTGCATGCTTATGGATGGATACTTTTTTATACATTCTTTCTGAATCTCAGAATCAAGGGGCATTTGCTGTGATGTTTGCTTTCAAGAGCAAAATCTCCTTCCTTAAATTTTTTAATCAAAGACTGCAGTATAGAAGCATATGTTCCATCTACTTCACAGATTCCATGGGCCATATCAGCCACTTTGTATCCCTTTTTTAAAATTTGCCAAATGTATTAAAATGAACACCTTAACTCATGTGACTAACTTGAGCCTCCATTTCAAATAGGTTATTCATAACAATAGAAAGTGTTAAAAAAAAAAAAAAAAATGCAATTCTTCTAATCTGCATGTTCAATTTAAATTGGTGTGAATATATATATATATATATATATATATATATATATATATATATATATATATATATATATATATAAATATAAATGATTGTGCTGATGTTTCCGACCAGGTTGTATTTTATATGTGGTGTGTTGTTCTTTTCGGAGTTTTGGTCAATGTTGGCGAAATGAATCTTAGTATATGCCGATATTTCGAGAATCTTTATTTTCTCTTCCTCAGGGCTGTAAAAATTACATGTACTACATTATAATATTGCACATTGTTGTTATACATTGTTATAAAAGGGTGTTTTTTCCTTATTATTACTTACCAAGACTAAATATATTTATAGACTATTATACATTCTTATTGCACTTTGACTAGGGTTATAGTAACCTTCCTTGTTTTGTTTACATAGCAGGGTCACAGCCTTTTGTATGTTTTATATATTTATAGTATGGTGTATTTGTTTGTTAAACTAATTATTGTACTTGTTCTTATAATTTGTTAAATCTATGTTATTGCCACTCATTTTAGTTTTTTATTCAAACAGTGAAGTGACAAGACAAAGTTCAAGAAAAATTTCAAATGTTTTAAATGACGATGATAGTACCAAAATTGTAACTAACATGTACCCAATTTTTGAACCCAGTCAAAGTGAGTTACACATATCAATGGAAGAGTCTAGAGTGACAGAAGGTATGCTATAATTAACTTATAATTTAATGTAAACATGCTGATCTTGCTAAATAAATAATCTTTGTATCAGATAGTAAATTATTTATTGAAACAGTGATTAATAGACAATTATATAAGGATAACATGTTGCTCAGAATGGAAAAGAATATCATTCTGTAGAAATTGGAACAAAATTATTGGCTCAGTAGCTCATGTTACACAGCTTTTGTGGGAAGTTAAGTGGATAGCTTGACATATTCCTGGTTTTATTGCAGTGACACTACAGACCCAAAATCACTGCTACTCCTTTATTAAAGCAGCTACTCATTCTTCTCATAATCGTGAATCATGTTAATCTCACATAAACAATATATCACAAAAAGTCTTATACCAGACTTAAAATTCAAGTAATGATTTCATCAAACCTTCACCAAATGAGATATATGGATAATTGTGACATCATAGGTGTACATGATATATTCTCTGGGCCTCAATTTCTATTTGATCGATAACAGACTTCATATTTAACTGTTTTATATAAAACTATCATGTTCACCAATGGCCAAAGTCAGACAAGTAGGAATGGGAGTTCAGAGAAAGCATAAAGTAATAAATATCTCTATTTCTATAAGTCAGGTTGAAGAAAGTTATAGATGGAAACTTATTAACAAAGACGTTTACTACAATTGTTGTCCTGACAACTTTCTTTAACTTGGATAGTACCTGAGATATTTGCATTTTGTTTTTATTGTCTTCAGTTAACTTCACTGCTACTCATGGAATTTTCCCTTGAAGCAATCGTATCTGTAAATCCCCCCACGTGTTGCTAAATTTGATCTGGGATGTCATCACTAGTTATTGATTTAAGCACATGGAAATCTGATTAGTAAAGTGTCTGTGTGGTAGACATTTATTTTTTAGAGTTTGTACCGACCTGGCTGTAGAAATCTGCATTGGAAGCTGAAGTATAATAATTTCCACAATCAACAAACCACATAATAAATTGAAAATTAAAAATTAAAGTAAATTCCACCAACAATCAGTGCTGACCAAAATTGAAGAAATATCAATGTATTCAATAAAAATGAATTAAACAAATATTAATAAATATCTTTAAACAGAGAGAGGTTCCTTTAAAATTATAAAAATGCAGACAAATTTGTCTTCTAACTATAACAAGGTACAAAAACTACTTTTAACAATTCATAAGTGATATTCTAAATGAGCTTTATGCTGAGATGGCTCAAAATATAAAATATAAAGCTACCTATAAATGGAACATGTAATGCAATCATAGATTCATTGAGTTCTTATGAGAATTCTTAGCCCTTGTTTATTTGCTGCCCACTGCCTATTGGTACTTACTCTTATTGTTTCAGTGAGCAACACAAATAATAAATCACTGGCAAGCCTTGGGGAATGTGCTTTAGCTAAATAGAGTAATACTGGGCAAATTAATTATTTATTATTTCTTTTAGCTAGTGTTTAATACGAGTTTTAGTTTTTTCTAGTGACAGTGAATCGAAGGAGGATGTTAATACACCAAACTACTTCTCAAAATATAAGGGTCGTGACCTGAATGTCATTGCAGAATTCAAAAATGGCAATAAGTATGAAGGAAGAGTATCGTGTTTTATGATGGAAGGTGAAGGAAAATATATATGGAAAGATGGGACTCAATTTCAAGTAGGATTTTAATCAGGCATTTCAAACAACTACCTCATTTATTATATTTTATAACAACAATAAATTGAGAATCATATTTATGCATCATTTCAATATTTATAATGAACTCACATTAGGTTAAAAACTAAATCCCCTAGAAGTATCGTGAGTCTGTTATATTAACGACATATATGCTTAACTAATTTTATTGAATTGAGGCAGTGGTGTTTAAATTGAAAAAGAAAATACTACCATGTCAGTAAATTTACAACAGAAATAATAAAAATAAATCTGATTTGCTGATTAAATAGGGCTGTACTAAGGGGAAGGTGCAAGTGTAGTGAGGTCAAAAACCAATATTCGAATTACCTTTGTTTCTAAATATCTGGTAGAGCACTTTAAAGGCAATAACTCGAAGGAATTTTTTTTTAGCTAATAAAGGTGCTATACAAATCTTATGTATCAGTAGTAGATTTGGAGGGATTTGTACCCAGTATAGGCGATATTTTAAAGCCGGGATATATATTATATTTAATGTAGGTCAATTTATGTGATGTAGATGGCTGATAGTCTATTGTTGGGAGTTGGTGAATTTTTGGTTGATGGATGGTACAAATCAATAATTCTTGATGCCTATATTTGTATTCAAGTATGTAATGGTGACATATTTTCTAAGTGAATTAAACAGAAGGCAATTCAGAGCATGCTGGGGTCAAACTTCAGTTAATGGTTATTGGTAATTCATTTGTGAGCTTTCCTTTACTTTAAAGAGTAAACCTATAAACAGGTTCAGAGAAATAGGGGGAGTAAAAAAGAAGAAGATCTTCGTTTTAACTGACAACTAGATTTTTAATAAATAGATATTATATATATATTCTTTCAAAGAAACAAACTTTTATCAATACCACATATTTTTTACCTACTTTGATTTTACTATTTCAAGTATACATTTTGGATTGTACTACAAATATTTTATTATATAGTAAACTATATCTGCTCTTCCATCTTTCTTTAAAAGAAATTTCTTCAGTCCATGCTTCTCTTTCTTCTCCGAATTGGTCTGTAATTTGATTTTGAAGTCTCCTGTAATTTATAATTCTGTTTGCTTTATTACATTTTTTCCTTACAAAAATATCAACTGCCATCAAAACGTTTCTAGAAACTAGCTCTTTATATCCAAGATCCCTCATATCCAGTGAGTGAATTTCATTTTTTACAGAGTTGTATTACGACCATTTAGTGTTCAATCTGAATATATTTTAATTAATGAAAAATTAGTGATTTGATAGTAGAAATAAAAGGGATATGATTTATTTTAAGACCAGTTAACTTGTGAATGGAGCTTCATAAAGACTATTCCTGAAATAGGTTTATCTGCAAAGATCAAACTTGAAATATTAATTTTAGGGTACTTTTGTGAATGGGGTTGCACAAGGAAGGGGCCACTTTTTATGGCCGGACAAAAGCTGGTATAATGGAGAAATGAAGAATAATTTAAGGCATGGACTGGGTATTTGTGCCATACAAAAAGATGAAGGAGTAATCTGTTATTTTGGAAAATGGAAAAATGGCCAAAGACATGGGAAGGCAAGTTAGTTCTACAAAGAGCAAGTGAAAAATGATTGTATATTTTTTATTGTATATAAATTTACATTTTAAAAAAAAAATGCAAAAAAAGGTACAAGTGTGAACAAAATTCCAGATATTGGTAATTCTAGCAGATTTCCCTTAAGAGAAATCTGCTATTGAAGTTGTCACGACTTTAAAAAAATGTCCTCAAATTCCCTTTGATCCTACCTAGGATATGACAAAAATGAGGACTTCAATATTTTATATACATACGCACACACACGTATATACATATATACTCTCACATATACTTAGTTGTCTGTTACCACTCTGACTGTTGCAATATTTATTTGATCATTACCAAAGTCAATATATAAAAGTTTCATGTAGAATTAAATATCAAGTTCATTAATGGCTGAAATCGAACATGGGTGAGGGGTGGTTTAGAGGGGATAATATAATAATTTTTGAATATCTCTGTTACTGAAGGTGTATTTGTATACTGATAGTCAGTAGTGGTATTAATTGTATTTAAATAATGATGTCACACCTAAAACAATGAAAACTATTTAATATTTAAGCTTCGAGTAAAATATTTTATAAATATAACAGCTAGTTGGTATTATGATATGAGTAGGAGTGGGAGTTTACTGATGGCTGTAAATTAGAAATCCAAAAAATGTTTTTTATTTTAGGACCTCACTTTTGTCATCAATGGACTTTTGAACATATTTTTTAAAAATTGTGTCATAACAGCAGATTTCCCTCAAGGGAGTAACAATAATTCTACTTTTTACTATTAGCCAGTAAACTGGTTATTAATGCACTTTGAAAATCCATTAACTTTTCAAATTTATTTTAGTTTTAGTTTTTGATGTAGTGCAATAACTATTCTGCAGGGAGTAATTTTGTTTGGAGAATTTGACTGGTATGATGGGAAATGGAAAAATGGCAAAATGCATGGATATGGGCTTCGACAATATCCGACCGGTAGCCGCTATTTAGGTGAATGGAAGTATGGAAAGCCTCACGGTGAAGGAACTATGATCTGGGATCACCATGATGTATGTAGAAGGAAAACATTTGAGTTGTAGTTTCCTAAGACACTATGTGTGTATTATTTAACATATGTGACATTTATTATTACTTCAGGATGGAAATTACTTATTTGGAAACACCATGAGCAGGCTTTTACTCAGGACATTTCGGACATTTAAAAAATATATATGTTTTAAACACAACTGCTTTTAAGCTAATAATTTCTTCAGCTAGGAGTGATTGATTTCGAGGTCTTCTGGAATTTACCACCTCATGGCATTTACTACCTACATTTCGCTAGTCATAGCTTCTTCGGGGTATTTCAATTGAGAATGGGTGTCTGCTGTTCCATCTGATATCTAGTCCAGTTCTGGGGTTAGAGTTGCCATACTACCCAAGAGTCCCATCAAATTCTTTCGTATTTCTATTTCTTAGTACTTCTTCTGCTTATCAGGGATTCATTACCAATCTTTTGGGGATAACAGGTATCCACGTTTACTCAGTTTATAGCCATTTTCTCTATCAAAACTACATTTTGGAATTTCAATGACTCCTCTGGTAATTTTTTCTTAATAGTTCATTTCTTATGCCAAAATTTTGACTTTATTTAATTTTACATTGATGTAGCGGTGAGGTACTGGAATAACCTTGAAAATTAGTCTTAATTTTCATGTGTTCGGGAGTATCTCGCTGCTATACGTTGATATAGAGAAGTCCCTATAACTTAGTGAGTCTCCTATCAGCATTCGAATTGTGAACCACGTTTTAGGTTACAGTGCGTAATTATTGACTGTGAAAACCAAAATCTGAAGTGCGGCCGTGGACGGACCTTTTTGTTAATAGCTTTAACATTATTTATTTTTGTTAATATATTTGATTCAGTTAATCTGGCCTTGACTTCTTTACGTCTCGCATCGCCCCTTCACATAGTGATTTGAATCATGGAAATGTTATTCAACTACAGATATATCTTGTTCATGAATTTTAAGTGCTCATATACTCTTGCACATATCAACCTTCCCTTTTGTCCAACGTATTCTTTTCCAGATGCTCATAGGATTCTATATATGCCTGGAACTCTTAACCACAGGCCTTCCTTTACACTTGGTACCATTTGGCTTATTTTCCTATCAGTAGTGAAAATGGATCTCTTGAGAACTTCAGCTGTCTTTTACATTGTTCTTTATTATTATTATTTATTAACGTCCACTTTTTGCAACTTAGGCTAATCGGGACGGGTTATCTACAGGTTACCACCCTTTTCTAGCCAGGGTGGGATTTTAGGAGATTATTTAATGAATTTTGTCACTAAATAATTTCCTTTGCCCAGGCAAGAATCGAACTCGCCACTCTAGGTTTACCATGTGAGATAAAGATCAACGCTTTAACTCGCATGGCTAACCTGAGCCCCCATTGTTCTTTACACATGAACTATAGTGACTGGTTTCCTGTTGTTTTCAATTGCTCTTGTCCTGTTTTTTGTAGAGGAGTTTACCTTTTTAAAGGTATCCTTGCTGGTTTCCTTGTAAATCAGTTCTTTATTGTATCTGTTCATTATTAGGGTCTCTCTTAAATCAAGACAGAAGTTTTCAAATTCATCTGTATTTAGTTCTCAGCATTACATCAAATTTGTTGTTGATACGCTGAACATTCAATCCTGTGCTTTGTGCACTCGATTGAAAGAATTAGTAGATACCAGGCATTCATTTATACTTCTAATTGCTTTACCACTGTTCCTTTTCCCTGCTGTGTGTGCTGCTATTTCTGAAGCAGTCACCAACTCAGTAATAAAGCGTGATTCAACAAGGTCCTCAACTATATGCTTTTTGTTTTAAATGAAGCCTCTTCAGCATTCTTTCATGGCTTTCCTACATTAGTGATACCTTGAAATGTTGAAAAACTGACCAACATATTGTTTTCTTCAAAGATTATATAGCTGATCTTTTCTATTAAATGTCTTGAATCTTTAATGTAGTGCTATGAATTTTCATTGAGGAGTTTAACCCCAGTGCATTGCAAAGAAACTTAAATCCCCCACTGAAAATAATTATAGATTGCCAACTTTAAACCTTCATAATGGTTTAGATACAAAGATGGCACATTTATAATCTGGCCTCATGGAGTCTCCACACTTGCCCTGTACTTTCAACATCTTAATGACAAATAGAAGTTACTGTTATAATCACCAGATAAAAAATACATAAATGAATAACGTATAATGGGATGATATTTGACATATTGTAAAGTCAAAGATGCAAAAGAACAGAAATTAAGAATGAAATTCAAACCAACAAAAAAAAAAAAACATATTTTTTTTTTATATGTCAACCAGTAGCATCCACTAAAAAAGTAATTTCCCTTATGTTTTTTATACATTGACTAGCAACACAACTCATAAAGAACTCTCATCCTTAAAGAAGAAATCTATATGTAATGCCTATTCTTTGATAGATTTTTAAAATTATTAAATTCAAGAAGAAACTTCTTTTGAAAAATATTTGAAACATATTGATTGATTTTAGACTTACACAGGCATGTGGAGGAAAGGAAAGATGCATGGGCGGGGAACATATACATGGAGGACATTTAAAACTTCGAACTTTGTTTTCCCTGAACAAAATGTATATGATGGATATTGGAAAAATGGTAAAAGGCATGGTGAGTACTTGAATAAACAAGATTGGCTTTTTAGAACAGTTTTGACAATACATGGAGATTTATAGATATTCCACGTGACAACCATAGTCACCAGGCACATGATACATTTAACACTAGAGGGGATGGAGTTTGCTTATTTGAATTGTGACTTTCTAATTAGTTGTGGGCTTATACATCAGAATCTATTATTTTTAATGCATTATGCTCCCAATTTGATCTATCATAACCAAGTTGTACACTGGGAGCTTTGGAGTAGTTGGGGGGGGGGACTTTTGCCTTGGGACTGTCTTAATGCTCTTATTGTGCTCTAAATAACTCTCTTGAATGGAAATTAATGTAGTTAGTTTATTTGCACGACCCTTTCCAGAAATCATGAAAGAAGTATAACAAAATGTGTTTACAATTAATTTTTGTAATTTATCACAAGTTGTGTTGAGAAATTTTGGATATATGATTTCTAGTCATAGCCAATTTCTTTCTCTATTATAATTTGAGTTGAGTACTCAATCTCTCCACATCTTACGTAAACAGCTGATTAGAGTTTTGAAAGACAGTTGGGGTTATTTTATGTATACACCTACACCTGCCCACGATACAGCAGTGAATGTGTTTAGTTAGGCAACCATTCTCCCATCAATTTTTTTATTTTAATTTTTCAAATTATAATTATTTTTTTTTATCCAAGAAAATATTAAATGGTATATCAAATGGAGCAAGGAGACCCGATCAAAGGTTATTGGATGAGCTGCAGGAGGAAAGCTGGGGTCCAAAAGGATCTCTGCTTGCACAATTATGGAAAGGTTTAAAATTATGTGAGAGACACACGTGATGCCTAGTATTTAGATGTATTAGAAGGACTAAACCTTTTGTATAATAGAAATTCTTAAAATAAAATATGTACACACTTATATCTAGTTTCCCCTGCACTTTAAATCATATGAGTTAGTCGTAATTCACTTGGTAAACCTAGAGTTGTGGGTACGGTTCCTGTATAGGGGAAAGGATTTTTTTTTAGTTACAAACTCATTAAATAAAATTCTTAGTCCCACCCTGACTAGAAAACATTGGTAATCTGTAAGTATTGTGTCCCAATTAGTTACAGTAGCATAAAGTGGACATTGATAAATAACATTTCTCTGGATTTTTAAATTTTGATATTCGCTTACAGGTGCTGGGAGATTACTGTTAGCCTCAGGAGCAATAATATCAACTGTATGGATGAATGACCTGAAAGAAGGTCCTGGGCAAATAATATGTAAGAATGGCTTGATTTTAGAATCACCATTTTTTTTTTCTCGTGACAAACTATGTAACATTGGAAGGCCAATAGTTGTTCCACCATGGAATAAATGGTACTACGATTTTCTTCTTCCTTACCAAGATGGAATTGTGGCTCCATTAGACATTGAGGTGATAATTTATTGTTATATAAGCCGAGGCCTAGCCAGAGTTTATGTTTGGGAGTTGCTGGGAATGGTTTTCAATTTAAATCTTGAGCATTTCAGCAATTTTATTGAGTTTGTACTCATGGGTTGATTTTCGAAACATTTCTTAAAATGTCCAACGATCCTAACTAGGAGATGATGAAAATGAGGTACCTCACTTGATGTTTAAGTATTTCATGCAAAACCAAAGATCAAGTTTGTTAATGGCTGAAATCAGACCAGGGGGTGGGGAGGGGTTACAGGAGGAAAATCGAAAATTCCAAATATCTTGGTTATTATGAGTAAGATTAAAAAATTGTATGCATAAACATGCCAATAACATGAATATTCAAGTTACAGAATAATATATAGAATCTTCATTTAACTTCTATGAAATGATTAGAAATATATTTTTTTATCCATCAGAGATATTATTAACGTAGAGGTCAAGGGCTATAACTTTTTCCTGTGGCATCTTTGGATCAACACATCTGCTTGACCAGGAAAGGAATTTGTGCCACCTTATTTAAAACATATTATATATATGTGTGTGTGTACACACACACACACGCACGCACACACATACACTACCAAATTCAATATTTAAATGTTTCATATAAATCTAAAAATAAATTATTTAAGATAAAAAAGGAGCCAGGAGTATGAAGCTTAAAGAAGGAATAAATTGTAAATATCTCGTAAACAGTAAACAGAGTATAAACAGTAACACACTCGTTACTATATGGGTCGGAAAAAAAATGTTATATGACTAATCTTATTGGGTAATATCCTACTATTTTACCTCTAGTTCAAATATGTATGAAGCACATTTGAATTTTTTTTTCAGCAATCAGTAAACCACCATGTGATATTTACTTTAAGACCATCCTTAACTCATCATCTCACCTCCAGCTTTAATTTAAAGTTTTATCTACATAGGGGTATTACAAAGGGAGAGATAGAGAATAGAAAATAGGAAGAGTATGGGAAATTTTATTAGTTGGGCAGCTCCTTTGTGAGGCTTTTACTTTTTAATCTTATTGCAGCTCTTTAATATGCTGTAACAATGCTCATTTTGAGTATAAGTTTGTGCTCATGTTATTAATTCTTTTTCCAGTGTGAAAGTTGTTATGTGTACCACGAATTTGAGAAACAAATTGGAAATGTTTCATCGAAGATGCCTTTGGGTGCTAAAAGGAAGATGTGCCTTAATAACATTCCACTCCTGGCGCCAGTTGAAACTATGCCCTTATGGAAATTCATAGAAATGTCATTTGAGGAGCAAGGGGCCATTACTAGTCATAATGATAATTTATACGTTACTGAAGAGGTAAGCTTTACTTCTAATAATATTAAGCGTTTTAATATGTATTCTTTAATATAAAAGTGTTAAGTATTGCCTAGTGGCATTCCAAAATCTGGTACACCATTTTAGCACATTTCCCTTAAGGGAAATCAGCTATTGAGGTTGTACTCATGATGCGATTTTCGAATTTTTTCTTCAAATGTCCATCGATCCTACCTAGTAGATGACGAAAATGAGGTCCGTTCAAAACTGTATATATATATATATTTTTTTTTGTCTGTTACCGCTCTAGCGGTCGCATTTATTGTTTAATCGTTACGAAACTCGATTTAGTAGTTTTATGTAAAAAGAAAGATCAAGTTCGTTAATGGCTGAAATCGGACCAGGGGGGGGGGTTTAGAGGGGAGGTTTTTTGAAAATTCAAAATATCTCCGTTACCATACGTCGGATCAAAAAACTGTATAGGACCAATCTTATTGCCTCTTATCTTATTTATTATATTTATTCTCTATCTTGAATATTAACCGAGATATTTGTATTTTATTAAATGTGGGCCGATAACGACCATATAGAGAGACGGCTCTCGTATAGAGATTTCTCTATTGTATAGCTTCACGTGGGAAATCTGCTTAGTTTACGCAGCCCCTGCGTGACGGACTTTTTTCAATCAGTTATAACTATTAATTGATTCCATGAGTTTAATGGAATAACACATTTAATATAATGTGTAGTAAGAAATAGAAGTATAGATTTCATTTGTTAGTTTATTTCTCTTTCTTAAGATACTATTTAAATATGGTATGAAAACTAATAGCTAACACATGAGTACTGTCAGAAATGTGTCACTAATATCTCTTGAGGCACTCATCAAGGAGTGTGCTAGTCAGGATCACCAGCCTATTGAATTTGTGGCAGATGGACAGCACATATGTATTCGTACAGAATTTTTCTAACACCAATACTTCTGACTTAGTAGATGCTGACCAAGTAGAATATTTGCCAGTTATATTGCAAAAATTGGACTTACTGTAAATACTC
Source organism: Riptortus pedestris (assembly GCA_019009955.1). Classification (NCBI taxonomy): domain Eukaryota; kingdom Metazoa; phylum Arthropoda; class Insecta; order Hemiptera; family Alydidae; genus Riptortus; species Riptortus pedestris. The sequence continues at coordinate 21,580,817 of CM032231.1, forward strand.
ATATTTATTTACAGGTTATGCAAAATATGTCATTTGAAGAGCTATGGTTGAGAAAAGTTTTATCAAATCGGATGCCTGATATTAGCATTATTTACCAGCATTATGCTAAGATAGGCTGCAAAGAAACTCCAACTTATAACTGTTTCCTTTTAAGAATAATGCTTTGGCAATTGTGTTTGGACTGTGAACTGAAAAATTCATCGTTTACCATTTGTTCATTAGATAATGAATTAGGTAACTTTTTCGTATTATAATCATAGGAAGTAATCAAGTGTCAAGTTAATAGTAGACATCAAGTTTTACAACCAAAAAGAAAAAAAAAATGTTTGAATCTTTTGACCCTTTTTTCCTTGGGTTAAATAAAATTTTTTATCATAGTAATATTTATCTGTTAACTATGTTGGAGATATATCATATTTTCGAAATCCTCTCTTCCACTGGTCTGATTTTCGGCAATTAATGAACTTGATCTTTCTTTTTACACAAAACGATTAAATATCGACTTTGGTTATGATCACACAAGAATTGTGACCACTAGAGCATTTACATATATATATATATATATATATATATATATATATATATATATAGTGATGGGAAAATTAAATACAGAAGGATTAGCTGAGAGAGTCGCGTATTTGGGAAGTGCGATGTAGATCAAAGAAGACCCGCCCACTTCAGCCTCGAATGGCCCAGCCAATTCCCCATTGATGTATGCCGACGGCCTATATAAAAAACCGGCCAGCTGCAAGCGAGTCAGTTTTCTTCATGACTTAGTGCAGTGCGGTAAAGTGTTTTTATAAGAAGAACAGTGTTGTGACTGTAAGTAACAGTTTAGTGCCGAGTTTAAGACAGTGCAGTGCCGCGAAGTAAAGGACAGTGAACTGCTGTCTTTCTGTGAATTTCAGTGACCGTGAGTGAATTATGGGACTGTGTAATTTGAAGAACAGTGACGCTATCAGTGTATACTGTGAGTAGTAATTAAGAATAATTACCAAGTGTATTGTGCATTGTGAAATAAATTGTGCAGTGATAAAAACTGTGAAACTTGCGAGTATTTAATTTTGCAATCCAAAAGAACTCTTATTAAAAACGTTTATTACCACTAGTAAGTGGAATTGCAAAATTCAAATCAACAAAAATGAAGTTTGAAGAACTAAAAGTTGAACAGCTGAAGAAGGAGCTGGCTAAAGTGGATCTGCCAACAACAGGAAATAAGGCTGAACTACAAAGGTGGTTGACAGATGAATTCCAAAGACAAGGAATCGATATAAGTACACACGAGTTTGACGATAAAGAAGACATTGTTATAAGTATTCCTATCTCAAGTAGCCTCAATTTGGACTTAAATGCAATTTTAGCCCCTATGATGGAAAATAACCAGAAACTCTTGGAAGCTTCTAGAACTAATTGTGACAGTCTAGAAGCAAAATTTCAGGAGCTTCTAGAACTAATTGCGAGAGGTTAGAAGAAAAGTTCCAGGAAGCTTCTAAAAGTAACAGCGAGGAAATCTTAGCGGAAGTCAGACAAGAATTCCAGGAAGCCTCTAAAAGTAACAGCGAGAAAATCTTAGCGGAAGTATGAAAAGAATTTCAAGAAGTTTCTAGAGCTAATTGTGAGAGGCTAGAAAAAAAATTTCAGGAAGCTTCTAGATCAACGAACCAAAAACTCCATGAAATGTCAGAGGTATTCGGCAAACGACTGGAAACCATAGAGCAGAGAGTCAGCGAGTTTGATGAAAAACTCTGCGGCATTTCTGCGGCACAGAAGAAGGTTGAAGAGGACGTGTCCAACCTAGGAAGAATGATAGACGATGAAATACGTGAGCTACAATTCCAAATGGATAATCTATATGTTCGAGAGTGTCCGGTGAGGCTCATTTCAGAACATTCCAGCAAGATTAAGACCCCAACTTTTGACGGTAATGTACCATTTAATGTTTTCAAATTCCAATTTGAGACGGTGGCCAGTAGAAACGGATGGAATAATGAAGAGAAAGCGGTAGAATTGATTTTGGCACTGAAGGGAACCGCTGCAGAAATCCTGGAGTTTACCGGCCGCTTGCAGGAATAATTATGAGGACATTATGGTGACCTTACAGCGCAAGTTTGGCGATGAGCATAAGCGAGAACTGTACTGGATGGAGTTACGGGGCAGAGTGCAAAATCCGAATGAGAAGCTCCCTGATTTTGCCATGGAAATCGAACGTCTGGTGCAGCTGACTTGCCGAGGTGAAAATCATCCGTTCCTAGATCAGTTCAGGATTGGAGCGTTTGTTAATGGTATACGAGACCCAGATGTTAAATTTGCAGTGTGTGCTATGCAAAAATCATCCTTTGCTGAAACCATCTGTTATGCGTTAGCCCAGGAGACCGCTAAAGTAATTTCAAAACCACAAGTCAACAAGGTGCGACGTCTTGAGGCTGATATTCAAAATGACGCCCAAATCTCAAGGAGTGACATAGAAGGATTAGTCAAGCGAATAATGGAGGAGCAAAGGAACAGACTACGCTCAAAGTACTTCAACTGCGGCAAGGCCGGCCATTTTCAACGCAACTGTAAATATCCAAAGAAAAAGAGATGGCATTATAACAGCTAAAGCCCTGGTGAAACCAGCGACGATGGACAAGTTCCGGTGAGAGTACTTAACCTATCCAACAATGAGAAGATCATTAACAAAAATTTTGAAATAGGTCAATGTGAGCCAGCAGAAGCAATAATTAGCTGTGCCAAAAAATCAGGATGCCCGAAAATGACAGCCAAGGAACGCGAATTACTTGCAGAAGAAGTGGAAACATGGACGGAAGGAATGACATCACCTGAAAGAAACAAAGCAAAGGAGTTGCTAAGAGCACATGCATCTGTCTTCGCCCTAAGCAATAAAAGCCCAGGTAGAACAGCAGTAGTGAAACATGAAATAAATACCGGTGAAGCGAGACCTATAAAACAAGCGCCCAGGAGTGTTCCCCTAGCGATGCGGAACGAAGTTAATGAACTTGTCAACGAAATGGAGTTATTGAACGATCTTCGAATCCTTGGAGCTCGCCAATAGTTCCAGTAAAGAAGAAAGACGGTAGGCACCAGATTCTTTTTTGACTACAGAAAACTGAATGACGTCACCAAGAAAGACAGTTATCCGCTGCTAAGAATTGATGACACCTTAGACACGGTGGCTGGAACGAAATGGTTTTCTACCTTGGACTTGCAAAGCGGCTACTGGCAAGTAGAGATAGCAGATAAGGACAAAGAGAAAACTGCCTTTAGCGCAAGCAATGGTTTATGGCAGTTCAAGGTGATGCCATTTGAGCTCTGCAATGCCCCAGCTACTTATGCGCGTTTAATGGAACATGTGCTAAAGGGTCTCAATTGGAAGACGTGCTTGGTGTATTTAGATGACATAATCGTTATGGGGAAGACTTTTGAGGAACATCTTAAAAACCTGGATGAAGTATTTAGTCGCATAACAGCAGCTGGGCTGAAGTTAAGCATAAAGAAATGTGCTCTGTTTCAGAAAGAGGTCAAATACTTGGGACATCGGGTAACAGCAGAGGGCATCTCCACTGACGAGGACAAAATACGGGCAGTAAAGGACTGGTCTCGACCACGAAATCTTCACGAGCTGCGTAGCTTCCTGGGGCTTTGCACATACTACAGGAGATTCGTGCTAAACTTTGCTCAGGTAGCTGCCAGCTTGCACGAGCTAACCAAAAAGTCGCGACCATACCACTGGAGTGAGGCATCGAAAAGGGGGGAAACACAATAACGCAGATGCCCTTTCAAGACGGCCTTGTAACGTAGAATGCAAACATTGTACTAAAGCCGAGAAAGAGTAAAGAGTGATTGATGTGCGACTTACCCGTATTGGCTCAGATGAGGATTGGTTGAAGGCTCAGAAAGATGACCCGATTCTCGCGAAGATTATATCGGCTAAGAAGGGCAACAGAATAAAGTCCATCACGCAGGGGCTGCGTAAACTAAGCAGATTTCCCACGTGAAGTTTTACAATAGAGAAATTTCACGAGAGCCGAACAGTTAAGGGAGCGGCCGTCCTAGCTTTTGGCGGGAAAGTCACTCTCATCCGTTATCCGTCCAGATTGAATAAAATGCAAATATCTCGGTTAATATTCAAGATAGAGAATAAATGTATATAACAATATTTATAGTAAATTTAATTTGCAATAAGATTTATTCTATACAATTTTTCGATCCGACGTATAGTAACGGAAATATTTCGAATTTTCGAAAATTCTCCCCTCTAAACCCCCCCCCCTCCCACTGCTCCGATTTCAGCCGTTAACGAACTTGATCTTTTTTTTTAACTAAAACGACTAAATAAGTTTGGTAACGATCAAACAAAAATTGCGACCGCTAGAGCGGTAATAAACAAATATTAGCAGATTTTCCTTAAGGGAAATCAGCTATTGAGGTTGTACTCATGACGGAATTTTCGAAATTTTTCTTCAAATGTCCATCGATCCTACCTAGTAGATGACGAAAATGAGGTCCGTTCAAAACTGTGTATATATATATATATATATATATATATATATATATATATATATATATATATATATATACAGGGTGTCCCCAAACCAAACGGCCAAACTTTAGGGATCGATAGAGCATCGAAAAACTAAAACAAAAAGTCCTCTGGCATATGCCTCGTTTTCGAGAAAATCACAAAAAACTAAAAATAGTTGTGCAAAAACTAGTTAAGGCCAATGGAAGAGCGGATTTTATTCCTTGAATGAATTTTAGCAATAAATGTTATTCCAATACAATTATTGTATTCTAATCTTATACTAACAGAAAGGTAATTGAAAAAAAAAATTATTTTTTATTAAGAAAAAATAATAAATACTTTTTTATTCAAATATTCATAGTATAAAAAAATTACCTATTTAAAGTAGATAACATTATGAACAATAACTGAAGATTAAAACTTAAAAAAAGATTAAAAATTTAGAAAATTAATAAAATAATTAAATATTCTTACTTGGAAAACATAAATGCTTCAGTTTTTATATGGGTCTACCTTAGTGAGAAAAAAAAACCTGAAAATTTTGTAGGTTTTACCTTTTCTAAAATTACATCGTTAATTTCTAAAGCATCAACGTACTCGTAAATGTTGTTCTGGCCTCTCGCTGCAATACACGCATCACATCGCGTACTCACAGATCGCACTGCATCGAAACATTGTTCTGTGGTGAGCTGGTTGCAAACCATTCTGATGCGCTCGATGAGGTCATCCCTTGTGCGGACGGGCTCTCGGTAGACATTTTCTTTCTCGTATTCCCACACGAAGAAATCTAGTGGCGTGAGGTCCGGAGACCGGGGAGGCCAAGGCACCGGCCCACCTCGTCCTATCGAGCGACCTGGGTAGTTGATGTCCAACCAGTCCCGTACTGCCCTTCAATAATGTGCAGGACAACCATCGAGTTGAAACCAGCTCTCAAGCCTTGTTTCCAAAGGGATATCTTCCAAAAGTGCCCGTAAGTCATTCTCCAGGAATAGATGATAACTTTCAGCGTGAAGTCGAGCAGGTAAAAATACGGGACCTATTATGCGATTATAACAAAGGCCGACCCACACGTTTACAGAAAACTCATGCTGGTAGTGAAATTCTCTAACAGGCGGCGGGATTTTTCATGTGCCCAAAGGTGGTTGTATCTTTGATTGAATATGCCCGCACGTGTAAAAGTCGCTTCGTCCGTCCAGATTACTTTTGAACTTAAGTTTACATCGTTTTGCAATTGTTCTTTGTACCAATTACAAAAATTTAATCGGCGGGTATTAAATTTTGTACCTTTTGTACATGGTAAGCATGCCTGCGGTCAGCCCTTAATGTGCGCCAAATGGTTGTCTTTGGTGCATAGAACTAAAGCAGCTCTCCGGACGCTTGTGCCAAGGTTGGTATTGAAGTGCCTCAGTATCCTCTCCCTCCGCCTCAGGTCGGCTTCCATCGAAGCCTGCATACGGTTTCCACGACGATTACATGAGAAGGACCCAGTCTCTCAAAGCCTTCTGAAAGTGCTGGTAAAAACACCTCTGTGTGGGGTTTCTCGGTCAGGAAACCGTCTGCGATATTCCCGAACTGCCTGACGTGCATTGCCATCGCAGAATCCGTAGACGTAGACTATGTCCGCGTATTCAGCGTTGGTAAATCTAGCCATATTTGTTGACTTCACTGAACAGTACTAGCAACACCACTAATGTGAGAATGCGAGGCTGGATTCTCCCCAAAAAGGATTAAAAATAAATAATACACTTTTTGCACAACTATTTTCAGTTTTTTGTGATTTTCTCAAAAACGAAGCAAAAACGAGGCATATGCCAGAGGACTTTTTTCCCTAGTTTTTCGATCCTCTATCGATCCCTGAAGTTTGGCCTTTTGGTTTGGGGACACCCTGTATATATATATATATATATATATATATATATATATATATATATATATATATATATATATATATTTTGTTACGTTTTATTACAAAACCAGTAATAATCGTTGTTAATAAGAGTTCTTTTGGATACAAAATTAAACACACTCAAGTTTCACAGTTTATCACAGTTTATCACTGCACAATTTATTTCACAATGCACAATACTCTTGGTTAAATAAAACAACTCACAGTATTACACTGATAGTGTCACTGTTCTTCAGATTTCACAGTCCAATAATTCACTCGCGGTCACTGAACTTCACACAAAACGACGGCACTGCACTGTCCTTTACTTCGCGGCACTGCACTGTCTTAAACTCGGCACTAAACTGTTACTTACAGTCACGGCACAACACTGTTCTTCTTCGGCACTTCTCTGAACTCCTCCGCACTTCCCAATCTCGTGGTTCCTGGCATATTTAATCTACGCAACACTATATATATATATATATATATATATATATATATATATATATATATATATATATATATATATACAGTTTTGAACGGAGCTCATTTTCGTCATCTCCTAGGTAGGATCGATGGACACTTGAAGAAAAAATTCAAAAATTCCGTCATGAGTACAACCCTCAGTAGCTGATTTCCCTCAAGGGAAATCTGCTAAAACCGACCCGTAATGAGACGTCAGCTGAAAGCCCACTTGCGAAATCATACTGGGTCCAGTGGAATAGCCTAAAACTGGTTGAGGGCTGCTTATATCGGTCTTGGGAGAGTACAGATGGCAAAACCACAACCGACCTTATTGTCGTGCCCACTTCCAACCGGCCAGCTGCAAGCGAGTCAGTTTTCTTTTCAAGTGCTCATATGTGCGTTCGGTGCTACAGTGCGACTTAGTGCAGTGCGGTAAAGTGTTTTTATAAGAAGAACAGTGTTGTGCCGTGACTGTAAGTAACAGTTTAGTGCCGTGTTTAAGACAGTGCAGTGCCGCGAAGTATAGGACAGTGCAGTGCCGTCTTTCTGTGAATTTCAGTGACCGTGAGTGAATTATTGGACTGTGTAATCTGAAGAACAGTGACGCTATCAGTGTATACTGTGAGTAGTAATTAAGAATAATTACCAAGTGTATTGTGCTTTGTGAAATAAATTGTGCAGTGATAAAAACTGTGAAACTTGTGTGTGTTTAATTTTGCAATCCAAAAGAAGTCTTATTAAAAACGTTTATTACTGGTTTTGGTAATTAAACGTAACAATATGTTGTCTTTGAATGGACCTCATTTTTGTCATTCCTAGGTAGGATCAATGTACATTTGAGGAGATTTTTTGAAAATTTTGTCATGAGTAAACCTCAATAGCCCATAGGGGAAATCTGCTAAAACCTAATGACTCTATGATTCACTCTCCCAACCACATAGAATTAAATTTCTTTCTTTATACCATACATACACTACACAATAATATTCATTTATATTATTATCAATGGGATTGGTGTAATAACTTTCAGAGCTAGTTTTGTGTAATTTAATTTGATGAAATTGATTTTCTATAAAGTACTTATTCTAATTAATGTGATTGTAATGTACTTCATTATTTATTAAAGTACAATAACTTTCAGGTTTTGGCAGCTATCCTTTTGACATAATACCAATGTTTCAAATGATCAATTACCTGCTCATTCTCACATACGATCTTTGCATAAAAAATGAATTAGTGAATAAAAATATCCCAGGTCTTTGGGGAGGAGCTCTGGACTTTTTTATATCGAATTTGGCACTACCAGCTGTGAAGAAACAAAGTAAGAGTTTATGAATAAGCTCTAATTAAGGAGAATCTTGGCACAATTTTGCAAATCTTTGCCTTAATAAGAACTTAGAATTCTAATAAATGAAAAATGAATTGGAAGAATAATATCTTTGAAAGAAAATCAAAGTCAGTGTTAAGTGTAAATATGCTCAAGGTGGCTGTACTAACACTTTGAACATGTGCATAGTTTTCACATCTCACAGAGTAAAGGTCAAATGAAGATAAGTGGTATTTAACCAATTGGATAAGAAGATTGTGTTCTTCATATTTTGTGTTATATTTGTTTATTATATTTTTCAAGAGCTTTGGAGCGTAAGCAGTATTGCTCATTTAAATTGAAAAAAGAAAGAAATAGTGTAATTACTAATAGAAGAATATGAGATGCAATATATAGAGCAAAATATCCAACAAAATAGTAAATAAAAATATGCAAACAGAACAATATTGAACAAAAACTCAGAATCCAATGAAAAAACAACAATAACAAATATAAAAAAAACCAATAAATAGATGGCACTATTATTTATTAACTTTGAGCTTCTAAGAATAATAGGGGTTATCTACAGGTTATCACGGTTTAGCAAGTGAGATTAAGACCAATGCCTTAACTCTCATGACTAACCTAAAATAAATATGAAAGATAAAAGAGTATTAAAAAAATTAAATTATATAGTAATAAAACATAAAATAGTTTTCAAAGTTTAAGAACTTAATAGATAAATAAAAATAGATTTCTATAATTCAAATTGTAAAAAAAATCTCTTTAACATAAACAAGTGTCCACTCATGTACACATAGAGGCATATACAAAAAACGTATATAAATGGAATTGCAAAATTAATGAGTTGTGTTATAAATGCAATTTTCAAATCATATTTTATTAGAACTAAATTTGTATAGTGTTTATTATTACTGTGAGATGAGTAGGAGTGAGGGTATACTGATCACTAAAAACTGAAAAATACACATAACTCCTTTAATTTGAGATAAAGGGCAAATATGTACACCACCAATAGTAGAATATTACATGCTCAAGAAGATTGGTTGTGTGTGCATGCGTGTGTTTTTATATATTTCGATCCAAGTCAGGATTACAGGAATTTGGAATTTTTGTTTTCACCCCTCGTCTAAACCCCTACTCCTCCTTGTCCAATGAGAACATTACATCATATTTAGGCTTGAAATAAGACAATTTGTGATATATTGAGTTACTAATTATATAGTTATATTGGGTTAATGTGAGATGACTAGGGATGGGGCTTTACTTGAATAAATCACAAATGTCTCCGTTAATATTAAAATTGGCAAAAAAATGAATAAATCACAAAATGAGAACAATTAAATTTGCAACAATATTATTTATATAACATTATTTGTACCATTGAGAAGCATAGTGGTGTATGTCAAAATAGCTACCTTTTCAATAGTGGAGGTTTTGGGTCTGACACAAAAAATAGAAAAATCAATGAACCATTAAGAGTAATTTCAGTGACCTTTTTTAATAGTTTCGGTACTAAATTAACTTTTAAACTAAATAAGTACATGGTATTAAAGTTTATATCCTTTTAGAGAAATACAGATTTACACCACTGTTTCTCGCTCATCCATTTGATCCAACTAAAAACTACAGAGATATTTACAATTTTTTATTTTACCGCTTTTTAAATCACCAATCTCCCTGGTTCAATTTCCGCTTTTAACAGACTTGATCTTTACTTATACCTGAAGAAATAGTGAGCTTGATAAAATAGTCAAACAAAAATTGCTGAGTATTAAGAAGATACTAACACACACACACACACGCGCACGCACACACAAACAAAACACACACACACTTCATCTAATATTGTGGGTAATCCATATCTAAACAAAATTTCAGAAATTTGGCCATCTCATTTCTGGCAAACATTTTTCACAAAATTATTTAATGAGAAAAACCTAAATAGATGATATCTCTCAAGGAAAACCTACTTAAAAAAAGGACTTTGCTTCAAAGTGATCAATAGACACTAGGAGAGAGTAGGCTGAGCTCTTCTCGTAGACCACAATTACTGAAACTGCTCAGACCTCCAATAATCATGATTTTGTAAAGTTACTTCTTTTCTAAAATAGTGCAAAAATGTAATTCGATCTTATTTCTTATTATATGTACATACATACATACAAATTCTTAAAGTACATTCAAATTGTTCAGCCCAAAAAAGTGTTTTAATGAAATCAAGTGATTCCTTAAATAAATTAGTATTAATTAATATCCAAATTGTATTGAAACAAACCTCATTCCAGATTTATTTACCCGAGATTAATTTATTTATATTCACATTTCATTTTAATCCTCTTACTTTTATATATACTTATTTTATAGATTCTTTCTCGTATTTATGCAAGCAATTGCCTATCAAAGAACTTTATAGTGCCTACTATACAATTGGTATACCCGTAACTGTCTCTAAGATCTTGAAATTATTTTCTTTTTATTATGAGGAGGAAGAAGAAGAAGAGCCCCTATGGCCTGGTATAACTTTGAGGCTTCCTATTCTTAAGCATGGTAAGTAAAGATATTGAAATCAATGTAATATAAAGTTATTATAATATGATATCATTTCTAAAAATAGTACTATTTACCATAAAAACTCATGCAGCTCTTGGAAGCATTGAACTGGAATTTTATCTTAATGATTTGAATTTTCATCCAAGTAATGCACAGTCAAATTTCTTTAGCTGTGTTATATTTCACTCTCTTCTCCTGATGGTATTGTTTTGATATGAAGAACTCTGTTTACAACTTCTTCAAACTGAAATTATGATTGAGCAAAAAGAGGAATAGCTAGTGGGGGCAAGGGTGAGAGCTGTATGAAGGGTATTGTAGAAGTTCTACACCATCAAGGTCTTCAATTTTAATCAGAGTTGTTCTATGAGGACAAGCATTATCTTGTTTGTGCTGGGCAGAGTATTTCTGACTCAGAACTTCATACACCAGCTCCAGTGGAATAATGTTTTGCATTTATAGCATGACCGTCAGTCAGCTCAAAGTATGACACACCCAAGAAATTCCAACAAGCGCACAACATATTTATGTGGATACCTGTCATGCATCACAACTGGATTCCGCAATTGATCGGGTTTTTACTAATTGCTGTCTCAGGGTTGCCTGGAAAGATTTATTTCTCAAGAAAAGTGACTATTCTTTTCGAAAGTTGATTGTCTGTAGGTTTGGTCATGTGGTTGACATATGTCTACTCAACATTGGGCTTGTTCAGCCATCAAATCATAAAGTATGAACCAGCAACTCCTAAAATTACTTGGGATGAGTATTGTTCTCTAGAATAGTTGACAGTTGGCATTTATTGGTTGCCAGGTTTTCATTAACTGCCCTTTCTGTAGGCTCCATGCTCTGATGAGATGATGCCCAGAACGTAGTACATCATGTAGGGTGATAACACCACTGCAGAAATTCCCAAACCAATGTTGTTCAGTCCTTTCATTCACAGCACTCTTCCCCTCCACTTCACAGTTTTTGAGCAGCTCCAGTAAATCTTTTTTATTTAATAATCCCACAGAAGTATACAAAACTTAAATTTGTCTGAATTTATATTAAAAGAGTAGGACTCAGGTTAGCCATGTTAGTTAAAGCATTAGCCTTAATCTAACATGGTAAAGTTATATTTGAGCTTCTCTTCAGTATGCATGTGATGACTTTGTCGATAATTTTAATAAATTATCAAACCTAAATTCCAATTACTGAATTAATTTAGAAAATATACCTAAAAGGGATACTCACACATTAAACCTTCAGGCTCTGTAACGGAAAAAAAGATACACAAGCAAAGAGAGCTAGAATGCATTGCGGTCTATTCTAAGGAGTCATGAAACAAATAACAAAGTTAAGAATGTAACTAGCTTCTGTGATGATTTAACAGAAAAACACCTTCCATTCTTGTTTCAATAAGTAACAGAAATAATAAACTGAGCATTTTTAAAAATATCGATGGCTAATTTTGTTTATTGTATTTGTAAGAAAAAGTTTTAAGTAAAATTTTAGAAAAAAACATGTGTTTCTTAACTTTATTTTTGTTCCAATTTTAAAAATATTTAGATTAGCTTCAGAGGATGAAAATCAATGCGGTTCATACTGTATTTTAAAGTACTTCTCAGAAACAATATGACCCAATAGAAATTAGATTTTAGTTAGATTTGAGCCCTATTCAATAAAATTAGTTAAATCATCAATATAAGTTCAATCATCGGTCCTGGGGACTGATAATACTCCAAATTAAGTTCAATCACCTCATGTAAGGGATTACACATATAATATAAAGCTCCTTCTGCTGTCCATGAGTTAATTGAGGCTGTAAGCCTAATGTAGATCTGTGTTTTATTTATTTGTTTTCAGTGCTAAATGGGAAATGGTGAATCAAATTCTAGATAATGTCATCTGAGTATCTTTCCAGTACTGGAAAATCTGATAAGCCTTGCAGGCCCTGTAGTTTTTCATAAACAAATAAAAATACTTCATACTTTTGGCATTATTTTTATTACAAATAATTGAGATCATATTTTGTTAGCCAGCTCTTGTATAAAGAGGAGTATTAGGCCATATAGAAATTCATTCCCTAACTTTCAGGTCAAAATTTAATATATCCTGATGGTAGTATAGTTTTTGAGCTGGATAAAATAACAGAAGGCGAGGTACAACAAGAAAGCCAATATGATGATAATTATATAGAGTTCAGCGAATTAGCAATCTTAGGCGATGACATTATAAAGGACCGCCTACTTTCTTCATGTTCTCTTCAAGGTGAACAATCAAACTCAATAATTGGACATGAGGTATACACATTGTATTTCCATTCATACCTATGCATTTTTTTTAATACTTTTTAAAAAACTTTACACAGGAAAGTTAATCTTTTACAAATTAATATAAAAACATGCATTATTAAAATTAGCAGGTTATATTTACATTTTTCTAAATAAGAATGACTTCCAATAAAAAATAAAATAAATCCTTAAACTAAGAAATATATATAATCAAAAACTATTCCAGCATAACCTATCTTCAATCAGACATTTTTATAAAAATAATAAAGGTATTTATTTTTATAATTTGGTGCTAAAATTATATAGAATATATTATGTATAAATATATATATATACATATATACACAAAAGGTTCTTATTTTTATTAATTAAATAAAATAACTTTTCAGGTATCCTTTCTGGAGTTTAGTTACTTCATATCTGCGCTTCTTAGCGAATACAGGATCCTTTTAACGCATCTACAAGGAGATATTAATGAATGTAATATAGAAGAAGAAACTATCAAAATGGGAAGTAGTGTTGATTCCAAACAAAAAACAGAAAAGGTTTTGTTTAATGCTCTCACTAAAGATGGGAAATCGATTAAAAAAGACTTCTACATTAATGGTAGGGAGTGTAAACAAATTGCTAAATATATACCAATTCAAACCATGACAAACAGCAGTAAATTTGTTGTGGAAAACGGAGGAGTAAGTATCAATAAAGATAAGCAAAGTGATTTCTTAAATTATGAGAGCAGCAGTTCTAATAATCAACAAGAATATAAGGGAGAAGAATTATTTTATAGATCTATGGAAATCTATGATAATTTGAGAAATAAAAAATGCCTGAAAATACTCAAAGCTGAAAGGAAAGCCTTAAATGAACTCGATTCTGCCAAAAATGTAAACTCATTCAATTCCCTCCCTAGCTACATGAAAAAAGAAGAACCAAGCAACGTAGGAATGTATAAAAGTAAAAGCGAAAATGTGATAATCAAAACAAAAATGAATAATTATCATTATTCAAAGAAGTATGCAGAACAAAACGATGTTGTAGGTATTAAGGAATCACATTTTTACCAAATAATTGGAAACAAGAAGATAAATCAAGATTATTTCATAAGAAAAAGGGTGAATACTAATCAGAAAAATAATAATTTTAGCTCAAAAACTTTAGAAAGCAAAAATGGATCAGATGTTTGTTCCATAGCAACTGCACAGTCAGATCTGACATCAATTAAAAGTCAACTGAATATAACATCCGAATCAAATTTAAAGAGTGGGTTTGGCACTAATACTTCTACAAATGAAATAGGAGAAAATTATGAGTCTTTTGTTACCAATACAAGTCAAAACATCAGCAGCCAACAAAACTCACAAACCTTGGTATATGAATGTAATACAGAAAAAATTGAAAGTACAACATTTGAAAATTTTCAAGAAAAATCACTTCCACCATACCTCAGATTAAACACAACTCCCATTCTAGAAGAACACCTGGCTTATGAAACTGAAAACTCAATTTCTGAACCAACAATTCTGAAAATGAACTATTTTAAGTCAAAGAAAAATGAATGGCAGAAAAAAGATCAAATCAGTGACCATCGGGATAATCTTTAAAAAATGAATATTTTGATTATAAAACAAAACATTAAAAACTGGGGAGGGGGGAAATTAAAATAAAAAATATCATGGCTACCTAAGCAAATGGCAATTAGACATTAAATATGTTTTAAAAATTAATCATATCTTCAAAAGCAATCTACATAAAATAATAAAAGTTTAACATTTGTGATTAATGTATGTATATATATATATATATATATATATATATATATATATACGTATACACACAGATGCAAGCATAACCATACTACTAATTATACCTTATCCTTACTGAGACCAATAAAAAAAAGATCTTCACCTCTAACTATACTCTCTTGATTTTTTTTAACAGCAAACATTTTGCCCTCCTGTGCATTTACGATGCTGAGTTTTAAAATTATTCATCTGTCGCTATTACACTAAAACACATCATCATCTAAAGGCTACACCTTGTAGTTGCAACCATTGTGTTCTGTCGTAAGCTGTTCTTTTCAAATTACTATACTCATCGAAATCCATAAGATTTTGTTGTCTTCAAAATGGGATTTTCTAGACCTTCCTCTTCCCCTATGCCCAAGAATCTTACCTTCAAATATATTTGTAATGAAGTCATTGTGCCTTATGATATGCCCAAGAAGTTTCACTCTCCTTTTTTCCATTGCCTTGATAAGATTTTAAGAATTAAAAATTAGAACCACCACCAGCTCTTCCTGTCCCAGAAGAGGGTGAAAAAAAGTTATGCTGAGTATTTGGTGGAATTTTGATGGTCTAAACCACTTTGAGTTAGTCCCTGAAGATTGAGCACTAGCTCAGAGGTTTATTCTCCTAACTTGAGAGAGTAAACTCCCATCACGGTACACAGAGCTGATGAGTAGAAAGCAGGTTCTTTTGGAAAATGATAATCAAGAACCCATGCATCAAGATTACCTCCGCAAAAATCAAGGAATTGAAATTGAATTGTCCTCCTCATCCATCCTAAAATCCAAATCTTGCACATTTCCTCCGTGGTAGTTGTTTCGACATAGATGTGGCTATGATTACTACAATCCAGTCAGTAAACTTTTTTCTTTCTTATTAAAGTTATGGGTTCTTGTACAAGGATATTTCTACACTTACAGGAAGTTTAGATTTCTTCATATAATGGTAAAATAAGCTTCCTGAAAGCAGTAGGAGGGATTTTGGCTGCTTAATTCATCTGGCACGAAATGAAAAATGCGTCACGCAGGGGCTGCGTAAACTAACCCTAGTGAAGTTATACAATAAAGAAATTTCAGAATAGAGAGCCGAACAGTTACGGGAACAGCCCGAACTAGCTCTTGACGGAAACTCATGACTAGACCCGAAGTTAGCTGTTCTCATCTCAGAAGCTGAAAACAGAAAAATGCAAATATCTCGGTTAATATTCAAGATACAGAATACATGTATATAACACTATTTATAGTAAATTTAATTTGCAATAAGAATGATTATATATCATTTTTCGATCGACGTATAGTAATGGAGATATTACGAATTTTCAAAAATCTTCCCCTCTAAACCCCCGCCCCTCCCCCTGGTACGATTTCAGCCATTAACGAACTTGATCTTTCTTTTTACATAAAACGATTAAATTCCGAGTTTGGTAACGATCAAATAAAAATTGCGACTGCTAGAGCGTTAACAGACAAATATATATAATTTTGAACGGACCTCAAAACACCTACACATTGATTTGAGAATTTGGAAAAAGGTGGGTATAATCATACAGTAATCCAATCATAAGTTACAGTAAATGAATATATATTATATTTACAAAATTATAAAAATATATGAAACAGTAAAAAATGTACAATAAAATATAGACCATATTTAAAAAATCAAAATTACCACTTTATCACTCTGAAGAGATTATCAATATTTATGATGCGATATTTAATTAATTAATAACATTTATATTCTCTAATTGTTAAGTGCATATCACTTTTTTTAAAAAAAAACAAAAAAAAAAACTAACATTATTATGCTTACGTTGTATTAAAAATTATTCTAATTGAGTTCTTAAGTCTCACCAACTCAATAATACTAAAAATAAAATACAAATTTTATGACCATGTAAACTATGAGAACTTTTATAAACCTCTTTTGAAACTATAATAAAATCATTTATTACTTCAAGATAACAATTATTTAATTTATTAGAAAAATAACACTTTATTCAAATTTATAGGTCCTTTACATAGATATTTAAAGGGGAACCCCTCAAATATAAAGCTGGACTACAATCTACAGGATTCCCCCAAGGACTATTAGGGAAACCAATATAATACTAAAACTCAATATTCTCCAACTAAATATACTATACAAAATCAGGTACCTAATCAGAAAAAAGGGATTCAGCAGATCAGCATGAAGACTAAACATTAGTGCAAAAAACAGGTCTACTGGTGCATTGATTCACTTAGATTTGAACACTTTTTAAAAAAATATGTATATAAATGGATCCTATCTAAATTCCTCCAGTCAATTCAAACCTGAGTATTCTACTATATTTACCATTTCAAAAATTTAAATGAGCTCAGGCTAGCTGTATCAGTTAAGGCAGTTTAGTCTTAATACACCTGGTAAACCTAGGCATGGGCTTGAGTCCTGATTTGTTGATAGGAATTTATTGAGTGACAAATTCACTTAACAAAACCATGGTACTACCCTGACTAGAAAAGGGCGGAAACCAGTAGATTTAATAGATGCATACACCACATATTTTATATATATTCACTCAAAGTGTGACCACACTGGAAGAAGATACTAGTTCTATATTTACAAAATAGACAACTGAAAATGCACCAAAAAAGACGTGAAACATGTAGAGCTTTTTCACAATAAATGCATTGGTCCATGAAAGTATATTTAAAAAATTGACCTTCTACCTTTTCAACATAGAGAATTAAAAAGTTTGTGATCATTAATTTAATATTTATTTTTAAATGAAAATCTATAAAACAAACAAAAAGTGAGGATTCTTTTGGGGGACAAACTGTTAGTGCCATCCTGCCAGGATGCATAAAAGGCCTATGGATGCATAAAATCCTGTACAATCAACCATGTAAGAGAAAGTCTACCCTAAAATAAATTATAACTCAAACATTTAAGAAAAAACATAACAATTTTTGCAGACTTTTGTATAAAGAATGAAAATTAATGAATGCTGAAAAATAAAACAATATCCACATTTTTACTATAATAGACTAAAGTATGGACACAACAATTTTTATATCTTTGGGTTCATTTGTTTCTCTTCTTTTCAGAGAACATGGCCCCTGAAAATAATATTAATACAGACAAAAACAGAAAGGCAGAGGTCAATCCATGTACAGTCAACTTTTTTTCTTTTTTTTTATGTATAGCATGATTTTTTACCTAATCTGCCACAATTGTTTTAAATAACTCAAATTCATTTCTAATTGCCTTAAATATCAAATATTGATCATATTTTGAACTATACAATAGAAATCTTTCATATCAAAACACAAGGAGACCATTGATTTTTGTACATTAGAAGGTACATATATAAACTTAATGATTGGCAGAAGGTGATTTTGTAGACAAAAATCCTCTTCTCTTCTTCAACATTTATTAGTCATCTCTGTACGCTTCACTCTCTTTAGTTGTGTACACCGGAAGCATCTTCAGGAGATTACCCTACTTACTTAACATATACTTATACAGCCTTCCGCTCTTGCCAAGGCTAAAGCTAAAATGGCAGACCCTATAGAAAGCAGATCACTATAAATATCTGCTGATTCCACCTAATCCATTATTATACTCCATACTCAATCAATTTCCAAACAAACTAATAAAATAAAACTATGTTTAATAATGTTAAAATTAAAGGAAAAATATTAAATAATATTAATGGTTTTATTGTGTAACTGAATTATTTTAATAACAGATATATTTGAAAGGATGTAAAGTTTTAGTTTATTAGTTTGACCGTACTTCATAAATTACTGGTAGTATAAGTACAAGTTAAGTAGTTTAATCTCCTAAAGAGGCTTCCAACGAATGTAGAGACTACTAATAAATGTTGAAGAGAAGTGGGTGTTGGTCTACAAAATCGCCTTCTGCCCATCTATTCATATTTGAATAGTCATAACATTAACAATATCAATATTATATACCTTTTAATAAAGATCTTAAATATATGTGAGTGATCTAACCAAATATGTAGCATCCTCAAACAAATGTTTGAACAGCATTATTAAAACTATTTATTATAATAGCTTAATTCAAAATATATTTGCTAAAAATAAAACAGTATCCTCATATATATATATATATATATATATATATATATATATATATATATATATATATATATATATATATATATATGATATATATATATATTTCTAATATCTAGGAGATATTTAGCAAACTTGTCCCCCCTACCTTCTTTTTATTTTAGAATTTCATTTTTATATTAATTACATATGTGTAAATATAAACAATATTATACAGTTTCATTAGCATTGGAAATTTTTGATAGACTTATTAGTATTTGATACATTGGTTAAAAGAGTGGACAAGCATTTGTGGATACTCAATCCTTAAAGGAGTTCTACTTTATTAGTATTTACTTTTAATATACAATTAAAAATTGATGGACATTAATTTGATATTACTATGAAATCACAGTGGGTAATTAAATATACCACCATCAAATATTTTGACATTAATAAATAAATACAATTTAAATATTACACAAATATCGTATAGGACGGAAGAAATTGGACGGCATATAGTTACATTAAGTCTAATTAATTACTACTACATATATAATAAAATACTTGAAAAACATCCCCACAACTAGTGTGCTTTTATCAAATTAAAAAGGAATCAACCCACAAGAAGTCAAAAGTTAGTTTTGAAATTCAATTCTTTTTTTGTCTTTTTCAAGAAAATGTTATTGGGATTAAAACTCTAGGACAGGTGTGTAAAGAGGGATAAATCACTTTTGCTATTATCCAAATAAAATCTTACTAATTTCCTGGGTAAAGAGAGCTGCATCTTGAATGTACATTTGACACCTGTCTTGAAAAAGAAAATAAACTAACATTGAATCTCGGTTTAAATAACTTAAGGAAAGTAACATTTTTGAGAGAGATACTCTTTAGTGTGCTACTGGAACATCTTATATCTATAAATCTAAGTTTAAAAATGAATTAAAAAAACAAACAAATATAATTGTTGAAGTAATAGGTCAACAAATATTCTATGATCAGTTACATTGGCTCTTTAGTGCAGTTTCTTATCACTTATTTATCCCACTCATAGTGTAACTTAGAAAAAATAATGAAGTACTCAATATAAATCTGTTATATAAATTTAGTGCTCATTGTTTAACAAAATGACAGTATGAAACTAAAAGTATAAACTGTATGATTTGCAATAATTATTTCACATAAAGAAATCAAGTGGAACATAATTAATATTTATAAAAATTGTTAAAAAATATGGTTAAACAAATCCTAATATGTTTTTACCATTTAATAGAAATAAATACATTCAATGTCAATTGTATATTGACTCTTTGGGTCAGTTCCTTCCTGCATAATTATTCCTGATTATATTAATTCTGATTTAATAATATATGTAAACATTTTTTTTAGGCCTGCTTATGTTAGTAGATAAAAATACAGCATTTTCGACAATGAAAATAAAAATAAAAGATTTAGTCAATAAAAATGTTTGATTAAATTAAGTATATTCTACAATTTTCTAAGGTTATATATCTTTATAAGAAAAACACTATTTTAAGTAAAAATAATAAATTTTCATTTTAAATTGTGTGCAAGTAGTTAAAAGTTTTTAAAAGTATTAAAAAAGGCTTGGGTCCTAAAATAAAATATACCATTTGGTTTTCAATAGAAAGGACCAGGGACCCATCAAAGAGAGCTCTATAATGGTCCTAATTTATATCAAAACATAAAGTACGTAATTACAAATGAGAGCAAGACTGTAAGCGATGGGAATAAGTGAGGTGAAGAATTACACCCATCTTCCGAGCAATAACATTCTTCCCAGTAAATGCCATTTTCCCGAACTCCCCAGTTGCAAACACCTGTTACTCCAGTTTCCGCAACTGAGGCACACCTCCTAATAACTTGTCTCCATCGTCCATCCCCTGAAAAATTTGTATTGTATGAATAAAGAAAGCTGTAAATAAGAAAGCAAATAAAACATTTAAATAATATATTTTTCAGAATAGCAGGTAAAATCTTTTACCAATTTTTCTTTAGAATTTCTTCAAATCAATGGAAATCATAGTAAATGTGTGCCAAAGACCACATCATTTTGGTTTTAAAATTTGATTTACACACACACACCATACACCCAGTCACACCATCCCACCCACACACAAGATTGTAACGTCTGTGCATTGATTTTTTTCCAAAATTTTCTGATAATTTGTTGTTTCACATGGAATTGAAATAATATCAACAATTTTGAGCTTTGGTGTCTGTTTGATACCTATTCACACCTAAATTTCTGAAACAAATATTATTATTTTTATTTATTAATGTCCACTTTTTGCAACTAAGGCTAATTGGGACGGGTTATCTACAGGTTACCACCCTTTTCTAGCCAGGGATTTAGGATGTTATTTAATGAATTCCGTCACTAAATAATTTCCTTTGCCTAGGCGAGAATCGAACTCGCCACTCTAGGTTTACTATGTGAGATTAAGGCCAACGCTTTAACTCACATGGCTAACTTGAGCCCCTGAAACAAATATGAAACTTGGAACATGTATTACTACTAAACAATTTAGGCTATACTAATATTCTTAGAAAAGAACAGGAGTGGGGGTTATAAGGGAGACCTGAAATCAAGAATCGTGATATTTTGTTTCCTTTTTTTTGGGGGGGGGGAAATGTTTACATAACAAAAGTTGTTTATTTTGTAATATAAAGAAACTTTTGTTATGTTCACTTTTGTCGTATAAACAAGATGATATACACTAAAACCTGTAGTACGAGACAGCAATTTTATAAGCCACAAGAGACTAAATGGAACTCAATGAAACTCCATTTGAGGGTTAGTATCAGAGCCTCCTTCATTATAAGCTATATGACGGTTTTTAGAAATGAACAGTAGTAGGGGCTATAAGCCATGTCTGAAATTAAAAATCGCAATATTTTTTTCCCTATTGGTTTTTTGCCAATCATGTAATGACAAAAGTTACTCTAAATAACAAAATAAACAACTTTTGTTATGCTCATATTTGCTGAAAAACGAATAGAAAACGAAATACCGCTATTTTTAAATTCAGGCCTCCCTTACAACCCCCACTCCTGCCCGTCCCTAGATATGTTGGTATGGCTTGTTATAATGAAAGCGTTAGTGCTAATACACATACCGAGTTTTTTTTATTTCGGTTGGGTCTTTTGTCCCAAATAAAATAGTTCACTTCCGGTATAGGTTTTAGCGTTTATCTCGTTTATAATTCAGTATAGGAAAAAAGTGTATATAACAAAAGTTACTCTAAATAACAAAATAAATAACTTTTGTTCTGTTCATATTTGCCGAAAACCCAATAGGAAACGAAATATCGCTATTTTAATTTCTGGCTTCCCTCATAACCCCCACTCCTGCCCGTCCCTAGAAATGTTGGTATGGCTTGTTATAATGAAAGCGTTAGTGCTAATACATATACCGAGTTTCATTTATTTCGGTTGGGTCTTTTGTCCAAAATAAAATTGTTCACTTCCGCTATAGATTTTAAGCGTATATCTCGTTTATAATTCGGTATACGAAAAAAGTGTATATAACAAAAGTTACTCTAAATAACAAAATAAACAACTTTTGTTATGTTCATATTTGCCGAAAAACCAATAGGAAACGAAATATCGCTATTTTTAATTTCTTGCTTCCCTTATAACCCCCACTCCTGTTCGTCTCAGAGGATATTAATATAGCCTAAAGTCTAAGTTGGGTTAGTAGTAATATACATACCAAGTTTCATAAAATTCGGTTCAGCCGTTTATGCGTGAAAAGGTAACAAACAAACATACACGAAAGAAACAAAATGCAGTTATGGTGTCTATGACATGTGAAACGAAAAGTTATCGTGAAAATTCGCGAAAAAAATCAATGTACAGACAGAGGTTACAATTTTATATATATATAGATATAAGGACATAAGTGTGTAGTATGCAAATGTTTAATAACTCTAATGAGCAACTGGTCGTAGTTTAGTCAAGAAATAATTTCTGATTGGGCACATAGCCACTTTAGGGTGGATGTGATTCTCACCATTTGTAAAGTATGCAATTAATAGTGTAACATAAAATCAATAATGATTGATTAAACTAAAAGAAAATTTATATAAATTTGCAGTGTTACAACGATTAATATTATAATTAATGTACTAACTGACCAAAACTCATGATAAAAATTGAATTTTTTAAGACCAGCAGTTTTAAACTTCCAATAAATTATTTTAAGTATGCTACGTAAAGGTATTCTGACAGATTACGTAAAGGTGTATTAATATTTATTACAAACTGTTTTGAAGTCACTTTTAACTACTCTATTATGTTTTTATTATTTTATATTACAATTTTGAAAATACAATTAAAAATAAATTAAGAACAATCATGGCGATATAAATATAATAACTGTACTTACAAATAAAACCACGAGGACTCTGTTGAGTGACTTTCATGCAAAATGTCCCTGGGATGAAAGATTCATCACTATTACAGTCAACAGCAACATGACGATCCTCATCAAATTTCTCATAAGCTCCACAGTTATCTTCACCCTTTGGATCAGTATTCGATGAACACTGATAACATCGAATTGCGTACACTGAATGAAAATTCAAATTTGTTATAGTAAATTAATGTTTAAATAAATCACTTATGCTATTTTTATATTAATGCATTTAAATAAATAAATGTTTTCCCCAATTAAGAACTTATTAATACAGGGAAAGTAAATTTATAGAAGTGCCAAATTAGATCATTAATTATTTTTGAAAAATTCATATATATATAAATGAAATTTAGTTTTTGCCAAACTACTTTACTTGGCTAAATATCAGGTCATATTAAAATGTCATTACTAAAATGTTAGAAGTAGTATTTTTTTACTCAGCTCATGTCAATATGCCTTTATATAAATCATCAAATGATAAATGTAAAAATAGTAATAAATTAAAAAATCAAATTGAAGATTAGCTTGTATTTATATTAATTTTATCTTACAGGCAAGATAAACATTTTGCTATATACATATAACACTTCATTATTATAGTGATATTGAAGTATGACCACAGCTAAATTTATTTACTTCCACTAATCCCAGCGGTTACCATTATTTACTAGCCAGGGCGGGACTAAATATTTTATTTAATCAGTTCCTCACAAAAGAAATTCTCCAGGCAGGAATTTAATTCCTTCGCCATTCCAGGTTTACCTTGTGAAATTAAGACCAACACTTTAAGTCATATGGGACCCCAGGCAAAATGTTGTTGTCTTTACTGTGAAGTATGCTGTCTTCTTTGATTTATTGAGAGGAGTTTACTTATATAAGATCTTGAACAGAGTTACTATGAAGACTCAGAGCAATTTGGCAGTTTCCATAATGAATATATATATATATATATATATATATATATATATATATATATATATATATATATATATATAAAAAAATCAATGCAAGAAAACATTAATCATATATAATGCAGTGCAAATTAAACATTTAAGATTTGTACATATTATTTCACAAATATAGTACGATTTTATGAAGCAATGCACTAATATTTTCATAGGCAATATACTAACACACTAATATTATTCATAATTTACTAATATTTTATTAGGCTACTATTAAAGTTGAATTATGCCAATGTCAATAATAAAGTATACCATGTAGGAAGCATAACATTTGTAATAAACTTAATTACCTGTCAAAATAAAGCTAAAAGAAATTATAAGAACTCCGACAAATCTATAGAAAATCATATTAATAACTTATAATAAATAAAAGGACGGACGGAATACGTAAACAATTATAAGCTTAACCTTCCCAAAACAAAACCACACCCCTATATAGCCTTTATGATTCAATAAATTCATATTTGTTTCCTCTGTTGTATTGGATTTTTGTAAATGCTTCTTTTATACATGTTAATAATTTTTTACATGTTTTTAAGACGTTATGTATCTGTTTACGAATATGACTTAAAAAATAAAACTATTCTTGGATATTAAGAGCCATGGTTGTTTTGGTCACGTGGGTTTGATTATTAGACGTTTCTTTCCGAACGGAACTGTATTGAGTTGGAATTAGTTTTGTTTAATCTTCGCTTATATCCTTCTCGTACAATAATTTCTTTAATTTGGGCCTTTCATATGTGTTATTAAGGTTCAGTAATTGTTTAATCATTCAGTCGGTGAGTGATATGGTGTTATTGCATTGATTTAAGCCATATTCATTATGGAAACCGCAGATAGCTCAACTGCTCAGAGTGTTGATACTAATTCTGCTCAAAGCGTGGGAGGAATGAATGTTGATGATATTAAAGTAAGCCCTTCCGAAGAAATCGAAGGAGAACTCAAGGTTCATATTAAAGACAACAGTACAGAGTCACCTGAAACAAAGTGCAAGATTGAAAAGGATGAGCCGGATGAAATGAATTCTGCTTTGGAGCCAAAGAATGATTTAGAAGATGATAAAACAATCAAAAATGAGGGTTGTAGTTCTGAAATCCAGTGCAAACCTGAAGATGTTTCTGAGTCAGAGAAAGTTGATTTGTCATCTATTCCCCCCAACTCTGATGAGCTTATTGTTAAAGAAGAGAAGCCTGACACTGAGGCAGTTGACAAGCTTAGTAAAAATACTTTGAAGAGAAAAAGTGACTCATTGGCTCTTATATCTTCTTATGACATAAGTTCAGAATCCGAAGAAGAATTGCCCAAAAGCGCATTCATTAAGCCTCAGAAACCCACAGAGATCATTGATTCCAGTAGTGAAACAGAAACTGATTCAGGTTCACTTTTCAATCTGTAAGTTCTCTATCTTATTTTTAACTTCACTTGACTATTTAGTATACTTATATTTTCTTCATCAGGTTTGCATGGTTTTCATGTTTATTTGAATCAAATGTGAAAGCATTAAAGAACGATGGTGTTTTATCCTTAGCAGTACTAATGATTTACTTCATAAACAGAATATTCTTTCATATATATTACTTTATATTTTAAATTTTAATCTTAGAGTGTTTCTTTGTTATGAATGTGAATATTGAGGGGAGATGTATAGAGTAGGTTAACTATCAGCCCTTATTAATTTTTGCCAGGAGAACCGAATAGAATGGTTTGACTGCATGCTCTTAAGTGAAACGATTGTCAATTTTCCATTAATCCTGCCTCAATTAGCATCGCTTGTGAAATTGTGTTGATGTGTGTAGTTGAAACATTTCTCTTTCATAAAATCTTTGAGTGTTTCTCCTTAATTTTTGGTATATATGATCTTCCTCAAACATTTTACATTTATTTCACCTAATGACCTTAGTGCTTTAGGTTTAGTTAAATGAGATATTGCAATATTGGAGTTTTAGTGCTATATTTCCTATATCTACATGTTTTGTTCTAAAATATGTGTGAAAATAATACAGTAACTATAACTTCATATTCTTGCTAGTATTTAATAATTAACTTCTTAATCAGAATATTTATTTAATTATTAGCAGTCATTTTCATAATAATCATGAATTTCCATGTGGCATAAATGAGAATATTGAGGTTTGATATCAATACTTGGGTAACATGTTATATTTACAGTCTAAGCTTGCTAGTCATTTCCATTAACTGGAAGTTCTTATTTTCATAGAAACAAACAAGGGAAGGAAGAGGGTAGCAGCCAGTTTCTATGAAATCAGAAAGAGTGGAAAACTTTACTTAATTTAACCTTGAATAATGGTTGCTTCTACCAGTCTGCTTCAAGCCCTAGAATTATCAGGATAATCATTCTTGTATATTTCTGATACTGCATGGAGTTCAATCGATAAGCTGTTAGACTAAAATAATCTTGCTGCCAACTTCTAAATAATCAAAGTATCCTAAGGATCCATTTTAAGTTAAATGATGAAGGAAGCAGATCATCCTAATAAGATAATCCTTATTAGTCCTTTTGATAAATATTCAACCAAAGTAGACTTCAGAGTCTCGTCTCATTATTATTGTCAATTGTCTACTGTCAAATGCTAAATATTAAAACGTTATGCATTATGGACTCGCACACATAACTTTTATAGAATCAATTTTTTAAACGACATACAAACCCATAATACTATTAGATGAGGGTTTCAATCGATATTAACAAATAAAATCTTTTTATCTTTGTACATTTGATTTGTGAATATTCATTCTATAAATCTACATAAATATTCATTTTATATTCTTTGGAATTCTCAGTCAATTGAGTTATTTCATGTAATATCAAACACATTCTTGACCTCACCAGTTCTAATTTTGAAGAAATTTGATTAGAAGGTTGCTCTTTAACACTCCAATACACGCTCCATGTTTTTTCGTCAAAAGTTTGATGGAGGGAGGGGAGCCTGGTTCCCCGTCCTAGTATTCCTCAAGCTCGCCTAGCTTGACAGTTCTGTTGCCGGTGAGCGTGTGTCCAGTCCAGTTTGCCCGTATTTTGGCCGAGAGAATCTCACAGATGACACGCGTGTAAAAATGTAAGTTTTTCATAATGCCCGGTTTCAAGCAACTCAATTTCAAGCTTCAAGCAACTCAGCAGCTACTGATGCTGGTGGACGCCAGCAATGCGGATTTTGCTTGGAAAATTAAACAAAACAATACGCCAAATATTCTTGCAAGGAATGTGGCCAATATTTATGTCAGCAACACTGTTCCTTTTCTTGTGCGATTGTGATGGATGTAGCATGGGTGTGGGTAATGAAAGTGATTCAGAGTGAAATTTAAGTTTAATTTTTTAAAAGCAAAGGTTCTTGGTTTTTTAAGTATTTTTTTTTTTTTATTGACCATTTCCATTTGTTTGAGTAACTTTTCAAGTTCTAGAAATGAGGCTCAATTGTCAATGTGTTCATACATTTTACATTATTATTATGTTCTCTGAAACTATCTTACAAGACTGATAAGAGCTGTGTTCTTAGGTTTACTAGTTGATTTACCTTTTGCAAGCCAGTAATAAGGAATAAAATTGAAAGTAAGCTACCGTGGCAACAGTGTTACAAAAATTTAACATTTTTGAAGATTAATATACAGATAATTTTTTTCAAATACAAATTTATGAACTTTTTCATTTATCTATGCACCATTATTCCTGCAAAATTGCGAAAAAACAATTATATTATTCACTTTTGACAAATAAGTGAACAGTAATCTGACAGATGTCACGCGTGTATTTATGTCTCACTAGGGGGCGCGTGTATTGGAGTGTTAAACTTTCAGATTTCTGTCTCGAAAATTGTTTTACGACATAGAAATATAAATGTATATGTATATATATATATATATATATATATATATATATATATATATATATATATATATTCACAAAAACTAAGAACACATAGCTGCAAATGACAGTAACTACCTAGTTTTTGTAGAATGATAAAGCAAGCACTAAAATTAAGGAGTGATATCGTACATGGCCTTACAGTTTCAAGGTCATGTGCCGTAACTTTTTACCTGAATTATCTCAAAACACACCCTCTCAGAAGATTATATTTTATTGCCACATATTAATTCTATGTACCAAACATTAGAATGGTAATACTGTGACAAGGTGATATAGTGTAGTTAAAGAAGAATTTAAGGCTATAGTTGATTATCTTGTTTAACATTCTCTTTGTTACTCCCATTACTATTTCATCATTCTCCACTAACATCATAGACTAGTTCTTTGGCTAGCATTGAAAGATGTAAAGATAACTCTGAGGAATCAAGTTTCCTATGTAAAGAGATGAGGAATAGAAAATAGAACTAATAAAAAAAGTCTTGTCATGCAGGGGCTGTGCAAGGTAAGCAGATTTTCCATGAGCTGGTAGATAATGCTGATGATCTCAATTCCCCATCTATTCTCTATTTCTCCCGTATTACGAAGTATAGGAATCAAAATACTAGCTTGAGGACTCAGGTCCTCAAAGTGAAAATCATCTGAGCAGAAGTTTGGGTTTACTGAAGACTGAATAAAAATAAATGCCTAATATCTCTGGCAATATTCAAGATCAACATTTATAGGAAGTTAAATTTGCTACAAGATTGGTTGTATACAATTTTTTAACCTGTCTCATAATAACAGAGATCTTTTGAATATATTAAATTCTACAGTTTTCTGGGAACATAAAAAAACAATTTACTTATGTTTAGTATGGAAGACTAAACATTAAGCTGTTAATATTCAATCCTATTTCGTTGTTCAAAACATTGTGGCCCATAAATAGCTTAATCGTTGATAGCATTTGTTTTTATTATAAACTATGTAATATTAAAAATTTCTATTCACAAAAGTGGTCCCAAGAGCAACTGTACCACTTTTATGTCTTTTATAACCATTCAAAGAAGAAACTTTGCATTCATAATTGTAAATAGTATGCTCTGTTATATGTGACGTATTAACTGACAGACAATACAAGATTCACTTATCCAACACATTCAGTCCCTTTAACATTATTTTCCTTAAATGATTAACATGAATATGAAATTTTAACTTATTTAAATTCCTTACGATAACACAACATCACTAAAAGAGTAAGCATTAAATGACATACAAGTCATTATCTTGTAAAAATGAGTACTACCTTATTATCTATTTGTATTAACTTTACACACCATTTAATGTTTAAAGCACATATCATTATTACTTTTGGTATGCGATAAATGTGTATACGAGAAAAAATCCACTAAATTTCAGTATTCAGGTATGTTTCATCCCATAGCTTTCTGGTAACTATGCCAAGCTCTATATTTTTCTTGGGCCTTGCAGAATAAATATGAATCATGAAAAAATAAATAAATAATTGAAATTCTTTCAAATGTGAAGAACCAATCGTCATTGAAGGTGAAATCTGAGAAGGTGGATAGATGATTAAACACATGAAATCCCTTCCACTTAATTATTTTTCACATTACATGATTCGCTTTGACGCCTCTTTGAGGAAGAGGACTTCTGGAAGAAGCATTATAGCGAAACATGTAGAGTGAAAAATAAATAAATGGAAGGTATTTCGTTGTTCATCTGCTGCTATTCACCTTCAACATAAATAATTATAAGAAAAACACTTCCTACTTAATCCCTTTTCATTATAAAACAACATGGGTAATGTCAATATTAATTATTGATAGGTTTCGTCATTATTAAGCATCATCTTGTTTGCTACCTTTTCACTACTGAACCAAATTTTATGAAACTATTAGGTGTTTTATTTCTAACCCAAATTAGAATTAAGATTATACAAATATTCTTAGAGACTTACAAGAGTGGGGGTTATAAGGAATCACAAAATGAAATATCGTGATATTTGGTTTCCTATCAGTTTTTTGATGAACGTGCACACAATGAAGATGTTTTCTTTTTGTTATTTAGAGTAACTTTTGTTATATACACTTTTGTCATATAACAAAATGTAAACAAGATATGTGCTAAAAACTTTGGAGGTGTCATCACTTTTATTTGTTACAGACAATTGAACTGAATTAAACAAAACTCGGTATGTGAGTTAGTATTAACTACTCCATGGTTATGAGCATTTCTAGGGATGAACAGGACTAGGGGTTGTAAGGCAGACATGAAATGAAAAATCACAATATTTTGTTTTTTATAAAACATAAATGTTTTGCACATGCAAAAATGTTTAACTGAGTCATTTATTTTGAGTAACTTTTATTATTGTTTTGTATGCTCACAAATGTATAACTTGAGCCGACAATTAAACATTTCATTTACAATTGATTGACCTCAATATTTGTAGTTTATGAAAGCCGGATTGGTAGTCTTTAGACTGAGTTTATGTTTTTACAAACAAAGTACATTCTAAGGATAGTTAGAAAAAATCATGAAAATTAGTTTACTTTTCTTTTACAAAACGGTAATTTAGGCCGGAGTTGTCAAATGGTGTTGCCAATATATAAACCAATTGATAAGTCCTCATTAAACTTTGTTTCATTCTGGCATATTGGACAAATGATGTTATGTTTTTACACTTTTAAAATCGTTCTAAATATGATTTGGGTTAGTGGGGTTATAAATGTCTGCCCCTCCCTCACTTTCTAAATCTAAATTAAGTCATGGTTGTGTAACATTTATTAGTGCTCTTTATTTTCCCCACTTAAAAAAAGTTAATTAGCATTCCAATGGTTTAATATTTGGAATAACTCAAGTTGTATAATTTAAACAAAAAAATCCTGAATTTGCACAATATGCAGGAGTGGGAGTTGTGGTAAGACAAACACAGTTGTCTCTAAGCCAGCTCGAGTCACATTCCCTGACTAGGATTGCTTTTGGCGGGAGGAAGGTAGATGATGCTTAATAATGATGAATATTATAAATTACAAGATAACCCGACAAACGTTGTTTTGCCATATAAATTATTTCTAGTTTCTAAATAAATTCTAGTGTAGACAAAAAGTAACTTACTTATTATAAGTGTGTATGTGGTATATGCATGAGATAGGCATGGAGCGCTATGAACGATAAGGGAATATAAAAATAACAAACGCCAAACAATATTATTTTTAAGTTATTATAGTTTATTTCTTAAAATTACATATCACATATTAATTACGACAGTAACACTAACAAACAGCATCAATCTTTTAATGCTATAGCGTGAACAATATTTTTTGTTAGCCCATCTTTAGCGAGCACAAACAAACTGGATGGTTTACCCACTCGAGAGCATGCTACGTACAATTGCCCGTGTGAAAAACATGGTGTACTCAAATCTAAGCCACAAATAGACATCGTTTGGCCTTGGGATTTGTTGATTGTCATTGCAAATTGAAATTTTAATTGAAGTAGTTAAAAACACTATAATTGATCAGTTATCGAGCGGGATGATAATGATTAAATTACTAAAATGGCTATAAAAAAAATAGGGGTTGGTGATAAAAAAAATAAAAATTTAGGGTTGTATGTATTTTTTAATGCCACATTATAAAAAAATAAAAACAAAACATTTCGTCCAAAAATTAAAAAAAAAATGTTAAGGGTGAACAATTAGGGGTATGAAAAATAGATAGTAGCCGATTCTCAGACCTACTGAATACGCATATAAAATTTGGTAAAAATCGGTTAAGCCGTTTCGGAGGAGTACGCTAACTAACATTGTGACATGGAAATTTTATATATTAGATAATTGTGTAACTTGTTTTAAATAATGAAGAGAGATTGAGTAGGAAGTGATTCATTTTTAATTAATTATTTATATTTATTCTGCAAGATCCATGAAAAATATAGGGCTTGCCTTAGTTACCAGAATGCTAAAGGTGCAAACACATAAACACTGAGATTTAAACTATTTTTTCTCATGTACACTTTATCACATTTTAAACCTAATAAAGATATCTGCTTTAAACTACTGTTAAAATAAATGACGTGTAATGTTAAACCCAGTAGATAATGAGTATTCATTAAATCATACATGGTAATGCTTGCACAACATTTAATGCTAACTCTTTTAGTGATGTTATGTAAATATCTTCAGAAATGTAAATTTGTTTAAATTTCAGAAATCTTTTAAACAAAACAATGGTAAAGGAGATTGAAAGTGCTGGGGAGGTGCACCCATTTATGTCCTATTTATTTACACTGCTCATTATTATATTACACTTAACAGAGCATGTGTATGCACAATTATAGATACAAAGTTTCTTCTTCAGAAATAGAACAGATCATTTTTAGACTGGTTATTAAATACATAAAATAGCTGTAATTGTAGTTGCTTTTGGGTAAAGAAATTTTTATTCTTACATAGTTTCGTAATAAAAAAGGCTATTCATGATTATGATTGTTATTGCCCATTTTGTTTTCAACAATGAATTATGCAAAAAAAAAAAATAACCATGTGGGTATGTGTGTGTGTGTGTGTGTGTGTGTGGGGGGGGCTGTCTGGGTAGGATCGATGGACATTTAACGATATTTCATAATGAGTACAGCCTCTATAGCTGACTTCCCTTTAGGGAAATCTGCTAAAAAGTAGGAACAGTTCAGTAAGTGTTTGGAGAAAATAATTTTTTGTACTGGCCACAGTTTGTTCCTGTGTCTTAGTTGGTGGGGTACTGGGTTGGAAATACGGGAGGAGATTCCAAGTTTGAATCCGGCCAGCTGTGAATAAATTTTCTCTTATAAAAATAAATAATGCTGTTACGTTTTTACAGGCTGTATAAAATTGGTTCAGGGCTGCTACTAGGTGCCGACATTTTGCGACTAAATATGTTGAATTCATTCCCTCCCCCCCCTTGCCTTTTGGAGTTCTTACTTAAACAGTTTTCCTCTCTTATTCATTCCAATGGAAATCAGGACTTCCTGTGCACAGGAACACTATCCAGACTTGTCCTGTAGGTACAACCAAAACTTAGATTTACCATTTTTTAAGCCTGTTAAAAATTAGCTTATACACAAAATAAAAGGAGGGTGATATCATTTTCAGTAATTAGGAAGGCGTGATCAGTTTTTAGTATATCACTTTTTACAAGTATGTCCTTTTTATAAGCATGAAAACATTCTCAGTGAGATATAAAAAGTTTTAATATAATTTAAAATAAAATGTAAAATTTATAATATATTTGTATTTTGTTTCACCCTTAGCGATTCAGATGATGCTTCGAATGAATCTTCACAGTCAAGTGACGAGGGTAACAACACTGATGATAACAAAATAAGAAAACAGAAATCAGTTAAAGGCGCAAAGGCAAAAACTCCACTTGCTTGTTTTGATCTGGGAGATCTCCCTCCTATTAAGGATTTGCAAATCTCTGTTAAGGAGGATGAATGTTTACCATTTGGAAAAGTCCATAGCATTGTGGAAACTTTAGGTGAGATTTTGGCTTATAGTATTTTGTTTCTTAAGTGTTGAGCATATGTAGGTTAAATCAGTGAATAGGAACAAACTTTTTATACTGAATTAGTTAATTTGGTGAACTTCACTGTTATTTAAATTTCTGACTTACAAGCTTGAATACAAAATATGCTACATAAATGGATCAAAAAGTGACAATGAACTAAATCCAGCTGCTGTATGGAAGGGATCACAGCTCCTAATTATTACAATGAAATTGGACTTAAAGGATTTTATTAGCCTCCAAATTACTCATCCATTTCATTATAACTACTCCTCTACCGTCTCCAGCTGGGATACTATACAATATATTTTAGACAGTCACTCTATACAGTATTCTATTCTTTTATCTATATATTGTAAATTATCCATTGAATCTCTATCAAATTTATCTAATCTATACATATTTTGTTTTGCCCAGGAGCCTTGTTATTTTTGAATGATAAGACTATTTCCTGGCCTTGTCTCTTTTAGGTGGTTTAGCCTGCTATGCCCTTATCATTGGATGGCGCATCCGGCAGACCTTAACCACCTGGCCTCTGAATAAAGCATATTTCTAAATTCCATTTTCCCTTGATTTGATGACTTGAGAAAGCTCCCTCACTAGTCCTGGCATAATTTAATCTGAAGACTGAAACCTTTTTGCTATCATTGTTGAAGTTGTAGCTCTTTCTCAGTCTTTTCGCCTTCCCTTACTGGAGTATTCATTGTATGTATGCATGTTTTACCTTAGGGACCTTTCTTATTTGAGCCTCATCTTTTTTCTTTGCTTCAAATTTTACATTTTTATCTTGCCTTTCAATCTTCTTTTTCAGCCTTCTGCTCTCAAGCCTTCTTGTCTCTTTGCTTGTTGGCGTTTTCATGTAAACTAATGGTTCCTTTATACATCAGTTTACTGTTCCATCACCTGATGCATCACTTCGTTCTTCCCTCCCACCTTTGTTTCCCTCAAAAGTCTTCATGGTTGCATTTCTGACACTCATAGTTTTGCTCATGGACAAATTCTTTGAAGACTTGTCCAAAATGGGTGACCCTTGTCTTATTTTGTCTCTCCCACAATGCTAGCAGCTGCCTATACTTAGCTAAATTCAAGAAATGGTCTTACCCTCAATCAGTCTTTGGTAGCTCAAACATCAGACACATGACAATGGTGTTCATTGAAATGTTTTTTATTTGGTTCTGAGTTAGGCCATTTGTACTCAAGTATGTATATTTCTGGATCTCCTTGCATTCCCTTAGGCATAGGAAGCTTTACAGCTTGAAGATCATTCTCATTGTCACTATGACGTCCGGTTGTCAGCTATCTGCTCAAAGATGCAATTGGAATGTACATGGCCAATAGGGGATCCTACCTCCACTTCCATCTTTGACCTCATACCTGAAGATGACAGTTAGTACTCCTGTTTACTAGTTTGATTAAACTTAAATTATTGCTGTTCTCACTTTTTCTTCTTAACTCAATCCATTTGATAAATATCTATCATATTTACCAATGAACAGTGGCATGGTCAATACACTGTGAACATAATAAAGACTATGGAGGTCTACAAGTACCATATGAATAATGGGCTTCATAGTTAGTGTCTGCAAAATCTTCTTGACCTTGAAAATCAAATGAAAGAGCAGATAGTTGAGTCGAAAATAACTCTAAAAACAATAACTAAAGATCTGTTGTGAGATAGTTACAAGCTACAGTAAGTTCATTTACATGGGAAAGATAGAACTGGTCACATCCTAGTGGTCTAAAGAATCATCAAATAGTATAGGGAAATGGAGGATTCTGAGATAAAGAGAGCTTTATGAAGTGTGTATTTGGATGTGTGCGTGTATATGTGGAGGTGTGTGTTGATTAGTACTATTATTGATTTTTGGGTTCTTGGATAGATTAATTGACTGTTTTCATGAAGAAACAGATTAACTACTCTTATTATATTGTTGGTAAGGTAATTTTTTATATTGTTAAAGGCATGTTTGACAGCAGTCAAACTATCATTCACCTGAAACGAGAAATACCAAATGAAGTGACCAGGTAATAGCCTGAAATGAGACAAAAATTAATTGAAAAGTCGGAATGTTCTTTTATTTTATGTATTACCTTGTTTATCTGGAGATGACTGCATTAACAACTGATAAAACAATTTTACAGATTCTTCTCCCTCTTTTTTTTAAATAATCTAAATTATTTTTTTCTTTCTCCATTTTATAAACTCTCTATTTTAACACTACATCCTTCAGTTTTTCTTTAATTTGTTTTATTGATTGAACTAAATTTTCTTCATTGTGCTCTAATAAAGCTTGTTATATTAATTTTAGTTGTTATTGAATCTCTTCCTGATGTTCCTGCCCTTAATTTGGATTCCGTGCTTTTCACCAAGAGTGGAGATCCTTTAGGTGAAGTATTTGATGTCTTTGGTCCAGTTAAGCGTCCTTACTATACTATTCGTTTCAAGAACAGAAGTGATATAGATGACAAATCTTTAGCTGTTGGCACTACTGTTTATTGTGCTCCAAAAACCAAATACACTCAATATGTGTTTATTCATCAACTTGCAAGGTGATTATTATTCTTATATAGATTTATTTATGTCGAAGTCTGTTAAATACTAGGTCGGATAAGTTTTATATTATATTTTTACACTAGAAATAACAAGACATATCCTTATTGATTGATTTCAGTTTCAAATAATATAACTTTTTACAGAATGAAAGGTAGTGATGCATCTTGGAAAAATGATATTGAACCACCTCCTGAATTTCTTGATTATTCTGATGATGAACAAGAAAGGCTTGCTAAGAGGTTGTTGAGAGAGGTATTACTCTTTAATTAAAACAACTATTACTTATAGAACATGATTAATTTTGCATTTTACTGTATGTTTTATTTGCCTAAGGTCCGGGACAAAAAGATAGCCCACCCTATATTTTTTCTCTTAATCAATAGGGGTTATGGATTAAAGGATTAAGGATTCATTAAGAATTAAGGTTTCATTAAAGATTAAGGATCCATTAAGGATTAATGAGGTAGGAAAAACAGCTTGTGAGAATTAATATTATTACTTGATTTGGGGTAAGACAAAAAGATAGCACACCTATTGTTTCTTTACAAAGAAAACCAAATCCCTCTAAGTAGACAAGGCTAATCCAGTTCTGTTTATTCTTTTAAGTTGTTAACATTATTTTAGTGAGATGGGACGAGCAAAATCATTATCACCAGGTGAAAAAAATATCATTCATCGAATGAAAAATCGAGGGTTTTGTATTTCCGATATTTCAAAAAATACCGGTAGGAGTAGAAAAGTGATTTTAAATTTTTTGAAGTCTCCAGAAAGCTATGGGACGAAGAAATCTCCTGGAAGCCCGCCGGCTTTAAAAACACGGCAAAAACGAGCAATTTTAAGGGATGCATCCAACTCATCATTAACGGCCCATCAAATTGCGGCTAGAGCTGGTGTAGTGACGAATTTGAAAAAAGTCCAGAGGATCATTCGTGCAGCTCCTCACATCAAAAGAAAGAAAATGAAAGGTATGCCACCTCTAAGCATGGCGCATAAAGAAAGGCGTAAGGAGTTTGCCCGTGAACATGTCCAATGGAAAGACGAGTGGAAAGAAATCTTGTTCACCGACGAAAAATAATTCAACCTCAACGGTCCTGATGGCTGGGCTCACTATTACCATGATCTACGGAAAGAAGAAAAAATGTTTTCCAAGAGGCAAATGGGAGGAGGCAGCGTCATGATATGGGGAGGCATTGGCTATGATCACAAAACTGATATCGTGTTTATTTCTGGTAGAATGAACAGTCAGCAATATGTTAATTTGTTAGAAAACCAACTACAAAAATATTTTGAACTTGTTCCTAAAGAGAACGTAATTTTTCAACAAGATAATGCTCCAGTTCATACGGCGAAAGTTGCAAAAGAATATTTTAGAAAAGGAAGAATCAGAATTATAGATTGGCCGGCTCGTTCCCCGGACTTTAATATCATCGAAAATGTATGGTGACATCTTGCTAGAAGTGTTTACAGTGGGAGCCGACAATTTGAGTGCGTTGAAGAATTAAAAAAAACAATTCAGGAGGAGTGGACCAAACTACCTCAAGAGTTAATTCGTCGCCATTTTAACTCACTTTCAAATCGTATGATTGCTGCATTAGAAAAAGGTGGCGCGTATACAGGATATTGAATTTTCATTTGTATTCTTTTAATGTATTTTTAATAAAGGATTTTATTATTATTGTTCACTGTGCTATCTTTTTGTCTTACCCCAAATCATGTATTATTTATTAATTCATACAAATTATTTTTATCCGACTCCTATTAGATTGATCATCGGTTCAAATTTGAGCAGAATACACTACATATTAATAAATACAAATTATATCAATAGTTAAAAATGATTAAGAGAAAAAATATAGGGTGGGCTGTCTTTTTGTCCCGGACCTTAAGTAATTTACTGTGAACTATGTGAAAAATGATAATCTAGTCATTTACATGAATCTTTTTCTTTGTTTACATCTCACATTATTTTTAAGAACAATGCCATAAAAATTGAAATTCTTGTCTTATTCTGTCCACTCATTTGTTGATCGCATA
The DNA here is from genome assembly GCA_019009955.1 of Riptortus pedestris. Classification (NCBI taxonomy): domain Eukaryota; kingdom Metazoa; phylum Arthropoda; class Insecta; order Hemiptera; family Alydidae; genus Riptortus; species Riptortus pedestris. The sequence goes on from CM032231.1 coordinate 21,619,107, forward strand.
AAAATGACCCTTAGGATTTCAATGAACTTCTATATTTGTGAGTCAACTATCCCAAGGTACAACCTAGGCTAAATAAGATTTTGAATTTTCAAAAAACTGTAAACATTTTTATTCAGCAATATCTTTATCAATATTGGTTTATTGGAAAAATGTATAGAACAAACTGTTGTAAGTTTAAAGATGAACTTATTTTGATTTATGAATCACAAAATTTTGACTTCTACCTTTTTATAATGGAAAATGAACTCACATAAAATCAACATTCATCCAATGTCCTTTTTATACTTCACATATAAATTATTATAATGACTAGTGTGATGACAATTAATGGATTACTTATTTGTTAAATTAATCTAATAGGGTTCATACATTACTGGAAAAGCCAGGGAAATTAGGATTTGGTAGAAAAGTCAGGGAAAAACGCAATTTTCCCCTCAAGTCAGGGAAACGTGGTTCCACTTCAGCTATAGAGAAGTAAATCATTGCAATTTAGGAGACTCCCTATGAAAAGGAGTGGTCATGAAATGGACTGATGAAAAAATAAATCCAGAATAGAGCATCTGCTTAAATGAAGTGAAAACTCTCCCATTTAAAGCACACTGCACTGTTTATAAGGAATCATTTGCTCTGAGCAAAATGGGAGGGCAGGCAGTTAATAGCCACAATTGTGGACCTAAACACAAGAGTTATATTTGTTCTGTACGTAACTCTTTGATATTTCAAAAAAAATAGTAGAAGTTAATACCGCTACCGTTAAATAGTAGAAGTTATTAAAGCTGTAGATGACAGGAATAAAATACAATTGCTATAAGTAACCTACCTGTAGGAAATGAAATAACAGAGAGTAATATATGTGTTGCATTTAATGAATTCCAGCACTTTCGAAAATTTCGTCTCTAAAGAGGCTTTGTTGAAAGCTGAAATTCTGTTGCCCATGAAATTAGTTTCATCAAACAGAGCTCCTTTAATTTCTCAAGAGGTGAATCAGAATTGCTTAAACTTATGTTGAGTCAGTGACTTGTTGAACCTGATTGTTATTTGTTAGATTTTTTATGGTGGGAACTTTGAGAACTTAATATTATTGTAAAAGTAGATACTGAGTGATTTTCTTTCATTTAAAAAAAACAAAACAAAAAAAAAATGCAATTAATAATTTGTTGCTTTCTTGTGCTTATTAATTTGTATTTATATTTCTTTTAAAAATTTTAAGTATTAATTAATGCTGGTGATATATTTTATTTATTCTTCAACAAAGTTTGTTTTTGGTGTAACATATTTATTCCTGATTTGAAATAGTCGTTAATCTTCGGGGAATTTTTCTGATCTAAAGAGCACATAATTTAATTAATCTTGAAGTTAATGATTTCAACCAGGCTTCTTCAATAAATAAAAACATTTATTTCTTCATCTTTTGCCTAAATCAATTAGAATATACTAAAAGTGGTTTTAATAGAAATTATGATAAGTTTGATGTTGGATACAACTTTTTTAGGAAAAAAAAAAATCAGCATTTAAATTTTGAAACTTTAGCCTGGAAATTTATGGTTAACTACCTGGAAAAGCAAGGGAAAAAATGTTTGCTATTTTAGTATGAACCCTGTTCAATTTTTATATTTGTCTTAGGAACTCAGATTAGTAATGTGAGTTAAGATGTTGGTCCTAATAAACTTGGTAAACCTAGAGTCTTGAACTTGATTCTCGTGTGGGGAACAGGAATTTATTACGTGACTAGCTCACTAAATAAAACCTTGAGCTGTTTCCTGGTTAGAAAAGGATAATAACCCATTCTGATTACCTCCATTTGTACAAAGTAGACTAACATTAAATTAGATTTATTTAGATGTTAACATATGTAATCAAAATTTAACTTAAGCTAGCAGCATTTGAACTTGGAACTGGAGAATATTAGATTGGAAGAAATTAAAAACTAGAGAAGGCCTGAAAAAATTGTCTTCTCCCCTGTGATTACAGTTTGCCATACTTTCTTGGTTTTATAATTAAATAATTTAAATTAATAAACTTGCTCTCCAGTAGATCAAGAAAAAGTAATATTTACATGTTATGCTAATGTTAATCTATTAATTACTTTTAAAAGACCAAATCAAAAGCAAGAGTTCATCACATGCTTGAGAGAGAAGCTCCACCTCTGAAGAAAACCACTTTTGAAGAAAGAATGAATCAGCGCAATACATTGAGGAATCAAATGTTCATTATGAATTCTCCAGTGAGTATAGACCTCTTTATTCTTTGTAGCTATATTGTTGTATTATAAAGTTTTTAATTTCTTAAGTATGGAATTCATAGGACTTATGTTTTTGAAAATCCTTTTCGCATTAAACAAGAGGGAATCAGTATTTATAGATGGCAAAAGAACTAGAAAAAAAAAATTAAGGAATGATTAACCAGAGATTAAATGTTGGAAAGATTCGCATCCCCCTTCCATTTTCAAAAACAAAATCATAATTTATTTCAGAATGAAATATCAAAGTTGACAATTTTATTCCACTACATATACATAATGTGTAAAAATCTTGGTTTTATATCTATCCCATAAGAGATACACAATCTCAAAGTTTACAAAAATTGAAGAAAAAAATCTAAATTTTAAAAATTCACAAGAAAACAAGGAAATAATTGTCAATGCTGTTACTTATGTAAAATTTGAGTATATGATGATATATTACTAAAAAAGAAACTGATAAATCACTCCTTTGTAGTTTTTTTTTGGCTTCTGAAGAGTGGAATTTCTCAATTTTCAACCCCCAACTTCGGAGAACATTTTCACAGGTAAAATTTGCAATTAGGGCATCATGGCTAAGAAAAGTAGAGGAGAAAGTTCTGAAAAAAATGTTCCCAGCTTCAATGTCGTAGAATGTGTCCAGCCTAGTACTAATCAATTTAATGCTAACTTCATCAAAGCAATAACTGGTGAGCGTTTCTAACCAAAAATGTCCGCCTCCGTCACACATAAACCGTGTTAGATAAAACAATTTTAAAATCTGATTTGACCTTCATTATTTGTGAAGTAAAAACATATAAATAAATTAAAATGGTGAAGCAACCTACCTTGGATCACTTCATGTGGATTGAACCCATATCAAGATAATTATCATTTTATTATTGATTTGGAATGATCTGTTGACAAAAAAAAGATACTTTTCACAGTATTCTTTATTCCACTAAATTCTGGCTTATAGCTTCCATGGTTGCATTTATTACATCTGGCTATGGAAAATAAATCAGCCGATATCAGTGAGTTTTGTCTGACAGCTCTGGTACTTGGTATACTTGTACTCCAAGACACAACTCAATTATGTTTTATTCAATAAATGAGTGTAGAAAATAGCTACTTTTACATATCTTATGTAAGAACTATGGTTATTATTATACTATGAGAACATTCATGTTTTTGTCAATTTCTTGCTTTCTGTTCTTTATTTAATATGTTTATCAGCTATCAATTCAACCTGGATAGTTAGTTGTTTTATAAAGAGTACTTTTGTACTAATAAAACTTTTTTTTACATCATTTGTAAATTTTTAAATAACTTATTTTGCTGAAATGTCATTATAAATTAACTCAGTACCCATCATTTTAATCTATTTAAATGAAAGTAAATGTGTGAACTCAGTTGTGAATAGTTATCGCCATAAATGCGAGGCAACTACTGGTAATTGCAAATCATATTTCGCTGCCTTTCGGACAGTTAGCCCCTTCTGCCCATGTAATTTCACTTCTGAAAAGGCTTACAAACACTTAATTTATGATTGTAGACTTTTAACTGACCAACAGTGTGGACAGTATTGAACTTGACCAGTTAGAGACCTCTAGAGGAAACAATATGATGCAACAAAGTATTTCCCTTATTTTCAGACAATCTATAAAGCATTTTGGGCAAACTAAAACTCTTTATTATGGCTAATTATTTAAAAATGAAATTGAGCAATTTTTAACTTCCATTGCAAATGAATTTTAAGTTGTAGTGAGTTATTTATTTTATATTTGTATTTATTACTTTGCTTTGAATCCTTCAAAATTATCTTGTTTCTTTATAGCCCCCTCCCTTTTATTTGTATTTATTTAAATGTCTAATTTTTGATAAGATCGAAAGACTTTCAATATTATTGGCTTTGGGGTTTCCAGTGATAACCATTATTGTAAGTATAAATGTATTCTTGCCTAAAACATCAATAGGCACCAAGAATTTAAATCTACCAATAGAAATAATAAAAGGAGCTCAGTAAGGGGTATTTCTTGATTCTGTCGAAATTGTGTGCACATTTTTTATTTCCCATTAATATGTGTAATAAAAATTTAAAAATGCTTCATATGGGTTTGAATCCCCCCCCCTCTAAGGACAAATCTCTCCCAATAATAAATAATAACATTTAAATGTATTTATTTTTACCTAAGTTCCGGCTATAGGTGCTATGGTGGATTATAGATGTCATTTATTTCAATTGTATTTTAGCTCCAGATGATTCATTTTGAGGATGTGTAGAGCTGTTTAAATAAAAAGTTTGAACCAAGTGAACATCTGTATTTTATTTATTTGATCTCCACACAGAACTTCGATAATTGTGAATTAATCGACTCAAGAAATGACTAATCTTTCAAGTTTGTTTATTATATTTAATTTGGAGCTCATTTTAGCATTGTGTTTTAAGACATTAGCTTAACCTAGATTTGAGTTTCGATTACCACATAGGCTGTATGAATTTATTCATTGAAGAACTCACTAATTTAAACCTTAAGTCCCACCATGGCTATAAAAGGATGATAATTATCTTTATTATTTTTAAGTGAATAAATAACTATTACATTTAATTTTTTATTATTTTTAGCCGGACAACCGTCGGACTGAATGGTTTAAAAATGTAGGTGGACCTAGTTGTGATTCTCCTAGATCATGCGGCATTGTGAGGCCGTCAAAATTTAATCCCATTCAGTTCCAGCGACCACCTGATCCAAGATCCCCTACATTTTTTTCACCCCATGGAATGGGGCAGAGCAGTTTGGCTTCAACCTCTGTTGGTGCATTCCCTATAAGGAGCCAGCTTTTTAATAATGTATTCCGCATAAGAGGTCCAGGCTTGTTCCCTCCACCGGGAAATCAAAGTAATATGAATGGCGGAATTTTTACTCCTCCTAGACCTCAACCTTTTCAGGGTAACAACAATCATCCATTTCAAGCACCCAACCCTTCATTTAGTCAGTCTAATAACATGGACTTCCAACAACAGCCTAACCAGTTTTCCTTTCCATCAAGCCCACAAATATTTCAATCCCCGAATCCTCAAGCCCAAAATCTTGTCTCTACTCCTAATTCTTCTGCTCCTTTTCCTGTATCACAAAATTCCTCCTTTCAGAGTCATATGAATGTTGGGCCTTACCAGCAGAACTGCCCAATGCTTGCAGGAAATAGTGCTAACGTGCTTCCTTATTCCCGGCCTAGGCCCCTTCACCCAGCGAGGCAGTTTGGGGCAGGAGTAAGCAGGCCCTTTGCAGCTAACAGCCCTCCTTATGCTCCTTCTCCTCTTACAATCCCTCCCCCCTTTTCATTCCCACCAAATATGCCTCCGCAGAGGCATCCATTTCCACCTAACTCAACTTTCCCTAACAACCCTCCTGCTCATCAGCAAAGTTTCCGCCCTTATAATCCATAAATAATAATCATGTACTGAATGTCTTTTGAAATTATATTTGTCGTATCAGTATTTATGATTAGATGTACTTTATCTATTTTACATGTTAAATGTGCTGTCACTCTTAAATATTCCTACCATGTGCTTGGTGCCCTTATGCATCCCGTGTTTCATTTCTGTACTAATTGTGTAATATGTAGGATATAATATCAATTCTTCATTTAAGAGCACTCGATGTTAAGAACCTAAAATCAGTTGATAGAAACAACTGAAATTGGTGTGTCTGCATGAACACAGATATATGTTTCTAACTGTTTAATGATAAGCATTAATGTTTACTCCTCAGATACCATGGGGCATCATAGTGAATCCTAAGACCCATACATTATTATTGCTAACCTGTAGAATGTTCTTGAATCTTGATGGTCTATTTATGTAGCTCAATGTGATATTTTTTCTTGAAATTTTAATTCTCAAGGAGAATGAACTACCTACTATTTTTCACACCTATATACTACTGAGATATCTCCACTTGAGAGTCTCCACTTGAAGTTACTATTTATTTATCTTTATCTCTTCTTTTCTGAAAACTGATCAAAATATAAGAAGCATTAGGGAGGAAATATATTCTTCATATATATATTTTTTGGCTAGGTATTTATCCCTATTCAACCAGTTTTTCATTTTCCTTTCTTTCTTACATGTTTTGTGGCTTAATCTTGAAAGTTTAACTATTTTACTTAGGTACAGTATTTTTGAATATCAAACTTTTACATTTTTTATTATTATACATTTAATGCGTATCTGTTTTCTTAATTTTAGCTGAATCTTTAATAAAAATATATTTTCCATTTGGATTTCTTGCTCAGTGTAGCCACTGTCAACCATAATTCTATTTTGGCTTCAATCCTCCATCTTCTCCCCCAAAAATTATTTTTCTTGAAGAATATATTTAATATGTGTGGCTAACAATAAAAATAAGAAGTCTGAAAGAAATTTGTTGGCCTTCATTTTCCATTTAACTTTTATGTTTATTTTGAAGTTTTCAGATGTTTCTTATTTCTCCTTGATATTCCAATTTTACTTTCTTATGAATATTTTTGTTGAAAATAGTCCTTTTTCATTCTTTCTCTGACATTTTAGTAAATTTAAAACTTAAGAATTCATCTAATAGTCAGTCAGTTTCCTTTAAGGTTTTAATTTTCTATGAATGTTTATTAAACAAATTCAGACTTGTTTTAAAGCTCAAATAAATGCCTTGGTAAAGCTCTTGAACTTAGCTATTTATGGGTTCTTGCTCCTTTTTTGATTCATTTTTTTCTTATTCCTTTATCTAATTTATTAATTAACAGTATGATATAATTATATTATCATAATTTTAATGTTGTTGAAGATGAATTTTTATATTTAGTTGTAAATTTATAAGTAAAAAAAAAAAAAATGAGAAAATAGTATCTTGTTCTTATAATGACTTTCGTGGCTGTGTAATTCCAATAAATGTTTATAGAAATCTTGGATCTTATTTTTTTGTTTAGAATCACAAACAATTAAAAGACTCATTTTCATGTTGTATTGACTCTAATGTTAAAAAAGTTAGAGAATTTTCCTTGAGTTATGTGATGTATAATGTTAATTTTTGATATATTATATTTTATAGTTATGCCTATTTGAGAAAAGAAACAATGGCCTTCTCTTTCCTCATAAGTTGGTGGAATTTTAAGGAAGGATATTTTTTGAATATTTAGTCTTTTAGTAATATTTATTGTTTCAAGACAAGTAACTGTAGTTATGATATCGATGGCAAAAGTTGAAACATCTAAAAGAAATGCCTTTTAAATCATTGATGCTGTCAGCCAAAGTTTTGAATTAAATAATTTAAATCACTTTTTAATGTCATGTAGAATTGAAGTTGATCATGGAAAAGTGTTTTTATTTTTTTTGTCTTGGATATCTTCCTTTTAACATTCAGAGTATTTATGACTTAATTTTTTTCTTATTAGAGATTCAGAAATAAAGCCCATTCAAAGCAGAAAAGTGTAGGGATAAAGTAAGCAATTTCTAAAAACGGAAACATCAGAAAATGTGGGAGAACTTTTTTTTTAATAGCTACTAATCAAATGTTCATTTAATACACTTGATATGTGTAAATGAGTAATAGAAAACATAAAGAAATGTAATAGAACATGGAAAACCAATGTTTACATTTATTACCTATTGTTTTAGAATATGTGGAAAATATACATATATTTTTTTAAATATTATTGTTTGTGTCCATGTTTTATCATTTACAGTAAATAATTACAGTAAACTACAGTATTGTTCATGTTTGAAATATGTATTGTAGGCCATACTAAAGTAATTTTTATTATACACTTCATTAAAATTCAATGCTTGTTATTACATACTCCTACACTGGAGTTAAAATTTTAAAGTATTTTACAAAAATTGAATGTTCAAAATGAATGAAAAATTGATTATTTACACATTGTAAATGGTAATAATAAAATGACTGAAGTTCAATGAGTAAAGATCATTTGGTTTTACAACACGGTTGATACTTTGTGTGGTTGGGCATGCATGATCTAATTGGACCTGATCATGTGTAATTTCTTGCTTAAGTTTAAATGAATCAGTAACCTTCTTTGAAAATCTAGTAAACACAATTGTCAGTTTCTTTCCTGCAAATTTGAGCAAGCATGGAGGTAGGATCATTGTTCAGTTTTCATTAATTTTTTGAGTCAATGAAACAATTTATTTATACTCATTTGGAAGAGGAAAAAAGAAATAATTTTTAGTCAAATGTAATTTGAGTTTCCTTTTTAGAAGTACTCTACTTTTGGGGAGAAAGCTATAGCTAACAATATATAGCTATTATCAATGCCATATATATCTTATACTTTTAATCAAGTATATAGTAAGTGAACTGCAGGCCTTTTATGATTAAATACTGTGCCATCATCAAATCAAGTCCTGATCTGGTTCTTTTTGACGAAAGTGAGCCTATTGTATAGTGAGGCTTTATTTATATTATTAAAAAACAAATGATTTTCTGTTTTCTTTTTTATTATTTTTTTGTGTTTACAGTTATTTTGTATATATACATTTTTAGTAGCTTGTAGAATTTATAGATTACTAGGTATTTTTAGGTAATTATCTTTTTATATTTTTCCCAACTTATTGAGCCTAGCACACAGCATTAACTGTCCAACTCATTGTCATAGACTTTCTTATCTAATATTATTTCATAATGTCCATCATTATACTGGCAAAAATAGAAGTGGACTAACCAAGGACTACAATAGAAAAAAGGTTAAGTTCCGTTGACTTCTAGTTCTTTGTATTTAATTTTTTTTTTAAATAGCCCATCCTATCAAAAATCAGGTTTTGTGGCTGTACTTATGATGTGATTTTTAGAGAAAAATTTCAAAAATCTATCGATCTTACGAGTTACATTACTTCATCTACGAGATTAGTTTTTGATCTGACACACATCAATGGAGATATTTAAGATTTTATATTTTGCCCTTCTCTTAAACTGCACTACTCCTGGCCTTATTACAATCATTATCAAACTTAATCTTTAGCTTTATGCAAAATATTAAAAATTTAGTTTCATTTCAATCAAATAAAAGCTGAAGGCACTTGAGTGTTAATAGCCACACACAATAACACACATTTATTTATATGAGTGAGGGTGATTTCCAGAATAGATCCCAAATTGTTCATCTATTAAGTAAGATCAGCAGATGTTTGAAGAAATTTGTCAAAATATCACATCATGAGGAGAACTTCATGTGATTATTTTCTTATAGGAAAACCTTTTTAAAAAACAAACTAATATGAAGGTTGATAGGGAGAGCTAAACTTGCACTAGATTTGTATTCAGCAAACTTTTTATAGAAATGCTCTAGTATAGTATTACCTGAGACCATGTTTTTCTGTTTATGTTTGTATGGATGCGCATGCTGCACATTAATACCACATACCAATACTAATAATTAATAAATGACAAGATTCGTTTGCAGGTGTCAAATACTTGGAATATACGATTGTAGATATAGGTCCCAGAGTGGCTCAAATGAATATTCTCATTATTTTTTGCCTCTGAACACAAATTTAGCACCAGCTAAATGTCAACACCTTCCAAGATTTTGAAATTGTAAAAAAAAAAAAAACACTAAAAATATATATCAAGTAGTGAGTCATTCCCTCTGTAAATATTAAGTCTAATGGTGGATGATATAATTGATAGCTGATTGTTGTTTATACTAGTGCAAGGGCACTATCTTCATGTGTGTGTTTGACAGGCTTGAAGATAAAGCCATCACATTGAAAGATCTGGCCAGATATACTAGACAGGCAACCTATAATAATGCTATTCATCAATAGAGCTGACAATATAAAAATATTTAGTTTTATAGCAATTTTTTTTTGTGTTTGCATACCCTCAACCTGAACATTGGAAAAGGGGCAAAAATGTTATGGAACAGTAGCTTGTTATACTATTGTTGTTTTATTACCATAATCTGGTAATTAATAATGAATAATACATTTCATACGAATAGACAGTAGGGCAAGGAGAGGCGAGGTAGCCCTCCCTACAAAAGTCCATAATCCTCAGTACGGAACTGAATTATAGTCTCATGATCATAAATTATTTAAAACTTAATTTACTTATAATTTATAAACCCAAATAAAACTGTTAAAGATCCAAATGGTTTCATCACAATAACTAAACTTCTGGTGGAAACCAAAATACTCAGAATATACAAGTGTAGTTCTTGGCTTAGACCACTTTTTGTATTATGTATGCTAGTGCTATTGTTACTTTTTGATTAGTTATTACTTTTTATTTTAGTTTTTTTATTCTTCCTCTTAAGATTACTTCTATTTAAAGCTTTTCAAAGGTAAATAATTCATTTTGTGTTTTTATTATTTTAAGTCAACCAAATTTGATGAAAAATTATTATATTACTCTTGAACCAAGGGCTCATAAAGAATGAGTTATTTTGTGATAAATATATTTTTGTTTGCCATGAAATAGTTACTGTGATTTATTTTTATATTCTCTTGGTTTTTATAGCTACTTATAAAGTTAATGCATTTATTTATGATAGTTACCACAAAAATGTTTTCTATCTAGTATAAGACTTTATTTACACATTAAGACTTTATTAGTATATTGTTTTATCTTCAGATATCTATCTATTTATTAAGTTAAAATTAAAAATGATAACTGATTAAACTGCTCAATAGTAGCAGGTATTTTTGAAACTATACCTATACTCTTTATTGTAGTCAGAATATATATAAAATAGTATTAAGTGTTATTCACATTACTTACCATCTACAAATAAAGAAATATTTCTGTGTTAAATTAAATCTTATCTCTATAAGAACATTAGTTTCATAATTGAATCTCAAATATGTGTGAACTGTTAACCTCCTACTTAGAATATATTTGCCAACTTAAAAGATTATTAAAATATAAGTATATATTATGCTATGAGCCATTTTATTTGCTCACCTCTTCCAAGACTATGAATCACTGGCGACTCTAGTACATATTTCCTAAGAAGAATTTTCACCACATTTGTCCTTTTCTAACACTGTATGATCTTGATATATGACCAATATCGCTCTCTGGTTCATGTTTTAAAAAATGGCGTTATTCTAAATAGTTTTTTTTTATCCAACAACCAAAATCTATTGGCTGGCAGAGGTCTATATCAGCATTAATAGTTAAGATCAGACACTGTTTATTCCATTATTTATTTCTTAGACACTACATTCCTTGAACCTGTCTCCAGTTAATGATACTATTCTGGCTTTTATATATACTTCCAATCCATTGATTTACATTAATATCTTTCCAAGGCATTTGAACGTACTACAACCATGGAACATTATCTCCTCCAAATCGACATAACCACTAGTCTCCACCGAGATATCCATACACTTTTTTATTTTTTTCATACTGATTTAGCAGGACCAGATATTGTGATGCTCTTATGAACTCTTTCTAACCTCCAGCCATTACTGTCTACAAGTGCTCAACACATCACATTCCATATCATGGGTCTCCATGTCTTAGCTAATAACCTCAGACCTACCAGAGACCATCTTCAGTTTGAAGCCTTCAAAAAGCCCTTTTCAATGTCATCCACAATTTGATAAGCTTGCTACCTAGCAACTACCAGAACAGTGAGAATACCTATTCTCACTCATTGCAATGCCTCCAGCAAATTTAATTTATCCCCATTGTCATTTGACTCCCAAAGGCAATGAAGAAGTGTACAAATCAAAATCATATTTGTATGATTCGACAAGAACTTGACTGCTATAACCTAAAGAGAGTTATCATCCAGGAAGGTTACACACCTAATGCCATTTGGACAGTCTAATTTCTAATTCATCCTAAATATCTACCCTATCAAAAACAAGACTTCAATCATAAGCTGGATATGAGAAAAGTAGAAGTGGTGTTTCACTACTCACTGGAAGTGAAAACATATAACTCTGTTAATTTACAAGTTAGGGAAAATGTAAAGCAACAATTATCATTGTAATTGTAAAGCATTACTTTATCAATGAAATTGGCTAAATTTTGATGACTAACAATGGAGGTATTTAAGAATTCACATTTTGCTCCTCTAACCCTCCCCACTGATCTGATTTTGGCCCTTAATGAACTTGATCTTTGATCTATATTAAACGTTTTAATATTGTTTAGCAGTGGTCACAAGTCAAAATTGTGGATACTAGTGTGTTTGTGTGTGTGTATATAATATACACACACACACGATGTGCATTCACACAAACAGATACGCACGTGTGCACATACACATGTGGGTGGGGTGGCCATGAGTGCCTGTGCGCCACATGATCATTTATTTTTCAGCAGTTCCAAATGAATTTCGTCTGGCCTTGGAATTATTTTTATGTGGCTAGCTGGTATTCTATCTTTTATCTTATCGGATGGTCCAGACCACTGACTTATTCCCTCTCTAAGGTATTTATCAAAAATCGCTTCATAAGTACAACCTCAATAGCTGATTCCCTAATGGGGAATCTAGTAAATTAATGTATAGTTATATTATTTGAAGACAAATCACATTTTTTATCAATTTGGCAACCTTGTGCTAGCTTTGACATACTCTTTAGTCTATAAATACTAGCTTATGAAGGTTATTCTTATGTGTTTGCAACAGCCTCCCTCCCCACCAAATTAGTTTTTCAAATTTTGGTAACGATATGAAACTAATAAATATTTTTATTTGATTTACTTAATACATAATTATTCTGGTTTCTATTCACAAGACCATCTTAATATGCATAAATTCGCAGTATAAACAAAGCATCATGTGTCTTTACATACATTTATATACAGGTATGGTAGTTTCTTTCCTGTGGCTAGTTTAATACAGTAGGTATAAAAAAGAAAGAAAACAAATTAGTTTGAAAATGATTCAATTATTAACACATAAACTTGTATAAAACAAAATTATAGTTGAGATTTATTTAATCATATTTATTGCTTACCAATTTTAGACATACACACTTCTAAATAATAAAAAAAAAAGTGATATACGAGGTCCTTCTGAAACTCTTTAGATAGACAACATTACTAGTAAAATGAGATTTATTTAAGTCAACTTTATTATTCTTTAAACACTTGGAGGAACATCAAAAGTAGCATTTCAAAAATAAACTAAGCTTTTATTTTGGACACAGATCTAATTGAGCCTTGAATGTAGAGAGTCTCTAGTCTGACTTCAAATGTATTGTTATGTTGCCGTTCCCACACCACCTTTTCTCTGAAGTACATACATTAACACATAGTATTCTCTAGAATTTCAAATAATGGCCATTAAATATATACAAAATATCCAAGGTCTTGAATACCCTCTTAAATTATTTACATTTTTGGATTTATAGCCTAACTTTAATAATTACTTTTTCTTAAAATTAAAGGCACATTAATGACTCACTTTTCACTCTAGTTTTCCATATTTATTTGCTTAGTATATAAATACTTTATTTTTCTAAATCATTTAACAAAAAAAATATATTCTTCACATGCTTAAGAGCTGAATTGCCAGACACTCTTTACTGGAAAAACTTCTTTTTACATGTAAAGTATCTACTTTTTGCTTAACAAAAAAATATTTAAATTAAATTCCTATTAATAATGAAAAATATACTAAATGGCAGTGATAAAAGCTTACTCCCACTCGAAAGGGAACTAAAGACAAATTTGTTGCTGTCAATCCAATATATGTAGAACATTATTACATACATTTCTTGACAACATTAAATGATTGAAGAAAGACTGATAACAAAAATAGAAAATCATGGAAAGAACTACCCTTTGAAAAATCTTGTAAATGTCATTCAATAGATTTTATACATTTACCACACAATCATAATCATTTTTTATGTTGAATATCTTTTAAAAACCCATAGATAATTATAACATAATTTGATATCCATTGTTCATAGTTGTTGCTAAAAAATTAGTGATACTATTTTGCAGGTGTATTTACATCTGGTAATTCTAAAGTAGGTAACTTAATTATAGATAGGATTAGCTTTCTCACTGTTATACTATTGACTAGAAGGCTAAATTCTAATAATTAATACTTAAATCTGAGAGAAAGTATAATTTCTCAATTAGAAAAGTATTACACGAAAAACTGTGATATGAGGAGTTTAGGACATGAGATTGAGCGACGAAATATACACATAGCCTAACTTACAGCATTCATGGGATAATTATAGATCTTGTTAAATACAAAAATCTTAAAATTATGATTTAAAAATCATTTAAGAGTGGAGTGAGAAAGCCATATTTGGCCGTACTGTCACGATTGGTCATTGAACTATTCAGAATTTAATGTTTTAATATCATTTAACACATGATATTAATTAGTGAATTCATATAATTCAACTAATTTTATACTAGAATTTTATTTTATTTTTTTTTTTGCAACCCCAATTTCTACTCTCGTCCTACAGTATCTATGAAATTAAAATTGGGTGGACTAAACAAATTTTGATTAATACATTGACTGGCTGTTGTTAAGATCTCAAATGAAGTTTCTCCTTTTTTGTTCATTATAATATTACACATTAATTATGTGTCTAATGCATTTTGATTCCCATTGTCCTCATATCACTGTGCTATCCTTATCCATATAAATATATTTTTTTTTTTTTTTTGAGAATATAAGACGTTTCTATTTTTAAAGTGTTATGCCAAAAGTCATTGTTTGATAAATGCTCATTATTTCTGTTTGTTATAATTATTTTCAATGAATTCTGGTATTTTTTTATTTTATTTTAGTTTGATAGACTTACATAAAATAATAATATACATGATTGTTTTTGTTTAGAATCCATAATGCTTGTTATTGACCAATGTTCTTTTTGACTTTAGACAAAAGAGAACAGTAAACATATCCTTTAAATGATTTTATATAATATTCAGTAAGAAATATATGTATCATTTTAGATACTAAGAAATCACATTTAACATTTGGTAAATTATATGGAAGGAGAATTTTCCTTTCCAATATTATTGGAGTCTAGTCAACAGTATAACAAATTTAATCAAGTTCTATGTCTAGAGCTGTGATTGTTAGTTGGATTACACCGGCATACACAGCATGATGGGAAAAGAAACCAATCCATGAAGATGCCTTTGCAATCATTGTCTGGGTCATATGCTAGGAGCCTGTGCCATTTATATTTCTGTTCACAGCCACAATCACCGCCACATCTGCTCGTCTGAACTTTACTGCAAATAAATAATATTTTTGAAAATATTGAATTGGCAAGCATTGTAGTTTTCTTTTTTAGGGAGAAAAATATAATTATTAATTATTAATGGGTACAGTATACTTACGAGCAAACTTCTTGATGAATTGCTTGTTCAAAGTGTTGTGTATTAACTATAGCTCTGATCTTTCCGGCACTATTTGCTGCCCAGTAGGGAGTCACTATCTCAATTTTAGATTGACAAGAATCCACTCTGAAACATAAAATTAATTAACATTTTTTGCACATTTTGTGTCAATGAAAAAGTTCTTATTCATTTCCAATAATTTATTCAAAAAGCAAAGATTTTAGCTTCATCCCATCATATGTTTCTGCTACTGAAGATGGCATAAAGACTGTTAGCTTTGCTGAGAGCATAAATCTTTGTTTAGGTGGAACTTTGTATTTGACATGTGTTAAATCTTAAAATATGACAGTACATATTCATACTATGTTATGCTCATGGAATAAACACTATCAGTGTCTGAATGATTTGACTGCCGAGGAGGTTGGGCTTAGGTACCTATCAGAGTCTGAATGATTTGACTGCCGAGGAGGTTGGTCTTAAATACCTATCAGTTTCTGAATGATTTGACTGCCGAGGAGGTTGGTCTTAAATACCTATCAGTTTCTGAATGATTTGACTGCCGAGGAGGTTGGTCTTAAATACCTATCAGTTTCTGAATGATTTGACTGCCGAGGAGGTTGGTCTTAAATACCTATCAGTTTCTGAATGATTTGACTGCATAGGAGGTTGGACTTACCTGCCAGTGTCTGAATGATTTCACTGCATAGGAGGTTGGACTTACCTGCCAGTGTCTGAATGATTTGACTGCATAGGAGGTTGGACTTACCTGCCAGTGTCTGAATGATTTGACTGCCATGGAGGTTGGTCTTAAGTACCTATCAGTGTCTGAATGATTTGACTGCATAGGAGGTTGGACTTACCTGCCAGTGTCTGAATGATTTGACTGCCGAGGAGGTTGTACTTGGCGGCGGCCTCTCCTGGAGTCTCCGAATACCTCCTGCCCAGGATGGCCGTACTCCCCTACCGCCTCAAACTCACCAAACATTCGCTTTACAAGTGCTTTATTCTCGTCTATGAAATGCTCTATCTGCTCCCTGTCAATAAAGAATCATCATTAATTCAAAACAATAATGTTTTAAAAATAGCAATGTATTCAGTCCGATACTTTTCTTTTTCATTATATACTTTATATAATTAACATATAGCTACAGGCTGTCATGGTAGGTAAGAAAGGAAATATCTGACTGATCCAGTAGCAGTAGAGTTTATGCTATGATTTATATAACCATCATCGATGTAAAGCAAATTAAATAAATTACTACGCCTTGGAATAGGAAAAATCCGAAAAGATGAGTTTGTTCTTGCTCTTATTCAAAATAGATACACCAAGTTAACCCAAAGCAATTATTGAAAATCCTCTTTCCACCAGCCTGCAACTGTTGTAATGTTTCTCTTATTGTTTCACATCTTTTTCTAACTTGTGAAAATATGATCACCCAAGAAAAGTGTTAAGCTCCCTTAAAAGAACTCCCTGGAAACTATGGAGACATCAAAAGGCTTCTGGCTTTCTTAATGGAAACTCATTTGTTCCAGGAAATATAGACCCACCTTTCGCTAATGACAATAGTAGATGTGGTATAATGTAATAAATAAAAGTGCCTCACACAGGGGCTGCATAAACTAAGCAGATTTCCCACATGCTGGTATAACACACTTGTGATCTCTCTTACCACATATTCTCTATTTCTATGAAAAACCGATGAGGAGAAGTGGATGGGAACTGAAGACAGAAAACTAAAAATAGGAATAACTCTAATGCTCTCTAATAGTCATGATCCTACCTAGATGACGAAAATGAGGTCCATACACAATACTTGTCTTTTGCCGCTCTAGTGGTCTCAATTTTCAGCAGATTTCCCTTAAGGGGGGGGGGGGTCAGTTTTTGTTTGAGCGGGTCCAAACGCGATATTTTTTTTTGTGTATGGCTCCCAGCACTAGTTGTGGCATTGCCACTTTCTCGTTGCTTGTGGAATAGGGTTACCTTAATTCACTTATTTCTACTTTATTGAAACATTTTCTTCCGTTGATGTATGAAATTATATAATGCGTTGGTGTTTTCCTGCTAGCTAACCATATCCGCAGGTTCGGGTGAGTAATTGTATACTGCTCGCATCTTCTGGATTCTTGCCGAGTCAATTTTGGACAACTGGTGAGAACTTGCATAGCAGTTTCATCATTCTCTCCGCAGGAATATGTTGGTTTGTTTCTCTTTTTATATTTGTATAAATAGCTTGCAAAGTTGACATGTTAACATTTGACTGGACCAGTAGTTAGGGGCCATCCAGTAGCCAGCAAGTCTAGCAGCCACGCTTAGGAAGAAGTTCTTGGTCATTTAGTTATGGTCTGCCATTTTCTTTCCCATTTTCTGATTCAGCGTGATTCTGTGCTGCGTCTTTTATCAGCTTCACACGATCCCTAGCGCCCTGCTCAATAATGACTGCTTCTGCAGTATTTTCGGTGGTAAAGGCCAACCTCTAATGGCACATCTTACACCGAACTCGATATATAAGCGTTTCCCATAAAAAGGAAGATGAATTATCAGCCTTCAGTAACACCCTTCCCTCTTTTAGTCATCATACACTAACAAGAAGCAGTATACCATAAATGTCTTATTCCCAGCTTAAATAAAAATATTGTTTTCAATAGGCCTGTATTATGTGAAATACTTTGTGTCATGAAGTCTTGGGTTAAGTTTTAGCAGATTTCCCTTAAGGGAAATCAGCTATTGAGGTCGTACTCATGACGCGAGTTTCGAAAAATTTCTTCAAATGTCCATCGATCCTACCCAGGAGATGACGAAAATGAGGTCCGATCAAAATTATATATATATATATATATATATATATATATATATATATATATATATATATATATATATATTTGTCTGTTAACGCTCTAGGGGTCGCAATTTTTGTTTGATCGTTACGAAACTCGATTTTAACAGTTTTATGTAAAAAGAAAGATCAAATTCGTTAATGGCTGAAATCTGACCACTGGGAGGTGGGATTTTCGAAAATACAAAATATCTCCGTTACTCTACTTCGGATCAAAAGATCATATAGAACCCATCTTATTGCAAGTTTCATTTACTATAAATATTGTTGTATACATTTATTCTCTATCTTGAATATTAACCGAGTTATTTCCAATTTTCAGTCTTCAGCAAACCACCACTTCTACTCATGTTACATAAACAATACTCAGTTATATAATAAACCACATTATTCGAAGCTTAAATAACAAATACTGTTTTCATGAGACCTTTATTTTACGAGATACGTGCAAATATGTTCTGGTGACTCCCCCCCCCCCGTCTTAAGTTCTTGGACTACTAAAATTTGATTGATTGAGATAAAAATTATTCTGATTCATTATAAATTACAGTACTAGATATTGTAAATAGTTTTCAATAAAATTAATACGTTATATTCTGGTATATTTCAGTAATTGTTTTTCTTTCCGGCGATAGCTTGCCAGACCTGTTTGTCTACATTTCAGACGCCCCCCCCCATCGGGAGTTTGTTAAAATTGACTGAAAGATTTATTCATTCAATATTCACGGTGGCGTTGTGTTACCAGTATGTAGATTAATCTATTGTTAAGCTTCACAAGGGAAATCTGCTTAGTTTAGGCAACTCCTGCGTGACGGACTTTTTCGAAAGCGTCAAAAGTATTAACAACCTCAATAGTTAATTTCCTTTAAGGGAAATCTGCTCACACATTCCAGTGTATGTTTAACCACAATTGCCTCGACTGGGAGTCGCCTACTTAGCTAAATACTAAGTTGGCTCTCAATAGTGAAGCTCATAACTTCCAATAGTTATGCAAATGAAGTAGGCTATAGAGTTGGCATACAAGTTGAGCGGGAGGTCGCCCACTGTTGCCGCCTTAACTTTACCCACACACGCCTACTAGGCAGCAATACAGACCCACATCGCTTTACTCCAGTAGCCAAACAAACCAAAATCAATAAAGTCCGTCACGCAGGGGCTGCGTAAACTAAGCAGATTTCCCAAGCCCTGATATGACACACTGCTCATCTTATCTCACCATGTATTATCCATTTCTAATTAAAAATCGGGTGGGGGTTGACTGAAGACTGAAAACAATAAAGCACGAATATCTCCCTTAATATTTAAGCTACAAAAAATGCATAGAACAACAAATGTATGGCATTCATATTTCAACAAGATTGGTTCTATAACATTTTTCGATTCGACTCATAATAACGGGTATATTTTGAATTTTTGACTCTCTCCTTCCCTATTCCTGCTTCCATTTGATTGATTGATTTTCGCCATTAACGAATAAGATCTTTACAGTTAACTGAAATGGGCAAATATCGAGCATGGTATAGATCAAACAATAATTTTTATATTAATGTCCAGTTTGAGTACGTACTCAGGAACAGGATTTGCGAAAAGTTCTTCAAATATCCCTCTATCCTACCCAGGAGATGACGAAAATGAGGTCCGTTCTAAATTATATATATATATATATATATATATATATATATATATATATATATATATGTCTGTTACCTCTCTAGCGGTCGCAAGTTAGGCTTAATCGTTACCAAACTCGATATATAATCGGTTTATGCAAAAAGAAAAATCAAGTTCGTTAACGACTGAAATCGGAACAGTGGGAGAGGGGTTGAAGACATTTTTTGAAAATCGCGTCATGAGTACAACCTCAATACCTGATTTCCCTTAAGGGAAATCTGCTAAAACCATCATCTTTCAGACTCTAATGATTTCTCGAGAGAAGCCAAGGTATAGAACGTACAGGTACAGAAGCCAAGGTAACGTTAAACGTGAAGGAACGTTAGCAAGAATATGTTTAAACTTATCCTCTGCCATTAACAGATTCGGCGTTCCGTAAGAATATGAGAAGATGTTATCACAAAGCCTAACAATGTTTTAGCAGATTTCCCTTAAGGGAAATCAACTATTGAGGTTGCACTCATGACACGATTTTCGAAAATGCCTTCAAATGTCCATCGATCCTACATAGTAGATGATGAAAATGAGGCCCGTTCAAAATTATATATATATATATATATATATATATATATATATATATATATATATATATTTGTGTGTGTAGCTGTTGCCGCTCTAACGGTCGCTATTTTTGTTTTATCGTTACCAAACTCGAAATATAATCGTTTTATGTAAAAAGAAAGATCAAGTTCGTTAATGGCTGAAATTGGACCAGTGGAACGGGGGAATTTATAAGGGGAGAATTTTTAAAAATTCGAAATATCTCCGTTATTATACGTCGAATTGAAATATTATATAGAACCTATCTTATTGAAAATTTAATTTTCTATACATATTTTCTGTATTATGAATATTAACCGAGATATTTCGATTTTTAGTTTTTATTCTTGAGTAACCCTCCCCACCCACTCCTACACATCTCATATAAACAATAAGCTGTTATATTATTAGGAACATTATTTGAAGCCTAAATACCAAATATTGTTCTTATTGAACTTATACGTTTTGAGATAAATTCAAAAACGTTACGGGCGTGGGAAATGCTTAGTTAACGCAGCCCCTGCGTGGCGGACTTTTTTCTCTTCTTGACAATAATTACTGCACAAATTAATATTCTTTCTACAAGGGGAGCCCAACGCCCATGATATTTGACTTTGTGGTTTGATCCCGAACAACACTAGTATTAAATCTACGTGGATTATATATAGTTTTCTCTGAATCAATAAATTAATGCCAGCTTGTTGTAGCAAGTTTTTTTTCTTGACCTTGGCGGCAGCGAATTTCTGATAATGGGAACTCTACCGCTTGTATTTGCAGTACCCAATATACAAGAAGGAAATGGCACCAGGTTATTATGATAATAGCCAAGTCCATTACTAAGAAAGTATGTTATTATAAGGACAATTATTTCCCAATGCTATTTAAAAATATCCAAACCGCAAATATTTATAGAATATCTTTTCATCTTCACATAATACCGTCCTACAATCGGTATAACCTACCTAAGGTCTCTCTCTCTTTCTGTCTGTCTGTCTGTCTGTCTCTCTCTCTCTCTCTCTCTCTCTCTCTCTCTCTCTCTCTATATATATATATATATATATATATATATATATATACGAGTATATATACATAAAATTGTAACCTCTGTCTGTATATTGATTTTTTCTCTCTCAAAATTTCACGATACTTTTTCGTTTCACATGGAATTGAAACAATATCAACAATATTTGACATTGGTGTCTGCCATTTTTCCACTACTAAATTCCTGAACCGAATTTATGAAACTTGGTAAGTGTATTTTGCCGAACCCAAATTAGATTTATGCTATACTAATATTCTCTGAAGGGGGGGGGAGTGGTAAGGAAGGCCTGAAAGGAAAAATTATGATAATTCGTTTCCTCTTGGTTTTGTGGTAAACATGCTCATGGCAAAAGTTGTTTATTTTGTAATTTAATGTAAATTTTGTGATATACACTTTTGTTTTATATCGATGTATAATATACTCTAAAAACTATAACGGGACTAGACAATTTTATTCAGCATAAAGTACTGCTCGGTATGTGAATTAGCATCAACTCTTCCATGAGTATAAGCTATACATTTCAAGGGGCGAACAGGAGAGTGGGTCTTAAGGGACGCAAGAAATGAAAAATCGCGATATTTCGTTTCCTATTGATTTTTGATACATAACAAACGTTGTTTCTTTTGCAATTTAAAGTAACTTTTTGTTATGCACTTTTGTTCAATAACTAAGTATAAACAAGATATACGGTAAGTAATGTAGAAGGAGATCAAGAATTTAAAGGACACAATTGACAGCACGAACCTTTAAAAATAACAGTACTTGAGTTAGCATCAACCCATAATAGATTATAAGCTGTATTAATTTCTCTGGTACGGACAGAAGTGAGGGGTTGTAATGAAGACCAGAAACGAATAAGAGTAACATTTTATTTCTTATTCGTTTTTCTCCAAAAAATCACGAAAATTGCTTACTTTATTAATTAGAGCAGCTTTTGTTATATACAATTTTGTCTTATAAAAAAGTATAAAGCAACTGATTGAAGAAATATAGTTATAGTCAGCAATCCTTCCCAAACTATTAAATATTTATTTAACTTGGTAGGCGGTACCTCACCTTAAAAAATTACTTAATTGCTACAACTACTGATTCAAATACTAAAAAAACCTTCTCCTTCTTTGTCCATTGCTTTCATGATATTCTTCAACAGTCCTAATTTTTTATGGAACGGTGGGTGCAGAATTTTGCATTTTTCACATGGTAGGATTAAACATATTTTTTTTACCATTTATGTATATGCCCTGTGGCCATTTTCTCACTGTGATCTGTTTTTTTTTTCTACTGTCTCACTGACAAAACATAGTATAACCTCCTTGGAACCCTGTAGGTATTGTCTTAGAACCTTCAAGATTAGAGGTAGGTATTAACTAGGTTCCTACATAATACTTCTTACTGTGGGCCTAACAAATTCTTGAAGCCTAACATTTGAGGTTTTGCAATTTTTTCGTGTTGTAATACATTCTAATAGTTTCAAAATCAAATAGATTTTTTCATTTATCGTTGAAGTTTTCTACGATTAAAATGTTCAAAATGTCGAAAAACGCCCCATTTTTAGGGACAAGACACAAATTTGACATGAAATGGTAGGGATTTTCTACATTCGGATTCGCTGTAAGCATACCTTAAAACACACACAAAAAAACAACATTTCTGTTGAAGGGAGGATTTTGATGCAGAACAGTGTTATAGGACACCATTTTAAAAGCATAACCAGTTATGTAAAATTTTTCGAACCTACATAATAAATAACAAATATATTTCGAATTTGTTCTTATACATTCCTGTTACTGACTT
The DNA here is from genome assembly GCA_019009955.1 of Riptortus pedestris. Taxonomy (NCBI): domain Eukaryota; kingdom Metazoa; phylum Arthropoda; class Insecta; order Hemiptera; family Alydidae; genus Riptortus; species Riptortus pedestris. The sequence continues at coordinate 21,642,540 of CM032231.1, forward strand.
ATCCTTTCCCTAACAGACCCCTTAACTAAACTAATCCATAAAATTCCCCCTAAGAAAGATTTTCGATATATGAACGTAAAATCTTGAGTGACGACTTCATAACACAGCGTACTTGCGTGTTTCTCAGAAATTAAAGGTTCAATAAGTATAATATTTGGTATTTAAGTACCCATTAAAGTTGTTCAGGATATAACGTCTTTGTGTCAATATGGCATGATAAGGAGTGGGGATTTACTGAAGGCCGAAAACAAAAAAAAATGTATGTATCACGGTTAATATTCAGTGTTAGAGAAAATATGTTCATACAATAATTAGATTAGATTGTTTTTATTTAATTTTTCGTTCCGAAGTATAACAACAGTGATATTTTGAATAATCGAAATTTCCCACCTCTAAACTCCTTCCCACAGTGGTCCATTTGAGCCATTAACGACCGTGATATTTTGTTCCTGCTAGTGTTTTTCTTTGTTGTATAGACCTTATTTTCGTTATCTCCTAGGTAGGATCGTTGAACATTTCAAGAAGGTTTTCGAAACTCGTGTCATGAGGACAACGTCAATAGCCGATTTCCCTGAAGGGAAACCTGCTTAAATCTATTGTGTCTTAGGAGTATCGATGTGTTTTGTCTATTTCCTATTTAGTTAATCTGACATGATATAGTTGGGGCTATAAGGTGAAAAACGCCTTACAGTGGATAGGTGTTGCCTGCAGTGGGACAAAACAGCTGATGGTGTTTCTTGATACACGGAGTACCCCTGATGATGTCACCTCGAATCTCTAGGCCCAGGGCTAGTGACAAGGCTGTCCACAGAACCTGTGAAGAAAAAAACATCAAATTAATTGGAGAAACATTACAGTTAAGCAAAGGAAATAAATAACATGACCTATGTGTTTGGGCATAAATAAATAATATCACCTATACATAAGGCAATAAATAAATAATAATGCTAATACATAAGGCCATAAATAAATAATAATGCCTATACATAAGACCATAAATATATAATTAAACCTATACGCAAGGGCGTAAATAAATAAGAACACCTATACATTGAGACTTAAAAAAATAATAACACCTATACATTGGGCCATCAATAAATAATAACACCTATACATTGGGCCATAAATAAATAAGAACACCTATACATTGGGGTATAATAGTTATTTATTATACAAGTGACGAAAGTAAATCATTTTACAACTCGAGTGAAACGTTTACCCACACGAGCGAAGCGAGTGTGGTAATTTCACGAGAGTTGTAAATTTTACTTTCGCCACGAGTGTAATATTAATTTTTTTTCTGTAATCGTGTAATACATGATCAGATCTAACCAGAATATGAACAAAATTAGGATGTTGTGAAGATTATGGTGTGTTGTTGGTAGGTTATAAGCATGGTTGTGAAAGGTTATAAGCATAGTTATAAAACAACTAGTGATGTTTGTGAAGTAGTGCTGTTATAAACAAGTGCAGGTTATAAACAAGGAAGGTAATTATTATTATATTTAAATTTTAAAATATATTGATTATTTCCACCAATAATTCATTCACATTTCAATTTATTTTGTTAAAATAAATTCTTACAATGTTAAGAAACATTTAAAAGCATTTAATTTCCAACTTCAAATTATTTTTTAATTTATACTTATTACTAATTAAGAAGGCAATTCACTTTCTTCACTCTATTGCAAAATGTTTCACTTTCTTCACTCATTTCAGTTTAGTAATGTTACCATTATTCAACGATTACAGAAAAATAATAACACCTATACATTGGGTCATACATAAATAATAACACCTATACATTAGTCCATAAATAAATAATAACACTTATACACTAGGCCAAATACGGGTACATTTGTCTTCAGTCTAAATGAATATAACCTAAACAAATCTGATGTGAATATCATATTTCATTCTTGCATTCCTAATACATCAAATAACATGTTGTAGATCAGCATTTAAAGTGACATTCAATAACTCATTTCTAGATCTATGGATCAAAAAATGCCAGAGGACATAATTTATAGACCTCTTTATGATGAACAAAAAAACACCTACACAAAACTTTTGTATTTCTATTAGGTAAGGATAAGCATGCATTTTTATATTTTCGTCTCTCTGCCCCCCCCCCTCCCCTCCTCAGATGATTTCGATCAAAATGGGAGGTTATTAACTAGATATTACAACAACCCTATGTAATGAGAGCGTTCAAAGGTTAGCCGTTTTTTAGTTATGGGAGTTAAATTTGTACAGACACGTTTCATATGCCAGTATCTGCAATTTGTGGCTTTAGTGTCTGTTTGTTTGCTTATTTGTTACCTTTTCACGCCCAAACTACTCAATCGAATTTTATGAAACTTGGTACATATATTACTACTAGCCCATCTAAGACTAATATTTTCAGAGACGAACAGGAGTGGGTTCCTGTTAAACCGCCTTAAATCCAGCCGACTTGAGTCGGCGTTTGGCGGGAAGAGGTAGTTGATGCTTAATAATTGAAAATAATGATGATGTTTATTTTAAATTATATCTAAACATTAAATGGCGTGTTTAGACCAGCAGAACGAATGTATTCATTAAACTTTACACGATAATGACTTATACCACATTTATTATTTGTTCTTATAAGTGATGTTATATTCTCCCCCAGAAATATTTCGTTAAATATCATAAATTATTTAAACAAAACAATGTTAAAGGGGATTGAAATTGCTGGGGAAGTGTACCCATTTACCTATGCTAATTATTAACATTGGACCGCTAATACACTCAACCCCAAAAAAAACCGGACACTTAGATTTAGTCTTATAATTTTGTTAAATACTTAATATATATGTATATTAATCTTTTTAATTAAAATAATTGGTTAATCTATAGGTTATTTAAACAAAATCTGCCAAAAGTGAATAATTTTTATTGATTATTTACATAAAAATACAAAATAAAAAAAATAAAAAGATAAATTAACACATTTAAAAAAAAATTATTCTTCATTTTTATTACAGTGAATGGTAGACTTCGCAACCCCAAGCGTTTCGGCAATGTAACGTAAGCTCCGGCCTTCCATCTAAGTTTGAAAGAACCATTATTCTGGACCGAAATAAAAATAAAACATTAATTAAAGAAAATACTTGGTTAATAATTAAAGATTATTAAATGTGCGAAAAACTACTTACAGTTTAGAATAGATCAACTTCACGACAAATAAATCTAATCTGAGTTTTATCTCATTGTTTACTAATCCTGAAGGGATTAGTTCAATGGACTTCTTCCATTCTCTTCTTCCATTAAAATTCTCTGTAATAACTAGAATACCCCACATAAAGAAAATTGCCGAAACTTAGCTTTTAATACGACAAAAATGAAGTGTCCGGTTTTTTTTTGCGGTTGAGTGTATGTTACACATTACAGATCATAAGTAAGTACAACTATGAATACAAAGTTTCTTCATCAGTTATACATTTGAGTATTAATAATAATTGTAATTAAATAAATACAATATAAAGAATCGTTGTGCATGGACCACTTTTGGGAAAATCTGTATTCTTGTATAGTTTATAATAAACAATGCCGTCCTAATTATCAATTTTATGGCCTATGGTACTTGAATTATTATGAATTATATTGTAAACAGTATTTTGAACAGTAGAGAGGGATTGATCAATAACTAATTTTTTATTTTTTTTTATTCTTTGAAACTAAAAAATGCTATAAGTTCGCTATAGTTACTAGGATAAATAGTGAGCTAAAGAATTTTCACGGGAAGTGTAAAAATATTGTGCATAGTAAAGCCAAATGTAATTAAAAACATTGATCAGACTGCCCGAGAAAGCAGTCATGATTTCCCAAGCGAAGCCGGGTACCTTAGCTAGTAAATATATATATATATATATATATGTGTGTGTGTGTGTGTGTGTGTGTGTGTGTGTGTGTGTGTGTGCGCGCGCGCGCGTGTGTGTGTGTATTCATTACTCTTATTGATCAATGTAACCTTCTTAAAAAGTCTAGTAATTCAAGTGATATTCATGCTGAATTTGTTGAATCAGAATTGGAATATAAATGAAAGTGTCACCCTAGCATATTTTCAAAAATATTAATATACCAAGGAAATAAACCCTTTAAAACAGAAATATATAGAGATGGGTTAAAGATGAGGAAAATGTAGGCTGCGCATGTGCAATATTCATTGATCAGGAATTTACAGAGATACATAAATATAGACTGGGGCACAACTGCAGAAAGATTCAAGCAGAACAATATGCTATAATGAAAACCTTACAAAAAGTACAGACTGAAAAGTAGCGATACAAAAACCTAAGGCCCGTTAACAACACAAATAGGCTTAATAGCAGAACTACATCATATTAACATATTCGGACAATTTTGGAAATGAATTTGCAAATAGTGTTGCTAAGTCTTTCCTAAAAGATTCCCAATTAACAGAATGTTGCAATAAAATCTCCAAAGCCCTTGTTTAATATATATTTTAAAAACCCGTCTTAATTGAAAAGTGGCCACAATGATGGACTAACTAACAAAGGAGAACATTTAAAATTTTTCATTCCAAATAATAAACATATATTTCAACAGCAAATACATACAGATATACTTCTAAACGACAAAAGTAGTAACTGGACATGGTTCACTAAATTATTACTACTACCGATTCAACATAAAAGACAACAATACTTGTCCGTGTGATTACACAAATCCACAAACAAGTCAACACTTAATATACGATTGCAGACTATTGACTAACAAACAACAAAAGTCCGTCACTCAGGGGCAGCGTAAACTAAGCAGATTTCCCACGTGAAGTGACTTTTGGCGGGAAAGTAACTCTCGTCCGTTAGGCGCCCCGATTTAATAAAAATGCAAATATCTCGGTTAATATTCAAGATAGAGAAAAAGTCCGTCACGCAGGGGCTGCGTAAACTAAGCAGATTTCCCTCGTGAAGTTCAGTAATAGATAAATATACATACTGCTAACACAACAACACCGTGAATAAATACAAACGGAAATAAGAAATGTTTCATCCAATTTCAATAGCCTGCCGACAGGAAGCGTTAGGTTAGAAATGTAAACAAACACACCGGAAAGAAAAACAATTACTGAAATATATCAGAATATAACACATTAATTTTATTGAGAACTATTTGCTATATCTAGTACTGTAATTAATAATGAGTCAGAATAATTGTTATCTCAATCAATAAAATTGTATTAGTCCAAAACTTTAAGATGGGGGGGGGAGTCACCAGTGCATATTTGCATGTATCTCGTATAATAAAGGTCTCTTGAATACAATTTTTGGTATTTAAACTTCCAATAATGTGATTTATTATGTATCAGAGTATTGTTTACGTAACATGTGTAGAAGTGGCGGTTTGGTGAAAACTGAAAAATGCAAATATCTCGGTTAATATTTAAGATAGAGAATAAATGTATATAACAATATTTATAGTAAATTTAATTTGTAATAAGATTGATTCTGTATAATTTTTCGATCCGACGAATAGTAACGGAGATATTTCGAATTTTCGAAAATCCTCCCCTCTAAACCCCCCCTCCCCGTGGTCCGATTTCAGCCGTTAACGAACTTGATCTTTCTTTTTACATAAAACGCTTAAATATGAAGTTTGGTAAGGATTAAACAAAAATTGCGACCGCTAGAGCGGTAACAGACAAATATATATATATATATATATATATATATATATATATATATATATATATACAGTTTTGAACAGACATCATTTTAATCATCTACAAGGTAGGTTCGGTGGACATTTGAAGAAAAATTTCAAAAATTGGGTCATGAGTACGCTCTCAATAGCTGATTTCCCTTAAGGGAAATCTGCTAAAACTGTATATAACAATATTTATAGTAAAATTAATTTGCAATAAGATTGGTTATGTAAGATTTTTCGATCCGACGTCTAGTAACGGAGATATTTCGAAAATCCTCCCCTCTAAACCCCCCCTCCCCCTGGTCCGATTTCAGCCATTAACGAACTTGAGTAGTCTCCTAATAATTTATATATAAGTTATCTGTAATATACTATAAATGAATGTGATATGATAAGTTGTATGGGTCATGCAGATAAATAAATGGCCGTCTTATAGGGTTACTATAGGAAGGATACAAATAATATATATATATATATATATATATATATATATATATATATATATATATATATATATATATATATATATAAGCTGAGTTGTCTGTCTTTGGGATTTGTTTCCTAAACAATCCCTAACCAAATCAGGGGAATATGCACAGAAACCGTACATTCATTTGCTATAACAGTTAAGAAGAAAGTAGTGATTGAATAAATGTTGGATAATTAATATTTAGAAAAGCCGTTGGGTTGAATTAATAATAAAAATTATGTTAATATATATGTATTATTAATAACAATATAAAGATTTTATTAATTTAAGCACAAAATAGTATCATTTTCATCACATATCGTCAATGTTTTTTCAGTATAGTCAATAATAATATTACGCTGAAACTATCGACCGAATCATAGGCCAATGTTAATGAATTTATAGTCGTTCATGGAATGGAATAAATATTATTTTCTTTCAAAATATACAGATGACTGCGGCGCCTTAGCACTTGTAGAATCAATATGATAAAATACAGTTCAGTCATTCTGCTATAATACGAGTACTATACAAGTAAATATAAGTTAGACGTTTAATGAATAAAAGTGATTAGTAAGCTGTGTAGGTTGGTAAAATATAAATGGTGTCTCATGAAAATAAAAAGATTGCCAGCCATTAAATAATTCACATGGAAGCTATAAAGGTCACATGGAAGCAATATTTGGAATTTAAGCTTAGAATAAAGAAGTTCATGTTATAACAGCTTATTGTTATTAGGATATGAGTAGGATTTACTCATGGCCGAAAACTAAAAAAAAAGCATATATATATATATATATATATATATATATATATATATATATATATATATATATATATATATATATATATGATCATGTATATACATTTGTCCGTTAATGCTCTAGCGATGCGATTGTCACCTAAAGGAACTCCTAAACGTCTCATGCCCAACTTAATTTTTAAGTACTGTTTACATAGACTTTTTATTATGGCTTTTTAATATACACTTTTATTCAAAAATATAGTATCTTATTTGTTTTTATTTCCTCTCCTTTACATTTTATTATCTGTTTATGTAAATAATATCGTTTTTTGTGTTAATATTTTCGAACGCTTTTAAATGGAATTGTTGAAAATCTCACGATTTTGATCAGGATGAACAAAATGTTTCATATTATTTTTATTCCTTTTTAATGAAATGTTTTACTTTTTTAAAATGTTTGAATTTTTTAACTATTTATACACGTATTATTTGTTAACTAAACTTTTAGCAGATTTCCCTTAAGGGAAATCAGCTATTGAGGTCGTACTCATGACGCGAGTTTCGAAAAATTTCTTCAAATGTCCATCGATCCTACCCAGGAGATGACGAAAATGAGGTCCGTTCAAAATTATATATATATATATATATATATTTGTCTGTTAGCCCTCGGTCGCAATTTTTGTTTGACCGTTACCAAACTCGGAATTTAATCGTTTTATGTAAAAAGTAAAAAGTGTAAGGAAGATCAAGTTCGTTAATGGCTGAAATCGGACCAGTGGGAGGGGGGGTTTAGAGGGGGGATTTTTGAAAATTCAAAATATCTCCGTTATTATGCGTCGGATCAAAAAATTGTATAGAATCAATCTTATTGCAAATTAAATTTACTATAAATATTATTCTATATATGTATTCTGTATCTTGAATATTAGCCGAGATATTTGCATTTGTATTGTGTGTGTGGTCGACAGGACTCGGCTGTTCCGGACTTTCCGCCGAGAGCTCTGGCGGCCGTTTCCGTAACTATTCGTCCCTCGTGAATAGGTTTAGAGATCCCTTCCTACTACAGTTGTTATTGGGCAGATTTCTCTACTGTAAAACTTCACGTGGGAAATCTGCTTAGTTTACGCAGCCCTTGCGTGACGGTCTTTTTTTTTGTTAATAATTCCTATTTTCTTTTGTTCCTGTACTTTTTCGATGCGTCTTCACTTGTTGTTTTTGTTATTGTTGTTGATGTTTTTGTTATTTGTGCAATATCTCGTGGCGAATGCTCCAAATAAACACATTTTTAATTATGGAAAAACAATGAACAGAATATGTGACTGTGTGACACCAACTTGTAGAATGGAGCTTAGATTACAGCGCCATAGTGGACTTTATGCCCACTTTAATCTATTGGATATTTGAGATATTTCCAAACATGGGATCTTGAGAGCAAGCCGCATAGGCCAAAAGTGGAATGGTGGCCCATATAAGATTATACATAGTAACCTCTGCCGGAAACCATTATCAGTACACTGCTGAAGGAGACTTCCTTATCACTATTCTCCTCTTACTCATGATAGACTATAGTAGGATATTCCCCACATATCCGCCCCTCACCATCGAACCAGGTTGACACCCCACCCTTAAGGGAAATCAGCTAATGAGGTTGTACTATTATAACTATTTTTGCAAAATTTCATCAGATGTCCATCGATCCACCCAAATGTGACAGATGCCACGCCGAAACTAGCCACAATGAGCTCAGGGAGAGCTAAAATGGATAATCCGAAGGTTTTCCATTTTACAATACTTCCTTTACTTGGTAAAAGAAAATCAATAAAAAGAGACGCACCACACCCAAAGAATATGTGTAGAATAATTACATTTCAAGTTGTTGATGTCTTAGTTAAAATATTTTTTTTGAATTTACCCAAGGTCTACTAAATGATAAAATCTGTGTTTTCCCACCAGCTTCCTGCATCTAACTAGATTGTCCTTGGCGGGTACACATCAATAACTTCTTGAAAGAAGAAACAGTCTATATTGTCCATGTGTAGAGTCATAGAATTGTTATTTCTAAGCAGTTAATTAATTATTTATTTACGTCCATTTTATGTTACTACGGCTAATTGGGACGGGTTATCTACAGGTTACCACCCGTTTCTAGCCAAGGTTGAAGTAAGAAATTTATCTAGTGAGTCCGTCACCAAATAAATTCCTATTGCCCAGGGCGAGAATCGAACTCACCACGCTAGGTTTACCAAAGTCTCAACTCACATGACCAACCTAAGCATGTATTGAGGTCGTACTCATGACGCGATTTTTGAAAAAATTCCACAAATGTCCACCAATCCTACCTGGGAGATGACGAAAATGAGGTCCATTCATATTAATGTCTGTAGCGGTGGCAATTTTTGTTTGATCGTTACCAAACACGATATGTAAACGTTTCATGTAAAACTAAAGATCATGTTCGTTAATGGCTGAAGTCGGACCAGTGGGAGGGGGTGTTTAGAGGAGGGGAATTTCGAAAATCAAAATATCTCCGTTATTATAAGTCGGATCGATGAATTTTAAAAAAAACAATATTTTTGCAAATTTAAGGTTCTATAAATGTCGTTATATACATCAATTTTCAATATTAACCGAGATAAGGGCTTTTTTTAGATTTCAGGCTTCAGTAAACCGTTAACTATCAGTCATTCATTAAGAAGAAGCTAACATATCATGTACCGCCTTATTTCAAGCCGAAATACCCGATATAAATATATTCAATAAATGATTTCTAGATGAGATACATGTAAATACGTTCTGAAGACCCCGTCTTTTGTTAATGGACTACTAAAATTAGAGTGGTTGAAATTATTCTGGTTCATTATAAATTACTGTACTACATATAATAAATAGTTTTCAAATATATGTCAGTAATTGTTTTTCTTTCAGATCGACAATATTTCTATCTATTCAGCTCTGAGAAATTGGCTGACCTGCTTGTTTACAATTCAGTCGCTTCCTGTTGTGGAGTTTATTAAAATTTAAATTAACTGAGACGTGTTGAGTGTTATCAGTATGTAGATTTATCTATTGAAAACTTCACGTGGTAAATCTGCTTAGTCTGCGCAGCCCCTGCATGACGGACTTATTCTTTTTCGGTTGGCATTATAGACCGGAAGAGATCTTTAGCAGCCCCGAGCGAGGCTCTTGAGATTTGTGATCAGAGTTTTACTCAGTACAACCACCGTTAACCAAGGAGGACCTGGAATGAGTTGTCTCCACTAGACTGACGGACCCCATTATATCCGGAGTGTATGTGGTCAGTTCCCGCTTTGTCAGTCTGCCTGTGGGCGGGATCTAAGAAAGCCATAATCTTAGTCATCCCGAGTGGCTGTAGAAGTTTAAGTATATATTTTTTAATTAGGTATATACTCGATAGACTCCCACTAATCCATATTAAATAATATTTATTCAAAAATATTTTACAGTTACTTTTGACCATAATTTATGGTTTCTTTTGACCAATCAAGAGGGGTGATGGGAGTGGTCCGTGTGGGCCCTTATGTATACTGTATGTATATATATAGAGAAAAGCCACGCAGGGGCTGCGTTAACTAAGCTTATTTCCCACGCGTGCCACGTTTTTGCATTGCATTGAACGTCAGCTATCGAGGATGGACACACATTGTGATTTTGGTCATTCTCCGAACCTTGCAGACGACGAAAAAACAGGTCTGATCAAATTTGTGCTTGTGTACGTTTCCAGGAGTTAGAAAATCTGCTTAGTTTACGCAGCCCCAGCTCGACGTGATTTATTAACATTTTCTTGCAGTGTATTTCCCCAGAGTTACCTGTTATCGCACGTAGTAAATAATTGGGCAATCTTTTACATCAAGGCTAAAAATAAAAGATTTTCTCACAATGATTTATATTACTATATTACTTCCTGTTATAATCTTCAATGGTAAAACTACTTTACTTCAAATATCCATCTAATCCTACCTAAGAGATGACAAAAGTAAAGTCAGAACAAATTTTTTATTTATATGTCAGCCATTCTCATAATCATTTATTTTGCTTGAATCGGCTAAACATCAAGTATCGCGAAATATTAAAACAATTAAAGGTTATGTAGTCTAGAACATTAAATGTATCTCACATACTGAAAACAACAGTCAATGGAAAATTTGAGGACTACAGATATTCTGATTTTTATAGTATAATTGAATAGAATGGTTTTCTGTGTTTCACCTTTAGAAGAACTTATGGAACAAGTAAACAGTAGGAAAATGTAAATTATTCAAGTGTAGTTCAGTATACGGCATTGCAATTCTGAATTGAAAATAAACCTGAGGAAAATGGACAGAGTGATGAGAATTATTTATTTTTCAAGTGGAATATCATGAAAGTTTGCCTTTGATTTTAGTAGTTTAGTGCAATTATCAACAAAGAAATGTCAAATGACCAATGCCAATCCTGTCAAATTAAATAATAATTAGTTCAAGCTCTGGAGGTCAACATTTTTAGGACAGAAGTTGTACCCGTAACGAGAGAGCCTAATTGGAAAGCTAATCTACGAACAAGAAAACAAATACCTATCCAAAAATGTAGTTTCAAAGAAATTCAAGACCATGGTACCCTAAACTTAAAACTAAATTAACAAAATCGTTAATTGTTGCATTATTTCGGATTTCACACACACACACACACACACACATATATATATATATATATATATATATGTGTGTGTGTGTGTGTGTGTGTTCTGTTTCTATATTTTATTGTTTTTTCCCCCTATTAGTTCCCTTATTTCCAAATTTGTTTTCGTTAAACCCTTCCCTTTTCCTTTTTTATTCCATTTTATTTATATATTTTTTTCTTTCAATTACTAATCTCATTTATAAGAGGCGACAGTAACCGATCTGCGAAAGAGTAAATCGCCAATGTTGCTTTAATCTAAACTGCTCACAAATGAATAGGGATATTGGTAGGTTGATAGGTTTTGTGGAATTTATGGGGCCTAGCATTTTTTTTTTTTTTAATTATAAATATCATTAATATTTAATAGAAATTATTGTCTTTTTCCCCACATATAAAAGTTATTTAATTAAGGTCGATTTAATTAAAATTAATAGGATGAGAAAAAAATAATCAATATCCCTATTCATTTTTGAGCAGTATATATTAAATAAATTAATAAATAAAGGTAGTACAATACCGGATGTCACCGCAAAATCATCCCTTCTATTTCTAGCAGATTTTTGTTAAATTAAACATACAAAATGTTTTACAGCACTTCATTTAAAAGTGGTGTTTATATCCCTGTCTAATAAAGAAGCTTTATTAAAATTGTTTAAGAAATATCTTCTAGTAGAAACTCTATTACTAATGTTCTATGGTTATTTCCATAGTGAATTAACATACGGTATTATGCATTGGAGTAACTGAAAAAATCATATTTTAAAATTTAAATTGCAGAAGAGAGCAACAAGATTTATATCTAACAAAAATTTTAGAGTCTCCTGTCGGCCACTCTTTAAGGAGTTGAAAATAATTACTTTCCCTTCAATATATACGTACCAAACATTACTGTTTGTGAAACCAAACATGCACTTGTTTTATAGAAATTAATAAATAATAACACATAATTATAAAACAATATACAACAAGACTCCGGTTAGCCATATGAGTTAAAGTGTTAGCCATTATCTCACATGGTAAACCATGACTGGCGAGTTCGATTCATATAGGAATTTATTTAGTGACGAACTCATTAAATAAAATGCTTAGTACCGCGCTGGCTAGAAAAACGTAGTAACCTATAGCTAACCCGTCCCGATTATCCTTAGTAGCAAAAAGTGGTCGTTAATAAATAATAATAACAATAATAGATACAACAATATGCTTCAAACCCTCAACAACAAACATAAATATTTCGAGCGTATCATTTTCAGGGTTAAAACCCATTAACAGCTTGCCCGAATGTGTTAAATCTACTAAAAATTATCTTTGTTTAAAAAGTCCATCACGGACAGCAGGGGCTGCGTAAACTAAGCAGATTTCCCACGTGAAGGTTTACAATAGATAAATATACATACAGGTAACACAGCCGTGAATGCTCAGTAAATGTACAATACAAGGCTGAATTAGCTAGTGGTGTAATTTATAATGAATCAGAATCAGTTTTATCTCAATCACTCAAATTTTAGTAATCCAAAAACAAAAGAAGGAGGGGTCAACAGAACGTATTTGCATATATCTGACAAAGTAAAAGTTCAATGAAAACAATATTTGGTATTTAGGCTTCAATTAATATCTTTTATTATATAACAGAGCATTATTTATGTAACACTAGTAGAAGTGGGAGTTTACTGAAGGCTGAAAACTGAAAAATGCAAATATCTCGGTTAATATTCATGATAGAGAATAAATGTATACATCATTTATAGTGTATTTAATTTTCAATAAGATTGATTCTATACACTTTTTCGATCCGACTTATAGTAACGGAAATATTTTGAATTTTCGAAATTCTCCCCCTCTAAACCCCTCCCCTCCCCCTGGTCCGATTTCAGCCGTTAACGAACTTGATCTTTCTTTTTACATAAAACGACTAAATATCGAGTTTGGTAACGATTACACAAAAATTGCGACCGCTAGAGCGGTAACAGACAAATATATAGATAGATAGATTGATATATTTATGTGTATATATATATATATATATATATATATATATATATATATATATATACATATTGTATATATATACCGTTTTGAACGGACCTCATTTTCGTCATCTCCTAGGTAGGATCGATGGACATTTGAAGAAAAAATTCGAAAATTCCGTCATGAGTACAACCACAATAGCTGATTTCCCCTAAGGGAAATCTGCTAAAATAAATTAAAGAACCTCATGTCTGAAGGATGTTTTAATACATAAGGTGATACTATAAATAAAACTACAAAATTTTCGTCATAAAAATCAGTCAAAAATAAATTATGATCAGGGACATTGTCTCATTAAGGTGGGGCAAGTTTCTCATCATTTATAAAGCATGTCATCTTTTAATAAATTTGCATGTCAATAAATGAAAAAAATCTATGTTTTATATTTAGAGTGGTATTAAGATTATTAACGTAATTAATGTGTTATATATAAATATTGTTAGTGATGACCGCTGTTGGAGCTATCCTTAAGTTGTCGGTCACTAAAGTTGAAATAAAACTACTTCAGTTTGTTGCCGACGTTTCGGTGTAGTTTATTACTTTAGTCATGGCGAACGGAATGGCGTACAAGATATTGGAGATAGTGCACGAACAACAGACATTCTTCAGTCTGATTTCGTTCATGAACTATCTCCGTCTCTCCTTTCCGAAAGAGCATTTTATATTATGGACATTTCTTTTAGCATTTGACTCAATTGCAGTATACATATATTATACACACACCATTCAGTTCGCCTTGAAAAAGGTAATACATTACCGTCGTCAGAAATCTGAAGTATTTTTATTTCAACCTTACTGTTATATATACTTAAGAAATTGATAGATTTTATAAAACGAATTCTAGAATTTGAAATAATTTTATAACGAATGTGTTATATAAGTATAAATGCCGTTCAATAATATGTAAACATGGTTCTGCATTTCCCTACGTTTTTCAGCTACTTCTGACATCGAATTATTTTTTTAATGGAAATGATTACTTTATTATTAGAATCGGATGGAAACAAACTTGGTAGCAACTTTCTTCTATATTGTGTATAAAAAATTGAATACTTTTTTTTAATTTTAAGCTGATCTTTTAATGATAATCAAATCTATTCAATAATACATTTTTTTAAAAAATTATTTTATTAACGTCCACTTTTTGCAAACTAAGGCTAATTGGGTCGGGTTATCTACACCATTACCACCCTTTTCTAGCCAGGGTGGGACTAAGGATTTTATTTAATGAATTCCGTCACTAAATAAATTCCTCTGCCCAGGCTATGGCTAACCTGAGCCCCTATTCAATAATATGTAAAGATCGGCATAATATTGGTAAATGTTTTATAGAAAATAAAAGTATTTGACGTATGATGTTATGTCGATATTTAATGAAAATAAATATATTTCAAAGCGATTACACTACACAGAAGAAGGAAGAAACGCGATCCGTAATACTCATAATGGAAAGACCTATTGTATTAAAGGACTTGTGTGTGTTGGATATAGTTGTGTACCTTGTCCATGGAGACGGGCGCCATAGTGTAGTTGGCCGCAGCGAGATTCATCACAGACTGAAGCCCACTTGAGAAGATGAGCTCATGGGATAGAGGAACCTCCCTCCTACCTCACTGCATATCCAGCATCTGCCTCCTCCATTTAGCTGCTTCTAATGACGTTAGTCAGGTGACGTCCGGAAGTCCGTGACGCCCTAGCCCTCCAGGGCGACAAAAGCCCCTCCCCGATCTGGATATGCAGATTAGGGCTGAGGTTCAATAAGCCTATGGATATGGACAAAAGGCTTCCACTTCGGCTTACGTCTGCAGCTTCTAGGGAAGACATTCAACGTCCGTCACGCATCTGCGTAAAAGAAGCAGACCCCTTATCATGTGGCACCATCCCTCTTTCAGGTATCCTACGTGCGTATTTGCATTGATCTCAAAAAGTAATAGTTCAATGAGAACAATATTTGGTATTTAGGCTTCAAATAAACTGCTTAACAATATAACAGCTTCTTGTTAATACGATATTTGTAGGGTTTTACTGAAGGCTAAAAACTAAAAAATCAAAATATTTCCGTTAACAATCAAGATAATGAAAAAATGTAAATAACAACATTTATAGATCATTACATTTTCAATAAGATTGATTCTATACAAATTTTCGATCCGACGCATAATAAAGGAGATATTTCGAATTTTCGAAATATGGTCCCATTTTAGCCGTTAACGAACCTGATCTTAATTTTATATAAAACGTTTAAATATCGAGTTTGGTAACTATCAGGCAAAACTTGGGACCGCTAGTTAGCAGGCAAATATATATATATAATTTTGACCGGTCCTCATTTTCGTTATCTCCTGGGTAGGATCGATGGAAAATTGAAGAAATTTTTCGAAAATCCCATCATGAGTACAACCTCAATAGCTGATTTCCCCTACGTGAAATCTGCAAAAATAAGGTCCATTACGTATGAGGTGGGTGGGGGGGGGGCGGAGATATATAAATTCACTAAACCGAATCATACTTAGAAGTATCATATAAGTCTAAAAACATAACTTCATTAGTCATAATTTGCCTGTATTAAAATCACTTTAATGACTACTAATGATTGAATAATAACACAGGCCAACAAAAAAAACCTTTTTGAAAACTTTTTTAATTTTAATAGCTGATCTTGATAGATTTTTATGTGCTGAATCCAAATCTGCTCGTAGTTTTTATGTATCACCCTTAGTTTCCAAGCAAAATGTATTTTATTATATAGTCTAATACCCATTTACAGTATATAGGGAAATCAATGAAACACTGTAGAATCGTAAAAATGGTTTGTATTTACAGTAAAATACTTGGAATAGTAATTTTATGTGATGATACAAGGTTCACTTGTCAACTGGAATTGCTTTATATTTTCTTTCCCTTTTTTCCTTGAAGCTTCTTGTGTAGCTTTTCCTGCGATGAATAGCTTGCTGAACTTCCCGGTGAAGTGACCAACAGTAATCCCCCATCATGTTGGTATTCCAGCGGCCCTGGTAACCCCCCCCCCCCCCCCCCCCCCCCCCCCCCCACCCCCCCCCCCCCCCCCCCCCCCCCCCCAACCCCACCCCCCCCCCCCCCCCCCCCCCCCCCCCCCCCCCCCCCCCCCCCCCCCCCCCCCCCCCCCCCCCCCCCCCCCCCCCCCCCCCCCCCCCCCCACGTTTTTCATCACTTTTTAACGTTTCCTGGTGAAAACGCTCACCCTTGCTCCTCACTAACAAAAACATCTCCTAAATTTTCCGGGAAGTAATCGAGGTGGCTGCTCAAGAAGTGAACTTTCAGGCTCATCAAACATCCTAAAACTGTTCAAATTTTTTTTAACATGTTAGCAACAATAGCCTTATATTCTGGGTCTTTTTTATTTCCAAAAACTTGGTGGACAACTTGCTTGAATGAAACCCATGCTTCTTTTTCCATTTTGAGGTCATTGTGGATTCAAAGTTAACGTCAAACATCATTTTTCTAATATCAGGCCCGGTAAAGACGACCTTCTTTCAGTTTAGCTTCTGAAAGGTGTGGAAACTTCTGACAGAGATATTTGAAAAACAAAAGCCCATCTTTAGGCAAAGCCTTTACAAACTGTTTCATGAGAGAAGAGTGGCTAAGACCAATCCAACTTAATCATGTAGTCCTCTGTGGTGTAGGAGCACGTTTTTTGGATCTACAAGGTTGTTTGCGTAAAATGTTCTTCTCTAGCCAGGCTTTAAAGACTACCCCTCTAGCAGTCGCCAGTTCTTTCTGCAACAATGTTGATTCCGAGGCTCTACGTCCCATTCACACAAGAAACATGGAAATTTGGTAAAACCCCCTTGCTGACCAAGGAGCCATGCACGTAACCTTTCAAATCACCACATATCATCCAACCGTGTGCAGAATAACCTATTTTATTTAACACTATTTTCTAGATTTTCGTAACTCTCTTCATATGTACAGAATGACCGACAGGTACAGAGGCATACATGTTACCGTTGTGTAGTAAAACTGCCTTCAAACTATGTTTTGGATGAATCAATAAACAACCTCCAATCTTCTGTTTTGTATTCAATTCCAAACTCATTCATTAAAACCATGAATGTCTGAGCAGTACACCAAATTCACCCTCTTGTTCAAAATACTTCGAAAATTGTTGTTCTCCTCTTCCTATACCACATGAAAGCTGGTTCCAGCCGCCAGCAAGTTTCTTTTCTTTTAGCCTAGAGCCAAGCAGTTCAGCTTTTTCTTTTGTTAAGCCCAGATCCCTAACTAAGTCATTAAGCTCGGGGGGGACCTGATCGTGAACAATTTAGGCTCTACATTTTCTGTAACACATTGGAATTCTTCATCGTGTTCATCTAACTCCGACTGTACATCAGAAAATACTTTCTGTTTCAATTAGAATTTTAAGTCCTCTGGTGGTTTTCACCCCCCACCCCCGGGATTGGCAAATCTACACCGTGCCCTACTGGTCGGATGGCCGGACGGAAGGTTAGGGTAGCTTATTACCTTCTTGTTCTTAGAGTTATGACCAGTTAATATCTACACTGCAAAAAGTAACAGTCATCGGAATGATTTTTTGGTTCCCTCCATATCATGGGAACAGCAAATTTAAAGTGTTTTTTCTCTTTTTTTGACCATTTCCTGAGGTCTTCAACACATACATAACATACCTTATGCGGTGGCCAAGGTTTATCCTGGTCTCCAAGTTTGGTTCCAAAGTATGCTAGATAAACCTTTTTCACAAAGTCTGTAATGTTTCTTTCTTTGGTGTTTTTTAATAACAAACTCACCACAAATATAACAAAAACTGTCAGCAGAATGGTTTGTTTTTATTTTTTACAGCCGCGATGAGAGACAATTGCACTGAGCACATGTTACAGGAAACGTAAAAGTGAGGTTATGTTGAAAATAAACAAAACATCAGCTGTTTAGCATGTGTTTCAGCAGTGCTGCCACATCATCTTTGTTCATTAGACCTATTTTTTCATGTTATCTTAACTATGAAAAAAGCTGTTAAATTCTAAAATGTTTTCTTTATTTCATGAAATTAACTATGAAAATGTGAATAAATGGTGGGTGATACAACTTTTTAAGCATCATATTTGGATTCAGCAACCTAAACAACATAAGAATAAGGTATTTTCATTAAAAAAGTTTTTTCATCGTTGGCCTGTGTAATTAACCTGTTATATGATTAATATTTGGTATTTATGCTGCGAATGAATTATACACAGCATAAATACCAAGTATTTTGTTATTGAAATCCTCCTGCGTGAGATACATGCAAATACGTAGTAGACATGGTTTCAGCCACATAAATATAACTATATTTTCTATCAGACATATTTAACTAGTTTGCCTTTCTAATTTGTTACCTTCAATTTCAAAGAAAATAACTTCTTAGAATTTGATATTTTTAACAGAATACACTTGGAACTATACTGCTCAAAAATGAATAGGGATATTGGTTATTTTTTCATATCCCATTAATTTTACTTAAATCGACCTTAATTAAATTACTTTTTTATGAGGGAAAAAGACAATAATTTCTAATAAATATTAATGATATTTATAATTAAAAAGTAAAACAAAAATGCTAGGCCCTATAAATACCACAAACACAGCCAATATCCCTATTCATTTTTGAGCAGTATATTTAGTTGTATATTTTATTTCAATATTTTCTTAGATAATTATTATTTACATGTTTTTCTCCTTTGTGGGACAACTCACTTTATTTGGAATAACTATCTGGTGGGTTCATGGTTGTGGTAGCAGAAGATTCCAAATAAACGAAAAGAAACTAGATGCTAACAGTTGGGCGTGAAATGTTTGAGTAACTGCTCCTTTCTCTACAATTATCCTCTAATTCTTGAAGAGAGTTAGTGCAAGTACCTTCTATAAATCAGCCTACAAAATGAACAAATAGTTTAATTGTAGAGGCTGCGAAATTGGTTTCTGATCATTATCACATAATAATAGCTTGCATTAAATCAGAGTGCATTTTAACCTTTTCTCTCTAAGACAATAGTATCTTCTATTCGCATCAATTTGTATTAATATGCAGCTTACCAAATTAATGAAAAAGAAGTAGTTCGAGTCTTCCTTTTCAACAATAAATAATAAAAAAAATGGTCTGCGAAAATTTCCACCTCGTTGATAGTGCATATTGAGAGTAAAATGCGTTTACATGTTTTATTGGTGACCCTTGCCATTCAACTATGAAGAACATAACATATATATTTGTGTGTGTGTATGTAAAGTTGTAACCTCTGCCTGGTACGTTGATTTTTTTTTTCTCAAAAGTTCACGATACTTTTTCGTTTCACGTGCACTCTGAAACCGGTATCAACAATTTTAGGCATTGTTTTATTTATTTTTTATCTGTTTAATTTATTTGTTAACTTTTCACGCCTTAACTACCGAACCGGATTTTATAAAACGTGTTACGTGTATTACTACTAACTCAACTCTTAGACTTAGACTATAGGCTGCTATACTAATATTCACAGAGACGAACAGGAGAGGGGGTTATAAAGGTAGCCTGAAATAAAAACTCCGGATATCCCTATTGGTTTTTCGGCAAACATGCACATAACCGAAAGGTTTTTTTTGTTATGAATATGTACATTATAGATGACATTTAAATATAATAAATGATGTCCATGAATTTTTGACTGCGTGTCAAACTCAAATCATAATTCACTGCGAGGGATTGATTAGGAACTAATTTTCATTTATTCACCTAAACTAAAATTTCTATTCTATAAGTCCCCTACAGTCTAATCCCCTAATCACACACTTTAATTCTACACATTGAAGCCTTGCTATAAAAACACCCCCATTATTGACGGCATTGCCGGGTATCTTAGCGAGCTAGTGTGTGTGTGTGTGTGTGTGTATATGTGTGTGTGTATATATATATATATATATATATATATATATATATATATATATAGACGAATGTGAGCTTCGACCTCGAAATAAACTGTGAATCCTTCATGGAAATTCGAATTTTCATGTATCGCAGCTTATGCTGTTGCACCTTCGTATAATATATATATTTGTCATCTCCGAACTAAGATCGATTAACATTTGTAGAAATACTTTGGAAATGGCGTCATGGAATTGCTAATAGCTGATTTTCTGTAAGAAATATGTTAAAAACTATTTCAGAAAGAGTGACAAGCTCTGTAAGCGAAGCGAGGTGCAGATTCCATTCAAGTTAGTCAGATGAAGACATTAAATGCTAGTCTTGTTAGAATGTGGGCGCCACTTAGCATGCCTTCGACAGGGGAAAAAAGTAAGCTAAAAAAAAAAACAAACAAATATTTCTAACTTCAACGGGAATCGGACAAAAAAGTGGATGTTTGAGGTCGGAGCTGTTGGTTGGAGCAATTATCAACTTGTGTAGAGCCGGGGTTACGACCTTCTTAAATTCTTTTGCCCGGTCATATATGTGGACTAAATATTCACCAATCCTATAAATAGATAGCCATCTTGATGAGGCGAGTTTAAGGCTTGTGGTCGGGAGTTTTCAGACGGCCGAATAGCTATCTTCCGCATTTTTAAACTGATTGATGGTGCGCATTACCATCTGGATGTATTTGCATGATGATTTATCAAAGGTTCAAAAACATTTCCAATCCTGAGAAGAATTTTAATTCTCCTTTTAAATCCACAGCGCCTAGTAAGTAACTTACTCCTTACTACAACGCAAGTAGTCCCTGCAGAATTATTATTACTGGGTAATTTAATATTTCCGAAATTTAATTTAAAGGAGATGTAGCACTAAGTACTACTCAAATTATTTTCGAAATACGAGAATTATATATTTAGAACAAGAGTCCAAGTAACATTACTACATCAAGTCGTTTGTTATAACATTTTTCTATACATTCATTTTACATATCACCTATTCTCTAAATCTCCACTCCTTTTTCAATTTCAACCTTAATACTTATATACATCTGTACTGAGGTTCTATTATTCTCTGTGACAGCATCTGCCTACTCATGTTCCGTCACGCAAAGACTAAGTAAAATAAGCAGATTTCCCACGTATGCTGGTATGACCCCCTACTGATCTCATCTCACCATATATTATCTTTATATATATAATTCTACTGTACTCGTGTATGTCACTCAACTCCTCCTAAACGGCTGGAGCGATTTGAATGAATTTTTCTGTATGCGTTAGGGTGACGCCCTGGATGGTTTAGATTCACAAATCAGCAGGGTTGTAAGGGAGGCCTAAAATTAAAAATCGCGATATTTCGATTCCTATTGGTTTTTCGGCAAAAATGCACAGGATAAAGTTGTTTATTTTGTTATTTAGAGTAGCTTTTGTTACATTCACTTTTGTCGTATAACAAAGTATAAACGAGGTATACCCGTACACTGAAAAATTAAAGTGGGAGCCAATAATTTTATTGGGCACTACCGATTGAACCGAACTTAACAAAACTATGTGTAAATTGGCAATAATTCTTCCATGATTATAAGCTATATTAATTTTTTTAGGTTCGAACGGGAGTGTGGGGGTTATAAGGGAGGCCTGAATAAAAAATTCGCAATATTTCATTTTCTGTTTGTTTTTAGGCAAACGTGTACACAACAAAAGTTGTATTTTGTGTTATTAAAAGTAGCTTTTGTTTTAAACATTTTTTCGTATAACAATGTGTGAAGCAAGTAATTTGCATAGAAATATTGATATCCTCAACAACTCTTTCCAATATGAACATTATTGATTATAACGAATTGGTTTTAGAAAAATTGATGTTATTTCAAAATAAAGAATAATGAAATTATTATATTATTTGTTTTCATTTCATACTTTGTTTAATATCCTAATCGCTTGAAATATCATGCAGTAACGTCTGTCGGGTTCACTAGTCTATTTATAAGTAAAAATCCGTAGAGTGTGCGTTTACTAAACGCTGAAAACAAAACGTACAAATGATTTGCTTAATATTTCAGTTGCTAAACCATCTATAGAACAACAATTGTACAGTATCAGTAGTTTAAGAAGATTGGCTCCTTATAATTCGATATTTGGAATTTTCGTATGCCTCCTCCATCTAAACCCATCTATTCGTGGAGCGATTGTAGGCCATTAACCCACAAGATCTTTAGTGTTGAGTGAAACGGTTAAATATTGAATAAGGTATAGATCAATTAAACATTTTCGAGTTAAGAACTTATAACCACAACGGATTTGCGTGTATCTCATCTAGGAAAGATCTGTTGAAAAAAAAAAATTAAGCTTGGAATAAAGTGCTTCATAATATAACAGCTTATTGTTAATATGACATGAGAAGGAGTGGGGGTGTACTAAACCCTCACTCCTACTCATGTAATATTAACAATTACATAAACCACTTCATTGGAAGCTAAAAAAAGAATATTGTTTTCATTGAACTTTTGCTGTGTAAGATACATGCAAATACTTTGTGTGATGACGACATCAAATATGGTCGAGAGGGAGGAATTCGAAAATTCAAAATATCCCCCTTTTTTTGAGTCGAATTGAAAACGTTTATAGAACCAATCTTATAAAGATATTGATGTTCTACATTTGTTATTGTTACGTTTATTCGTAACTAATATTAAGAGAGTTATTCGTATATTATTGGTTTCCGAAATTCTGCTTAGCTTACGCAGTACCTGCGTGACGGACTTTTCACTTTCTGGGAACAGTTGGGTAAAGAAAGCAGACGCAGTACTAAAAATACCCAGCCCGCAAATCTGCAGTAAGCGAAGATAAAGTCATATGTGGGCTAACAGCTGGTCTAGAGAACATTGTAGCTGATGGTACAAGGTTGATTATGCCTCAGTGAAGACCCTATCTGATTGAACAGCCTCACCAGCCAGTGGTTCTTCATTATAGCCGTCATCACAACATTCTAATGAAGCAAACTTAAATGGCCGCTGCACAGATGGACTACACGTGAATAAATTATACAGAAATACTCCATGATAATAATAATAATATTTGTAGATGAACAGCTGTAGCACACTCAATAAGACGGACTAAGAATATATAAAGAATTTAACTCAATTGTCAAAGAACATTTTACACTAACAAAGAACACTAAGACATTTTAAAGTGTCCGTCACGCAATATTAATATATCTATCTATATTTTTGTCCCAAAAAATTAATAGTTGGAGCACGAGTTTTGCCTGTTGGAATGTATAAAAAAAATTGTATATACAGCATAAACAAATTGTAGACGACAAAAACAAACAAAATAGCAAACAAAGCCAACAATACAGTCAAATAAATAACAATGCTGTCGTCGTAAAATAACGAAATCTGAAAAACAGTACCAAGTTTTGGGAATCAGTAAAATCACTGTAACTCTCATCCTAATGAAACTCATATACACTATGGGCTATAAATTACAAACCCCTTGATGGGATATAAATTAAATCGGACAAACTGTTTCTTTCTATCATTTACCCCTATGCTTGATCAGCGCTATTTCACAGGAGGAATGGCAATACTAGCAAACTAGTCAAAAGTAAAAAATCTCCTAATTTTAACAACATTATATATGAGCTTTTCTAGAGCTTAACCCTCGTATGGGAACATTATATATCGAATCACTTCAATACCATATTCAAGTCGGAAATTCCCCAGGACACTTGGACAAAATCAAATCAGCGAATAATACTCAATAATAAAAGTCCGTCACGCAGGGGCTGCGTAATCAAAGACGATTTCCCTTGGGTTGGTATCACAATCTTGTAATCACATCTCACTACGTATTCACTATTTATATGCAAAAACAACCGATGAGTATAAGGGAGGGGGGGGGTTACTGATGGCAGAAAGCTACAAAGTGGGAATAACACGCTTAATACTTGAGTTAACGAACAAATGCATAGAACAACTATTGTAGAGCATCAATAGTTTAACAAGATAGGCTCTACAACATTTTACGATCCGACTCATAATAACAGAGAAATTTTGAATTTTCGAATCCCCACACTAAACCCCCAACTATTCCAGAATCGATTTCCGCCATTTCAAAATATGATCTTTAATGTTGAATGAAACCGTTAAATATCGAGTATGGTATAGATCAAATAAACATTTTCGAGTTAGAACGTAAAATCTTCATTTATGACGTCATCGCACGAGTTTGCATGTATCTCGCATAATAAAGGTCTCTTGAAAACAATATTTGGTATATATGCTTAGAATAAAGTGGTTCCTGATCTAACCGGTTATTGTTATATGACATGAGTAGGAGTGGTTAATAAATAAGATAGTGATAAAACGTGCATAACAACATTTATAGAACATTAAATTGACAATAAGTTTGGTTTCATTCAAGTTTTCAAACCGACGCATAATAACGGAGATTTCCCCCCTAAAATTATTTACGAAATTAGTAGCACAGGTTTCAGTTTAAGTAGAATCCCATTAAGGGAAATCCGCTATCAAGGTTGTACTTATTACTAGATTTTCGAAAAATTTCCTCAAGTGTACGTTAATCTTACTCTCGAGATGACGAAAATGAGTTTCGTTAAAATTATATATATATATATATATATATATATATATATATATATATATATATATATACACTAGCTCAGATACCCGGCTTTGCCCGGGAATTCATATGAGGCTGAATGGTGATGGTATTTTTTTGGCAAGGCATTACTTTGCGCAATATTTTGACATTTACCCGTCCCAGTGTTTAGGGTTTATACCCGTCGTTGCATTGGATTTTTTTAATAATAAAATTAAGTAAGACTTCACTGGCCTCCATATTGTCATATTTCCCGTCTCCTGTGCATTATGCATAGCTTTGAGTTATTAAGGTCAAAATATTAACATAGATTTGAATTCATTTTTCCATGTGAGGTACCTGGTAGTTCATATTAGAAAGAATTGATGAGCATATCAATATTATACGCAAATTATTTGCTTCATACATTGTTCCCGAAAAAATGTATAAAACATAAGTTACTCTAAATAACAAAGTAAACAACTTTTTTTATGTGCACGTTTGACGAAAATAAATAGACAACGAAATATCGCGAATTTGTATTTCAGGCCTCCCTTATAAGCCCCACTCCCGTTCTAACCTAAACATTTGAATATAGCTTATAATCATGGAAGTATTAATGCTCATTGACATACCGAGTTTTGTTAAGTTCGGTTCAATCGTTAGCGCCCAATAAAATAGTTGACTCCCGCTTTAGTTTATAGTGTATATCTCATATATATAGTGTATACATTGTTAAAAGACAAAAATGAATATCACAAAAGCTAAGGTACCCGGCGATGCCCGGGAAATCATTCTCGACTGGTATTTTGATAGTAAGACTTCAATGTGTACAATTACACTTCCCTCCACGACGTAATGATTTTCCGAAATCGCCAACCCTGAAGAGTAACTTTTGGGGATTAATAGAATAGAAATTTTATTTTTGAAGGATAAATTAAAATGTGTTCCTAATCTATCCCTCTACACTTTTTGACTCACCGTTTTTCAATAGTTCTAACCATAATCATGGGTAGCATTTATTACAATTAAATATCATCTATAATGAACATATATCCTTTCAAAAGCCAATCCGACCTCACATAGTATAGGCAAAGTTTTGCACGTAAGATTATATTTGTAATAGTGAATCTCACTGGAAATTGCTTCCAGTAATGCCAGACGGGAAATAAGTAAACTCAATTAACTGGTAAGGCTCCCGTCATCTTCGCTCCCGCATGAGACTTCTCAACATTCTTCTACTTATATTATTGATGCAAAACATTATTTTATAGTTTATCTACCGGATGGAATTAAATAATAGTGGTACCCTGAAAATATCATATCGAGTTTAAACGCATATTGTTTTTGTCATGATGACATTACCATTAACGTTTAATTGTTATTATATTACATATTTGTTTCAATAACATCGAGGTACATTATACAAATTAAATAATGGAAATGCTCTTATAGTTTATATTTCTATTGGAAATATAACAAATAGAATATTTGCCGAAAAACAAATAGAAAAAGCGAGTTTTTTCATTTCAGCCTCTCTTATAATCCCCACTCCCCTTTGAACCTAAAATTTTTAATATAGCTTATAATCATGGAAGAATTAATGCTAATTCACACACCGAGTTTTGCTAAGTTCGGTTCAATCGTTAGTGCCCAACAAAATTGTTGGCTCCCGCTTTAGATTTTAGTGTATATCTCGTTTATACTTTTCTATACGACAAAAGTGAATATAACAAAAGTTACTTAAAATAACAAAATAAACCACTTTTGTCATGTGCATGTTTGTCGAAAAACCAATAGGAAACGAAATATCACTACTGTTAATTTCAGGCCTCCCTTACAATCCCCACTCCTGCTCGTCCCTAGGAATGTTGGTATGGCTTATGAAAATCAAGGCGTCAACACTAATAAACACACCGAGTTTTGCTAAGTTCGGTTCAATCGTTAGTGCCCAACAAAATTGTTGGCTCCCGCTTTAGATTTTAGTGTATATCTCGTTTATACTTTTCTATACGACAAAAGTGAATATAACAAAAGTTACTCTAAATATCAAAATAAACAACTTTTGTTATGTTCATATCTGCCGAAAAACCAATAGGAAACGAAATATCGCTATTTTTAATTTCAGGCCTCCCTTATAACCCCCACTCCTGTTTGTCTTAGAGAATATTAATATAGCCTAAAGTCTAAGTTGGGCTAGTAGTAATATACATACCAAGTTTCATAAAATTCGGTTCAGCCGTTTATGCGTGAAAAGGTAACAAACAAACAAACAAATAAACAAACAAACAAACAAACAGACACGAAAGAAACAAAATGCAGTTATGGTGTCTATGACATGTGAAACGAAAAGTTCGCGAAAAAAATCAATGTACAGACAGAGTTTACAATTTTATATATATATATATATATATATATATATATATATATATATATATATATATATATATATATACTAGCTCAGATACCCGGCTTCGCCCGGGAATTGATTTGAGGCTGAATGGTGATGGTATTTTTTTGGCAAGGCTTTAATTTGCAAATATTTTGACATTTGCCCGTCCCAGTGTTTAGGGTTAATACCCGTTGTTGGCATTTGTTAATAATAAAATTAATTTTTTATGTAAGTCTTCACTGTCCTATAGATATATAAAATTGTAACCTCTGTCTGTACATTGATTTTTTTCGCGAAATTTCACGATAACTTTACGTTTCACATGTCATAGACACCATAACTGCATTTTGTTTCTTTGGTGTCTGTTTGTTTGTTTGTTTGTTTATTTGTTTGTTTGTTTGTTTGTTTGTTACCTTTTCACGCATAAACGGCTGAACCGAATTTTATGAAACTTGGTATGTATATTACCATTAACCCAACTTAGACTTTAGGCTATATTAATATCCTCTGGGACGAACAGGAGTGGGGGTTATAAGGGAAGCCAGAAGTTAAAAATAGCGATATTTCGTTTCCTATTGGTTTTATGGCAAATATGAACATAACAAAAGTTGTTTATTTTGTTATGTAGAGTAACTATTGTTATATACACTTTTTTCGTATACCGAATTATAAACGAGATATACGCTGAAACCTATAGCGGAAGTGAACAATTTTATTTGGGACAAAAGACCCAACCGAAATAACTAAAACTTGGTATATGTATTAGCACTAACGCTTTCATTATAACAAGCCATACCAACATTTCTAGGGACGGGCAGGAGTGGGGGTTATGAGGGAAGCCAGAAATTAAAAATAGCGATATTTCGTTTCTTATTAGGTTTTCGGCAAATATGAACAGAACAAAGTTGTTTATGTTGTAATTTAGAGTAACATTTGTTATATATACTTTTTTCTTATAACGAATTATAAACGAGATATACGCTAAAACCTATAGCAGAAGTGAACAATTTTATTTGGGACAAAAGACCCAACCGAAATAAATAAAACTCGGTATGTGTATTGGTATTAACGCTTTCATTATAACGAGCTATACCAACATTTCTAGGGACGGGCAGGAGTGGGGGTTGTAAGGGAGGCCTGAAATTAAAAATAGCGGTATTTCGTTTTCTATTCGTTTATCGGCAAATATGAACATAACAAAAGTTGTTTATTTTGTTATTTAGAGTAACTTTTGTTATATACACTTTTTTCTTATACCGAATTATAAACGAGATATACACTATAAACTAAAGCGGGAGTCAACTATTTCATTAGGCACTAACGATTAAACCGAACTTAAAAACTCGGTATGTCAATTAGCATTAATTCTTCCATGATTATAAGCTATATTAAAATTGTTCGGTTAGAACGGGAGTGGGGGTTATAAGGGAGGCCTGAAATAAAAATTCGTGATATTTCATTGTCTATTTGTTTTTTGACAAACAAGCAAATAACAAAAGTTGTTTACTTTGTTATTTAGATTAACTTTTGTTTTATTCATTTCTCCAGGAACAATGTGTGGAGCAAGTAATTTGCTTAGAAATATTGATATTCTCAACAATTCATTCTAATTTGAACTATGAGGTACCTCACCTGAAAAATTAATTCAAATCTATGTTAATATTTTGTCCTTAGTAACTGAAATCTATGCAGTATGCAAAGGAGACGGGAAATATGGCAATATAACAAAATATATAAATATGACAATTTGGAGGACAGTCAAGACTTACATAAAAATTAATTTTATTATTAACAAATGCCAACAACGGATATTAACCCTAAACACTGGGACGGGTAAATGTCAAAATATTGTGCAAAGTAAAGTTTTGCCAAAAAAAATTCCATAACCATTCAGCCTCAAATAAATTCCCGGGCGAAGCCGGGTATCTGAGCTAGTATATATATAAAATTGTAACCTCTGTCTGTACATTGATTTTTTTCGCGAAATTTCTTGGTAACTTTTCGTTTCACATGTCATAGACACCATAACTGCATTTTGTTTCTTTCGTGTATGTTTGTTTGTTTGTTTGTTTGTTTGTTTGTTTGTTTGTTTGTTTGTTTGTTTGTTACCTTTTCACGCATAAACGGCTGAACCGAATTTTATGAAACTTGGTATGTATATTACTACTAGCCCAACTTAGACTTTAGGCTATACTAATATTCTCTAAGACTAACAGGAGTGGGGGTTATAAGGGAGGCCTGAAATTAAAAATAGCGATATTTCGTTTCCTATTGTTTTTTCGGCAAATATGCCCATAACAAAAGTTATTTATTTTATTATTTAGAGTAACTTTTGTCATGTACACTTTCGTCGTATACCTAAATATAAATGAGTTATTCGCTAAACATTATAGCGGGAGTCATCAATTTTATTTGGCACAAAAGAATCAACCGAACTAAATAAAACTCGGTACGTGTATTAGGACTAAGGCCTTTATTATAACAAGCCATACCAAGATTTCTAGGGACGGGCAGGAGTGGGGGTTGTAAGGGAGGCCAGAAAATAAATATAGCGGTATTTCGTTCCCTATTGTTTTTTTGGCAAACATAAACATAACAAAAGTTGTTTATTTTGTTATTTAGAGTAACTTTTGTTATATAAACTTTTTTCGTATACCGAATTATAAACGAGATATACGCTAAAACCTATAGCGGAAGTGAACAATTTTATTTGGGACAAAAGACCCAACCAAAATAAATAAAACTCGGTACGTGTATTAGGACTAAGGCCTTTATTATTTCAAGCCATACCAAGATTTCTAGGGACGGGCAGGAGTGGGGGTTGTAAGGGATGCCTGAATTTAAAAATAGCGGTATTTTGTTTTCTATGCGTTTTTCGGCAAATATGAACATAACAAAAGTTGTTTATTTTGTTATTTAGAGTAACTTTTGTCATATTCATTTTTGTCTTTTAACAAAGTATAAACGAGATATACACTATAAACTAAAGCGGGAATAACTGAAATCTAGGCATAATGCACAAGAGACGGGAAATATGACAATTTGGAGGACAGTGAAGACTTACATAAAAAATTAATTTTATTATTAAGAAATGCCAACAACGGGTGTTAACCCTAAACACTGGGACGGGTAAATGTCAAAATATTTGCAAATTAAAGCCTTGCCAAAAAAATACCATCACCATTCAGCCTCAAATCAATTCCCCGGGCGAAGCCGGGTATCTGAGCTAGTATATATATATATATATATATATATATATATATACTTTTGTTATGTGTTAACAAAAGTTGTTTATTTTGTTATTTAGAGTAACTTTTGTTATATACACTTTTGTCGTATACCGAAGTTTAAATGCGTTATACGCGTGTATTAGCAGTGAGGCCTTCATTATAATAAGCCATACCAACATTTCTATGGACGGGCAGGAGTGGGGGTTATAAGGGAAGCCTGAAATTAAAAATAGCGATATTTCGTTTCCTATTGGTTTTTCCGCAAATATAAACATAACAAAAGTTGTTTATTTTCTTATTTGGAGTAACTTTTGTAATATACACTTTTGTCGTTTACCTAAGTATAAATGAGTTATACGTTAAAACTTTAGCGGGCACTAACGGCTGAACCGAACTTAACAAAACTCGGTATGTCAATTAGCATTAATTCTTTCATGATTATAAGTTATATTAAAATTTTTAGGTTCGAACGGGAGGGGGGTTAAAAGGGAGGCCTGAAATAAAAATTCACCATATTTACATGTATAAGAGACGGGAAATATAAAAATATCGAAGACTGTGAATCCTTATCGAACAAATAATTCTATTATTAGCAAATCCACGGAAAAGATGGGTATCAATCCTAAAAACTGGGACGGGTAAATGTCAAAATATTGTGCAATGTAAAGCCTGCTAAAAAATACCATCACCATTTAGCCTCAGATGAATTCCCGGGCGAAGCCGGGTATCTGAGCTAGTATATATATATATCTATATATATATAAAATTGTAACCTCTGTCTGTACATTGATTTTTTTCGCGAAATTTCACGATAACTTTTCGTTTCACATGTCATAGACACCATAACTGCATTTTGTTTCTTTGGTGTCTGTTTGTTTGTTTGTTTGTTTGTTTATTTGTTTGTTTGTTTGTTACCTTTTCACGCATAAACTACTGAACCGAATTTTATGAAACTTGGTATGCATATTACTACTAGCCCAACTTAGACTTTAGGCTATATTAATATTCTCTAAGACAAACAGGAGTGGGGGTTATAAGGGAGGCCTGAAATTAAAAATAGCGATATTTCGTTTCCTATTGCTTTTTCAGCAAATATGCACATAACAAAAGTTGTTTATTTTGTAATTTAGAGTAACTTTTGTTATATGCACTTTTGCCGTATACGGAAGTATAAATGCGTAATACGCTAAAAACTATAGCGGGAGTCCACAATTTTATTTGGCACAAATGACTCAACCGAACTAAACCAAACTCGGTATGTGAATTAGTACTAACGCCTTCCTTATAATAAGCCATACTAACATTTCTAGGGACAGACAGGAGTGGGGGTTATGAGGGAAGCCTGAAATTAAAAATAGCGATATTTCGTTTTCTATTGGTTTTTCGGTAAATATGCACATAACAAAAGTTGTTTATTTTGTTATTTAGAGTAACGTTTGTTATATACACTTTTGTCGTATACCGAAGTTTAAATGCGTTATAAGCTAAAAATTATAGCGGGAGTCAACAATATTATTTGCCAAAAAAGACTAAACCGAACGAAATAAAACTCGGTATGTGTATTAGCAGTGAGGCCTTCATTATAATAAGCCATACCAACATTTCTATGGACGGGCAGGAGTGGGGGTTATAAGGGAAGCCTGAAATTAAAAATAGCGATATTTCGTTTCCTATTGGTTTTTCCGCAAATATAAACATAACAAAAGTTGTTTATTTTGTTATTTGGAGTAACTTTTGTTATATACACTTTTGTCGTATACCTAAGTATAAGTGAGTTATACGTTAAAACTTTAGCGGGCACTAACGATTGAACCGAACTTAGCAAAACTCGGTATGTGAATTGGCATTAATTCTTCCTTGATTATAAGTTATATTAAAATTTTTAGGTTCGAACGGGAGTGGGGTTAATAGGGAGGCCTTAAATAAAAATTCACCATATTTACATGTATAAGAGACGGGAAATATAAAAATATCGAAGACTGTGAAGCCTTATCGAACAAATAATTCTATTATTAGCAAAAGATGGGTATCAATCCTAAACACTGGGACGGGTAAATGTCAAAATATTGTGCAATGTAAAGCCTGCTAAAAAATACAATCACCATTCAGCCTCAAATGAATTCCCGGGCGAAGCCGGGTATCTGAGCTAGTATATATATATATATATATATTTATATTTATAGGGGTTAGAGGGGAGGATTTTCGAAATATCTCCGTTACTATACGTCGGATCGAAAAATTGTATAGGATCAATCTTATTGCAAATTAAATTTACTATAAATATTGTTATGTACATTCATTCTCTATCTTGAATATTAACCGAGTTATTTGCATTTGTATTAAATGTGGGCGGGTAACGGACGAAATTGAGTTTCCCGCCAAAAGCTAGTTCGGCCGTTTTCGTAACTGTTTGGCTCTCGTGAAATTTCTCTATTGTAATACTTCACGTGGGAAATCTGCTTAATTTACGCAGCCCCTACGTGACGGACTTTTCCTTCGTGAGGAAGATTTTCCAAAGCCTCTGATCATTGCGGCATTTGCAAAGGTTAGGGAAATACTGGGAAGAGGAAGAGTGATTCCTGGGAAGCAAGAATAGCCCTGTTTGATTCAATGGTCTCATCTACTATTCTTTATGAAGCAGAAATTTGGCTCGAAATCATGTGGAGGTTGTTGAATCTGTTGTTCTTAAAGCCTTGGTACTTTTTTCTCTATTTTTTTTTTGTATGCATATGTACCCCGAATTTTATAGTCCGTTTGGATACTGGTAGAACTTAAGTTAAAGGTAATTGTTTTTATGAAAGTTATTAATTTTTGAGTAAAACTGCTCTCAATGCCTGACAACCCACTACCAAGAAAATGTTTCCTTCTCCTCCTTAGTTTACACAGTAGAAAAAGCAACATAAAAATTAGTAGCATCAAATAATTATGTTGCAGAATATTTCTGGAATCTTTAGTTCACCATGCTTCACTAGCCAACAAGAATACAATCATTGGAAAAGGTAGAAACCATTTCCATTCCGTTGACATTGATAGTTTTTAACTCCAGTTGCAGTCCATTTTTCTATAAAAGTATTTGTAATTTTAATAACTCTCACCTTGAAAATAATTTAACTTTTCAACAACTTAACACAAACATAAATGAATTTCATTTTGTGAATATTTAGAACTAACTCATAAAAACATAGCGTTATTAAAACTGGAGAGACATGTAAATGATGAAAAATAGTATATTTCATTACAAGGGCGGAAAGTGACTGTTTCCTAAGCGAGATCGTGTTTTACGGCCGAGGAGAAGCCGAGGCTGGAAATTAGATCGAGCATTGGAAAATCACTTTCAGCCCGAGTTATGAACGATACTTTACATCACGAGGCAAAAAATGCAAAATATAATTTAAACTCGTAATTATTAAGTATTATCATATTAAATGATTTGTTTTGCATTCTGTAGTATCGATTATTTCTGAACAGCTGATTTAGAGCAGTAACCTGATACAAGTAACATAACTTTAATAACTCTTTCAAACACAATTCTTTATTATTTGTAATAAATTTATAACAAATTCAAGAAATAGATACGAAGAAATTTATAAAAATTGTTGTAAATGTTTGAATTTGTTATAAATTTATTTCAAATAATAAAGAATTGTGTTTGAAAGAGTTATTAAAGTGCTGGAGAAAATGCTGGCAACCTGTAGTTAACCTGTCCAAATTAGCCATAGTAGCAAAAGGTTCGCGTTTATAAATAATAACTGTATCGTAAAATGTTATAGGACCCATCTTGATAAGCTATTAGTACTCTACAATTGTTGTCCTTTATGTTTTTTATTTAAACATTTACTGAGTTATTCGTACTTTATTGTTTACAGCCTTCAGTAAAGCCACAATTCTCATCGGATTTTTATCTAGAAATAGGGAATATGTGTTGAGATAAGATCAGTAGCGTGACATAGCACGTTGGAAATCTGTTATTTTAAGCAGACCTGCGCGTCGGACGTTTTTTTTTTTTTTATTTGTGATTTATTAGGTAAGTTCTATGAAGATTTGAAGGAAGTTTTGAATCGTTGGACGAATATAATAGCTGATTTCTATTGAGAGAGATATTCCAAAGTCTAAATATAGATATATTTCGGGGCCAAACGGGATGGCTATCAAGTACAAAAGGAAGGAATGGGCAATTAGGAATTCCAATAAAAGGCTTTGACGTTAATACTGACGTAAATAATATCGTCTTAATATCGATTGCCCTGATATGATTCCCATTAGGAGATCAGTGACCTCGCCCACGAACCACGTACTTACCTATATAGGTATTTCCATCTTCTTATCCTGCAACAGCTGCTCGCATTTTATTAAGGACAAACGTCGGGCAGCGATTCAACAGAGTATATCTCTCAAATATCTGTGTCTTGACTCGTATCGTGTCTGGATCGGAGGCGCGGGTAGGATTGGGTGGAAGGATTTTAGGATTTTTGGTAGGTTTGTGATCTGGAGAAATATAAGAGATATGCTCATTCTACAGAGGGACTTATGTGGTCTCTAAGACGACTGGAAGCCATGTCGGGGCAACTTGCACTCGTACAAATACGATTATGGCTCAGTTAGCAGATACTGGACAACACCTCAAGAACAGACCGACACGCAGGTGCTTCGTAAACTAAGCAGATTTCCTTCCTGCTGGTGAGACATCACTAGAAGTGAGGCTTTACTGAAGGTTTAATACAATTGCAAAAGCTCATTATTTGAGCTGCGAAAAATATATAAAACAACCATTTAGAGCAAGGATGGGCAATCTTTGAAATGTTGTGGGCCAAACTTTAGTGTGCAAATACGTTCGTGGGCCGCGTTTAAAAGTAGTAAATTTTAAAGTAGTGTTCATAATTTTTAACGATAGATATCAGACATAAGACAATGTAATTATAATACAATTTATTAAAAAAAACAACATGAAATGAAAAAAGTCCGTCTCGCAGGGACTAAGTAAACTAAGCAGATTTCCCACGAGAAGGTTTACAATAGATAAATATACATACAGGTAACACTACCGGGAATGCTCAGTAAATTTACAATATAAGTTAATAATATCTATAACGGAAAGCGGTTGAATTGTCAACGAACAGACCAGCCAGGCTGCATAGATAGACCGGAAAGACAAACAATTAATGAAATATATCTGAATAGAACATATTAATTTTATTGAAAACAATTTACTAAAGCTAGTGCTGTAATTTGTAATGAATCAGAATCAGTTTTATTTCAATCACTCAAATTTTAGTAATTCAAAAACAAAAGATGAGGGGGGGGGGTCAACAGAACGTATTTGCATATATCACAAAAAGTAAAAGTTCAATGATAACAATATTTGATATTTAGGCTTCAATTAATATATTTTATTATATAACAAGAAGGCTGAAAACTGAAAAAAGAAAATCTTAATATTCAGGATAGATATTTAAGATATTTACTTTTCAGTGAGATTTATTCTATACACTTTTTCGATCTGACTTATAGTAAGGGAGATATTTCGAATTTTCAAAACTCTCCCCTTTGAAACCCCCCCCCCCTTCCCTGGTCCGATTTTAGCCGTTAACCTTTTACATAAAACGACTAAATATCGAGTTTGGTAACGATCAAACAAAAATTGCGACCGCTAGACCGGTAACAGGCAAATATATGTAAATACACACACACACACATACACACACACACACACACACACACACACACACACACACAGTAATGCCTGAAATCGGACCAGTGGGAGGGGGGGTTTAGAGGGGAGGATTTCGAAAATTCGAAATATCTCCGTTATTATACGTCAGATCGAAAAATATTACAGAATCAATCTTATTGCAAATTTAGTTTACTATAAATTTTGTTCTATACATTTATTCTGTATCTTGAATATTAACTGAGATATTTGCATTTCTATTCGGCATGTGCTCGGCAGCAGTGGCTATGTTCGGACTTTCCGCCGGCTCTGGCGGCCGTTTTCGTAACTATTCGTCCCTCGTGAATAGGTTTAGAGGTTTCTTACTACTACAGCTGTTATTAGGCAGATTTATCTATTGTATAACTTCACGTGGGAAATCTGCTTAGTTTACGCAGCCCCTGCGTGACGGACTTTTTCAATTAGACTCATAACGGAGATATCATGAATTTTCGTATTTTACCTCCCTCTAACTCCCCCCCCCCACTACTCTTGGCCCGATTATAGGTCATTGACAAATAAAACCTTTAATATTGAGGGACGCCGTTTAATATCGATTAAAGTATAAATCAAATAAACATTTTTAAGTTAAAAACGCTAAATCTTAATTGATGGCGCCATCAACAACGTACTTGCATGTATCGACACAGTTCAATGAAAAAAAATTTTTGTATTTAAGCTTCGAATAATGCGGTTCTTGATATAACAACTACTTACGACTAATTTTTAATATGACATGAGCAGGAGTGAATGCTGAAAAGAAAAAAATGCAAATGTTCAAAAAAGAGAATAAATGTATTTGACAATATTTGCAGAAGATTACATTTACAATAAGATTGGTTCTATACCATTTTACATCCAATGCATCATAACGGAGATAATCTGAATTTTCAAAATTTCCTCCTCTCACTCATCGGATTACAGCCATTAACGAACTTGATCATTATTATTACAAAAAGTCTGCCACGCAGCAGATTTCCCACGTATTTACATTTATCTAAAAACTTAAAAGATCAATGAGAACAATATTTGGTATTTAAGCTTCAAATAAAGTGCTTCATAACATACTAGAATATTGAAAATATGAGATGAGTAGGAGTGGGGCTTTACTGAAGACCGAAAACAAAAAAATGCAAATCAGTAAATAATAAAGACAGTGAAAAAATGTACATAACAACATTTATAAAACATTACATTTGCAATAAGATTGGTTCATACAATTTTTCGATTCGACGCATAATAAAGGAGATATTCAGAATTTTCGGAATTCTTCCCTCCCCCCAAAACCCCCGCTCCCCCTGTTCCGATTTCAACCATTAACGAACTTGACCTTTCTTTTTGTATAAAACTATTATATATCAAGTTTGGTAACGATAAGACAAAAATTGCGATCGCTAGAGCGGTAACAGACAAAAATATATATATACTAGCTCAGATACCCGGTTTCGCCCGGTAATTGACTTGAGACTGAATGGTGATGGTATTTTTTTGGCAAGGCTTTACTTTGCACAATATTTTGACATTTACCCGTCCCAGTGTTTAGGGTTAACACCCGTCGTTTCTGTGGACTTGTTAATAATAAAATTAATTTTTTATGTAAGACTTCACTGTCCTCCATATTATCATATATTCCGTTTCCTGTGCATTATGCATAGATTTGAATTATTAAGGACAAAATATTAACATACATTTGAATTAATTTTTCCAGGTGAGGTACCTGGTAGTTAATATTGAAAAGAATTGTTGAGCAAATTTCTCTAAATAACAAAATAAACAACTTTTGTTATGTGCATATTTGCCGAAACCCCAATAGGAAACGAAATATCACTATTTTTAATTTCAGACCTCCCTTATAACCCCCACTCCTGCCCGTCCCTAGATATGTTAGTATGGCTTATTATAAGAAAGGCGTT
Source organism: Riptortus pedestris (assembly GCA_019009955.1). Classification (NCBI taxonomy): domain Eukaryota; kingdom Metazoa; phylum Arthropoda; class Insecta; order Hemiptera; family Alydidae; genus Riptortus; species Riptortus pedestris. Next base: position 21,680,909 of record CM032231.1, read on the forward strand.
AGTGCTAACTCACATACCGAGTTTGGTTTAATTCGGTTTAGTCTTTTGTGCCAAATAATATTGTTGACTCCCGCTAAAAGTTTTAGCGTATAACGCATTTACACTTCGGTATACGACGAAAGTGTATATAACAAAAGTAACTCTAAATAACAAAATAAACAACTTTTGTTATGTGCATATTTACCGAAAACTCAATACGAAACGAGATATCACTATTTTTAATTTCAGACCTCCCTTATAACCCCCACTCCTGCCCGTCCCTAGATATGTTAGTATGGCTTATTATAAGAAAGACGTAAGTGCTAACTCACATACCGAGTTTGGTTTAATTCGGTTTAGTCTTTTGTGCCAAATAATATTGTTGACTCCCGCTAAACGTTTTAGCGTATAACGCATTTACACTTCGGTATACGACGAAAGTGTATATAACAAAAGTAACTCTAAATAACAAAATAAACAACATTTGTCATGTGCATATTTACCGAAAACCCAATACGAAACGAAATATCACTATTTTTAATTTCAGACCTCCTTTATAACCCCCACTCCTGCCCGTCCCTAGATATGTTAGTATGGCTTATTATAAGGAAGGCGTTAGTGCTAACTCACATACCGAGTTTGGTTTAATTCGGTTTAGTCTTTTGTGCCAAATAATATTGTTGACTCCCGCTATAATTTTTAGCGTATAACGCATTTACACTTCGGTATACGACGAAAGTGTATATAACAAAAGTAGCTCTTAATAACAAAATAAATAACTTTTGTTATGTGCATATTTACCGAAAACCCAATACGAAACGAAATATCGCTATTTTTAATTGCAGGCCTCCCCTATAACCCCCACTCCTGTTCGTATCAGAGAAAATTAATATAGCCTAAAGACTAAGTTGGGTTAGTAGTAATGTACATACCAAGTTTCATAAAATTCGGTTCAGCCGTTTATGCGTGAAAAGGTAACAAACAAACAAACAAACACACACGAAAGTAACAAAATGCAGTTATGGTGTCTATGACATGTGAAACGAAAAGTAATCGTGAAATTTCGCGAAAAAAATCAATGTACAGACAGAGGTTACAATTTTAAATGTATACTAGCTCAGATACCCGGCTTCGCTCGGGAATTCATTTGAGGCTGAATAGTGATGGTATATTTTTAGCAAGACTTTACTTTGCACAATATTTTGACATTTACACGTTCCAGTATTTAGTGTTAATACCCGTTATTGTCATTTGATAATAATAAAATTATTTGTTTATGTAAGACTTCACTGTCCTGCATGTTGTCATATTTCCCGTCTCCTGTGCATTATGCATAGATTTGAATTATTAAGGAGAAAATATTGACATACATTTGAATTAATTTTTTCAGGTGAGGTACCTGGTAGTTCATATTGAAAAGAAGTGTTGAGCAAATTTCTCTAAATAACAAAATAAACAACTTTTGTTATGTGCATATTTGCCGAAACCCCAATAGGAAATCATTATTATTAATTTCAGGCCTCCCTTATAACCCCCACTCCTGCTCGTCCCTAGAAATGTTAGTATGGCTTATTATAAGGAAATCGTTAGTATTAATTCACATAGCGAGTTTGGTTTAGTTCGGTTGAGTCTTTTGAGCAAAATAAAATTGTGGACTCCCGCTATAGTGTTTAGCGTATAACTCATTTATACTTCCGTATACGGCAAAAGTGCATATAACAAAAGTTACTCTAAATTACAAAATAAACAACTTTTGTTATGTGCATATTTGCTGAAAAAGCAATAGGAAACTAAATATCGCTATTTTTAATTTCAGGCCTCCCTTATAACCCCCACTCCTGTTCGTCTTAGGGAGATATACGCTGAAACCTATAGCTGAAGTGAACAATTTTATTTGGGACAAAAGACCCAACCGAAATAAATAAAACTCGGTATATGTATTAGCACTAACGCTTTCATTATAACAAGCCATACCAACATTTCAAGGGACGGGCAGGAGTGGGGGTTATGAGGGAAGCCAGAAATTAATAATAGCGATATTTCGATTCCTATTAGGTTTTCGGCAAATATGAACAGAACAAAAGTTGTTTATTTTGTAATTTAGAGTAACATTTGTTATGTATAATTTTTTCTTATAACGAATTATAAACGAGATATACGCTAAAACCTATACAGAAGTGAACAATTTTATTTGGGACAAAAGACCCAACCGAAATAAATAAAACTCGGTATGTGTATTAGTACTAACGCTTTCATTATAACAAGCTATACCAACATTTCTAAGGACGGGCAGGAGTGGGGTTTGTAAGGGAGGCCTGAAATTAAAAATAGCGGTATTTCGTTTTCTATTCGTTTATCGGCAAATATGAACATAACAAAAGTTGTTTATTTTGTTATTTAGAGTAACTTTTGTTATATACACTTTTTTCTTATACCGAATAATAAACGAGATATACACTATAAACTAAAGCGGGAGTCAACTATTTCATTAGGCACTAACGATTAAACCGAACTTAAAAACTGGGTATGTCAATTAGCATTAATTCTTCCATGATTATAAGCTATATTAAAATTTTTAGGTTAGAACGGGAGTGGGGGTTATAAGGGAGGCCTGAAATAAAAATTCGTGATATTTCATTGTCTATTTGTTTTTTTGACAAACAAGCAAATAACAAAAGTTGTTTACTTTGTTATTTAGATTAACTTTTGTTTTATACATTTCTCCAGGAACAATGTGTGGAGCAAGTAATTTGCGTAGAAATATTGATATGCTCAACAATTCATTCTAATTTGAACTATGAGGTACCTCACCTGGAAAAATTAATTCAAATCTATGTTAATATTTTGTCCTTAGTTACTGAAATCTATGCATTATGCACAGGAGACGGGAAATATGGCAATATAACAAAATATGAAATATGACAATTTGGAGGACAGTAAATGTACTGGGACGGGTAAATGTCAAAATATTGTGCAAAGTAAAGTTTTGCCAAAAAAATACCCTAACCATTCAGCCTCAAATAAATTCCCGGGCGAAGCCGGGTATCTGAGCTAGTTTTATATATATATAAATATACACAGGGCCGTACAGTGTGGGGTGTACCAGTAGGGCCGTACCGTGAGGGGTGTGCCAGTAGGGCCGTACCGTGAGGGGTGTGACAGTAGGGCCGTACAGTGAGGGGTGTGACAGTAGGGCCGTACAGTGAGAGACGCGACAGTAGGGCCGTACAGTGAGGGATGGACAGTAGAGCCGTACAGTGATGGGTGTGCCAGTAGGGCCGTACAGTGATGGGTGTGACAGTAGGGCCGTACAGTGATGGGTGTGCCAGTAGGGCCGTACAGTGATGGGTGTGACAGAAGTGCCGTACAGTGAGGGATGGACAGTAGATCCGTACAGTGATGGGTGTGACAGTAGGGCCGTACAGTGATGGGTGTGCCAGTAGGGCCGTACAGTGATGGGTGTGACAGTAGGGCCGTACAGTGATGGGTGTGACAGTAGGGCCGTACAGTGAGGGATGGACAGTAGAGCCGTACAGTGATGGGTGTGCCAGTAGGGCCACACAGTGTGGGGTGTACCAGTAGGGCCGTACCTGTGAGGGGTGTGACAGAGGGCGGTACAGTAAGGGGCGCGACAGTAGGGCCGTACAGTGATGGGTGTGACAGTAGGGCCGTACAGTGAGGGGTGTGACAGAGGGCGGTACAGTAAGGGGCGCGACAGTAGGGCCGTACAGTGATGGGTGTGACAGTAGGGCCGTACAGTGAGGGGTGGGCCAGTAGGGCCGTACAGTGAGAGGCGGGACAGTAGGGCCGTACAGTGAGGGGTGGGCCAGTAGGGCGGTAAAGTGAGAGGCGGGACAGTAGGGCCGTACAGTGAGGGATGGACAGTAGGGCCGTACAGAGGGGCGCGACAGTAGGGCCGTACAGTGAGGGGTGTGCCAGTAGGGCCGTACAGAGGGGCGCGACAGTAGGGCCGTACAGTGAGGGGTGTGACAGTAGGACCGTACAGTAAGGGGTGTGACAGTAGGGCCGTACAGTGATGGGTGTGACAGTAGGGCCGTACAGTGAGGGGTGGGCCAGTAGGGCCATACAGTGAGAGGCGCGACAGTAGGGCCGTACAGTGATGGGTGTGACAGTAGGGCCGTACAGTGAGGGGTGGGCCAGTAGGGCCGTACAGTGAGAGGCGCGACAGTAGGGCCGTACAGTGAGGGATGGACAGTAGGGCCGTACAGTGAGAGGCGCGACAGTAGGGCCGTACAGTGAGGGATGGACAGTAGGGCCGTACAGTGATGGGTGTGACAGTAGGGCCGTACAGTGAGGGGTGGGCCAGTAGGGCCGTACAGTGAGAGGCGCGACAGTAGGGCCGTACAGTGAGGGGTGGGCCAGTAGGGCCGTACAGTGAGGGGTGTGACAGTAGGGCCGTACAGTAATGGGTGTGACAGTAGGGCCGTACAGTGATGGGTGTGACAGTAGGGCCGTACAGAGAGTGGTGTGACAGTAGCGCCGTACAGTGAGTCTTGTGACAGTAGGGCCGTACAGTGAGGGGTGTGACAGTAGGGCCGTACAGTGAGGGGTGTGACAGTAGGGCCGTACAGTGAGGGGTGTGACAGTAGGGCCGTACAGTGAGGGGTGTGACAGTAGGGCCGTACAGTGAGGGGTGTGACAGTAGGGCCGTACAGTGAGGGGTGTGACAGTAGGGCCGTACAGTGATGGGTGTGACAGTAGGGCCGTACAGTGAGGGGTGTGACAGTAGGGCCGTACAGTAAAAGCAAATAATAAGAGGCTGGCCGAGAAGGCATGGCTTTACCTTGATCTTTTATTATTGAGCTATAAATTATATTCCACCGCTGTGGGAGTCTTTGTTATATCCGAGCCTGGCTCCTACTACTTCCGCACAGCCCCCTCACCTATGCTTTATTCTTTCTCACTCCCTTTTCTTACTTATAGAACCAGTCTCTTTGGAATCAGCTGGCAAAATGCAGTCGAGTTTAAAATTCAATTAGCATAAAAACAGGTATTAATGCTATTTTATTGCTTTGTTTGTTACCTTTTCACGCATAAACGGCTGAACCGAATTTTATGAAACTTTGTATGTATATAACTACTAACTCAACTTAGACTTTAGGCTACATTAATATTCTCTGAGACAGGAGTGGGGGTTATGAGTGAGGCCTCAAATTAAAAATAGCGATATTTCGTTTCGTATTGATTTTTCGGCAAATATGTGCATAACAAAAGTATATCTTTTTGTTATTTAAAGTAAAATTTGTTATATACACTTTTGTCACTTACCGAAGTATAAATGAGTTATACGCTAAAAACTGTAGCTGGAGTCAACATTTTTATTTGGCTCAAAAGACTTAACCGTACTAAAAAAACCTGGTATGTTAAATTAAAGTATTAATTAACGTCCACTTTTTGCAACTTAGGCTAGTTGGGACAAAAATTTGGTATGTGTATTAGCACTAACTCCTCCATGATAATAAGCTGTACCAACGTTTCTAGGGATGAGCAGGAGTGGGGGTTGTAAGGCAAGCCTGAAATAAAAAATAGTGATATTTCGTTTCCTATTGGTTTTCGGAAAATATGCTCTTGACAAGAGTTGTTTATTCTGTTAATTAGAGTAACATTTTTTATATACACTTTTGTCGTTTAACAAAGTATAAACGAGATATACACTAAAAACTAAATTGGAAGCCACCAACTTTATTGGACACTACGATTGAATCGAGCTTAACCAAACTCGATATGTTAATTAGCATTAATACTTTCATAATTTTAAGCTATATTAAAATTTTTAGGTTCGAACGGGAGTGGTGGTTATAAGGTAGGCCTGAAATAAACATTCGAGATATTTCATTTTCTACTTGTTTTGAGACAAACATGCACATAAAAAAAGTTGTTTATTTTTTTATTTAGAGTAACTTAAGTTTTATACATCTTTTCGGGAACAATGTGTGAAGCAAGTAATTTGGGTAGAAATATTGATATGCTCAACAATTCTTTCCAATATGAACTACGAAGTACCTCACCTGGAAAAATTAATTCAAATCTATGTTAATATTTTATCTTTAATAATACAATTCTATGTTATTTTTTAAACGCCAGTAACAGGTTGCACCAAGTAAGGTATACTGCCCCCCCCCACCCTTTCTCTTCCTCCAAACATTTATTCATGAGTAAATACACTTAGTCCAGCATTTAATACTTTATTTAATTAAAACGTGAAAATTATTTGAACAAACAGTTTTAGTATTGTGAAGATAATGTAATGCAAATTTGTAAATATAATTTTATGTATTATAGGATTAAGATCCTAAAGGAGTGATAGGTTGGCAGCAACGAACCTAGGGAGGTGTGGGGATTCTTTCTTTGTTTTATCAGTTCTGCCGCTTCCCTGGCGACCTCATATTGGTCTGTGTTTACATGTTACTTGATGCTTATATGTTTAGGAATATAGTGTTATTCTCAGGAATGCGAATTTGTTTAATTATCATAAATAAATAACTTAAAAGAAGGAACGCTGGGGAGGTACACCCAGTTATTTCTGGTATTTACTCTGCTCCGTTAATATATGATATACTTTACTGAACACATTATGTACCAATCGTAGCTAGATACGCAATTGCTTATTCTCGCCAAATTTTACGTAGAGAAGATCACCTTGGTAGATGATTAGTTCTAGAAGCTCTGGAGATAAACAAGAGGAAAAATTTGGTGAACACGTGTACGGTGTTATACTCTTAGAAACTAGTCTACGAGGAAAGTAATAGATTCTGAAATTTTAAAATAAAATTACTTCAATAAACATCAACATAACAGAAAACGTTCATATAATTAGTTTATTTTAAACTAATTACGTAGTAATTATTTGTAAAAGGAATTCATTTTTCCACCTGCAAAGTTTCATGTAAAGAAATCTGTGCGGTACCTTCCAGGGAAGAATCATCGGCCCGCATTTTTTTGATAAAACATAAAATTGTACAGTCTTCAACCGCTTCCTAAATAAAGTTTCTAATTTAAGTAGAAGACATATCCCTAATGCAAAGAATTGTAATGCTGAGACTAGAGTCTAGTTCTAAGAGCCGTCAACATCCAGGAAGTTCTGACACTGATGATGATGCACTGCATCGAAAGCGCTCTGTCGTTTTAATAAATTGTTACAGTGGTTTTCATTAAAATGTGCCGTTTCTGAAATAAAGATCTGTGCATTTTACGGCGAAAGGACTCGTCAAATCGAAAAATTCACCTTTATAAAATAAAGTTTTAGAATTTGATTGTCTACAAAAATCCGCTATAAAAAGTTGGGCATTCCATTGGAAATTCCAAAGTTATGGTCGCTGCAGAAGTACTGGAGTAGGTTATGAGGTTGAATATGGACTGAAAGGATTCCCTTCAGGGGTCCCAATTATGGCAGACCAAGTCTTAGCCTTGTATTAAAATAATTGGAGATTTTACGGGGGGTGGCACGGGAACGTGGGACACCATGTATATATAATTTTGAAGGGACCTCATTTTCGTCTTTACAAGGTAGGATCGATGGACATTTGAGGAAATCTGCTAAAAATGTAGCGTTGGTTTATATTTACATAGTGTAAATTATCGTTAGTTTAGTAAACGAGCGTTAGTTTCGCCCATCGAGTTTTTGGCAGATAGTTATTAAGCATTTGGTAGAAATCGTTTGAGGAAAAACGAGGAGTGTTATCCCGCATTGCAAAGAGGTATGAATAGAGAACGGTAAAGCCGTGCAGAGGTTCAAGCCCTCGGACTGGCTAGATCTAAAGGTCAGAAAGAGTGGGACTGGATACAATGTCCGGAGCAAGGACATCGAGTACCGTTCTTGCCTATATTTGCAATTACAAACAAAGGTTTCCATTTGGCCCTTCTCGCTACATTCCTAATCTCTAATTCAGACATTGGTTGTCAGAAATTAATGACATTTCTGCTATCACCAAGGACTTACGATGATAAATCGAAAATGATCCTGCATGAAATTAAATTACTTGAGATGAATGGTAATGAAGATACCTTGCGCAGTCAACACATTTATGGTCATTTAATCGTCATTAGAAAACCAGTCTAAAGGATCATATTTGAGCCCAATATATAAAATACATTTTCTCTTTGGTGATCTATATTACGGGTTTGATAATATACTTTAGCAGTTAGATTTCTAAACTTTACATCACACGGCGAAATTCAATATGGAAAAGAACATAAGAATAACAGAGATGGAATCAAACAGATAAAGGATTACATCTAATATTATATATCCCTGTTTTAAAAACGAATATCTGACAACCCCAACATACATTTTATCTAACACAAATACTAACTGGACACGGAAATACAAGCTCTTACTTATACAGATTCAAACTTACTGACTCAAATACTTGTAAATGTGACAGTTACACTGAACAGACATTCACCCACCTGATTTATGAATGTAGACTGACTCAAGACATACGAAGACAGTTAAATACTCATATTCCTACTTGGCCTATCAGTCCAGATATTTTATTTTCAAAACATATAAATTTATTAAAAGCAATAGCCTATGATATTCTTAAGCTGAGAGAGGAAAAAGTAATATAATATTAATATTATGTAATTTTGTTTTTATTGGTTATTTAATTGTATTCCTAATTGCTCTTATTTAATTTTTTTGTAAAGTTTAATTTTCATGTTCTTATTTACATTTTAGCAGATTTCCCTTAGGGGAAATCAGCTATTGAGGTCGTATTCATGACGCAAGTTTTGAAAAATTTCCTCAAATGTCCGATCCTACCCAGGAGATGACGAAAATGAGGTCCGTTCAAAATTATAAATATATATTTGTCTGTTAACGCTCTAGCGGTCGCAATTTTTGTTTGATCGTTACCAAACATCATATTTAAGCGTTTTACGTAAAAAGAAAGATCAAGTTCGTTAATGGCTGAAATCGGATCAGTGGGAGGGGGGGGGGTTTACAGGGGGGATTTTGAAAATTCGAAATATCACCGTTATTATGCGTCGGATCGAAATATTGTATAGAATCAATCCTATTGCAAATTAAATTTACTATAAATATTGTCCTATACAATTATTCTGTATCTTGAATATTAACCGAGATATTTGCATTTGTATGCATGTGTGTGGTCGCAGGAGTCGGCTACGTTCGGGACTCTCCGCCGAGAGCTAGTGCGGGCCGTTTCGGTAACTGTTCGTCCCTCGTGAATAGGTTTAGAGATTCCTTTCTACTACTGTTGTTATTAGGCGGATTTCTCTATTGTAAAACTTCACGTGTGAAATCTGCTTAGTTTACGCAGCCCCTGCGTGACGGACTTTTTAATATGTATTTATATAATTATATAAAAATGTTAAATGTTTTGACAAAATCCACATATAATGCAAATATGCATGGGATGTGCAGAAAATAATATGTAGAGGAAATACACCAGAACATAAAAATAATTAATCCCATGTTCATTTGCGAACCTAGCTCAAAAGTAGGTACATTACACGCTGCATTTATAAACACTTCATTGAATTTCGAAAACTCTCATTTTAATGAATTTTTGTTAATTTGAAAGACAGAAATGATGAATGATTGGTTTCGAGCGCTGTGGGAGCAGCTATGATTTCTAAAACGCACAAAATGTTTAAAGTGTTTTCTGTCTTCAATGAATTAACATTCCATGGAGAATTGTTCAATTGACAATGATTTGAAGAAGAAAATATTCTGACAGAAACTAAGTTTTTTTTGTCAAATTGGTTGCTCTGCTTACTTTAAAGATGGGCCAACTTTGAAATTATGAACGATGCTCATCATTAAGGGAGTTATTCCAGATATATACACTTAGCTGGCAAGTTTATTGTCCTCGAAAGCACTAGCAAATTTAACGGGAAGTTTTGTTGATTGTTAACACTTTGATTAGCACATTGAATTAAATGTTGCCCGCGAATGGTATACCAAGGACGGCGCTGCTGATCTTTACATTGACTTTTGTCGCCACTACGCCATTTGACATTTGAAATGTCTGACAGATCATAGTGGTTTTCTTAGTCAGACTGTTTTATAATCTTGTCGGGAAGTGACCAAGGCTCAGCCAATCTATGACACCTGCCATTCACTAGAAACATGGTGGGAATCGACTCAGCTAGAGCAGCTGAAGGATATGTTGATATGGCCTATCCATATCCTTCCCAAACTAACCTACTTCCGTCGGAATTGTGAGAGTTCGCCTATCAGCAACACTTTCATCTATTCTCACACAACAGCAAGCCCTCTTTACTTACATCCAATGGTCAGCTGTCTTCGACTGTACAACTACTTCACATATGACATAACGTATATTAACGCTCATTCAGTCGCAATTATTATTTTATCGTTAGCCAACTTGATATTTAGTGTTTTATGCAAAATTAAAGATCAAGTTTGTTAATAGCTAATCAGACCAAGAACAGGATGGTTCAGAGAGGGAATTTCGAAATATCCCCGTCATTATTCGACGAATCGAAAAATTATATAGGACTCATCTAGTTGCAAATTTAATTTCCTATAAATGTTGTTCTATACTCTATTCTGTATCTCAAATATTATTCTTTTTTTTCAGACTTAAGTAAACCCTATCTTCGAATCATCATTAACGATAAGCTGATTTACCATGAATCATACTATTCCAAGCTTAAATACAAAATGTTGTTCTCATTGTATTTTTTGCTAAGTTTATTCAAATATGTTTGGTGTGACGTCATCAATTAACATTTTACTTATATATTAAATGATTTTTTGTTTTCAGTGGCATATTCGTTATGTTACCGTTTCATGCAAATTATTCTTCCTAAATTGGGGTTTTTATAGGGAGGTTCCTAACCCCAGTGTTGTCTTAAGCAGGACGTTTAACTATCGGTGCTTGGGACTTTGCAAATGGGAGTTCACACCTCAAAAAAGAAAAATGTTCTCACCTGAAAAAGAAAATTCTTACACCAGACGTCTTTGTAAGAAAGGTTACCCGGCCCCTCGCACAGACAACTCCCGCCCTACTAGAAGTATGCCATCCAGTCCTAAAAATGGAGTAGTACTATTTAGTACTGGTTAGATCCAGGTGGCCGTCGCTTCTTAAGGAGAGATAAAAGCGATGAACGAGTCATGGGTGAGATATAACCACTTCCTAACCAAAGCCCTCATACACACATCGATTCGTTAGAGTTCTGCCGTGATTGGTCCTGAAACCAGTGAAGTTAAACATAGGTTTTGAAGGCCTCCATCTTCTGTTCAATGCCGCCGTGTCCTTTTAGATAGAACTCCTTTCCAGTCAGATACTATTGTCTCCAAACCCCGATGTTAAATGGGAACACCAAGGTAAAGTCAGACATCATCCACTCCAAGAGCCCGACCAGACTCCTCAGAAACCCTCAGCTCAGATGCTGAGCAAAACCTTGAAGAGCCTTCATCGACTAGAGCAGTAGTCAGCAAAGTGCGACTTCGGAGCTGCATGTGGCACTTTGGCTCCTAAGGTGCAGCTCTGGCCTCGTTTTACTCTTCTTCCCTTTTTCGGCTCTACACACACACACACACACACACACACACTATTTTATATTTATATATATATATATATATATATATATATATATATATGTGTGTGTGTGTGTGTGTCTCTTAACGCTCTAGGGGTCGCAATTTTTATTTGACCTTTACCAAACTCGATATTTAAGGGAAATCTGCTATAAATATTCTGGAAGACCCTTGCTCTGGCAATAAGCCAGGATGCATGGCGACTGACTGAATCCAATGCTTTCTTTGACATCCAGAACAGCGAGGAGCGCCTTTTTCCCCAATCATTCCGAGGCACGGAGTCAAGGAGGAAATTATTAATAGGAGCGCCATCAACAAAAATCTCTTCTGCTCAGACCCATGCAGTACAAAGGACGTAAGTCGGAATACCATGACTGCATCGTGACCCATTAGGTTCCTCATGACCCACGCACGAAAATGTCAACTGGGCGCCTTTCTCAAGATCACAATGCAGTTCAAGGGAACTTGGGGCAAAAAGACAGGAATGGTTCTTCATCTTGGTAAATGCTTCGATATCTCCTCCGGCGTGAGTTACGATGAGACTTCTGGCGCATCATGTGCATGGCAAGATTCTAAGCCATCCACATGAAGAGCTCACCAAGGGATCGACCTTCTCCATGATAAGGGCTCTAGGTCCTCAACTGTGTGTGCGCCATTGGTTTAGCTTCTCCTAGGATCTCAGCTATTGCTGCCTTCTTGCCATTCTTCAACAGGTTATGACCATACAACAGGTTATGGTTTTCAACATCGAAATTGCACATGCCGAGCCCGGTATCTACTTCTGGTCATAAAGTTATGGTGGACTCAACCCCACTCCTGTTGTCCTTGTTGACCAAATCTTTCATATAGTGGTTCGATTAGACAGTTGTTGGTTTACAGCAACTGCATTACCCTCAAATCTAAATAAACATTTTAGTATATGTACCGCCGAAGCGAGTACCGCCGAGTTAAAGCATTGAATTTAATCTCACATGGAAAGCCTAGAGTGGCGAGTTCGATTCTCGCCTGGGTAAAGGATATTATTTAGTGACGGAATTCATTAAATAAAATCCTTACTCCAACCCTAGTTAGAAAAGGTTGGTGGCCTGTAGATAATCCGTCCCAATTAGCCTTAGTTGCAAAAAATGGACGTTAATAAATAATTTAATTTAAATAAACATTTGTAGTAAGGTGATTAAGGGGGAAATAAATTAAACAAAAACTTACATTTATCTAGACTAATTAATTCTACAAGTGGTAATAAAATAACGAATCGTTAATTAGAAAAGGTGAATAAAAGGAAATAAGGGAGAAGTAACGTGGGAAATGCCAAAATAAGATATGTTAGGGTCATCTGAAGGTTTCTAGAGTGACAATATAGTGAGTCACTCCCCAAAGGGAATCTGTAGCTCAACAGATGGAACAGTCCATCGCTCAGTTGAAATAAAACACCTTGTTTATTCTCACCCAAAATAATATATTCCCGTCTACCTTATTATACCTATCCCACAGCTGTATTAGCTTTGCAGTAATATGATCCTCCTCATTTCCTCTTCTTTTACATATGAATCGGCAACATGACTCAACTGTTACTTCTCCATTTCATATTTTATGTGTTTTATTTTTAAATGCAAGTCCAAAACAAATTTATTTTATGCAAAATTATTATTATTCCATGATAATTGAATTTCATGTGAATATCTTGTTGATAAGTAGTTTGATACAATTCCTTTTTTATGCATTATTTTCCAATTCGAAATTTAGCCGAGCTATTTTATTTTCCTATTGTTTTACTTGAGTAAATTCCCCCTCATGTTATCTGACATATGATTGAAATATTTGTTTTATTTCTGGTAATTACTAAAGGAAGAAATTAGAATAGAATGTTCAAAACACGTCATATTTGCATTATTACAGCACTTAGGGCAATTGCTTAAGTTACAAAACCTCTGCGTACCGATTTTTTTTTTTTAACATACTCGGTCGAATCAATGGATGTTTGAAGAAGTTGTTCCTTTAGGCCGCAGTGTATCAATAGTTGACTTCTTTTCTCTGGTGAAATTTTAATCATTATCGAAATTGATCTTTAATCTCTCTCTCTCTCTCTCTCTCTCTCTCTCTCTCTCTCTCTCTCTCTCTCTCTCTCTCTCGTCTAATCCTCTAATAATTCGTATCCGAGTCTCCGCAAGTTTTCAAGAACGTTTCACTGTCGAGGAGAATTGTTAAAGCGGAGAGCAGTTCATGGAGACATCAGGTCCTGTAACGATTCCTGCATTTATTTCTACTTCCACAGAATTGCTATAACTCCTATCTTTAAGTCCTACAAGGAGACCCACAGAACATCAAGGCATAAACCCTACTTCCATATGGGAATTCATATTGCACCAATACGCATATGCTTATGAAATGAAAAGCGACTTAGGGCAAAGAAACTATTTAGAATCGCTTCTTCCGTTCGAGATGGGTTGTTTGCGAGTGCACGCTTTGCTGAGAGGCTGAAACGAAACCTCCTTGTACATTAATCCAATTGCAACACAGAGTCAACTTTCATGGGACTATAAATATCAGTAGGATAGAGAGTGTCCCTGAGCTGGGCAGTGACACACGACTGCTGTCTTGATTTCGCAACAAGGCAGAAGTAGCTAGGAACTGCGTGCTCGTCCCAGACCCAGATCCAACAATACACCGCTCACAACCTTGATCTTTTACTGTCAAACTCTCTCACATGACCTAGTAGCCAAGTCGACGAGAGACTTTGCCATTTTCCCGTCTCCTTCCGCCGGTTCCGACAGCCCATTCTCTTCGTGAATTACATTAAATGGCTCGTTACAGATTCTCTCCTGGAAAATACTAAGTTCTCTCCTTGAAAGGATACCGATTCAAAGATTTTACTCCGCCCTTTTGCAATGAAATATATTCGCCATAAAGCAGCATCATGTAAAATTAGTTTCAATTAAAACCAACGATGTAATAATGGGTGATATGGCTATGGCTGGCCTTAGAAGCCCAGTAAACAAGAATTCAGACGTTAGAACAGCCACCACATCATTATAAACTGCAACCCCTTCTTTTACAAAAAACTAGAAACTAATAAAACATCTATCGATCAAGTGGACTACAGTTAAAAAAACATATCAAATTTCTCAATTACAAGATTCTGTTATTTTTTTTTCAATTGAGATCAGTTGATAGAAAGATGATTACAAAATAACAAAGTACATACGAACTTTTTGGAGAGACGAAAAGGACGGGCTTCCAACAAGGTTTCCTACCTGTTCTGTTTCTCATTTTGGGAAAGATAGAAACGTTTAATTATGTAATGAAACTCCATTGCATACACGAATTTGTATAAAAGGCCAAAGAAATCTATAGCCTTTACAAATATCCCGTTTAAAGTCTAGTTCTAAGAAGACAGAGTTTTAAATTGTCATTTAAATAATAAATCGATCGTTTTAAAACTTCCTGAAATCCGGAAACTTGGAACTGAAATAGAAAATCTGTGAAAAATGAGTCTAAGCTACTTGGGACAGATGAAAGACAATAAAGACAGATACCAAAGTTAGCAAAACTAATTTGCCTTTATGCAATCTTGAAACAATGTAGAAAGCAATTTTTCAAAGAATAACTTAGGTCTACAAGGGCAAGAAAATACAACTGTCCCAAAAGATGGGGCAGCCAGTAGCTTTGCTTCTAAAGAATTCTAGGAATGTCTTTTCTACCCGGCATCTGTTTTCCACGCAGAGTATCCTTCTAACGTGGGAATTTATTTAAGTTTTGTGTGCTCTATCCTTTGGATACTCCACACATTCCAATTAATACATTGTATAATAGTCTGTATACAATAATTATAAATATTATAAAAGCAATAAAAAAACGAAAACGTATCTAAACATTACATATATGACTGTGAGCTGTAGTTCTACCCTGCTCGGAAAAAAATAAAACAGATTTCAAACTTGCCAGAATGACCAACAAATGATGATTCCTCACATTCTGTTCTCTAATACTCTTTTAGTAGTAATCCAAACTAAAATTGCAAGTAAAGTTGAAGATGTTCACTAATAAGTCTTGATCCTATTAAGTATAAATCCCCACTAATGGAAACTAATTTAAGTAATAGTAATTTAC
The DNA here is from genome assembly GCA_019009955.1 of Riptortus pedestris. NCBI lineage: Eukaryota > Metazoa > Arthropoda > Insecta > Hemiptera > Alydidae > Riptortus > Riptortus pedestris. Next base: position 21,696,549 of record CM032231.1, read on the forward strand.
TTAGTAATTTAAGTAACAGTCCCGTTATATCCTCGCTAAAGGAAACCAAATAAAGAACAGTCAGGGAATCACTTTGTCAATGAGATCAATAATACAACATTTCTTAAGGCTGGCACATAATAACTGACATACTTATGATTTTACATTTTCTTCTCTAAGCAGACTTCCGTCAAGAGAAGACAACTATTTAACTTTCACTCATCCCAAGACTCTCAAGGAACAGTTTCTACGTTAAGACATGACAGTAATGAGTTCCATTCGTGTATATATATATATATATATATATATATATATATATTTCTCCTTTACTATATAAGTACACGTGAGTAAGTATGTTGATTTATCATTAGTTCATTCGTTGGGGACGAAAATAAATAAGATGTTTTTAAAAAAAAAAAGAAATGATTTTATTTTTAGTGAAGTATCTCTTAGGTCCTCATTGGAATGTTCTAACATAAAGCGCATGCCAAATGTTCTCTTAGAGCACCTGAGCTACTCGGCATTACTTAAGAAGTGGGGTTTAAACAAGAAGTTAAAATCTCCGTAATTACGATTCGGATAAAAAATTGAAAATGTAATGTTCTATAATAATTATAGTTATTAACAATTATTGCTGTTCTGAACATTTTTCTCGATTCGTGCTTAAATTTCAGTTTGCGTTTACATAGGATTTTTATGACATACAAAGAATGGAAGAATTAGTGTGCCATTACGGCACCTGGGAAATCGGCATAGTTGACCCGATATTTTTATCATTTAAGAAACAATATCTATACCTGCTTAACATTAACCAAATATATCAAGGACGATATTATCAACATCTTTATTAGGCTAAATACAAGTGACCTGCTGTAGTAACGTTCATTCAGAGCAGCTGAGGACATATCGTTGCCATCTGTCCTTCTATGCCTTGCTCCCACAAATGTTACTTCTTCATCCGACAATTATTCTTCGATTTCCTTGTAAATCCTCCCAAGTCTAGGAGAAACATTATAGAAGTTGACAGCCTCTTGGCGCACAAAGCAAAACCATATTGGGCACCTTCTATAGAACTGGATCTTTCTATTGTTGCAATTGCGTATTCTCAAGGAGGCGATGGTGGTCTTGTAGTTACAGCGCGAGATTACTATAGTAGAGACCCAAGTCCAAATCCCGGGATACCACTCTATTTTTACTTAGCTATGAGGTCACTGTGGTTTGAGGTTAGACATTTGTCCTTTCCCTTGTTGCCTACTCAGCTCCGCGTGGCAATTGAGTTGCTACTTTAAGAAGAATTAACTATTTTCGATCTGCAACGCTACCGATATTTGACAGCTAATTCCTTCATGCTCATTACTTGAGCTGCAATCACTGTCTGTGGTCCTTCGTGGGCTCTTCAGCCTAAAACTCTAATTTTCATCGTGTTCCATATGTTCGCCATAAGTTCACCAGCACCTACGAACAGCTGTTCTATCCATTTGATCTACGTATATTAGTTGCATGCCTCAGTATACCATAGTATACATTTATTGCTATGCTTTTACACAAGTATTTAGTTTTTGTCCTTATTTTTCATCCATTTGCGCAATTATCCCTCTTTGTCTAAACTCATACTGATATGTCAGTGGAAATCCCTCCGTTCTTCTCAATGCCTGAATTGTAAGATGGTTTTGTGCAGAAGACAACTGGAGACTATCATTTGATGTCCTTTTGACTTCGTTCCTTTGCTTATTTGCCTAAGTGGACTGACGACTTTCTGCCAAGGGAGCAACTAACAGCCGCTAGTCTGTTTATACAGCATAAGTCAATTAGCAGCTATAGCAGCCACTGTATCTCCAAACAGCAATTTCCAAACATTCGCAGATGAAGCATTAAGCAAGAGACATTAAAATGTTACGCAATTAATGGATGCTCGCTTACCAGAAGCAGCTGGTTAAATGTCGATGTTCATATGCAGAGGAGAATTATGCAATACACCCGGCGCACTCAGCGACCAATTCACCATACAGGATGGAAAGTAACTGACCAAAATCGTTCCCGGTTTAATATTTATAGCCGATTATAACAAAAAAAGCTTCCAGACAATGTCCCTACAACTCCGGAGGGGGGGGGGGCATAAATCCAATTTACGTAAAGTTTAATTTTTTAAAATATATTATTGGAGACGATGTAACTCGACGTCCTCGACAGTCCTATTAGACATAAATGGCGCTTGAAGAACTTCTATGGCAGGTGAACTAAGAGAGTTACGTTATATAGTATCATATGGAACATATTGTTACGTTTATTACAAAAATAATAAACATTGATTACTAGGGTTCTTTTGGATTGTGAAATTAAATACACAAGCTTAGTATTTTTATCACAGCACAATTTATTTGACGACCTCCTACACAATTGGTGAATTTTTCTTCACTAATAATCACAATATGCACTGATAACTTTACTTCTTAATGCACAGTGCAATAACTCACGATCACGCGAACCACTGATGTTCACAAAACACAGCACTGCACCGATCTTCACAAAACACGGCACTGCACTGATCTTCACTAAACACTGCACTACACTGAAACTAAAAAAAAACACAACTGTTCACTAAAAGCTGCACTGAACTCACTGTTATTCACTAGTGAGAAATCTGAGAACTAACTAACTGTCGGGCGAGCTGGCCGACTTTATGGACCGGCGACAGTTCAAGAAGGGTCTAGACGCTCCGTCGCCTAGTAGATTCTATACTTGACTCTGGAGCCGCTCTTCCCGACAAGGGATGCCTTCATTGTCTTCGTACTTCTTAAATACCGAATTAATTATGCGTAATTTTCAAGTACATCATTTCCGCAACAATATGATAGATTAATATGACAATTCAGTCAGTAAGAGTGAGTAGGATTTACTAAGGCCGAAATCGAAAAATATGAAAAACTCCGCTAACGTTCGAGTTAACGATTACCTCCTAAACTAAATTGAACCAAAATGGAAATGGAATTTTGAACCATTAAAAATCAATGAACATGCTGACGTTAAAGTGTTATACACACACACACACACACACACACACACGTAGCTTCTCAAATAAGGCTGCTCTAATTCTTTTTCTGGTGAAACGGATGATCGTATCAAGGAATGCGAGGAAGAAGTTAGCCCTACCTCTAGTTTGTAGCCCTTGACCTCTAGTTTAATACCAGCCATTAATTTAAAAATTAAATGTTACATGCAAAATTGGTGTGCTCAAACTGCCACTGGCTTTTTTATTGTGCTTTAGGATACAATAACTATACAAAAACACCAAATACAAATATTCAAAGTTAAAGAGGTTATAGGAATTTTCATAGTCCGTACACCTTAGACGCACTCGGACTCTTCTGAAATTTGTGAGAATGTTTTTTGGTGAGATGAATAGTACATATTTTCCATTTTTTAGTAGACTTCCCTTAAGAGAAATCTGCTATTAATGTCGTACTCATGACGTGATTTTCAAAAATATTTCCTCAACTCTTTTGATCCTACCAAGGAGATGCCGAAAATAAGATCCGTTCATAACTATAGGTATGGACATGCACACACACACACACACACACACACACACACACACATGTACACACCGACATATGCATACATGCAATTTCTGTCACCATTCTATTGGTTGTAATTTCTGTTTGTTCAATACCAAACTCGATATTTAAACGTTTTACGTAAAGATATAAAAAGCAAGTTCATAAGGTATGAAGGAAGACTCCAGTGGTAGTGGGGGTTCGAAATGTCTCCGTTATTATACATTAGATCGAACAATTTTATAGAACGGATCTTATTGCAAATGTAATGTTCTAAGTTATGTTATCACTTTTTTTTTCTCACTATCTTCATTATTAACCCAGATATTTGCCTTTTTTAGTTTACAATCTTCAGTAAACCCCCATTATTAGTTATGTCATATTAACAATAACCTGTTATATAGAATGAACTACTTTATTCTTGAATTTTAAATAACAAATACTGTTTTGACTGAAGTTTTATTGTGTGAGATATATGCAAATACATTATGTGATGAAGTCATCAATTAAGATTTTTCGTCCTTTACACGGAAATGCTTACTTGATCTATAATCTAGCCATGAATACCAATCACACCAAGATCTTGATTTGCACAGACTCCATGTCCGCTCTCCAACGTATACAAAAGTCCAAATCACACATCACAATATCAAAAATGTACAACTAGCTACATATTTTAAACAATAAAAGTACCTTACAAAATGAAGAAAAATAACCATACTAAGTGAAGAAAGAAAAGTTTATCAATTGAGATACTTCAAGTTAAGGATCTGAAGACGAAATGACAGCTCTTGCTAACTGACAGCTTCAGGCTGCTGGCTTTAAACAAGGAAAGCTAACTGTATTAAAGGCTTGGTGGTGAGCTAAAAGAATGCAGGCGATGAGGGCGAAGATGAGGGAGGCGAGATTCCTGTACTTGGAATTCTGATAATCCAAGTTGGCTTTCACCTACTTATTGACATATTAAAAAACAAAATGCAGTAGGTGTATGTATGTGTGAGTGTGTTTGATAAATTGATTTTAATTACTAGCAAAAAAAAAACTGAAAAAAGTACATACACTGTATTAGTCATTTAATTGTAATGTTGGCGAATTATAGGTCGTCATTTATGACAATGGAGTGCAGTTCAGATGGAAGGAATTTACTCAGAAGATGGAAGACTATAAGGTGAAGACATGGTTACAGCACTGTATCATCCTCAGTCCAACCCGACAGAAAGAGTCAATAGAGTTATCAAAACAATGATCACCTCCTACGTGAAAGGGAATCCTCGTTCTTGGAATGAGAACATTCCTCAGCTGTCATTCTCTTTAAAGACTGCTGTTCACTAGGCAACCTGATTCACACCGGCGTATCTGAATCATGGCAGGGAATTGGCAAGATCTGGAGAACACTATGGTGGAAAAGTAACTGGCAATGTAGCTGAAGAATTAGTTGTTGACCGGGGAAGGCACCCGCAGAAAATGAAGATGTCGGCCTTATACGGGGAGCTCAAAAAGGACTTGAATGCAGCCTACGAGAAGAGCCGAAATTCATACAATTTGAGAAGAAGAGAACAGAAGTATCAGGCGGGAGAGTTAGTTTGGTGCAGAACTCATCCCCAATCTGATTCAGGAGAGTATGTCTCGAGTAAATTAGCACCAAAATTTCAAAAGATCAAAATCCACAAGATGGTGACGCCTCTCATAGGGGAGTTGGAGGACCTTGAAAAGGGACAATCGGCGGGGAGGTGGCACATACAAGACCTCAAGAAGGATAATAATAGCCTACAAAAGTAAATTCTCTACGCTTTACATTTTTTTTTCAGTAAGTAAGGGATTTGAATTTTCGAAAATCCCCCCCTCTAAACCCCCTCCCTCCAACTGGTCCGATTTCCGCCGTTAACGGACTTTGTAGCATCATGAGTATAACCTCAACAGGTGATTTCCCATAGGGGAAATCTGCTAAAAGTTCGATTAATGTACAACTTGATTGAATTGAAGAGATCTGCATCACCGAAATAGAGGTACCACTTAGGAATGGTGTACATTGGTGCAACAGCTTGCAATAGATGCATTTATATAAACAGGAACTGACATATTTGCAACATGCATGCAAGACTTGGTTGAGCAGCTGCTACGACAGCTAATGAGCGGCCAAGTGCGGAGAATAGGTTCTGGCGGGAATGATAATCAGCTGGTCCTGTCTGACTATCCCATGTGTAATCAAGCCACAACTTACCATACGGACATTGGCTCAAGTTAAGTCATGGCGTTTTATTAGTAGATTTCCCTTAAGGGAAATCAGCTATTGAGGTCGTACTCATGACGCGAGTTTCGACAAATTTCTTCAAATGTCCATCGATCCTACCCAGGAGATGACGAAAATGAGGTCCGTTCAAAATTATATATATATATTTGTCTGTTAACGCTCTAGCGGTCGCAATTTTTGTTTGATCGTTACCAAACATCATATTTAAGCGTTTTACGTAAAAAGAAAGATCAAGTTCGTTAATGGCTGAAATCGGATCAGTGGAACGGGGGGGGGGGTTACAGGGGGGATTTTGAAAATTCGAAATATCACCGTTATTATGCGTCGGATCGAAATATTGTATAGAATCAATCCTATTGCAAATTAAATTTATTATAAATATTGTTCTATACAATTATTTTGTATCTTGAATATTAACCGAGATATTTGCATTTGTATGCATGTGTGTGGTCGCAGGAGTCGGCTACGTTCGGGACTCTCCACCGAGAGCTAGTGCGGGCCGTTTCGGTAACTGTTCGTCCCTCGTGAATAGGTTTAGAGATTCCTTTCTACTACTGTTGTTATTAGGCGGATTTCTCTATTGTAAAACTTCACGTGGGAAATCTGCTTAGTTTACGCAGCCCCTGCGTGACGGACTTTTAGTATCTCTTTTAGCATATTTCCCTGCCAAGTCAGTTTGACGTTGTACTTATAACGCGATTTTCCAAGGTGAAGAAATTATAATCCGTTCAAATTGATTTATATGTATGTATATATATATATATATATATATATATATATATATATATATATATATATATATATATATAGAGAGAGAGAGAGAGAGAGAGAGAGAGAGAGATATTGAAAAAGTGAAGGAGTTTTTCCACCAAGGGAGCGAAATCACTGAACACAATGATAGTAGAGCAGAAGTCGATTGATGAATAGCACTTGCTAGACAAACCTTCCAAAGTAAAAGAAGCATTTTAATTAATAAGCATATAAGCATGGATATCAAAAAACGTCCGTCACGCAGGGGCTGCGTAAACTAAGCAGATTTCCCACGTGAAGTTTTACAATAGAGAAATCTGCCTGCGGACGAACAGTGACGGAAACGGCCGAATTAGCTTTTGGCGGAAAGTCCCGAATATAGCCGACTTCTACTGACCACACTCACAATACAAATGCAAATATCTCGGTTTAATATTCAAGATACAGAATAAATGCATAGGGCAACATCTATAGTAAATTTAATGTGCAATGAGATTGATTCTATACAATTATTCAATCCGACGCATAATAACGGAGATATTTCGAATTTTCAAATATCTTCCCCTCTAAACCCCCCTTCCCTTTGGTCCGATTTCAGGGACCGCTAGAGCGTTATCAGACATATATATATATATATATATATATGTATATATATATATATATATATATATATATATATATATACTAGCTCAGATACCCGGCTTCGCTCGGGAATTCAATTGAGGTGATGGTATTTTTTTGACAAGGCTTTACTTTGAACAATATTTTGACATTTACCCGTCCCAGTATTTAGTTTAAATACCCGTCGTTTCTGTGGATTTGTTAATAATAAAATTATTTCTTTATGTAAGACTTCAATGTTCTCCATATTGTCATATTTCCCGTTTCCTGTGCATTATGCATAGATTTGAATTATTAAGCACAAAATATTAACATACATTTGAATTAATTTTTCCCGGTGAGTTACCTGGTAGTTCCAAAGAATTGTTGAACAAATTTGTCTAAACAATAAAATAAACAACTTTCTTATGTGCATATTTGCCGAAACCCCAATAGGAAACGAAATATCACTATTTTTAATTTGAGGCCTTCCTTATAACCCCCACTTCTGCCCGTCCCTAGAAATGTTAGTATGGCTTATTATAAGGAAGACGTTGGTGCTAATTCACATACCGAGTTTGGTTTAGTTCGGTTCAGTCTTTTGTGCCAAATAAAATTGTTGACTTCAGCTATCTCTTTTTGGCGTATAACGCCTTTATAATTAGGTATACGAAAAAAGTGTATATGATAAAAGTTACTCCAAATAACAAAATAAACAACTTTTGTTATGTTTATATTTGCGGAAAAACCAATAGGAAACGAAATATCGCTATTTTTAATTTCAGGCTTCCCTTATAACCCCCACTCCTGCCCGTCCATAGAAAGGTTGGTATGGCTTATTATAATGAAGGCGTTAGTGCTAATACACATACCGAGTTTTATTTAGTTCGGTTGACTCTTATGTGCCAAATAAACTGTTCATTTCCGCTCTAGGTTTTAGCGTATATCTCGTTTATAATTCGGTATACGAAAAAAGTCTACCTAAAAAAGTTACTCTAAATATCAAAATAAACAACTTTTATTATATTCATATTTGCCGAAAAACCAATAGGACACGAAATATCGCTATTTTTAAATTCAGGTCACCTCTACAACCCCCACTCTTGCCCGTCCCTAGAAATGATGGTATGGCTTAATATAATAAAGGCGTTAGTGCTAATACACATAAGTAAGTTTTATTTATTTCGGTTGAGTCTTTTGTGCCAAATAAACTTCTTCACTTCCGCTATAGGTTTTAGCATATATCTCGTTTATAATTCAGTATACGAAAAAAATGTATGTAACAAACGTTACTCTAAATAACAAAGTGAACAACTTTTGTTTTGTTCATATTTGCCGAAAAACCCATTTTTAATTTCATGCTTCCCCTATAACCCCCACTCCTGTTCGTCTCAGAGGATATTAATATAGCCTAAAGTCTCAGTTGGGTTAGTAGTAATATACATACCAAGTTTCATAAAATTCGGTTCAGCCGTTTATGCGTGAAAAGGTAACAAGCAAATAAACAAACAAACACACAAAAGAAACAAAATGCAGTTATGGTGTCTATGACATGTGAAACGCAAAGTTATCGTGAAAATTCGCGAAAAAAATCAATGTACAGACAGAGGTTACAATTTTATATACATATAGATATACCTGCTCAGATGCCCGGCTTCGCCCGGGAATTCATTTGAGGCTGAATGGTGATGGTATTTTTTTTTTGGCAAGGCTTTACTTTGCACAATATTTTGACATTTCCCCGTCCCAGTGTTTAGAGTTTATTATACCTGTCGTTGCTATGGATTTGTTAATAATAAAATTAATATTTCATGTAAGACTTCACTGTCCTCCATATTGTCATATTTCCCGTCTCCTGTGCATTATGCATAGATTTGAATTATTAAGGAGAAAATATTGACATACATTTGAATTAATTTTTTTCAGGTGAGGTACCTGGTAGTTCATATTGAAAAGAAGTGTTGAGCAAATTTCTCTAAATAACAAAATAAACAACTTTTGTTATGTGCATATTTGCCGAAACCCCAATAGGAAATCATTATTATTAATTTCAGGCCTCCCTTATAACCCCCACTCCTGCCCGGCCCTAGAAATGCTAGTATAGCTTATTATAATGAAGGCGTTAGTACTAATTCACATACCGAGTTTGGTTTAAGACGGTAGAGTCTTTAGTGCCAAATAAAATTGTGGACTCCCGCTATAGTTTATAGCGTGTAACTCATTTATGCCTCCGTATACGGCAAAAGTGCACATAACAAAAGTTACTCTAAATTACAAAATAAACAACTTTTGTTATGTGCATATTTGCTAAAAAAACAATAGGAAACGAAATATCGCTATTTTTAATTTCAGGCCTCCCTTATAACCCCTACTCCTGTTCGTCTTAGAGAATATTAATATAGCCTAAAGTCTAAGTTGGGCTAGTAGTAATATACATACCAAGTTTCATAAAATTCGGTTCAGCCGTTTATGCGTGAAAAGGTAACAAACAAACAAACAGACACGAAAGAAACAAAGTGTAGTTATGGTGTCTATGACATGTGAAACGAAAAGTTATCGTGAAATTTCGCGAAAAAAATCAATGTACAGACAGAGGTTAGAATTTTATATATATATAGTTTTCCTCCAGAGAACCTATCCTTGGGATTCACAATGACAATGTGCATATTGCACGGAAATTAAATTCTACTACTAATTTATATCGGGCCATTCATTTATTGATCCGACGCACCGTTTGTGTGAAAACAGCACATTACACATGATCGTACAAATCTCTATTAATCTCTAGGTGAAAACATACATCAACAACACATCAATACCAATATTGTGGCTTTTTAAATAACATTTCATCGTTCGGTACCTTTTTCGAAGATCTGAATTATTTTTTGGGATAAACGTGTTTGAACAATCCACCAGTGTGTTTCTCTTCTGATATCATCATCATAATCTAACGGCCTGATAGTTGCAACCATTGTGTTCTTTCGGACGCTGCTCTTTTGGTATTAATGTACCCTCTCAAATCCATAAGATGTTTGACGTCTACAAAAAAAGATTTTCTAGGCCTCCCTCTTCCCCATGCCCAAGGAAAATATAATAATACAAAAAAATGTTATTTGCTTATGTCCACTTTATGCTATTATGGCCGATTGGGACGAGTTATTTACAGTTTACCACTCTTTTCTAGCCAGGGTGGGACGAAGGATTTTATTTAATGAGTTCACCACTAAATAAATTCCTATTGGCGAGATTCGAACACGCCACCCTAGGATTACCATATGAGATTAAGATCAACATCTTAACTCTCACTGCAAACCTGATCATATTAATATGCCCTACCAAATCCATAAGATTTCTGATGTATTCAAAATAAAAATTTTCTTGTGCCTCTCCCCTATGCCCAACGACCATACCTCACCACAAAAATATTTTTGATGACACCATAGTGCCTTATGATATGCCCAAGAAGCTTCACTCTCCTTTTTTCCAAGACTTGATAACACTTCTGCTTTCACTTACCTTATTTAGAACTTCCACATTGGAGTTTTTTTAAATTCCTCATGATTCTGAGCCAAATCCCACATTCCATTGCTACCAATCTATTTATATTCCCTTTTGTAGACAGTCCCACCAGAGGGTTCAATAATCCCTTCAACCCACCAAGTACCTAACCTATAAATGAAGAAAGAAATTACTTGGTTGAGCCAAAACAAGTAAGGGAGAGGGGTCCATAATGCCCTCAACCCACCAAGTAACTAACCTATAAATGAAGAAAGAAATTACTTGGTTGAGCCAAAACAAGTAAGGGAGAGGGGTCCATAATGCCTTCAACCCACCAAGTACCTAACCTATAAATGAAGAAAGAAATTACTTGGTTGAGCCAAAACAAGTAAGGGAGAGGGGTCCATAATGCCTTCAACCCACCAAGTACCTAACCTATAAACGATGAAAGAAATTACTTGCGTGGGCCATTAGAAGTAAGGGAGAGGGGTTCAATAATACCTTCAGCCCACCAAATGCCTAATCTATAAATGAAGAAAGAAATTACTTGCGTGAGCCATTACAAGTATGTGAGAGAGGTCAATAATCCCTTCAGCCCACAAAATGCCTAATCTATAAACGATGAAAGAAATTACTTGCGTGAGCCATTACAAGTAAGGGACAGGGGTCCATAATGCCTTCAACCCACGTCCTAACTCATCTGAATAATAAACCAATGACCATATTGGAATGCAGGGTCAACAGCGACAAAAAATGTCAGCAAAATGTCACTGGATCGAGGCATGTGACTCTTTCCTTATCGCCAGTCCTGTCTGGAGGAAAAAACGGATATCACAAGTTTTCTTTGCCAAATATAGAAGTCAATTATTTACGTGTAATATGTAGCAGTCCAAACGAAATTTAGAACAGTAAACAACAAGTAAATATCAAGACCACGTTTTTATACTTGATATTTAAATATCATGCCAGTAAAGGTTATACTTCACGTTCCATTGGCAACTTACTGTTTTTTTGGTTGTGTTGGATTAAAAGTAATATGTAGATTAGTATTTTTAGTTGTATTTAGGTTTTTAATAGATTTCCCTTATAGTAATCGAATTTAGGAAATACATAATCTTCCCTCACGCAAGAACGCCTTCATTAACTAAGCAGATTTCCTGCATGATAATATGTCACACTACAGAGTAGAAGTGTGAAGGTTGGCACAAGAAAGTACGGATTACTCCCTTCAATTAAGTTACAAAAAATGTAACTGAGAACAATATTTGGTATTTATTCTTCAAATAATGTGTTTCATAATATAACAGCTTATTGTTAATATGACTTTTGTAGGAGTGAGGGTTTACTGTAGGCTGAATATGAAAAATTCAAATATCTCAGTTAATATTCATAGTAAAGAAAAAAGTCCACCACGCAGGGGCTGCGTAAACTAAGCAGATTTCCCACGTGAAGTTTTACAATAGAGAAATCTGCCCAATTACAAGTGTAGTAAGTAGTAAGGGATCACTAAACTTATACACGAGGGACGAATAGTTACGAAAACGGCCGCCAGAGCTCTCTTCGGAAAGTACCAAACAGCTCACTCCTGCCGACCAATACAGAATACAAATGCAAATATCTCAGTTAATAATCAAGAGAGTGAAAAAATGTACATAACAACATTTATAGAACATTACATTTGCAATAAGATTAATTTTATACACTTTTTCGATCCGACGCATAATAACGGAGATATTTAGAATTTTCCGAAAATCCCCCCCTCTAAACCCCCCTCAAACTGGTCCGATGTCAGCCATTAACGAACTTGATCTTCCTTTTTACATAAAACGATTAAATTCCGAGTTTGGTGACGATCAAACAAAAATTGCGACCGCTAGAGCGTTAACAGACAAATATATATATATATATATATATATATATAATATATATATATATATATGTATATATATATATATATATATAGATATAGATATATATATATATATATATATATATATATATATATATATATATATATATATACAGGGTGTCCCCAAACCAAACGGCCAAACTTTAGGGATCGAAAAACTAAGAAAAAAAGTCCTCTGGCATATGCCTCGTTTTCGCTTCGTTTTTGAAAAAATCACAAAAAACTGAAAATAGTTGTGCAAAAAGTGTATTTTTTTTTAATAATGTATTTAAATTACAAAAAACTATTGGCTTTTTGAGTAAGCTTAATTTTTTAATTCACGAGGAGTAAATTTAGAAAACTTGAATATTCTCACGCTTTCCTTATCAATAAAACGTCTAGGTTGAGTGTTTAAACTTAAAAAGAAAGGATTAAAATGTTTACTATCATTTTAATCCTTTTGGGGGGGAATCCAGCCTCGAATTCTCACATTAGTGGTGTTGCTAGTACTGTTCAGTGAAGTCAACAAATATGGTTAGATTTACCAACGCTGAATACGCGGACATAGTCTACGTCTACGGATTCTGCGATGGCAATGCACGTCAGACAGTTCGGGAATATCGCAGACGGTTTCCTGACCTAGAAACCCCACACAGAGGTGTTTTACCAGCACTTTCAGAAGGCTTCGAGAGACTGGGTCCTTCTCACGTAATCGTCGTGGAAACCGTATGCAGGCTCCGATGGAAGCCGACCTGAGGCGGAGAGAGAGGATACTGAGGCACTTCAATACCAACCCTAGCACAAGCGTCCGGAGAGCTGCTTCAGTTCTAAGCATACTAAAGACAACTATTTGGCGCACTTTAAGGGCTGACCGCAGGCATGCTTACCATGTACAAAAGGTACAAAATTTAATACCCGCTGATTATCCCCGCCGATTAAATTTTTGTAATTGGTACAAAGAACAATTGCAAAACGATGTAAACTTAAGTTCGAAAGTAATCTGGACGGACGAAGCGACTTTTACACGTGCGGGCATATTCAATCAAGGAAACTACCACCTTTGGGCACATGAAAATCCCCGCGCTATTAGAGAATTTCACTACCAGCGTGAGTTTTCTGTAAACGTGTGGGTCGGTCTTGTTATAATCGCATAATAGGTCCCGTATTTTTACCTGCTCGACTTCACGCTGAAAGTTATCATCTATTCCTGGAGAATGACTTACGGGCACTTTTGGAAGATATCCCTTTGGAAGCAAGGCTTGAGAGCTGGTTTCAACTTGATGGTTGTCCTGCACATTACGGAAGGGCCGTACGAGACTGGTTGGACATCAACTACCCAGGTCGCTGGATAGGACGAGGTGGGCCGGTGCCTTGGCCTCCCCGGTCTTCGGACCTCACGCCACTAGATTTCTTCGTGTGGGGATACGTGAAAGAAAATGTCTAACGAGAGCCCGTCCGCATAAGGGATGACCTCATCGAACGCATCAGAATGGTTTGCAACCAGCTCACCGCAGAACAATGTTTAGATGCAGTGCGATCTGTGAGTACGCGATGTGATGCGTGTATTGCAGCGAGAGGCCAGCACTTCGAACAATTTTCTAAATTTTTAATCTTTTTTTATGTTTTAATCTTCAGTTATTGTCCGTAATGTTATATACTTTAAATAGGTAATTTTTTTTATACTATGAATATTTGAATAAAAAAGTATTTATTATTTTTTCTTAATAAAAAATAATTTTTTTTTCAATTACCTTTCTGTTAGTATAAGATTAGAATACAATGATTGTATTGGAATAACATTTATTGCTAAAATTCATTCAAGGAATAAAATCCGTTCTTCCATTGGCCTTAACTAGTTTTTGCACAACTATTTTTAGTTTTTTGTGATTTTCTCGAAAACGAAGCGAAAACGAGGCATATGCCAGAGGACTTTTTGTTTTAGTTTTTCGATCCTCTATCGATCCCTAAGGTTTGGCCGTTTGGTTTGGGGACACCCTGTATATAATATATATATAAAATTTTGAACGGACCTCATTTTCGTCATCTCCTGGGTAGGATCGATGGACATTTGAAGAAATTTTTCGAAACTCGCGTCATGAGTACGACCTCAATAGCTGATTTCCCTTAAGGGAAATCTGCTAATACGTATATAGCAACATTGATTGCCTATTAAATTTACAATAATATCGGTTCTATATAACTTTTCAATCAGACATATAAAACAAAGGTATTTCGAAATTCCCCTCCCCTGCTCCGATTTCAGGCGTTCACGAAGTTGACCTTTAGTTTTACATAGCATTCTCATATACATACATCTCGATGGCAATAACTGCTAATTCTAGAGTGGTGACAGACAAGTAAGTATATAACAAATGTTTCGCTAAATAACAAAATAAACATCTCTTGTTATCTGCATGTTTGTCGAAAACCCAATAGGAAGCGAAACATCTATATTATTCATTTCAGGCTTCCCTAATAACCACCATTCCTGTACGTTCCAAAAATGTTAATATATCTTATAATCAAAGAGGCATTAATAGAACCCAAATACGGGGTTTGTTGAGTTCGGTTTAGTCTTTTATGCCCTTTGAAATTGTACATCTCCATATATATATATATATATATATATATATATATATATATATATATAAATATAAATATATATACAGTTTTGAACGGGCCTCATTTTCGCCATCTCCAGGCTATGATCGATGGACATTTTAAGAAAAATTTCGATAACCGCGTCATGAGTACGACCTCAATAGCTGATTTCCCTTAAGGGGAATCTGCTAAAATGAAGTGATGCGCTAATTTTATACAGGATATTATTTTTTCTGTTACATATCTGTGGTTAATAAACAGGGGTATTTATGTAAGTGGATATTTTACATTACCTACTTAATTCAATTCTGAAAATAAATACAAACGTTCCAAAAGTCTACTTCTGAAAGTCATAACTCATTCCTTGGTAATGAAGTTGAATCGTAAACATTGTAATATATAATTTGCATATTTTTCAGTCTAAATATAACTTGACTACTCCATGATTACAGCGAAATATGGGGTAATTATCATATCGATAGGTGACAAATTGTCATATCATTTTCACATAATTTTATTTAACGGCTAATAAAAAAAATATATCCATACTAAATGAGAACGTCGGTGGAAGGAACATGTTTCATACATAATCTTAAAGTAAATTATTGGGTGCGACAATTCTCAACCAAGAATAAAATCATCAATGGTAAAAGGATAATTAAATAAATTAATTTCAGCCGTTTAAAGGAATATAGGTTAAGTGGGCAATATACTTATTTAGGTCAAGGTTCCATAACTCCAGATGGCTATAATTATGTCAGGCAAGGAAAACTCAGATTCGTCTCTTATTTAGGATTATAACTGTAATTATTCTGAAACTTATTACGGGGCTCTCGGTAGAAAAAATAAAATTTAATTAATAGATCCAATTAAGTACTTAAATTGGAATAGCATACCAAGTAATTATGATTAAGCCAATTTATGTCAAGTTATAAAGGTCCGTCGAAAACGAAATTTGTTATTTTAGCTTGGAAAAATACTTAATACATTGGCTTATTGTTAACTCGTGATGTCTAAAAGTGGGGGTTTACTAAAGGCTGAAAATTTAAAAAATGGGTACATTTCACGTTCCATTTACAACTTACTGTTTCTTTGGTTGTGTTAGATTAAAAGTAACATGTAGATTAGTTTTTTAGTTGTATTTAACTTTTTAACATACTTCCTTCATAGTAATCCAACTTTCGGAAATACAAAACCGTCCCTCACGCAAGTACTTCATAAACTAAGCAGACTTCCCTCATGAGAATATGACACACTCAGTGAAAAATTATGAAAAGTTAAAAAATGCATACATTTCCGTTAATATATAGAATAGGCAAAGCATTTACATAACAGCACATATAGGCAATTAAAAGACAATAACATTGAATCTATAAAATTTATCGATCAGCCTAATAATAACGGAATTTTTATGATTTCCGCCTCTAAATCCCCCTCCCAATGGTCGGATTCCAGCCGTTAACGAACTTTATCTTTAGTTTTACATAAAACAATTAAATATCGAGTTCGGTAACTATAAAAAAAAATTGCGTTTACAGACAAATAAATAAATCTATATACAATATATATATATATATATATATATATATATATATATATATATATATATATGAGTACTACCTCAATAGGTGATTTCCCTTAAAACCTAGTAAAAACTCGAAACGACCGGGGTTTAAGGGAGGGGGATTTCGATATATCTCAGTTATTATACGTCGCAAAGAGGTCCAGCAATAATGTAGCATAAATCCTAGCGCACGTATTATTCATCCGATTTTAGCGAAAATTGGTACATAAATTCCTTAAATGAAACTGTTGGCGAATTTATTATGTATTGCGTGAAAAATAGAGACAAAATGGCGACATATTATTGGCAAAAAGTACTAGAGCCCTCAGTATTTAACGGTCTTAAAGGAAAGTAGGCCCCAAAAAATCGTCAAACAAGACTAGCTACAACTTATATATATATATATATATATATATATATTCTATGAAAACATATTGTTATACTAGCGATTACTAATTCTATAATTGTTTAAGTTATAAATTTAATTTTTAAGTAAGTGCGCATGAGACCTACGTAATACTCAAAGGAACATTCATCTTTTCTTTTATAAAGTTTCTTTATTTAATATAAATAAATATTTCAAAATTAAAAACCAAACTTTTGCAGTCTTTATAAGCGAATTATTAATATAAGTTATTTTATTTAGTATTTATTTCATCCATACCTAATTAGCACTGATAATCGTATTTGCTATTGGTTGAAATCGGACGTGGAATAATGGGGGTTTAGAGGGTGGGATTCAAAAATTCAAAATATCCCCGTTATTATATGTTGGATAGTAAGTGTTATAGAACGAAAATAGTAAGATTTTCTTGTTGCTCTGCAATGATTTCGTATTTCGAGTATTGACTTAGTTATTCGCGCACTCCCTTTTTCTTCAGAAAGTGGTGATAAGAGATCAGTTGAGTGTCATACCAACACTTGGAAAATCTGCGCTTAGTTTATGTAGTTCCTGCGAGACGGGTTTTTTTTTTATTATTATTAACCAAATTATACTCTAATATTGTTGCTCTATACGTTTTTGCATAGCTGAAATACTAAGCGCGTTACACGTACTTTCTTGTTTTCAGCCTTGAGGAAACCCCCACTGCTACTCATCGGGTTTACTTAGAATTAGAAAATAAATGAGGAAAAGTGAGTTCGTCAATAGTGTGTCATACCCGCACGTGGGAAATCTGCTTAGTTGCATAAATTCCAGGTAATTAAGCCGCTAATTCACACCTCCTGCGTGAGGGGCTTCTTCTAATCACTCAGGACCTTAATGGAAATATTCTAACATAAAGGGCATTGTAATAGCAGATTCCTCCAATTCAAATCAGCCGTCGAGGCTGAAGAAGAGATTTTGATAATAAAGGTAATAACTAGTAGCTAAATAAAGGACTACATAAATACACTAAAAACGTCCGCCAAGCAGGGACTAACTAAGCAGGTTTCCCACGTGTTTGCATTTATCTCAAAACTTAAAAGTTCATTGGGATCAATATTTGGTATTTAAGCTTCAAATAAAGCGCTTTATAAGAATATATAATATTATTATGAGATGAGTAGGAGTGGGGCTTTACTGAAGGCCGACAACTAAAAAATGCAAATATCTCAGTTAAAAATCAAGATAGTGAAAAAATGTACATATCAACATTTATAGAACATTACTACATTTGCAATAAGATTAATTTTATACACTTTTTCGATCCGACGCATAATAATGGAGATATTAAAAATTTTCGAAATTCTTCCCCTATAACCCCCCCCCCTCACTCAGGTCCGATTTCAGCCGTTAACGAACTTGATCTTTCTTTTTGTATAAAACAATTATAAATCAAATTTGGTAACGATAAGACAAAAATTGCGACCACTAGAGCGGTAACAGACAAATATATATGTATGTATATATATATATATATATACAGTTTTGAACGGACCACATTTTCTTCATCTCCTGGGTAGGATCGATGAACATTTGAAGAAAAACTTTGTAAATCACGTCATGAGTACGACCTCAATAGCTGCTTTCCCTTAAGGGAAATTTGCTAAAAACCAGGGACTAGGAGGGTGCCACCTCACCGAAAGCACAGTGCTAAGTGGACTTGACCATCAGCCTGTAATCTACCGACAGCTATGACAATAGTATTATATATACTTACGGAACCAACCCACTATGTGATATATACTTAAGTATAAAGTTAAATGAATAAACATATAAAGCATCCTTAGCACTTAATATGTAGATGGAGTAGGATATGTGAGTAGGGATTATAAAACAAGAGGTATTTATGCTCTAGCTGAGGAATATGGTATATGAATAGATGTTTTACTGACTGCTATATAGTACAAGGGAGATCGTAAATAGTCTACCAGTCATGGGCGTTGCCTCATATACTAACCTTCCTATCTGATAAACTATACCTTTACTCTATATTAATTCATCTCTATGTTATATATTATTATGAAAATTATTTTATCGGTTAAAGATAACATTAAAAAGTTCTATCTTCTTTTCCATAGCAATAGGTTATGGGTCCGGTAACCAGAAATCCAAGAATTCTCAGTAAAAGACTTAACGAGGTCCTATATTTTCAAGATAATGTTTTAATAACTAGCCTCAAGTGAATACGTTCCAATATTAGTGTCTGTAAATACAATGAGTTCCAATTTATGCAATTATAAAACAAAACCTCCAAATAGAAAGCATTCTGTTAGTTGGAAGATGCATGTCGAAGCTTTTCTTATTAGGAATGGCCTTGAGATTTGTTATATGGTGAGGCCAACTGAAGGTAAAGGCAAGCATGAATGTGTGAACCTGGTCTAAATACTAGGACAGATTTAATACTTAGTATTTCTCCTTTGGGGGGGTGGGGGCACCGGTACACTTAAGGTAAAAACAGGCTCAGGTTCGATCACCGCTAGGGAGGAAATTTGTTCACTAGCTCACTACTAGAGCGAGCTAGTGTCAAGTAGTTTGTGGATTAAAGGGAGTCCAGCAAGTATATTCGGCTGACAGCCCTTCGCGATGATTAACGATTATGACTCTCATAGATCCCGGTCACAGGCAGGCTGGCCACTGACCCTCCCGGGCATAAAGTGTCCCGCCAGTCTACAGGAGACTACTCAATCCAGATCCTCCTTGGTTAACGGGGGCTGTACGTCGAGTTCTCCCAGTAAAACTCAGATCACGAATCCCGCAGATCTCGTTTGAGGGGGACTAGAGATCGCTAAGGTCTATAATACGAACCAGTGGGGAAATCCCCTTCTGATTGGCAGTAAATAACAAATCGTAAAACATCAAATGATTTTGGGTTATTTTTAAAATTATTTTGAGAAATAAAACGAAATAATATTGGCATTTCACAATGAGCATTAATGCATGAGCCCAAGTGGTTAAAACCCTAAATGCTGTCATGACCCGCCTTACCATGAATTAAACGGTGGACATCCACGATTAATTGCTCACGTAAGAAGAAAAAGGTCTATGCAGAACAAAAACAACAATTAATCGAAATTCTTCAGGAGTCAAGTTAAGTATCTCCATTACTATGAAAATGTGATATGATAAATCTGTTGAAAATGTAATAATCTACAATTCCTAATATATACTTTTTCACTAATTAGAAAATTAATGGATTAATTTTTCTGTTTTCAGTATTAAGTAAACTCCCACTCCCATTCACCTTATACTAACAGAAAGCCCATATTCTTAAGTCCATATGATACTTTCTTCCAGGGAAGCTGGGTGATAGCGACACGAATCAATCAGGATATACAAGGGAGACATGTATTCTTCCAAATGCGTTGTGAAGAAAAACAGACTGGTTTTGTACATCCAGATAGGTTCCATATGATACGCCCGTTTGGAGTTTAAATTACTGAATATTGTGTAAAATGTACATTATGTTGTGTTGGTGCCGATACTATGTAAAAAAATGCGCAGTTTGAATCATTACTGCGATCGAAACTCAGAAATAACACTTTTTAGCTACGCATAAGTTAAATTGTGTAATAGTTGATATCCAAGCAGACGGATGTTTAAAAAATTAGTAAAATAAAAAGTCATCTATATCTCCGTTATTATAAGTCGTATCAGATAGTGACACACCCGAAAATAATAAAGAGGTAATAAACTACATTTTACCAGAATGTTCCCTAGATGGCTATCGGCTTTTGAAGAATATATGCTGAGATAAGATTCCTAATGTATTATCCAATACATGGAAAATCTGCGAATTTACGCAGCCCCTGCGTGACGGAAGTTTGTTTACATTTATATACGCCTCCAACTGGAATATTAACCGAGCTATTAACACTTCTTTGGTTATCAACCTTCAGTTTGCGCCCACTCCTAGTCAATCATTCTTACTTAAAGATCACTGAAGATAGGCTTCTTATTACGGGAAAAATAGACAAAGTCCTCTTAAGAGTGCTGGAGGGAGGCAAGAGAATGTGAGACGATATAATCAGAAGGCCCATTTTAGCGCGTGGGAAATCTGCTTATTATACGCACTATCTGGTTGGCGGACTTTTTACTGGTTAGATGAAATCAAGGCCAGTCAATTCTACAATAATTATTTATGAAAATATGTTGTGTGATTGATTAAGTTAATTTCTTACATTGAATGCGCGAAGTTGGTCGAGTTTAAGTATGGTACGCCTCGCAAGGGCAGCGTATACTAAGAAAATTCCCCACGTGGTGAGATAAAAAACAGACCAAGACATCAACATTCTGGTCTTTATTTATCCTTCAATTACATCTTGTATCAAGACAATATTTAAGTCGCACCGGGGTGGCCTTGATCGGCACTCAAGATCAGCGAAATCTGCGTGCGTTCAGCCATATCACATTTCCTAGGTCCAAGGGAGTTCCTGCAACATGGGAAATCCCGGAGTACGATAATAGAAAACTGCTTGAGGTCTCTATGGGAAATGGAGACGAAAAAAGAAAATAAGATCTGTGTCTCGTTGACTGTCAGGGCCTATGATGGGAGCTGGGGACGTGAAGTGAAAATAATCGACCAACGAAGTAAGGCCAAAATCTTAAAGGCCTCTGCAGTGCCGAACATCAGGAATACAAGGATATCTATGCACATGCTTGAACAAGCATATGTTCGTTTCCTTATTAGGAGCCTAATTGTTTTAAATAAAAGCTACCTCTCCCTTTGGGTGGAGTAGATAAGGATCATATATGTGTAAGGAACAATAGTGTCTAAGGAACGACCATACATGTGCCTGTGAAAGGTTAGGGCTGCAGCTGACCTGACCTAGACACCGATACCCTTGGACAACACTTCCTACCAATCCAACTTTTACTCTCATAACGCCCAGTCAAGGATCTCACATCTCTTCTCTTCATCTATAGACCTTACTCGCAGTAGATTTTATTAAATTATCATTTTTGATTGTGACAGCAGTGGTTCATTCGGTCAACTTCTATACTGCTATACAGAAGCGTCTGATTTCAATCTGGAAATTACACACAAAGGTTTATTTAGTTTTGAGGTGGTTGAAGACAGCTCTGCGCTGAAGTTCTTTGCTTGGCACTTTAATTGATATTTGGTAGGAATCACCCAGTTGCAGTTACGTTGAAATTTGGCCTGTCAACATCCTGAAAGGTCCTCTTAGGGGAGACAGATCCCACTAAGCATACCCAATGCAGGTAGTGTGATTGTCACCATTCCCGTAACGACTAATATCATAAAGAACAGACAATAAACTGAAGATGTTGCAACAAATGTTAGGCCAGCATACATGAATTTCTTAACATTGGCCCGATCAGCAGAGGAAACCTCCGTGAGTATATCCTGAGAACCTGGAAAGGATTTGCTGCTAGATGTCTTTTCAAAAACTGCCCACTGATTTATCTCCCTTTGGTGTTAACCAGTCTTATGAAGTTCCTCCTTGCTCTGCTATTTGCCATGTCCCATCCATAGCCTTTCAGCATGTTCTGTCAAGGTGGAACCAGCCCATTTCTAAATCTTCCTGACGATTGGACAATGTTCCATCTCCTTTGGTAGGGGCGCACATCCCATGGCCGAAGTGCTGACTTAAAAACCACGGGGCCATAAGAGCAACTGGGCAAAAGTTACGAAAATAGAAAAGTCCGTCACGCAGGGGCTGCGTAACTAAGCAGATTTCCCACGTGAAGTTTTACAATAGAGAAATCTGCCCAATAACAAGTGTAGTAAGTAGTAAGGGACCACTAAACTTATACACGAGGGACGAATAGTTACGAAAACGGCCGCCAGAGCTCTCTTCGGAAAGTACCAAACAGCTCGCTCCTGCCGACCAATGCAGAATACAAATGCAAATATCTCGGTTAATATTCAAGATACAGAATAAATGTATTGAACAATACATACCTTAAGGGAAAATGAATAATCTGCTAAAATGAATGTGGAGCTCAGAGAAGCAGGAACATTCACTTAACCGGCTTCTTAACTAAACGCTCTTAACATTTATTAGCATGGCTTAACAATATTCGTATTTCTCAAGTTTATTTAATGTCTGTCGCAATAGTTTACTTGTATGGATTTCTCAGCAGAAAATTCCCATGCAAATCTACAATAAAGAATACAATATGTCATGGATAAGTTTCATGTTACAATTTATTCAAGAATTCACAGATGTAGGATATCATTGTTTAATGAAATAAGCTAATCTGGAATAATATAGATAACATGAAGGTTCGCCGCATTAGCATTGGCACACCTTCAGCTACTACTATTGACCTTTCAACATATAAAGCTTTATGAGAAAACTGTAAATACTCAGGAAATACAGTGATATTTAAATTTATTGAAACGAACATTCTTTACCAAGTCAGTTATAAAAACCTTCTACCACAACAGAAATTAATCACAGATAAGCCTTAAAACATATTCCACAGGACTAATAACCTTCATTAAATAAAATTAAACTTCTATGATTAAATTAATTTCCTCATAAGTTTAAATTAAACAAATCAATATTTTACACGTTATTCTTTTTGTCTGAAAAAATAAATTTACTTTCATAATTAATACACAGTTGTGATTACACTTATTCTAGAACATTCAAATGAAGGAACTGTAATATACAATGTTGTGTATTTATGTAGGGTTTCGAATGTCTAACAACCACTCCTTCTCTTTCAGAGCTCAAACCTTAGTGAGGTTGTTTAGTATTTCAATGAGAGTAAAAGATCAATTGCACCATATTGTATTTCAGAAGAGTGGGGGTACCGCTAATCGTGAAGACACTGGAATAAATTTGATATGGAATAATAAACTTTCATTGGTTTGAATGTTGGGCAAATTTCATGATCTGTAATTTGGTAATATTTGAAACTGCGACCCAAGTTACTTTAGAATTAAAATCAAGTGAAATAGCACACGTAGTAATGCAGAAGAATGACACTTGTGATGAATATGCGATTCGTGTTACACTTTCCTAAAATGAGGCAAGAAAGTAACAAACCCCATAACGAAAATGCTCATTTCATCAATGGTAGATACACAAAAAAATACCTCACGCAGTTCGCGTGATTAGCTGGTTGCCTTTTGATTTATAAATGTATTTTAGAATCAAATTAGAGTTTTTAAACTGATTATAACCTGGCACCATGCGGCAATAAGACATGTCTGTCTGCAAACTGACACTGTTTCAAGTACAAATACATATAAATAAAACTCTAAAGTGTGTCTGATTTTCTGTTTAAACTCTAAGAACA
The DNA here is from genome assembly GCA_019009955.1 of Riptortus pedestris. Classification (NCBI taxonomy): domain Eukaryota; kingdom Metazoa; phylum Arthropoda; class Insecta; order Hemiptera; family Alydidae; genus Riptortus; species Riptortus pedestris. The sequence continues at coordinate 21,720,930 of CM032231.1, forward strand.
ATGGCATTAAAATTGAAAATCTTGCCTGTCAGTCTGCCCGTTTTCTACTTAATCACTACAAAACGCCTAGGAAGGTTTCTATAGAATTTTATATTTGTGAGCGACCTATCCTAAAGTACAACAGGCAACATGAGCATTAGAACTTTAAAGTAAGAAGGGGAGGGGGTTCCTCTGACGTGATATCTTGGAGGCAATGGAAAGAACGAATTGTGTTTGGAATATCGATTTCAGTCCTAAAGCGTTATTTAGTGTGCGTAGCCGGCCTCAGATTAGGTATATTATTCGCTTACGGATTTGAGCCCTTCCATATACATATATGCCCTGAGTTTGCAACTCTCTAGAATTCTCATGACACATTCGTGAAACACGTGAAAGAGAAAGGTGAAGCGAGTCACCTTGCTAAGCACAGTTATTCGAATCAACAATTCTACAAATTTCTCATTAACTTTATCTTCCATTAGTAAAAATATTTAAAAAATAAATGTTACATATAAATCATTTATATCAGATTTCGCTGATGGATGAAATAAATATATTCATATACTATAGAAAATAGAAATATCGAAGACATTTTAACAGATATTTGGAATCAGCTGTATCTTAGAATTAACTTTCTTTATAACTAGATTTCGATTTTTCCATATCCTTAAAATAAGACTTGGTACATACAGTAAGAGCCTTATTGTAAAATTTTTACGGGATGCAGATAATTTTTTGTTTCTGGAAAAATATACAGAAAATAGATCTGAAATAACATGGGACAAAGCAATATTTCTATCTATGCTCAAAAGCAAAAGATAATATTCCCATATATACTCCAAACTAACAGTTACTATTTCTATGAATACTCAAAAGAAAAAGATAATGTCTCGACATACACTCAAATGCAAATGATAATATTTCTATATATGCTCAAAAACAAATGTCTATACGCAAAAGCAAAAGAATACAAAGAGATCCAGCTCTCAGGAATGTGTGGTTCACGTGGGGGAGGGAAGTACTCATCTAAGGAAATTAAACTTCTGGAAGTGTGCAAATAAACCTTCAGTATGTCCTGACTGTTTGTATGAATAAGTATGAAAATAAATTCCACTGGACTCTATGAAATCTACAGTTGGAGAAAAAGTCCGTCACGCAAGGGCTGTGAAAACTAAACAGATTTTTCATTTTTTTTGGTGTTGGGCACACTAGTAATGTCATCTCACTGTATATTCTCTATTTCTAAGTCCAAATTCGATGAGTAGAAGTGGGGGGATTATTGTAGGCTAAAACAAGAAAATAGTAACTCCCTCGACATTTTGGGTTACTAGAAAATGTATAGAACAATTATAGAGCACCAATAGATTAACAAGATTAGTTCTGTAACATTTTTTGATCCGACTCATAATGACTGAGATATTTCGAAATTTCCCCCTCAAAATCCCCCTTCTACTGGTCCTAGTTCAGCCATTAATGTCTTTTATCTATACTTTTACATAATATATTTAAATATCGAGTTTGGTAATAATCAAACAAGTATTGTGACCGCTAGAACGTTAACAGACATATATATATTATATATATATATATATATATATATGATTTCCTACGTCCTGGTATAGCACACTTGTGATCTCACCTCACGACATATTTTATGTATTTGTATGTAAAAGCAATGAGTAGTGGGCGGCTGGTTACTGAAGGCTGAAAACAAGAATGTTCGAATACTTGAGATACGAAAATATGCTTCGAGCGACATTGTAGATCAACAATCCTTTAACAAGAATGGTTCTATAACATTTTATGATCCGAATTATTACAAAGGAGATATTTCGACTCACCCCTCTAAACACTGTTCCATGTCCGATTTCAGCCAATGAATGCCATATAAATATCATCTTTACTATTGACTGAATTGGTAAAATTTCGAGTATGGTACAGATAAAATAAACATTTTCTAGTTGAGAACGTAAAATCTTAATTGATGACGTCATCACACTACAAATATGCTGCATCTCCCATAATTAAGGTGCCACGAAAAAGTTTTTTGGTATTTAAAATAAAGTGCTTTATGATATAACATCTTATTGTTAATATGACATAAGTAGGAGTTGGGGTTTACTGAAGTATGAAAACAAAAAAATCCAAACATCCCGGATAATAATCAAAATAATGAAATAACGTACATAGTAACATTTATAGAAGATTACAGGCCCGCCTGTGATAGCGGAAGTTGTGGGGAATCAAACTCTTTAATTCATGTATATATTATCTATTTCCTCCGATATGTTGACGTTATTGAAATAACTATGTACTACCATAACTATTAAAGGGCACTTGGTAATGTTATTATAACAAAAGACATTATGCAATTAAACTCAATATAATTGATTGTTTAAAGTGTACATTAGTTTGCGGTAGGGCTCGGACCTCTTCCTAGGACGGAAAAATCTGTCACGCAGAGACTGCGTTTACTAATATATATATATGTGTGTGTAATTTTGAACGGACCTCATTTTCGTCATCTATGGTCATTTGAGGAAACGTTTCGAAAGTCACGTCACGAGTACGACCTCATTAGCTGATTTCCGTAAAGAGAAATCTTCTAAAACAATACGCCCAGGCGGGAGAGTCATTGTACACGTTTGGAGCCTTACAATAAAAATACCAGGAGCTCAGGTTAGCCATGTGAGTTAAAGCGCTATCCTTAATCTCACATGGTAAACCTAGAGTGGCGAGTTCGATTCCCGCCTGGGATAGGAATTTATTTAGTGACGGAATTCATTAAATAAAATCCTTACTCCCACCCTGGCTAGAAAAGGGTGGTAACCTGTAGATAACCCGCTCCAATTAGCCTCAGTTGCAAAAAGTGGAAGTTAATAAATATTAATAATATCATCATTATTCGGTCAACAATTACTATTTGCGGGGCATCGCAGTGTACCTTATCTAGTCTCTAAATAAAGTCCTTATTTCCAACTTGGGAGATATAGGTTATTGACACACCCCAGTTAGCATTAATTAACACAGCTGATACTAGTACACTGACCAACAAATGTACATGTGTGTGTGTGTGAGTGTTTGTTTGTATGTGCGTGCAGAGCTATTTTTCACCTAAAAAGGAACTATCTGTAGCCTATTCCCTTCACGTCCAAGTAGACCTGACTCATCTGGTGCATTTTCACTTATATATATATTTTTATAATAATTATTTAATTAAATCAAAAGCTGAAGGCTGAATGTGAGTCAATCAGGATATGATTGCCTTCCCACCGCCCCTGCTTCGGGATTTCTGAATGACTCATACACAAATTTCATATCGAACCCTATAGACTAATTAATGATCGCCTTTGGGCTTCTGTTGGAATGCGGCCCTACTAATACGGATATATATATATATATATATATATATATATATATATATATATAGATATATAGCTCTGTGCTTCAAGAGTCGTTTATCCAGTTTAAGATGAATATGTTTAATGTAGAGAAGTTATACAAATAAAATAACGAAATAATCTCCATAACCAAATAACATGATAAAATTCATTAAGTTTGATAATAGAAAAAATGTTATTTATTTACGTCCAATTTATTCTACTCCACCCAATTGGGACGAGTTACATACAGGTCACCACCCTTTTCTAGCCAGGGGTGGGCTAAGGATTTTATTTAATGAGTTCGTCACTGAATTAATTCCTATTGCCCAGGCGAGATTAGAACTCACCACTCTAGGTTTACCATATGAGATTAAGATGAACGCCTTAACTCACTCGGCTAACCTGATCATATTCCTATAACACCCAAATCTATAAGACTTTTGATGACTTCCATATTGAAATTTTCTAGCGCCTCCCTCTTCCCCTATGCCCAAGGACCTTACCTTCAAATATATTTGTGATGACACCGTAGTGCATTATGATATGCCCTACAAGTTTCATTCTCCTTTTTTCCATGGTTTGATAAGACTTTTGCTTTCACTTACCTCATTTAGAACTTCCACGGTGGATTGCTTTGAGTCCAACTTGTTCTGGTGATTCTGTGTCAAATCCACATTTCCATCGCTTCCGATATATTTATAATACTTTTTGTGGGGAGTCCAACTTTCGCTCCCGTAAAGCAGTAAAATCCATACGACAGACTTAGCAAACATTTTATTGGCATGTAAGCTTACATAATTATTCAATGAAATACTCCTTTTGGTTTGGAAGCCTTTTTTGCAAGTGGTATTCTTCTATGGGTTTCAGCTTTACTAACATTGTTTTCAGTGATAATGCGACTTAGGTAAAAAAAACTGCTCCACCTTTTCAAGCATGATGTACCCAATTCTATAATTACATTTCCTTGGCTAGGTTTCTTCTCTACAACCAAACCTTGTGTACAATCTGCATATATCTGTAGTTAAAGCTCACCTAGGGCGTCCTTTAGGACATTCAACACTCTATTCATCTCTACTTGGGACTTTGCCACCAGAGCAATGCCATCTACAAAACTAAGAAGTCATACGAGTAAAATAACTAAATAGTCTGTCTAAGCCTGATAACAGAATACTGTTCATTAAGTTTCATAATGGAATAATAAAGAATTTATAAGAATAAAATATTGAGTCATTATACAAATACTTGATAAAAGAATCTAACTTATTAAAACTAATTAAATTATAATAAAGAGTTATACGGGGTAAAATAACGAAACATTCTGCTTTAGCCAGTCAAGAGAATCCAACTTTTCAACTTTCTTAAAATTAGAACAAATAAATTATATGAATAAAGTAGATACTTTTCCAATCGCACCATTAGCAAATATGCCAATAGGCATTGCTTGATGAGTGTTTATTGAACTGAATTGTAAAGAAATAAAAATAATAATAATTAATAACATTAAGAGAACATGAATTATTCGAAAATGTCAGATAAAAAATGGGTGTGCCATGATTTTCAATTATAACATTAAATTGTTCATTATACAGTTATCAATAACAATATTTTTTTAATTAACATATGAATGAGAAGGAGATAAGCGTTCTGAACTAAATTGTCCATTCCAGTCAGAAGGTAACTGCCAAGATTGTACAAGTTGGAATTGAATCAATGTAAATCCTTTATTGCATTTTAATACTTTAACCAATTACCGATGCAATTGTCATTCTATTCAATTACTGCTGTAGGTTATTGACATGGAAGTCACGATGCAACCAGCATAATGAATTCAAAGGGAATACGGCATTTAATCTATACATCCAAGCTAACCGACATAGACTTTTCTACTCATTTTTTATCAAAAAATGTTCAATTAGGGAAAAGAACAGTATTTAGCAGCGCTTTTGGATAGGTCCAAGGGGACGACAAAATTCAAAATGTCCTGTCTCTGATATCTGGAATGGATACGTGGAATCTACTTAAGTGGATACAAACCTAATTACTTTTTGTTGTTTGTTTTTTTATTATCTTGATAATTTCAATTTACATTCATTATTATTTGCTGATAAATTCGATGAATGAAAACTAATACGGGATAATAATAGTGATTTATGGAAACAATTTTTCATACCAGGTAAAACTTTAGATCTTCAGTTTAGCGGATTTCCTACTAAAATAAATCACTTATTGAGGTTGGCCTGATAAATATATTTCAGAAAATATTCATCCAACCTGAAAATTTCATTAGCAATGGTTGACCATCCTTAAATTTGAATATATGACAAAATAATATATTACTTCCAATTAAATACTATGTGAAAAGTCAAAATATGCAAACCTACAAAACACTCCCTAGATAAATTTATATTGTTATAAGTATCAATAGCTATTGAAATTATACTCACGACGCGATTTACAAAAAATTTCCTGAAATGCCCATCGATCCTACCCAGTAGATGACGATAATGAGGTCAGTCAAATTTGTTTGTGTGTGTGTGTGTGTGTGTGTGTGTGCGTGTGTGTGTCTGATACCGCTCAAGTGGTCGTAATTTTTGTTTGATCGTTACCAAACTCGACATATAAGCGTTTAGAAATAGAAATTATATGGAGAGAAGAGATCAATTATGTGTCATACCAACGCGGGAGATATCTGCTTGTTTTGGGATAGTCCCTGCGTGACGGACGTTTTTGTAAATAAAATCAGATGAAATCAAATAAGTGAATTTGTTACCCCCTCTGATCCATTCTTAAAATATATATAAATATAATTTGAGGTTCCCAATAAAATGTATAGGCATGTTAACGCGGAGGCAATGGATATAATTATTCAAATCGATTAGTATAAAATATTTCTTTGATTTTTAATTAACCTTGAAATCACATCAAGGTATGGGTAGTTTATTTATGAAGAACTTCACTTGGAAAAATTTAAAATTTAATTTTACAGATTTTCAAATTTACTTACTTCTCTGATGCAATATTTCAGTAGATAAACCATAGGGCAAAACGTAGTTTTGATGAAATAAACTCAGTGTGGAGTCCGAAACCGTTATTGTTATGGACATATGTACTTCCAAATAATAATGACGAAATACTTTTCATTGAGTAAAACAACTCTTACCACCAATTAGGGTGGCATAAACGCCCTAATATTAACCCATTAGAGAAAGAAATTAAACTTAGCGACCATCATCGCTATAACAACTCCAAATTAGAGTAACTTCTGTAGCACAATTTAAGGGGAAAGGGAAAAACACTTCATAAGAAGAAGTCTTAAAGGGGTGAAACGTTATTTTATCTTAATAAACTCAAAGCATAATTATTTTGGACTTAATCCAATAATAATACTTCTAAGCTGAAATTTTTATTGACATAAGTAGGGAATAAATTGAATAAATCAATCATCAACAATGTAGCAGTCTCATATTAAGGAGGATTTGTAGCACCATCGGAGGAGAAGAGGAAAACATTTTATCAGAAAGTAGTACCTATGGAGGAGTTTAATGGACTTGTTTTAATTCAGTGTGTCGAATATGGGCTCATTACTATAACTTTCAACCAATAATATTGAATAAAATCTTCAATATTGGGTTAAGTTGATTTTCATAAATCATTAGGCCAGGCATAATCGACCTGGTGTTATCCTACAAGAGTTGAAATTAAACAAAGTCCGTCACGCAGGCGTTTCTTTAACTAAGCAGATTTCCCACGTGCATCAAATATTTGCATTCACCTCAAAACTTAAAAGTCCAAATGAGAACAATATTTGATATTTAGGCTTCAAATAATGTGCTTTCTAACAGCTTATTGTTAATATGACATGAGTAGGAGTGGGGGTTTACAGAAGGCCGAAAACTAAAAAATGTAAATATCTCGGTTAATAATCAAGAAAGTGAGAAAAAAAATACATAACAACATTTATAGAACATTACATTTGCAGTAACATTGGTTTTATTCAATTTTTCAGACGCATAGTAATGGAGATTTTAGGAATTTTTTTAAGTCTCCCCCTTCAACCCCCTCCCCTTCCCTTTGTTCGATGTCAGCCGTTAACGAAATTGATCGTTTTTTTTTACATAAAACGATTATATATCAAGATCATTAGATGTATTGTTAGCAGTTTGTTATAGAGTGATGTTAGAGGATTGTTGGGTGTCGGCTACCTCATTCACTTAATGCAGTTGATTGCGCTCCCTGCTCCTTCTCTATATTAAATTGGTATGTACCATATCTAATTTATTTATTTATTTTTGATATAGTCTTTACATCCACCTCTTCTTGGTCATAGTCACCTGTCACTTTTTATAAAAAATAATTTTGTTTATATTCACTTCCTTTGTACATATAACAGAAAATATTATGTACAATTGTACACAAATTTGTTTACATCTTTTTGAAATTTGAAGAAATTTTTCGAAAATCGCGTCATGAGTACAAGCTCAATAGCTGGGCTTTCTCTTGAGGGAAATCTGTTAAAAAAAATATTTAGGATTTGTTCAGGATGCGCTAATGAATGAATAAACTGAGCAAGTGGGAGGTCTTACGCCCAATACTGGAAATGGTCTCTAATAACAATCACTTTGTGTCATAATTAGCATAAATGAGTTACTCACTGGAATATGGACGAGTGTTCCGTTGCCAGCCTGCTGGGTGCCGTAGGAGTAGACGGGTACGACAGGTACTGTACCGTTCTTGAGTGCGATAGGTCCCTTGGGTTCTTCGAGAGCATCGTAGTCTGCGGCGGGTAGGTCATCGTCGTAGTCGAGTACTGCATGTAGAGTAGTCTTGCCGCCCGGAGCTCCGGCTGTTACCCTCGTGTAGAAGTATGGAGGCACCCCTAGCCCGAGGGCGAGTCCGTCTGAGAAGTTACCCACCGACATCACAGCCCGCGCACCTACCGACTGCCTTCACTCGGCTCGCTCACCGTCTTAGCTGCTTTACGTAATGGCGTCCCCTCCCTCCTGCTTTCTTAACCCATTTTGAGCCCCTCCACACGAAGAGAAGGTGCAACCTGCAACGGTCAAGTTGACGGTCACCGGATGGCCAATTCGAGGAAGGTTCCATAAACCTACGCTTCCAGCCGACTACAGCAGTACATCCTCAAATGTCTTTCCAATAAGTGCTTACCATAATTACGAGTATTATAAAAGTCCGTCACGCGTAAACTAAGCGGATTTTCCCCGTGGAGTTTAACAATAGATAAATCTACATACTCGTAACTTAACACCACCGTAAATGGGGGCTCAAGTTAGCCATGTGAGTTAAAGCGTTCACCTTAATCTCACATGGTAAACCTAGAGTGGCAAGTTCCATTCTCGCCTGGAGAAAGGAATTTATTTAGTGACAGAATTCACTAAATAAAATCCTAAGTCCCACCCAGGCTAGAAAAGGGTGGTAACCTGTAGATAACCCATCCCAATTAGCCTGAGTTGTAAAAAGTGGACGTTAATAAATAATAATAATAACCACCGTAAATATTAAGTAAATAAATACAAACGTTAATAAGAAAACTTCCAGTCAATTTTCATAACCTCCCGATGGAATTACATTTCCAAACAGGTCTACCAACCTCTCACCGGAAAGAAAAGCAATTAATGAAATATATCAAAATATAACATATTATTTTTATTGAAAATTATTTACTATATCTAGCAATGTAATTTATAATGAATCAGAATAACTTTTATCTCAATGCATCAAATTTTAGTAGTCCAAGAAGAAGACCGGCACAAGGAGTTAGGGGGGGGGGGTCACCAGAACATATTTGCATGCAAAGGTCTCTTGAAAACAATATCTGGTATTTAAGCTTCGAATAATGTTTATTATATAACAGAGGTTTATTTAAGTAACATAAGTAGAAGTGGGGGTTTACTGAAGGCTGAGAACTGAGAAATTCAAATATCCCGGTTAATATTCGAGATAGAGAATAAATGCATATAACAATATTTATAGTACATTTAATTTGAAATAAAATTGATTCTATACACACTTTCGATCTGACGTATAGTAACGGAGATATGTCGAATTTTCGAAAACCTACCCCTCTAAATCCTCCCACCCACTGGTCCGATTGCAGCTGATAACGAACTTTATCATTCGTTTTACATAAAACGTCTAAATATCAAGTTTGGTAACGATGAAACAAACATTACGACCTCTTGAGTGTTAGCAGACAAACTCTCTCTCTCTCTCTCTCTCTCTCTCTCTCTCTCTCTCTCTCTCTCTCTCTCTCTCTCTCTCTCTCTCTCTCTCTCTCTCTCTCTCTCTCTCTCTCTCACACACACACACACACACATACACACACACACACACACACACACACACACACACATATATATAATTTTGAATGGACCTCATTTTGGCATCTCCAAGGTAGGACATTTGATGAGAATGTTCGAAAATCGCGTCATGAGTAAGACCTCAATATCTTATTCAACTAAATCCAACCCAAGATGTCGAAAACAAGGTCCGTTCAAAACAATTTATATATAGACTAGCTAAGGTATCCGGCCTCGCTAGGGAAACCAATTAAGGTCTGAATGATGATGCTATTTTGTTGTGCCACTCCGCAAAATATTTTAGCAGATTCCCTATTATAAAATTATAAATATATTTGTCTGTTACCGCTCTAGCAGTCGCAATTATTGTTCTATCGTTACCAAACTCGATATGTAACTCGATATTGTTTGTCGTTAACGACTAAATATCAGACTGGGGTTGGGGGAGGGTAGAGGGGAATTTTGAAAATTCGAAATACCTCCGTTACTGTACGTCGGTTCAAGAAATGGTATAATACCAATCTTATTGCAAATTGAATTTACTATAAATATTGTTATATGCATTTATTCGGTATTTTGGATATTAACCGCTTAGCTTGAATATTTCCAGACATGAGATCACATGTGTTATATCAGCGCGAGGGAAATCTGCTTAGGTTACGCAGCCCCTGCGTGAGGGACTTCTTTACATTTTCCTCGTCTCGTTGTTCAGAGTTTATACTATAATTAGATTGTTTTAATCTGAAAGGCAAAAAAAAAAATTCTATCCTGATCAATTGTTCTACACACTTCAAAATACTGGAGACAATATTAATCATAATTAACATTTAATGGAGGAAGACTACATCTTTCGTTGCCCTGATAATATATAATTCCTAGATTTGTTTTCTGTGCGAGCGCACGCACGATAACGTATGGCCAGCCCTTCTCGGCCAATTAATTACACGATCTAGTATATTTAACCCGTTTAGTAAGAGCTCAGTTTAGCACGAAATGACTTATGCCCATTCTTGTTCCGTAGATCTGGAGTATATGCCAGGTTAATTTATTTTAAACGAGCACGATTCCGACCTTTGCTATATTTTCATTTACTAATCAATTCTAGTCGCCTGAAACCACTTGATATTTCTCAATGTCATCTTTTAGTTACCAGAAAATGTACTTAAATGTCCATCGATCCTACTCAGGAGATAACAAAAATGAGCGGTCGCAATCTTTGTTGGATCTTTAAGAAACTTGATATTTAGCGTTTCATGTTCTAAACTTCAAGCTCGTTAACGGCTAAATTGAACGAGTGGGAAGGATGGGTTAGGGGGATTTCGAAAATTTGAAATATCTCCATATTATACTGAATGAAGAATTATATAGAGCCAATCATATTTCAAATATAATTTCCTATAAATGATTTTACATACGTTTTTTTCTCTTCTTGAATTATAACCAAGGTATAAGCATTTTTTTTTTTAATTTCCAGCTTTAGAAAATCCCCACTCCTACTCTTGTCGTATTAACAATACGTTGTTATGCTATGAACCACTTTATTCGCAACTTAAATACCAAATACTGTTTCCATTGAACTTTTACTGTGTGAGATACAAGCACAAACTTTGTGTGACGACGTCATCATTTAAAATTTTAATTCCTGAGCTTAAAAATGATTATTTGACCGATACCATACTCGATATTTAATTGATTCATCCAACACTTAAATTCTATATGCTGAAATCGGACTAGGAATAAGGGGGGGGGGATTCCTAACTCAATATACCTCCGTTATTGAATCGTGCCAAAAAATCCTATAGGATCAATTTTGTTAAACTTTGATGTACTATAATTCTTATTTAATATATTTTATGGTACATCAAATATTTACCAAGTTAATTAGCTTTAGCAGATTTTCCTAACTATTGAAAAAATCTTCAGTTTCCTCTTAAAAATTAAATGTTGACATATTAACAGATTACCTTAGGATATACAGCTATTGGAGTTGCACTGATGACGCGAAAAATTCCCTGCAATGACCATGGATGACGAAAATGAGGTACGTTCAAAATTATATATAATATCAGTATTTAACCATTTAATTCAACACTAAAGTACTTATTCGTTAATGGCTGAAATCGTACCTGAATCAGTGAGAGAGGGGGGAGGGATAATACTATAATGAGTTAGATCGTTAAATGTTATAACCAATATAGTTATACTATTGATGGTCTACAAATGGCTTCTATGCATTTTTTCGTAACTCAGGTACTTTATTATTCGTACTTTATTTCGTACTCGTCGGTTTAAACATAGAAATATATAATATGTAGTGAGGAGAGATCTATAATGTGGCATACCCGTACGTGGGAAATGTGTTTAGTTTATGCAGTTCCTGCGAGATGGACTTTTTATATTTCTGTTGGGGTCCAAAATACCAATCAAAAATTTTACTACGGCGAAATACAGAAACAGACTTCCCTCTAACTAAACACAATATTATGCGACGGCTGTAAGCTCTAGGCTGAGAACAGAACTGTTGATATTTTCCCCTGACGTAACCTATGAGCGTAGGAAGGCATTGTTTCAAGCTCTTTGCCAGCACTGTTCACAAATGATTCATTCATGCTAATAGGGCTAATCCATAGCTGTTGATGGCCGCAGAGAGCTATTATCGGTGTCACTGAGCCATGTAACTGGGACAGATCGTTTCCTGGCGTCTCGGGGCAAAAATGACCTCGGTTCGGGCACTAACAACTTGCTCTCCTTTCATTCAGTGCTTCTGATCGTGCTTAGTCTAGTATTCGTGACGATATCTAATGAGAGGCCACCTAGTTCCAATCCAACTTTTACAGTCTTCACTATTTCATAAAGTGTAAAAGGGGTGGGAATGCGCCATCTGGTGGGATTTCAATGACAGTCAATTCTTTTGGTATTGTAATACCGATATTGACGTTATAAGATTCCCCTTGAGGCTCCTTCCCAAGAAATGACGAAAATATGGTCTGCTCAAAATGATATATATATATATATATATATATATATATATATATATAGTGTCCCAACTTCCTGTCAGACTTAGTGTGCAATAATTGAGAACCATGAAGAATCTTTTCAGCCCATATTCAACCACGTAACCTTCTCCAGTCCTTCTCCAGTACCTACCATAACTCTGGAATATCCAATGGAATGCCCTACTTTTTATGGCGGATTCTTGTAAAAAATTAAATTCTAAAACGAGTTTATATCGGTTATTCGACGCATCCATTAGCCGTAAAATCCACAAATCCTTATTTCAGAAACGGCGCATTTTATTGAAAAATGCTGTGACATAAAAGTTGTAGTAAACAAGATTATCGTTGAAACAAGTCTATGGGAGAAAAAATTGATTCTGACATTGAATGAGAATCCAAAAAAGGTTTACTTCTAAAAACATCAACATAACAAAAAAAGTTCTTAGAATTTATTTTAAACTAATGACGTATTTATTTATAAAGGAAATACATTTTCCATCTGCATAATTTCATATAAATAAACAGAAACCAGTTTTTTTTTCTTTGTATTACACTAGCATTTACAAACGTTGGAAAACCCTTCCAAATTTATGCACATCAAAAGACGGCATCTGAACTCCCTTTTGGCACTGTGTATTTCAGCTGCTGAAATTGAATTTATCGCCATTTATAGCAGGTGTTAAAATGTATTCCTTTTATAATTAACTACAGTTTTAAATACATTAACTCTAAGAACTTTTTTTGGATTCATTCAAGAATATTTTTGCGGTGATAACAACATTGTTTTACTTAAATTATTTATTCAAAAATTAAATTCTTCGAAATTTAATAATTTATGTACCTACTGGAAATAAATAATAATAACTGTGGTGTTCGAAATATAACATAAATTACATTAAAAAGGCGAGGTGGGGGAAGACATTTTAGCCCTCCCTGCACCTTGATTAACACTGAACAATCATAATAAGTTTAAATGCATATTGTCTTTTGAAAAGAGCCCTTATAAAGTAACGTTTAATAGTTATGGATAGTAAGTACATAGATATTTCAATAACATCAACATACCGGGAAGAATAATAATTGTATACCAGAATTAAAGAGTTTGATTCCCCCACAACTTCCGCTGTCACACGATGTGAAAATTCAGCATACCTTGAAATAGTAATATGAAATTTTTTAAATAATACATTATGAATATTAAATAATCGAAATGATCTTAAACTTTACTTTTTTACTGGGAATAACAAGTTATTTTCTTGTGAAAATAAAGAATAAATGAAGTGTCATCATTCGTCATAATATGTTTGTATCAAATTAACTTTAATGAGCACTAATAAAATTGGTGTTCCGCTATAGTATTTAGTGTATATCATGTTTATGCTGTATTGTACGACAAAAGAAGTACATAAGAAAAGCTATTCTTAATAACAAAATAAACGATTTTTGTTGGGTCCACTTTTGCTGAAAGTCAAATAAAGAACAAATATAAATTCCAATCTAGCAGGAATTGTTGCAAATTTGCATACGGAGTTTCGTTGAATTCGTTTTAGTTTTTCGTCCCCTTCAAAATTGTTAACGCCCGCTACAGTTTTTAGTGTGTATCTCGTTTATAATTCATTATATGATTAAAGTGTAATTTACAAAAGTTAATTTAAATAACAAAATACACAACTTTTGCTATGTGCATCTTTGCCGAAAAACCAATAGGAAACGAAATATCACTTTTTTCATTTCTAGCATCCCTTATAGCCCCCACTCTTCTTCGTCTTAGAGAATATTAATATAGCCTAAAGTCTAAGTTGGGCTAGTATTAATATACATACCGAGTTTCATAAAATTCGGTTCAGCCGTTTATGCGTGAAAAGGTAACAAACAAACAGACACGAAAGAAACAAAATGCAGTTATGGTGTCTATGACATAGAAACGAAAAGTTATCATGAAATTTCGAGAAAAAAAATAATGTACAGACAGAGGTTACAATTTTACATATAGACTAGCTCAAGGTACGTATAAGATCTAAGATGGGTTAGGAGAAATATACGTATGAAGTTTCATAAAAGTCAGTTCAGTAGTGAAAAAGTAACAAACAAATAAACATTAAAACATAATGTATTTAAATTTAATGAATATATAATTTTAGGAAACACTTATAATTGTAGCTAAGAATTATCTTTGGGACTTTATAAATTAACATTAGTATTTGTTCAATAGGAATGACCCTTGAAGATGTGGTATATAAACCATGAAACATGTAGGGCAATTTCGAATAAAATCTGCGGGGAAATAAAAAGCATTTTTATTGGTGGGTGACCCTTGATACTTTACTATGAAGAATGTATGAGAATATTGCGTCCATGAATGAGGAGAAAAGTAGAATCTTAGCCGAGGATGCCATAATTGGGCAAAGATAGTGCAAATTATCATCCAGAAATGCAGGTATTCCCTTTGGGGCGTTGCCGTATCATTCAGACTCGTTGATGGAATGACGAATGACTGGCAGAGAGCCTACTCCCGTTTAGGGAATGTTGGCTAATCTCAATCCCAGTGCTCATTATCTCCAAAGGCGATTGTAACTTTTGACGAATGGCTCAAAAGTCAAGTGACCGAGTCCACCAATTCCAATATGTCGGTCATATGTCTCTCTGCCGCCCTCTCTTCCTCTATAAAGCTAAACAACTAATTTGCGTGAAGGGAAATTATAGTCCTAATTTGCTTACGGGTTTCTATCACAGATTACAAAACAATGCAGCTTGACCGAGTTACCTTAATGAAATAGTGCGATTTACGAGAAATTTCTTCAAATGTCCATCGATCCTGTCTAAGATAACAAAAAGTCTGTCACGCAGGGGCTGCGTAAACTAAGCAGATTTCCCAAGTGAGGTTTTACAGTAGAAAAATCTGCCCAATAACAACTGTAGCAGTAAGGGATCTCTAAACTTATTCACGAGGGACGAACAGTTACGGAAACGGCCGCCAGAGCTCTTGACGGAAAGTACCGAACATAGGAGACTCCTGCCGACCACACACAGTATACATACAAATGCAAATATCTCGGTTAATACTCAAGATACAGAATAAATGTATAGAACACTATTTATATTAAATTTAATTTGCAATAAGATTGGTTCTATACAACATTTTGATCCGACGCATAATAACGGAGGTATTTCGATGTTCAAAAATCCCCCCTCCCACTGGTCCGATTTCAGCCATTAACGAACTTCATCTTCCTTTTTACATAAAACGATTAAATATCGAGTTTGGTAACGATCAAACAAAAATTGCGACCGCTAAAGCGTTAATAGACAAATATATATATATATATATATATATATATATATATATATATATATATATATATATATACATATATACCTCTGTCTGTACATTGATTTTTTTCGCGAAATTTCACGATAACTTTTTGTTTCACATGTCATAGACACCATAACTGCATTTTGTTTCTTTCGTGTGTATTTGTTTGTTTATTACCTTTTCACGCATAAACGGCTGAACCGAATTTTATGAAACTTGGTATGTGTTTCACTACTAACCCAACTTAGACTTTAGGCTATATTAATATCCTCTGAGACGAACAGGAGTGGGGGTTATAAGGGAAGCCTTAAATTAAAATTAGCGATATTGCGTTTCCTATTGGTTTTTCGGCAAATATGAACATAACAAAAGTTGTTTATTTTGTTATTTAGAGTAACTTTTGTTATATACACTTGTTTCGTATACTGAATTATAAACAAGGTATACGCTAAAACCTATAGCGGAAGTGAACAATTTTATTTGGGACAAAAGACTACACCGAAATAAATAAAACTCGGTATGTGAATTAGCACTAATGCTTTCATTATAATAAGCCATACCAACATTTCTAGGGACGGGCAGGAGGGGGGGTTGTAAGAGAGGCCTGAATTTAAAATAGCGGTATTTCGTTTTCTATTCGTTTTCCGGCAAAATATTAACATAACAAAAGTTGTTTAGTATGAAGTATAAAGGCGTTATACGCTAAAAATTATAGCGGGAGTCAACAATTATATTTGGCACAAAAAACTCAACCGAACTAAACCAAACTCGGTATGTGAATTAGTACTAACGCCTTCCTTATAATAAGTGTTACTAACATTTCTAGGGACGGGCAGGAGTGGGGGTTATAAGGTAGGCCTGAAATTAAATATAGTGATATTTCGTTTCCTATTGGGGTTTCGGCAAATATGCACATAACAAAAGTTGTTTATTTTGTTATTTATAGAAACTTTTGTTATATACACTATCGTTGTATACCGAAGTATAAAGGCGTCATAAGCTAAAAATTATAGCGGGAGTAAACAATTTTATTTGGCACAAAAGACTCAACCGAACTAAATAAAACACTCGGTATGTGTATTAGCACTAACGCCTTCCTTATAATAAGCCAAACTAACATTTCTAGGGACGGGCAGGAGTGGGGGTTATAAGGGAGGCCTGAAATTAAAAATAGTGATATTTCGTTTCCTATTGGGGTTTCGGCAAATATGCACATAACAAAAGTTGTTTATTTTGTTAATTAGAAAAATTTGCTCAACAATTCTTTTCAATATGAACTACCAGGTACCTCACCTGGAAAAATTAAATCAAATTGTAATATATTATTATAATATTTTGTTTTTAATAATTTAAATCTATGCATAATGCACAGGAAACGGGAAATATGGCAATATGGAGGACAGTGAGTCTTACATCCACAGAAATGACGGGTATTAACCCTAAACACTGGGAAGGGTAAATGTCAAAATATTGTGCCAAGTAAAGCCTTGCCAAAAAAATACCATCGCCATCCAGCCTCAAATGAATTCCCGGGCGAAGCAGGGTATCAGACCCTTAAGGGAAATCTGCTAAAAATGTATCGGATACTAACCGACCATACTGTCCACCATTACAAGCCGGACATTCTCATCATTAATAAACAAATCAGCAGATATTATTGATATTGATATCATTGCGTAAACTAAGCAGATTTCCCAAGTGAAGTTTTAGAACAGAGAAATGTCACGAGAGCCAAACAGTTACTGAAACGCCCGAACTAGCGAACCGGAAACTCACGACTACAACCGAAGTTAGCCGATCTCTTCATGTCCGTTACGCTCAATATCTCGGTTAATATTCAAGATATAGACTAATGTATATAACAATATAGTAGTAAATTTAATTTTCAATAAGATTGGTTCTATACAATTTTTCGACCCGTCGTATAGTAACTGAGATATATCGAAATTTCGAAAATCTCCCCTCTAAAAAAGGGCTGAAATCAGGTCAGGAAACGTAAACAGGTCTGCTAACCTCTCACCGGAAAGAAAAAATATTGCTGAAATATATCAGAATGTAACACACTACTTTTATTGAAAACTATTTACTTTTTGGTATTTAAGTTTCCAATAATGTGGTTTATTATACAATAGAGTATTGCCCATGTAAAATGAGTAGAAGTGGGGGTTTGCTGAAAGCTGAAAACTGAAAAATGGAAATATCTCAGTTTATATTCAAGATAGATAATAAATGTATATAACACTAAATATAGTACATATAAGTAGAAAGAAGATTGGTTCTTCACAAGTATTCGATCCGACGTATAGTAACAGAGATATTTCGAATTTTCGAAAATCCCCTCTCTGAATTCCCCACCCGTTGTTCAGATTTCAGCCATTAACGATCTTAACCTTTCGTTTTATATAAAACCATTAAATATCTTGTTTTGTAACCATCAAACCACAATTGCAACCGCTAGAGCGGTAACAGACAAATGTATATATAATTTTGAACGGACCTCATTTTCGTCATTTCCTGCGTAGGACCGATGGAAATTTGAAGAAATTTTTCAAAACTCGCATCATTAGTACAACCTCAATAGCTAATTTCCCTTGAGGGAAATCTGCTAAAATTTTATATGACCTTTCATGTTGAAAATTTAGGTGGCTGTTTTCTATACATGGGTCATTTCATCTCAAATCATCCAGGCCATGTCACCCATGGTTTCCATTTTTAGCAGATTTCCCTTAAGGGAAATCAGCTCCTGAGTAGGATCGATGGACATTTAAGTACATTTTCTGGTAACTAAAAGATGACATTGAGAAATATCAAGTGGTTTCAGGCGACTAGAATTGATTAGTAAATGAAAATATAGCAAAGGTCGGAATCTTGCTCGTTTAAAATAAATTAACCTGGCATATACTCCAGATCTACGGAACAAGAATGGGCATAAGTCATTTCGTGCTAAACTGAGCTCTTACTAAACGGGTTAAATATACTAGATCGTGTAATTAATTGGCCGAGAAGGGCTGGCCATAAGTTATCGTGCGTGCGCTCGCACAGAAAACAAATCTAGGAATTATATATTATCAGGGCAACGAAAGATGTAGTCTTCCTCCATTAAATGTTAATTATGATTAATATTGTCTCCAGTATTTTGAAGTGTGTAGAACAATTGATCAGGATAGAATTTTTTTTTTTGCCTTTCAGATTAAAACAATCTAATTATAGTATAAACTCTGAACAACGAGACGAGGAAAATGTAAAGAAGTCCCTCACGCAGGGGCTGCGTAACCTAAGCAGATTTCCCTCGCGCTGATATAACACATGTGATCTCATGTCTGGAAATATTCAAGCTACGCGGTTAATATCCAAAATACCGAATAAATGCATATAACAATATTTATAGTAAATTCAATTTGCAATAAGATTGGTATTATAGCATTTTTTGAACCGACGTACAGTAACAGAGATATTTCGAATTTTCGAAAATCCCCTCTCTGAATTCCCCACCCGTTGTTCAGATTTCAGCCATTAACGATCTTAACCTTTCGTTTTATATAAAACCATTAAATATCGAGTTTGGTAAAGTTCAAAGAAAAATTTCAACCGCTAGAGCGTTAAAAGACAAATGTATTTATAATTTTGAACGGACCTCATTTTCGCCATCTCCTGCGTAGGACCGATGGAAATTTGAAGAAATTTTTCAAAACTCGCGTCATGAGTACAACCTCATTAACTAATTTCCCTGAAGGGAAATCTGCTAAAATTTTATATGACCTTTCTTGTTGAACATTTAGGTGGCTGTTTTCTATACATGGGTCATTTGATGTCAAATCATCCAGGCCCTGTCACCCATGGTTTCCATTTTTAGCAGATTTCCCTTAAGGGAAATCAGCTATTGAGGTCGTACTCATGACGCGAGTTTCGAAAAATTTCTTCAAATGTCCATCGATCCTACCCAGGAGATGACGAAAATGAGGTCCGTTCAAAATTTTATATATATATCTATATATATATGTATATATATATATATATATATATATATATATATATATATATATATCTATATATATATATATTTGTCTGTTAACGCTCTAGCGGTCGCAATTTTTGTTTGATCGTTACCAAACTTGGAATTTAATCGTTTTATGTAAAAAGAAAGATCAAGTTCGTTAATGGCTGAAATCGGTCCATTGGGAGGGGGGGTTTAGAGGGGGGATTTTCGGAAAATTCGAAATATCTCCGTTACTATACGTCGGATCGAAAAATTGTACAGAATCAATCTTATTTCAAATTAAATTTACTATAAATATTGTTCTATACATTTATTCCCTATCTTGAATATTAACCGAGATATTTACATTTTTATTAAATTTGGGCTGATAACGGATTTTTTAATTTCCCGCCAAAAGCTAGTGCGGCCCTTTGCCGTAACTGTTCGGCTCTCGTATAGAGATTTCTCTATTGTATAACTTCACGTGGGAAATCTGCTTAGTTTACGCAGCTCCTGCGTGACGGACTTTTCTTTCATAGTCTTTTAGTTTGCACATTAACGCATAATTTAAAAAAAAATTTGCTTGCTTAAGTATTCTGCCTCATGTGCAAAAGCATATTTGAAAAATTGGGGTTTCTTAACAAAAACATTTAATAAGGATGCAGTTAGTGAAATTTTGGGGGGGCTTATATTTTAATATAATCATAAATTTATTTTTTTCCTGTATCTCCATGCTTTTGTGAACACTTTAGTGAAAATTTTATCTTGATATGTTGAAAATCACTAAAGTTATGATTTTTTTTCTAATACAATGTGTCCAAATAAGCAACCTTAAAAATGTCAGGTACACAAACTTTCTCAATATTTCAGCATTTTTTTTTCACAAAAACTACTGGAGATATCAAAGTAAAATTCTATATTCTTCATAAGGAAGGTAAAAAGTGTTGTTAAAAAAATTTTCATTGAAATCTGAAACCATGGGTGACATTTTAGCAGATTTCCCTTAAGGGAAATCAGCTATTGAGGTCGTACTCATGACGCGAGTTTCGAAAAATTTCTTCAAATGTCCATCGATCCTCCCCAGGAGATGACGAAAATGAGGTCCGTTCAAAATTTTATATATATATATATATATATATATATATATATATATATATATATATATATATTTGTCTGTTAACGCTCTAGCGGTCGCAATTTTTATTTGATCGTTACCAAACTCGGAATTTAATCGTTTTATGTAAAAAGGAAGATCAAGTTCGTTAATGGCTGAAATCGGACCAGTGGGAGGGGGGGTTTAGAGGGGGGATTTTTGAAAATTCAAAATATCTCTGTTATTATGCGTCAGATCGAAAAATTGTATAGAATAAATCTTATTGCAAATTAAATTTACTATAAATATTGTTCTATACATTTTTTCTCTATCTTGAATATTAACCGAGATATTTGCATTTTTATGAAGTCTGTGGTGGGGTATAGTTCGGATTATGTCGGCCATCTTTGTCATTTCTCGGCTCAGGCGGAAGCTTCTTCTAACCTGGCGTTTTTAACCTTACCTTACCTTCCTTACTTTGTGAGATTTATGCAAATACGTTTTGTTCATCCGCCCCCCCCCCTTCTTTAGTTCTTGGACTACTAAAATTTGAGTTATTAAAATATAAATTATTCTTACAGTTCAGAAGCCGTTTCAGTTGGGTATTTATTTTAATTAACTGAAATATTTCTCATTATCTAATCACGGTGGTATTGTGTTACCAGTATGCAGATTTCTCTATTGTAAAACTTCACAGGGGAAATCTGCTTAGTTTACGCAGCCCCTGCGTGACGGACTTTTTACATTTTGCTGGATGATTTGAGATGGAATGACCCACATACTCTTCTTACCTTAAATATTAAGTAAGTTATATGTGTTTTTATAATTTTCAGTCCTCAATTTACCCCCAGTTCAACTTATATCACGTGAACAATAAGGCAATTTAGCATAAAACGATAATACAATATTTTCATTTAACTATTCTAGTAGAAGGGTATTTGTATGTTGGCATACCTGCTTTGTTTGTCCTATTCACCATGATGAGCATGTGATTTGCATGAGATGGTAGTAAGGCACACAGACATGCTTCATGCCCTTGCTGTCCTTGGGTCTTTCCAAATGCATTTATTCATATCAGCTGGATCAGCTCCGCTTTGCCCACTTCCTACGGCTCTTAGGCAATGTCGCAGCTAGTGCTTGTTCATGGGAAACCAATGAGGTAGCAAAGTCAATTCATTCATTTGGTTATGCATTCATAAGCTGCAATGGTGTTTTGCTCTTCGACTAGCGCCACAGACAAACACAAACATTAATATCAAGACATATTGAATAAATAAAAACAAGACAAATCAAACACGACACACGCATAAGAAAAAGTCTTCGTAAACTAAGCAGATTTTCCACGTGAAGTTTTACAATAGTTAAATCATCATACTGGCAACACAACACCACCGTGAATAAATACAAACGGTAATAAGAAATCAATGAATCAGAATATTTTTTATCTCAATCAATCAAATTTTAAATCCAAGAACTTAAGACTTAATAAAGGTCTCTAGAAAACGATATTTTGTATTTAAGCTTTGAAGCTTTGTAAGATGAGTAGAAGTGGGGTTTGCTGAAAACTCAAAAATACAAATATCATGGTTAATATTCAAGATAGAGACTAAATGTATATAACAACATTTACAGTAAATTTAATATGTAATAAGAATAATTTTATATACTTTTTCGATATGACGTACCACCGTGAATATTAAGTGAATATATTTTAATCGTCTGGATTGTAAACAAACAGGTCGGTCAACCGCTCAGAGCTGAACAGATAGATAGAAATATTCTTCACCGGAATGAAAAGCAATTACTGGAATATATCTTAATATAACACATTAATTTTATTGAAAACTATTTACTATAAAAAGAAGGGGGGGAGGGAGGTGGTCAACAGAACGTATTCGGATATATCTCACTAAGTAGAAGTTCAACAATATTTGGTATTTAGTCTAAGAATGAAATGGTTCATGATATAACAGCTTATTATTAAAAAGTCCGTCACGCAGGGGCTGCGTAAACTAAGCAGATTTCCTATGTGAAATTTAGCAATAGAGAAATATGCATACTAATAACACAACACCACCATAAGTAAATACAAACGGTAATGAGAAATCTTTCAGTTAATTTTAATAAACTCCCAACTGAAACGGTTTCTGAATTGTAAGAATAATTTTTATTTTAATAACTCAAATTTTAGTAGACCAAGAACTAAAGAAAGGGGGGGGCTGATGAACAGAACGTATTTGCATAAATCTCACAAAGTAACGAAGGTTAGGTAAGGTTAGAAACGACAAATTAGGTTAGAAGCTTCCGCCAGAGCCGAGACTTACGAAAACGCCCGAACTAACCCGAACAACACCCGACCACAGACTACATAAAAATGCAAATATCTCGGTTAATATTCAAGATAGGGAATAAATGTATAGAACAATATTTATAGTAAATTTAATTTGCAATAAGATTGGTTCTATACAATTTTTCGATCCAATGCATAATAACGGAGATATTTTCAATTTTCGAAAATCCCCCCTCTAAACTCCCCCCCTCCCCTGGTCCGATTTCAGCCATTAACGAACTTGATCTTCCTTTTTACATAAAAGGATTAAATTCCGAGTTTGGTAACGATCAAACAAAAATTGCGACCGCTAGAGCGTTAACAGACAAATATATATATATATATATATATATATATATATATATATATATATATATATATAGAGAGAGAGAGAGAGAGAGAGAGAGAGAGAGAGAGATAGAGATATATATATAAAATTTTGAACGGACCTCATTTTTGTCATCTCCTGGGTAGGATCGATGGACATTTGAAGAAATTTTTCGAAACTCGCGTCATGAGTACGACCTCAATAGCCTTTCCCCGAGATCCAAAAGATTGTCTAGAGCCGGAGCCAGACGAAGATTTCCGAGCACTCCCGACCGGCGTCGCTTGCACTGTGTTTAACCAAATTTAATATTGTTACTATATACAATTATATAATACATACATAATCTATCTTGGCGTCAAAATTTTGTTTTCCATGGAACAGTTAAATGTCGTGTGAACGCATGATTCACACCGCAAATATTTCAACGTATCTCACACATTAAAAGTCCAATGAAAACAGTATTTGGTATTTATGGGAGGTGACGGGGTATTCTCAGCTTCCTGAATGTCTTTTTAGGGGGGAAATATTTATCCAACCAGTCAAAAGGGTTACCTTATAGGGGTATTGAGGAATTTCCTTACTATCCTAACAGTATATTATAATATCCGTTTTTGGGACTGTCTAATTATCTCTTCACATAAACTCAAATATTTAGTACTTTTGATCGCATTTTAGGGCACAAGTCCGTTTGCAGAAATAACGATGGTTCTAATGTTTACAGAATTATCAATTCTGCAGTTAAGACTTGATATTTTCTCAATTTTTGAGCAATTATTTTTTGATCTTTCATCATTTGGTACCGAAATATCAATGATATCTGATGATTTGTTTATGAATGATGAGAATCTCCGGCTTGTAATGGTGGACAGTATGGTCGGTTAGTATCCGATACATTTTTAATATTTTTAGCAGATTTCCGGCAAGGGAAATCAGCTATTGAGGTCGCGATTTTCGAAAAATTTCTTCAAATGTCCATCGATCCTACCCAGGAGATGACGAAAATGAGGTCCGTTCAAAATTTTATATATATATATATATATATATATATATATATATATATATATATACATACATATATATATATATATATATATATACATAAATACATATGTGTGTGTGTGTATATATATATTTGTCTGTTAACGCTCTAGCGGACACAATTTTTGCCTGATCATCACCAACCTCGATATTTAATCGTTTTATGTAAAAAGACAGATCAAGTTCGTTAATGGCTGAAATCGGACCAGGGGGGGGGGTTTAGAGGGGGGATTTTCGAAATTTTGATAGACTATAAATATTGTTATATACATTTATTCTCTATCTTGAATATTAACCGAGATATTTGCATTTATATAAAGTGTAACGGACGAGCTATGGTCGCTTCTATTCGTTTCCACCGAAAGCTAGTTCGGCCGTTTCCGTAACTGTTCGGCACTCGTATGGAGATTTCTCTATTGTATAACTTTACGTGGGAAATCTGCGTAGTTTACGCAGCCCCTGGGTGACGGACTTTTTTTTTCAATTAATTTTTGAGTGTTATAGCGATAATATGGGATTGGCTGTTCACCATACCGATTTTCTTTAAAATTCCTTGTTGATATATGTTATCTACATTGCCTCTGTAAGTACTCTGAAGCATCTCACAATCTGCTGCAATTTGTTGAATAGTCTTGTCTACGTCTGTCTGAAATATTAACAGTCAACACATACCGTACTTGCAATTA
Source organism: Riptortus pedestris (assembly GCA_019009955.1). Lineage (NCBI taxonomy): Eukaryota > Metazoa > Arthropoda > Insecta > Hemiptera > Alydidae > Riptortus > Riptortus pedestris. The sequence continues at coordinate 21,746,368 of CM032231.1, forward strand.
CGTGGTTCTGGATAGCCATTACAAACTCTACGGTTTCTGAAAATAGCTGTCTAGGACTTAGCCAAGCCACAGCCGTCTCTTTGTTCTGCCATTGCGTTAGGAATGTATATTCTTTATCTAATTTAATAATTTCCTTCAAGACACTGTTCTCACTATGTCTAATGTAGTTCCGAAGATTATTTTCATGGGAACGTCATAATCTTTTGTATGAGACCTCGTCCACCTTGGTTTCTTGGGATAAACAGACTAGCCAAGAGTAACAGTAGCGAAGAGGTAATTTACAATAAAATTACTCCAACTGTGCTAAAATCTTTACTAAAGGAAAAAAGTATTAATTTGTGGCAACAGAGATGGAATCTAACGGATAAAGGATTATATCTAAAATTATATATACCTGTTTTAAAAACGATTATCTCACAACCCCAACATACATTTTATCTAACACAAATAATAACTGGACACGGAAATACAAACTCTTACTTATACAGATTCAAACTTACTGACTCAAATACTTGTAAATGCGACAGTTACACTGAACAGACATTCACCCACCTGATTCTTGACTCAAGACATACGAAGACAGTTAAAGACTCATATTCCCGCTTGGCCTATCAGTCCTGATATTTTATTTTCAAAACATCTAAATTTATTAAAACCAATAGCCAATTAATTCTCAAGCTTAGAGAGGAAAAGAAAATATAATATTAATATTATGTAATTTTTTTATTAGTTATTTAATTGTATTCCTAATTGCTCTCATTTAATTTTTTTTTATAAAGTTTAATTTTTATGTTCTTATTTACATTTTTCATATGCATATATATTATTATATAAAATTGTTAAATGATTTGACAAAATGCACATATAATGCAAATATGCATGGGATGTGCAGAAAATAAAATCCCTCCATATAAGGTTACTATGTAGAGGAGATACTTAAAAAAACAAACAGACTAGCCATTGAAGGTGTCGGATTGTGTATGAGTACTTTCGACATTTCTGTTCTTACGAGTCTTTCCATTTAAATAGTAATTACTCAAAACTATAGACTAATGATGCCATGAGCAGGACTGGGCGTTTACTGACTGCTGAAAACTAAAATAGTTATTTATTTTATACAAGTGACGAAAGTAGATCATTTTACAACTAGAATGAAACGTTTACCCACACGAGCGAGGCGAGTGTGGTAATTTCACGAGAGTTGTAAATTCTACTTTCGTCACGAGTGTAATATTAAATTTTTTCTGTAATCGTGTAATACATGATCAGATCTAACCAGAATATGAACAAAATTAGGATGTTGTGAAAATTATGGTATGTTGTTGGTAGGTTATAAGCATAGTTATAAAACAACTAGTGATGATTGTGAAGTAGTGCAGTTATAAACAAGTGCAGGTTATAAACAAGGAAGGTAATTATTATTATATTGAAGTTTTAAAAAATATTGATTATTTCCACCAATAATTCATTCACATTTCAATTTATTTTGTTAAAATAAATTCTTACAATGTTAAGAAATATTTAAAAGCATTTAATTTCCAACTTCAAATTATTTTTTAATTTATACTTATTACTAATTAAGAAGGCAATTCACTTTCTTCACTTGTGAAGAAAGTGATTACTTTCTTCACTCTATTGCAAAATGTTTCACTTTCTTCACTCATTTCAGTTTAGTAATGTTACCATTATTCAACGATTACAGAAAAAAATATATCATCTCAGTTAATATTCTCGATAGAGAAAAATAAGAACTTACAATTCTTCGGATTTTCGAAATCCCCCCCCCCCCCGACCCTCAGGTCCGATTACAGCCGTCAACGAAATTACTCATTAGTTTTACAGCTTAGTGCTTGAGAGGCCACATTTTATGTAAAATGAAAAATCAAGTTTGCTAATGGTTGACAAAGACCTTGAGGATGGGCATTTAGCAGTGCGGAAGAACAATTCATAATTCTTCCTTTTAGCAGATATCCCGTAAGGGGAATCTGCCATTGAGGTTGTACTCATGACGCGGTCTTCGAAAAATTTCCCCAAATGTCCACCGATATCTATCCAGGAGATGGAAATGAGGTCCGTTCAAAACTGTGTACATTCTTGTATATATATATATATATATATATATATATATATATATATATTTGTGTGTTAACGCTCTAGCCGTCACAATATTAGTTTCATCATCATTCTGGCACTTCACTTCATATTCATTCGAAAAAGTGTTTTTCAAAGCATTGTTTTTCAACAGGTTCCCTTTTAAGAGATAATAGATTTTGGTGTTGAACACATGAACAACATTGTCATTTTTCCACCAATCCTTCTTGTTTGATGATGAAAATTCATTCATATTTACAGACTAGAGCGACATACACAAGAGCAGTCACATAATAATTTCCGTCTGTTATAAAATAACAAAATTTCTCCATTATAAAATAATCAGTCAAATCGTGGGATATAATATTTAGATAATTTTTCGAAAAAAATAAAAACCGCAAGTCGGATTGAAGAAGAGATAATGTAACTGTCAACTACAGGAAGAGAGAAATTGAACATTTTTTATTTTCTGTTTGTCGGGCACTTCTACGTCTCCACACTCCTTCGCATAAGGGAAGAAGGACCACCTGTTGGCATTCGACTATGCCGCTCTAGCTGTTATTGGTTCTTTAAAGGAATGTCATGGTTCCGATGTGTTAAACTTACGATTGAAAGATGTAGAGGAGGCAGTTGGATAGGGTCGATGACTCTACAGTAGTAGGCCTTGATCGATCTGCCTTCTCACCTTGGGCTGGCCCACCCCCGCCGAGGGGTGACCCGGATATAGGGCGGGGTCGGAAGCTGCCGCAGGATGTGCTGTCAAGGTGCACCACACCTACTTGTACGCAGGTAAACAACTCTAAGGACCCGCCTTATTAGCTAGCAACCAAATGGTATAGCAGGAGTATTCACCACCGCTTCCGAATGACGGCGAAGAATGTCACACATCAAGAAAACATCGTGTCGGAAAGGTGACCGTGAAGAACGGCCGAAGAATGTCAACGTCCATAGCTGGAAGTCGTATGTGAGACATTCTGATGAAACAAAAAGGAAGTATTTCATGCATACATAAAAAGACAACCTGTTGGTACGATGGCAATGAAGAATTAAAAAGGAATTTCAAACAAAATTACTTCTTTCAACATTAATTGCATAAGAACTTATATTTAATTAATAACTAGAAGACTTACTGATGTTTTAATAACGTACTGTACGATGAAGTCAGCATAGCAATGTGAATATAAGCATGGTGTGTCGTCACCTGTGCTTGTCATACTCCTATTGAATTCAATTATGATGTCGGTAAAACAATGTTGTTAATCAGTTACAGTATGGCCAATAACAGACCATAAAATACCAATGTTATTGCATGTTGCAACATCTAGTGATGGTGTTGGATAACAACTGGTGTTCCTTACTCAGAGTATGGCAGTCTCTGAAGGACCCTCACCCATACCTAGAATTCCAATGTTATTGCATGTTGCAACATCTAGTGATGGTGTTGAATAACAACTGGTGTTCCTTACTCAGAGTATGGCGGTCTCTGAAGGACCCTCACCCATACCTAGAATTCCAATGTTATTGCATGTTGCAACATCTAGTGATGGTGTTGGATAACAACTGGTGTTCCTTACTCAGAGTATGGCGGTGTTTGAAGGACCCTCACCCATACCTAGAATTCCAATGTTATTGCATGTTGCAACATCTAGTGATGGTGTTGGATAACAACTGGTGTTCCTTACTCAGAGTATGGCGGTGTTTGAAGGACCCTCACCCATACCTAGAATTCCAATGTTATTGCATGTTGCAACATCTAGTGATGGTGTTGGATAACAACTGGTGTTCCTTACTCAGAGTATGGCGGTGTTTGAAGGACCCTCACCCATACCTAGAATTCCAATGTTATTGCATGTTGCAACATCTAGTGATGGTGTTGGATAACAACTGGTGTTCCTTACTCAGAGTATGGCGGTGTTTGAAGGACCCTCACCCATACCTAGAATTCCAATGTTATTGCATGTTGCAACATCTAGTGATGGTGTTGGATAACAACTGGTGTTCCTTACTCAGAGTATGGCGGTGTTTGAAGGACCCTCACCCATACCTAGAATTCCAATGTTATTGCATGTTGCAACATCTAGTGATGGTGTTGGATAACAACTGGTGTTCCTTACTCAGAGTATGGCGGTGTTTGAAGGACCCTCACCCATACCTAGAATTCCAATGTTATTGCATGTTGCAACATCTAGTGATGGTGTTGGATAACAACTGGTGTTCCTTACTCAGAGTATGGCGGTGTTTGAAGGACCCTCACCCATACCTAGAATTCCAATGTTATTGCATGTTGCAACATCTAGTGATGGTGTTGGTTAACTACTGGTGTCCTTTACACACTATACGTCGGTGTTTGAATGACCCTTTCCCACATCTAACATACCAATGTTATTGCATGTTGCAACATCCACTGATGGTGTTGGATAATTACTGGTGTCCTTTACACACTATACGTCGGTGTTTGAATGACCCTTTCCCACATCTAACACACCAATGTTATTGCATGTTGCAACATCCACTGATGGTGTTGGATAATTTGGGTTTAGTTTAACTTAAAAATCAATGGGATATTAGGTTTTGACTTACACCTTATGTCATAATTATACTTTTTATCTCATTTATACAAATAGGAAAACGTATTTATATTGCTCTATTCATCCTAACCAATTTAGGATTTTGAAACACTGTTTGTATTTGTAGAAGTTAAATAACTTATTGTTTGCAATAGCGACTAAAAAACACTCAGCAGGATAAGTTTTAACGGAAATCTTGGTTAACCATACTGGAAACATTCCACATGAAATGCCATCTCATATTCATTTTTAGTCATTATGATATAACACATGTAAAGATTTCCGTGTTCTACATACCCTTAGTTCTCACAATATAAAGACATTTTTTTGTGTTTATCTCTCGGACTATCCTGAATTATTAATTTGATTACTTTGCTAATAAAAGACTATAAATTTACATAATAGTGCATTAATGCTTAAAAATGATCCGAATTTCATGTGGATGCGATGATAACTCCACTAACTCCTCCTCTTCAGCTAGGACTATCGGGATCAAACATTTTCACATGAGCGGTTTGCCACTCAAGATGAAATCCGGACTGCACCGATACGGTCCCATCTACCATTGCTGTAAATACCTTTAAGATTTCCAGAACTTCTCAATAACGGCAGCAATGAAAGAACAAGTTGTTCTCCATATTTATGTCACATGAAGGTCGTCTTTCAAAATGACCTAAATCTTTGTTCTGAGAACCCCGTTCCCGTCCCCCCCCCCACCTACCGCCTCTAGCAGATGGTTTAACATTTCAAACACAATTAGAGCGGGTTTTTTTTTCATTTGCTAAAATACAACTAATTGCCCTAATGTCGCCACTTATTCCACTCATTTTTTTAATACATGGCAGTGGAAAAAAGGGCCAACCGTTCTCATTAGTTCATGAATTATTATACATATATTGCATACTAATTAACTTTCTTATCCCAGCTAAAAACAGTATTTTAATACATTCTCATCGTGCGAGATACATACATTAATCTTATAGAGAATTTTCTCTTAGCGAATGCGATATAATATGGTAGACAGATTGGTAGGTATATGTACCATGTACAAAAAACTTCCTTTGTAAACATATTGTTGATGAATGACTCTCTGAATCTGCTCTTTTAATTTAAAATTTAATTTGTGTGTGTGTGTATAAAATTTTGAACGGATCTCATTTTTATCATCCAAGTATCATTGATGAACATATCAGTGCTACCTCAATAGCTGATCAGCTAAAAATCCATAAATACGGGTATCTCAATTATTATAAGTTGGGTGGAAAAAATATTAAATTGAATAATTTTGTGTCGTATTGGCGGAGGTTTCGAGCTATTAACTACCCTACCTACCATCCCTCAACCTAGGGAAGAAACTTACCCATGTTCTCGAATTTTTTACTCCAAGACACCCATAGTACAAAAAAGCACACAATAATTTTATATATATATATATATATATATATATATATATATATATCGCCTAAAAAGGTAATAAATAAACAAACAGACACCAAAGCCAAAAATCGCTGATATCGTTTCAATAGCATGTGAAACAAAAAAGTTCCGTGACCCGGGAAATCAATGTTAACTGAATAATGAAGGTATTTTTATAGCAAGGCTTCAATTTGTACAATAGAACTTCCCGTCTTGTTTTTCCTTATAGACGCGGTAAATGTAGGGGACATATAGGATCGAAATTTTAGTTTTGAAAAATAAATGAAACTAAGTTCCTTATCAATCAGTCTCCAATGTTTGACACACCATAAATAATTCAAATCATAATCATGGATAGCATTTATTATAATTATATATCATCCAAGGTACGTATAATATAAGGAAGGGTCATTTGGCGAATAGCCAATCAGAATGCAGCAAGCCTGCTACGTCACTCGGGACCAAGACTCGGAGCGGACCAGCTGAAATCCGATCATAAGCCATTTTTTGATAAATTTGGTGATAACTAATTTATTAAAATGGTATATGTCTGTACATGATACAAATTACTTTAGTTGAATATATTTTACTTAGCGTAACAGACAAATATATACGTATATATATATATATATATATATATATATATATATATATATATATATATATACTAGCTAAGGTACCCGGCTTCGTTCGGGAAATCATTTGAGGCTGAATGGTGATAGAATTTTTTTTTGGGCAAGGCTTCAATGTTTACAATTACACTTTCCGTCTGGGCGCATTGTTTTCCCTTGAGGTTCAGGCTCGGCGACTTACGGGTATAGATGAGAAATTTACTTTTGAAGAATAAATAAAAATGTGTTCCTAATCTATCACTCTCCACTTTTTAACTCATCTTTTTGAATACTTCAAACCATAATCATGGATAGCATTTATTACAATTAAATATCATCTATAATGAAACTTATTTCCTGTCAAAAACCAATCCGAGCACATATAGTTTAAGCGTAGTTTTGTACATTAGATTATATTCGTAATAGTAGAGCTCAGTGGAAATCACTTCCAGTAATGCTAGCATTTCACAGGAAATAAGTAATAAACTCAATTAACTGTTTACGCCTCCGGTCACCTTCCGCTCCGGCATGAGGGCTATCACCATTGTTTTCCTTAAATTATCGATTCAAAGTATTATTTTAATAATTTATCTACCTGATGGATTAAATAATAGTATTACCGTAAAAATAAATTCATTTATATTCAACAAGATAGGTGAGGGGAGTAGATCCTAGCCCTCCCTGCAAAATAAGTAATACTTTAAATCATATCAAATTTAAATGGATATTGTCTTTTTTCATAATAACATTAACATTAACGTCTAATTGTTATGATAGTACGTATTTGTTTCAATAACATCAAGATATCGGAAATAAGATAATATATTAGCATAACCAAAGAGTTTGATCCCTATAACTTCCGCTATCGAGCTATCCTTGTGCCAAGTCAGCATGACTTTGTTTAAATAATGCATTATACAAATTAAATAACGGAAATGCTCGTATTGTTTTCATTTCTATTGGAAATAAATAACAAAGTTATTTTCTAGGAAAAATAAATAAATTAGAAGGGGGCGACGGAGATATATAACCTCACTAATCCGAATCATATTTAGAGTTATCATATGTGACTAAAACGTAAAATCATTTGTCATGATATGCATTCATTAAAAACACTTAAATAAGAACTAATAAAATTAATGACTCCCGCGTTTACTTTTTATTTATTTTACCAAAAAAGTGAATACAACAAAAGTTACTCTAAATAACAAAATAAACAACTTTTGTTATGTGCATGTTTGCCGAGAACCTAATAGAAAACGAAATATCACAATTTTTCATTTCAGGCCTCCCTCATGACCCCCACTCCCATTTGGACCTAAAAGTTTTAATATAGCTTATAATCATGGAAGAATTAATGCTAATTGACATACCAAGTTCTTTTAAGTTCGGTTTAATCGTTAGTGCTGAATACAATCGTTGTTGGGTCCCACTTTAGTTTTTCCTTTAGTTTATCTCGTTTATACTTTGTTACACGACAAAAGTGTATACAACAAAGTTACTCTAAATTACAAAATAAACAACTTTTGTCAAAAGCATATTTGCCGAAAAACTAATAGGAAACGAAATATTGCTATTTTTAATTTCAGGCCGCCCTTATAACCCCCACTCTTATTATCAAGGAGGAGTTAGTGCTAATTCAATACCGAGTTTTGTTTAGATCGGTTGAGTCTTTTGTGCCAAATAAAATTGTTGACTCCCGCTATAGTTTTTAGCGTATAACTTATTTATACTTCGGTATACAACAAAAGTCTATATAACAAAAGTTCCTATAAATTACAAAATTGATAACTTTTGTTGTATACATATTTTCCGAAAAAGCAATATGAAACGAAATATCGCTATTTTAAATTTCAAGCCTCCCTTATAACTCCTGTTCATCTCTAAGTCTCCAAGTCTAAGTTGGGTTAGTAGTAATATACCTACCAAGTTTCATAAAATTCGGTTCAGCCGTTTATGCGTGAAAAGGTAACAAACAAACAGACACCAAAGAAACAAAATGCAGTTATGGTGTCTATGACATGTGAAACGAAAAGTTGTCGGGATATTTCGAGAAAAAAATCAATGTACACACAGAGGTTACAATTTTATATATATATATATATATATATATATATATATATATATATATATATATAATATCCCACAATAAGGGAAATCTCCTAAAAGTCCAATATTCAGGGGCAACGTGAACAAAGCCGATTTTACACCTGCTGGCATGGGACATTACTGATCTCATCTCACCATATATTTTCTATTTCTAAGTAAAAATCCGATGAGCAGGAGTGGCGGTTTTACTGAAGGTACGAATGATCCATTTAATATTTGAGGTAGAAAAAAAAATGTATAGAACAACAAAATTGCAAATATTTGGGTTAATACAAAATTCGACCGCTAGAGTGGTAACACATATATATACATAAAATTGAATGGACATAATTTTCGCCAACTCATAGGTAGGATCGATGGTCTATTGAAGAAATGTCTCGATAATCCCATCGAAGAGTACAACCTGAATAGATGAATTTCCTTAGAGGAAATGTGCTAAAATGAGAAATTACAATACCGCTTCGAGGAAAGGGTAAATATTGCGGAATATTTGAGGGAGTGAGGAGAGACCGGTCTGTGGAAAGTGGATCATGTTGTTTGAGGGGATTGCGAGCGCGCCAATTTACTACCTAATCAAATACCCGCCAAAAGCGGGTAGTAACAGTATGCTAGCTGTTACACCATCGCTAATGCCCTCCTAGGCCTGCTATTAAAGTCTCATTAATCTATCAACTTTCTAGTAGCTAACGAAATGCATCCCGGATTGTTCCAAAGGCAGATATGGCTCGGAGTGTTCCTGGGGTTACAAATCACCAATCATGTCAATAGTAAATTTGGGGGAAGAGTAATTCTGCTGGAAAACAGCTACTATTCTTACAGTCAAATTGTTCGTGATAGTGCTTGGCTAACGTAACAATCCAAATAGATGATATTAGACAGAAAATCGGACGAGCGTAGACGAATGCTGGGATCCTCCGCCATGAAACGCCCCTTGCACAAGTGCTATCCTATAATTTATTACTCATAATTACCTCCTTAACCCGGCAGTGGTGGCACCCTCTAGAACAGTCCTTAGGGTCTGTGAGACCCGGAACCCTAAACTTCTATTATTGGGCCTAGATTTCTCTTACAAAAATTTTCCCTGCATAAGTATTAATCTACCATGATAGAGCAAGATAATAAATGCAATATCTGTAAAAAAATATTTAATTTACAAGTAATACATATAAAATTAAATTTAAAAAGAAAAACAAAGTAAATAAGCGTTATAGGAACAATCATCATAATTTTGGCTATAAAAATTATCTAAAATATACTAAATGTCACTCATTATTTTGGAAACAGTCTGAGCATACAAAAAGTGAGTGTTCAAGACACACAAACCCTGAACACACGCGACAGTAGTATCGGGATTTTCGATCAGGACCAGTACAATCCTTGCATCTTCCTCTTTTCCCTGGGGCCGGTGGATCAGCTGTTCTGGTTGTTATGGCGATGTTCAATATTTTACAGATAGCCTTTCGAATTTCGCGTGGCACATGGATGCTGTGCGCCCGTCGGCGAAGATGATCTTCACACAGCTGCTTTCCCAACTCTTTCAAAAAACCCTCCTTTCAAATTTATCGTCATACTTTTCATTACTTTTATAAATGATGAATGCATTGATACCCGCCACATTCATCAGGCTATAAAATATCACCATCTTCTTGCATTTCGAGCAGTATTATAAGTGGCACACATTTCATCAACAACATCAACCCCTCCTTTAGTCAGATTCTGAATCCTCTTCTCTCACTTCAACTTCATCTACCTCATCTTCTTCATCGTCAATAATGTCTAAGTCGATAGGCAATAGCTCCTCCAACATCCGATGCACTAATTCCACCTCTTGGGGATTTGACAAATCACAAAGACGCTCCATAGCATAAGTCAAATGAAAACAGAAAGAAAAAACTGCAAGGAACTGAAATTACAGGATGTACACAATAGGTAAGTTGGCTGAGTACTGAATGGTGGGAAGGTTCTTACCCCTCCTACCCCAAGTTGTGGGATTCACAGGATTTCGGGACCCCCCTCTGTGAATCCCAGAGATACAGCTGACTTAAACTATCTGTGGGTCCCAGAGACCCGGTGCCACCTTACCAAATTATTGAAAAAAAAACATTCAAGAATGGTGGCACCGGGTCTGAGAGACCCATGGGCTTATTCTTGAACCAATAACTCCCCTATCAATGAGGATCAAAAGTGCTTGTTTCTTTCTATGTTATCTAAGACACCTTCTCGAGAGGTACTATGGATTCCAGACTTGTACCTTACCCAATCCAGAAAGGGTGAGCATTCGAAGTTAGCTATGGGTCCCACCGACCCGGTGCCACCACTCCCGGGTTAAAGCAGATTCTCTTAAAAGGAACTACCAGTTTAGTTAAAAGTCCGTCACGCAGGGCCTGCGTAAACTAAGCAGATTTCCCTTGTCAATCTTAGTAATAAATAAATCTACATACTGGTAACACAACACCACCGTGAATAAATACAAACGGTAATAAGAAATCGTTCAGTCAATTTTAGTAACCTCCCGACTGGAAGCGCCTGAAATGTAAACGAGCAGGTCACCCAACCTCTCCCCGGTAAGAAAAACAATTACTGAAATATAACATATTAATTTTATTGAAACCTATTTACTATATTTAGTACTGCCGTTTATAATGAATCAGAATAATTTTTATCTCAATCAATCAAATTTTAAATCCAAGAACTTAAGACTTAATAAAGGTCTCTTGAAAACGATATTTTGTATTTAAGCTTTGAGTAAAGTATTGCAACATGAGTAGAAGTGGGGTTTGCTGAAAACTGAGAAATACAAATATCATGGTTAATATTCAAGATAGAGACTAAATGTATATAACAACATTTACAATAAATTTAATATCCAATAAGAATAATTTTATATACTTTTTCGATATGACGTACCACCGTGAATATTAAGTGGCGTACTTATTTCGTTTTCTACTAGGTAGAAACGATGGGCATTTCGGGATTTTATTTCGAAAATCGCATCATGTAGACGACCTCAATAGCTGATTCCCTAAGGAAAATTTGCTAAAAAGTGATGTGCCGGGAAGTAAAGTGTACACATTGATGTCATGCCATAAAAATACCATCATTCAGCCACCATTGAATTCCCGAGCAACGATGGGTACATAAGCTAATATATATATATATATATATATATATATATATATATATATATATATATATATATATATATAAAATTGTAACCTCTGTCTGTACATTGATTTTTTTTGCGAAATTTCACGATAACTTTTCGTTTCACATGTCATAGACACCATAACTGCATTTTGTTTCTTTCGTGTATGTTTGTTTGTTTGTTTGTTTGTTTGTTTGTTACCTTTTCACGCATAAACGGCTGAACCGAATTTTATGAAACTTGGTATGTATATTACTACTAACCCAACTTAGACTTTAGGCTATATTAATTTTCTCTGAGGCGAACAGGAGTGGGGGTTATAAGGAAAGCCTGAAATTAAAAATAGCGATATTTCGTTTTCTATTGGTTTTTTGGCAAATATGCACATAAAAAAAGTTGTTTATTTTGTTATTTAGAGTAACTTTTGTTATATACACTTTTGTCGTATACCGAAGTTTAAATGCGTTATAAGCTAAAAATTATAGCGGGAGTCAACAATATTATTTGCCAAAAAAGACTCAACCGAACTAATTAAAACTTGGTATGTGTATTAGCAGTGAAGCCTTCATTATAATAAGCCATACCAACATTTCTATGGACGGGCAGGAGTGGGGGTTGTAGGGAAAGCCTGAAATTAAAAATAGCGATATTTCGTTTTCTATTGGTTTTTCCGCAAATATAAAGATAACAAAAGTTGTTTATTTTGTTATTTGGAGTAACTTTTGTTATATACACTTTTGTCGTATACCTAAGTATAAATGAGTTATACGTTAAAACTTTAGCGGGCACTAACGGCTGAACCGAACTTAACAAAACTCGGTAAGTATGTCAATTAGCATTAATTCTTCCATGATTAAGTTATATTAAAATTTTTAGGTTCGAACGGGAGGGGGGTTATAAGGGAGGCCTGAAATAAAAATTCACTATATTTACATGTATAAGAGACGGGAAATATAAAAATATCGAAGACAGTGAAGCCTTATCGAACAAATAATTCTATTATTAGAAAACACACGGCAACGCCGAGTATCAATCCTAAACACTGGAACGGGTAAATGTCAAAATATTGCGCGATGTAAAGCCTGCTGAAAAATACCATCACCATTCAGCCTCAAATGAATTCCCGGGCGAAGCCGGGTATCTGAGCTAGTATATATATATATATATATATATATATATATATATAAAATTGTAACCTCTGTCTGTACATTGATTTTTTTCGCGATATTTCGCGATAACTTTTCGTTTCACATGTCATAGACACCATAACTGCATTTTGTTTCTTTGGTGTCAGTTTGTTTGTTTGTTTGTTTGTTTGTTACCTTTTCACGCATAAACGGCAGAACCGAATTTTATGAAACTTGGTATGTATATTACTACTAACCCAACTTAGACTTTAGGCTATATTAATATTCTCTGAGACGAACAGGAGTGGGGGTTATAAGGGAGGGCTGAAATTAAAAATAGAGATATTTCGTTTACTATTGGTTTTTCGGCAAATATGAACATAACAAAAGTTGTTTATTTTGTTATTTAGAGTAACTTTTGTTATATACAATTTTTTCGTATACCGAATTATAAACGAGATATACGCTAATAGCTGTAGCGGAAGCGATCAATTTTATTTGAGACAAAAGACCCAACCGAAATAAATAAAACTCGGTATATGTATTAGCACTAACGCTTTAATTATAACAAGCCATACCATCATTTCTAGGGACGGGCAGGAGTGGGGGTTATAAGGGAAGCCTGAAATTAAAAATAGCCATATTCCTTTTCCTATTGGTTTTTCGGCAAATATGAACATAACAAAAGTTGTTTATTTTGTTATTTAGAGTAACTTTTGTTATATTCATTTTTGTCTTTTAACAATGTATAAACGAGATATACGCTATAAACTAAAGCGGGAGTCAACTATTTTATTGGGCGCTAACGATTGAACCGAACTTGACAAAACTCCGTATGTCAATTAGCATTAATTCTTCCATGATTATAAGCTATATTAAAATGTTTAGGTTAGACGGGGCGGGGGGGGGTTATAAGGGAGGCCAGAAATAAAAATTCGCGGTATTTCATTGTCTATTTGTTTTTCGGCAAACATGCACATAACAAAAATTGTTTACTTTGTTATTTAGATTAACTTTTGTTTTATACATTTCTCCAGGAACAATGTGCGGAGCAAGTAATTTGCGTCGAAATATTGATATGCTCAACAAGTCATTCCTATTTGAACTATCAGGTACCTCAGCTGGAAAAATTAATTCAAATCAATGTTAATATTTTGTCCTTAATAGCTGAAATCTATGCGTAATGCACAGGAGACGGGAAATATGACAATTTGGAGGACAGTGAAGACTTACATAAAAAGTTAATTTTATTATTAACAAATGCCAACAACGGGTATTAACCCTAAACACTGGGACGGGTAAATGTCAAAATATTGTGCAAAGTAAAGCCTTGCCAAAAAATACCATAACCATTCAGCCTCAAATCAATTCCCGGGCGAAGCCGGGTATCTGAGCTAGTATATATATATATATATATATATATATATATATATATATATATATATATATATATATATACTAGCAAAGTACCCGGCGTCGGGAAATCATTAGAGGTTCAATGATGATATTTGTTTTAGCAAGACTTTACTGTGCACAATATTTTCACATTTCTCCGCCTCAGTGTTTAGGGATTGTACCTGAATATCTACTAACTAGAGAAAGCATATATAATCTTTTTTAGTCTTCAAGAATAATTTTTAAAAAAATCGATTTCCTGATCAATCCGTCTGGTCTGTTCAAAACAGGGAGAATATTAGTAGTAATCATGGATAGCATTCCTTCGTCATTATTAAGTTCCATGACTGAGGTAGCGTTGTTAGGGAAATTTTTAGGCTGAATATTGAATGTGAACGTTACTCATTGCAAGGCTATTATAAGCTCGATAATGAGTCCCACTCTGGTTATAAAAGACTGGCAACCTGTAGATAATCCGTCCATTTTAGCGTCAATAACCCAAAATCGATGTTAATAAATACCACATATTTATTTAATAATCCAGGTTAGCCATGTTAGTTACATCGTTGCCTTTAATCTCACACGGCGAGCCTCACGGTAAACGTAGCGGCGAGTTCAATTCCCGCTGTATATATATATGTATGCGTGTATGTGTATATATATATATATATATATATATATACACACACACACTCTGGCTGAGTGTGTATGCCCTTGAAAAGACCAAACGTCACAAACATGAGCCGTGGTAGGTGTGGCCAAGGACCAGGCTGGGGAGTACCTTCCGTCCATTCATTCAAAATAGCCACCACCCTTTCCTAATTCGACCTGTCACTCCAATGACAAATCGACTTATATGATCGATTTAATCTACTTCACGGATTATGGCAAGACAGACAAATGGACTGGCACAGGAGCTTGGCTAAAATTGTTATTCCAGGTATTTGACCTTTTTGTTTGTTTTTTCTCCCTGTACGAGGAATCTTTATCAGCCATTCCAACAGTCAGCTGCGTCTATTGGAGCGATTTATAAAATAAAAGCAAACATGCTGCAGATAGGATCTAGGCAGTCCCTTTTTTTTTTTTTTTTTTTTTTTTTTTTTATTTATTTTTATTTTTTTATCCGAGTCCAGATTGCCTCTAAAAAATGACTGTGAAACAAGGAAATGTAGGACCTGTAAGCCCTACGTGGGTTTGAGTTGGTAGTCTCCTTGTACTGAGCGATGCGCTCTACTATAAGGAGTGGTTGTGAAGGTTTAGGGTTGTAAGAGCGAAATGTTAATGTGAATAGACCTGGTATCTGGCGGTGCCAGGTGGAAAAGGCAGTCCCTAACGGACCGTAGCAGCTCTTATAAAAAGTCCGTCACGCAAGGGCTGCGAGAACTAAGCAGATTTCCCACGTTTTACAATAGATAAATCTACATACTGGTAACACATAATACCACTGTGAATATTAAGTGAATAAATACAAACCGTAACGAGAAATCTTTCAGTCAATTTTAATAACCTCCCAACGGAAAGCGTTTGATTGTAAACAACCAGGTTTGCCAACCGCACAGAGCTGAACAGATAGTTAGAAATATTCTTCACCGGAAAGAAAAACAATAACTGAAATCAACGGAAGCGTAACAAGGTCAAAACACCTCCACTCTTAATACTTCATTTATTAACTGCAGAGTACTTTCGGGGCGAACCTCCCCATCTTCAGTGCTCTAGAGCTGATCCCTATTGAGCCGACAGCTCCGGCGAGACTGAGAGTCTACTCGGTCTACGTTGTTATCCTTCCGCTGATGATGGACCTCCACCAGCCCGCCCAAATCCCGAATAACTAAAATATATCTGAAAATAACTCATAAATTCTATTGAAAACAGTTTCTATATCTAGTACTTTAACTTATAATGAATCAAAATAATGTTTAACTCAATCACTCAACATGGGGGGGGGGGCGGTCAACAGAACGTATTTGCATATATCTCACTAAGTAGAAGTTCAATAAAAACAATATTTGTTATTTAACCTTGGAATGAAGTGGTTCATGATATAACAGCTTATTATTAATATAACATGAATAGGAACGGGGGTTTGCTGAAGGCTGAAAAATACAAATATCTCCGCTTATATTCAAGATAAAGAATAAATGTATATAACTACATTTACTTTGCAATTAGATTGGTTCTATACAATTTTTCAACGGAGATATTTCGAAAATCACCCCTTTAAACCCCTCCCTCTTTTTGAACGGACCTCAATTTCGTCATCTTCTGGGTAGGATCTATGGGCATTTGAAGACATGTTTTCGAAAATCACGTCAAGAGTACGACCTCAATACCTGATTTTCCTTAAGCGAAATCTGCTAAAACCACCATATTGAAATAGGGAATAGTTGCAGAAAGATAAGTAATTATGTAGCAATTTATGATCTTTCCTGTTACTCTATTTCTCCTCAGCCATCTTTCTTTCCCGATGGAAACAAACCATATATCTCGCGTTCAGCTAAATGTAAGGTCCTTCCTGACATATTGCTTCTGTGAGATGACTAGTAGAGATTTGCTAAGGCCTTTAAACTAAAAAGTCCGTCACGCAGGGGCTGCATAAGCTAAACAGATTTCGCACGTGAAGGTTTACAATAGATAAATCTACATACTTGTAACACCAACATACAGCACCATGTGAATATTAAATGAATTAATATAAACGGTAATGAGAAATCTTTCAGTCAAATTACAAGTTATAATAATAATATATAATAATCTCTACAACGGGAAGCGTCTGAATTTTAAACAAACAGGCCATCCAACGTCTTGGAGTTGAATAGATACATAAAATTATTCGAGACCGGAAAGAGAAACAATAACTGAATATAATATATTAATTTCATTGAAAACTATTTACTATTGCTAGTGTTGTAATTTATAAGGAATCAGAATAATATTTATCTGTCACTCAAATTTTAGTAATCCAAGAACAAAAGAAGCGGGAGGGAGGGGGGGGGGAGTCAACAGAACTTATTTGCATATATCTCACAAAGTAAAAGTTCAATGAAAACAATATTTGGTATTTAACCTTGGAACGAAGTATTTCATGATATAACAGCTTATTATTAATATGACATCAGTAGGAGTGGGGGTTTACTGAATGCCGAAAACTATAAACTCCAAATATCTCTGTTAATATTCATGATTCAGAAAATGTGCATAGAACAATATGTATGGATCATTCAATTTGCAATAAGATTGGTTCTATACAATTTTTCGATTCGACGTATATTAACGGAGATATTTGGAATTTTCTAAATCCCCCTCCTACAGGTCCGATTTCAGCCATTACCGAATTTGATCTTTCTTTTTACATAAAACGTTTAAATGTGGAGTTTGGTAACGATCAAACAAAAATTGCGATCGCTAGAGCGTTAACAGACACACATATATATATATATACTAGCTCAGATACCCGGCTTCGCCCGGGAATTGATTTGAGGCTGAATGGTGATGGTATTTTTTTGGCAAGGCTTTACTTTGCACAATATTTGATATATGACATTTACCCGTCCCAGTGTTTAGGGTTAATACCCGTTGTTGGCATTTGTTAATAATAAAATTATTTTTTTATGTAAGTCTTCACTGTCCTCCAAATTGTCATAATTCCCGTCTCCTGTGCATTATGCATAGATTTCAGTTATTAAGGACAAAATATTAACATAGATTTGAATTAATTTTTCCAGGTGAGGTACCTCATAGTATAAATTGGAATGAATTGTTGAGCATATCAATATTTCTACGCAAATTACTTGCTCAACACATTGTTCCTGGAGAAATGTATAAAACAAAAGTTAATCTAAATATCAAAGTAAACAACTTTTAATATGTGCATGTTTGTCAAAAAACAAATAGGCAATGAATCGCGAATTTTTATTTCAGGCCTCCCTTATAACCCTCACTCCCGTTCTAACCTAAAAATTTTAATATAGCTTATAATCATGGAAGAATTAATGCTAATTGACATACCAAGTTTTTTTAAGTTCGGTTTAATCGTTAGCGCCCAATGAAATAGTCGACTCCCGCTTTAGTTTATAGTGTATATCTCGTTTATACTTTGTTAAAAGAAAAATGAATATGACAAAAGTTACTCTAAATAACAAAATAAACAACTTTTGTTGTGTTCATATTTGCCGAAAAACGAATAGAAACCGAAATACCGCTATTTTTAAATTCAGGCATCCCTTACAACCCCCACTCCTGCCAGTCCCTAAAAATGTTGGTATGGCTTGTTACAATGAAAGCGTTAGTGCTAATACACGTACCGAGTTTTATTTATTTCGGTTGGGTCCTTTGTGCCAAATAAAATTGTTCACTTCCGCTATATGTTTTAGCGTATATCTCCTTTATAATTCGGTATGCGAAAAAAGTGTATATAACAAAAGTTACTCTAAATAACAAAATAAACAACTTTTGTTGTGTTCATATTTGCCGAAAAACGAATAGAAAGCGAAATACCGCTATTTTTAAATTCAGGCATCCCTTACAACCCCCACTCCTGCCTGTCCCTAAAAATGTTGGTACGGCTTGTTACAATGAAAGCGTTAGTGCTAATACACGTACCGAGTTTTATTTATTTCGGTTGGGTCCTTTGTGCCAAATAAAATTGTTCACTTCCGCTATAGGTTTTAGCGTATATCTCGTTTATAATTCTCTATACGAAAAAAGTATATATAACAAAAGTTACTCTAAATAACAAAATAAACAACTTTTGTTATGTTCATATTTACCGAAAAAGCAATAGGAAACGAAATATCGCTATTTTTAATTTTTGGCTTCCCTCATAACCCCCACTCCTGTTCGTCTCAGAGGATATTAATATAGCCTAAAGTCTAAGTTGGGTTAGTAGTAATATACATAAGAAGTTTCATAAAATTCGGTTCAGCCGTTTATGCGTGAAAAGGTAACAAACAAACATACACGAAAGAAACAAAATGCAGTTATGGTGTCTATGACATGTGAAACGAAAAGTTATCGTGAAATTTCGCGAAAAAAATCAATGTACAGACAGAGGTTACAATTTTATATATATATATATATAATCATTTTGAACGGACCTCATTTTCCACATCCCCTGAGTAGGATCGATGGACAATTGAAGAAATATTTCGAAAATTGCGCCTTGAGTATGACCTCAATAGTTGATTTCCCTTAGGGGAAATCTGCTAAAATTCCGTCAGGCATGGGCTGCGTAAACTAAACAGATTTCCCATACATTGCAATGACGACATACTGATCATCTCATCTCACAATCTATTCCCTAAGAAACAAGTGGGGGCTGCTTGAAGGCTGAAAACAAGTAAATAAACAGAAATTAAAATGTTATGTGGACTTGATACGTGACTGACGTATTTAAAGTGAAAATTGGAAGAGTAGAAGTGGGGATTTAAAAAAGGCGGAAACCAAAAAGAAAAAAAAAATGCAAATAACTCCTTTAATGTTTGAATTTTTCAATTATACCCTTAACCCCCCCCCTCCCTCAAGCTGTTTTCTGTCATTACCTGATACAATCCATGTAAGGTGAAATATCTAGTGTGGTGTTGATCAAATAAAATTCATGAATTTTAGAAGGTAAAATCTTAAATGATGACCTCACACAAAAATAATTGCTAATATCTGACTATAAATGTTCAATGAAAACAATAATTGCAATTTAAGCTTCGAATAAAGTGCTCTATTACATTGGAGTCCACTACAACAGTGGTTTTGGTGCCGAAGATTTTGGAGGTGATTTCTTATGAATTTGATGCCCTGAATTCAAATATGCTATTAGTTTTTGCCTATCAGCTCGAATTTTTAAGATATCTACATTTTAGTGAATTATACATTAAACTATTTTAAATGAAATACCATGGTTTAAAGAAACAAATTAAAGAAGGAATTTTTATTATATTACACAGATATTATTTATTATATACAAAAGAAACAGAAAAGTCATCATTTAAACCAATTACTCACTGAACATTTCGGAAACTTCTTTTGTGTGACATTCTTGATTGTATTTTAGAATAATCCCATTTTAAAATCCAACAGTAATCTGCCATCATGTGAGTATCCCATTTTCCTTGATAGCGATCCTCCATATATTTTATATCTTGGTGAAATCTTTCACCTTGCTCCTCACTAATGTCTCCTAAATTATCAGGAAAACGGTCTAGTGGCAGTGTAAACAGTGCACCTTAATGCTCATGTTACACCTAAGTGATCCAAAATTATTCAGCATCTCATTGACTAATTCAAGATAGTTTTCAGCTTTGTGTTTACCCAGAAAAGTTTGGACATCTGAAACAAATGAATTCCAAGCTTTTTGTTCAATCTCAATCATTGAATTTATGAAATCAGGGTCTTTAATCAGCTGTCTTATTTGTGGGACATCAAATATTCCTGCTTTAATTTTTTCCATACTCAGCTGAGACATTTTTTCCCTATATATGCAAAGCATGATCCATTCTTATCAAGAGCCTTTACTAACTGCTTCATTAGACCCAGCTTGATATGCAATGGTGGAAAGATGATTTTCTCTCGTGGAACTAAAGGATCATTGATGATATTCTTTTCCCCAACATCCATGTTTCCTCTCCTAGGCCTCTATTTTCTAACCCAGTGTTGCGTTTTGTCTCTGCTATCCCAGAGGCACAAGAAACAAGGATACTTGGTGTGGCCACTTTGCTGTCAAAGGAGAAAGTTTACCATTTTTGTCTATACAAATTACCCATTGGTGTTCATGATACTTTATTTTTTCCAAAACCAAAGCTATGATGTCATATTGCTCTTTCATTTTCGTTGAGTGAGCAATTAGTATTGAGCCATATTTGTTCCCATTATGTAGAAGAACACATTTCAAACTTCGCTTTGAGCTGTCAGTAAATAGGCGCCAAGAGAAAAAAGGTAGCAGATCTTCCTCCCTTGTGCAATAAAATGTAATTTTCGTTCCAGATTCAAGTAATTTTTTTTCCTTCAACCTGGAAACCAGTAATTCAGAAGCTTCTTTTGACAGGTTGAGATCTCTAGTGAGGTCATTTAACTCATCTTGGATGAAAAATTGAGGATTTATGATATCGTTTCAAAATCACTGTCACCTTCAGCAGTATCAGAATTCTGATCAGAGAGGCAATATGCATCCTCACAGAGTTCTGATAGCTGGTGAAAAGTTGGAATTGGCACTTCTTCTGAGTTAGGGATAGGACGTCTTGCAGAGACTAAATCTGGATAAGTCCACTTGTTACCGTTCTTTTGATTGATTCCAGTAATATTTACTAGGCAGAAATAACAGTCATCGAAGTGATATATACAAGAATCTATCCCTGTATAAATTTTACAAAACTCATACTTGAAAGTATTAAATAGAAAAAAGCATTGATAGATAAGTGAATTTATCTAAAAATCTAGAGCTGATACAGAAAAACTGCTTTCATATTTAGATTCAGCAATAAAAATATAGTTAAAATCTGCTCAAAAATCCTAGGCACCAAAAAAAATTTTTTTTTTTTTGTAGGCCTGTTTTATATAACCCCTTATTGCTAAAGTGACATCAGTAAGAGTGAGGGTTTATGGAAGGCTGAAAACTAAAAGTCTTGACAAGCAGTGGTTGCATAAAGTAAGTAGATTTCCCACATGCACATTTGTGATCTCATCTCATCTCGTGTACTCTATTTCTATTTACAAAACCCAATTGGGGTAGGGGGGGGGGGGGGACAAAACAAGAAAGTATGAACAAATCGTTTAATGCTTCAACGAAAAATCATTCC
The DNA here is from genome assembly GCA_019009955.1 of Riptortus pedestris. Taxonomy (NCBI): domain Eukaryota; kingdom Metazoa; phylum Arthropoda; class Insecta; order Hemiptera; family Alydidae; genus Riptortus; species Riptortus pedestris. The sequence goes on from CM032231.1 coordinate 21,768,613, forward strand.
TTTTTCAACTTCTCCCTACCCCTAAATCTCCCACCTTGCTACATGCAAGGAAGCAAAAACTATTGAATAAAAAACTGCCATTCTTCAATTTAAACGGAAGCTGAGTTAAATTAGTTTCTGTGTCATCTTTAGGGATCCTTTTCAATACGTTAAAAAATCAAAATCCACAAGTTTATGAGACAGGTAATAAATTCAAGAAGTAAGAGATAATCATTATATAAATACAGTATAATTTATCTAACTTTAACTAATTTACAAAAATAAGTAGGGCCAAAATTACTCAAATGATTTGGAACAACAAGGTGTCCATATCGCAGTCCTATATTTGCATAGGTAAATAATACTTTAGTCTGCTCCAGCGCTGGTCCCATATCCCTAAAAGAAATTAATTTTGATTTAGATAAAATCTTGGAAACTCTCAAACTGGTTCATGAAAATGCAAGTTAAAAAGAAAGAATTATACAATATTGTAATAAAATAAATTCTAGATACTTACATTACAATAAATTCAGAGTTTGTTTCTTCTGACATGTTCTGAAGTGCCATATGAACAACACCTTCATTTTGAATAGGTGACAGTGAGCAGGTTGAATAAACAACAGTGCCTCCAACTGATACTAATTTCAAAGCTTGTCTGTACAATTTAAATATTATATTTCACAAAAATAATTTAAATTTAATATTCTTCACTACAACATAATTAAATAGATATAAAAAAATTCTTACATTAAAATTTGTGATTGCAATTCTGGAAGTCTTATTCGCTCTTTCATCCTTGATGATTTAAATATGTTGTTATCATCATTAGTCACCGAGTGCCTATCAGTTGTACAAGGAACATCAACAAGAATCTAAAAAAAAAAAATTTACTTAGTTAATGAGAAATTTGCCTTATTATAAAGACCGAAGGGCAATGATAGAAGGAGAGAGAATAGTTAGAGTCACTGGAAGAGTTTTCTTGTCTCACTCCTTATGTGGGTTTGGCCTTGGAGAAAATTGGGGGCAAGTTGGAAACAATTTCGATTGCAACTGCCTATAAGGGAAAACAGTCTTTGGAAGATTTGGTGCCTTGAGTAAGGATTATATTGAGCCCCTAGAGACATCTAGAGTGTACAGGATCTTGAGTTCCAGTTGCGATGCCTCTGATGTCGGCTGAAGTGGTAGAAAAATAAGGACAAAATCAAAGGACCACATTTTATATTAGGGCAAGAAGGACTAGATAATTTATTTTCAATTAAATATGAGCTTCTTTACAAAGAAAAGAAATGAAAGAAGCTAAATGCAACTGAAGGTCTGCATATTAAGCTCGAGAGAATGGAGAAGGGGATTAAAACATAAATAAGAAGAAAAAAGTGACTAAGATTTGAAATGTTAAAGACAGAGCTTTCGTAATCCTCTTTCCGGAAAAAGGCCCAGGCACCTGGCTACTGCGCTTCAACCTGTACGACTCTAACCAAGAACCCATGATATCTCATCTCTATCCCCTCCCCCTGCTTTTTTCTAAGCTGAGATTCTCACTCTAGTTTACACCCCTCACTTTGTTGATTTTTAAATATATTCAACATGTAATATAGAACAGTTTTTCACTTCCTTGTACAAAGTAAAGGATGTATTATAATCATAAGAATGTTTGGTTTTCAGATTTTAACAGAATTATCCATTTTGTCTCTTTCTGAACCCACTTTGACTATTTTGGACGTGACATCTGTACATATCTCGCATAACTCCAAAACAGCTAGTCTTAGAATGTTGAAATTTTATTGTGAAATTGTTATAATTCCTACTTGTGCACCTCAGAGGAAATAATTTTGAATGAAATGCAATCAAACATTTTGTTTACTTAATTTGATAGGAGCAAAAGGGGTCATGTGGCATTGACATCAGATTTTTTTTCAAATTAGTGCCTTCCTTTGGAGTTATTAATCATTATAAATTAAAATATGAACTTAAATAAATCCTAAAATTGATGGAACATTAATTGACGAGATTTGCTGTAACAAATGATATAGGTATTATGGAATCACAAGTTGACCCATCACAATGCTTACCCACTTAGCACTGTTTTTCATAAAGCGTTCCTAGTTAATCAAAACATCTCAAAGTGCATTTTGAACTTTTTTTTTTTTAGGTTCAGGAGATTTAATTTTTTGTTTAATGTACCAATAAATATTTACTTTAAAATTTTGATTACAATAAATTAGCAGGATGTATTTGAATTTGAATTACCTTGTTAAAGTTTCTGAATGACTCAAATATTCTAGCATCCTGACAAGTAATTTCAATTTCCCCATCACTGACTTTCTTATCAAAATCATAAAAAAACTCGTTCATTACTTTCCATATTCTTTTTGTCCTTGATTCTGACACATCATTACATACTATAAATTCTAAAAAAAAATCATTCAGATTATTAGTGATTAGTATTTTCAAGATATTAAAAGGGGGAACAAAATGCTGTAAGTTATAAAAATGGTGTAATAAATATTAATATTTACTTGGTAATAATGTTTGTAAACAAAGAAAGCTTTTTCCTCCTGGAGCTGCACACAAATCTAAAACCTGGTCATTAGGTTGAATGTCTAAAGCTAGAATGGGCAGAATTGACCCTCCATCCATTAAATAGTAACCTACAAAATGAATTAAAAGCATGTATTCATAAAAAATAATATAAAGAAATATAACTTTTGCATTAGCACACACATTATTGAAGTTTTTCGAAAATCGCTATTTTAAGTATAGGATTTGTCAAACTCCCTGCCCACCCCCTTATTTCAAGAGTTTGTGAATTATGAAATGAAACTTGGTAAGTCATAGTTGCGGAGAATGAAGGTTATTCTGGTGTGGAAGTCGACCTTCTAACCTCTTCCAGTTCTTCTTGGTATATATTTAAGGTTAAAATATAAAACTTAAAAATTCACTTTACTTTGAGACTATGTGAAAAATTTTAAGTATTAACGTAATGACAAGGTTTGAACATCTAATCTGTAATTTTGTGAGGGTCTTGAAAAGCATCATGTGAGGCATCTAGGATGGTTGAGGGAGTGGAAGTTTGACTGTTATGTGGTACTTAATAATGGTGACTGTGTGGGAAGGCTGAAGTTGCTGGAGGCATTGGATTCAAAGCAAATAACTACTAACAAATCAGATTGATGAGGACAACTCTGGAAAGAGCTCTTATGGAGTAAAACTAGACTTGGTGTCTGACGGTTTGAGGTTACTACAGATGTCAGACAAGGAGGCCCATCATCACCTTTATAACTTAACCCTGGAATTGATAACACCAAAAATAAGAAATAACTCGGGTAATACCATATTCAACAGGCAGGCAAAGTACAAGGTATATGGTGACCACTGGTAGAAATATTACAGGTATAATGAAAGAGTTTGCTTAAACAGCAAAATATCTAAGGCTTCAAAGTAGTATCGAAAAGGTAGATCGGTGGTCCTGTCAACTTTGGGAGTTTACATTTCCTATTAAAAACTTCAAATAATTTGGAGGGATAGTTAAGAAGAACAATAGTATGGAAGCAAATATAATGGAGACAGGGTCCAGATGCTTCGATGCCCAGATAAATGCTCAAAATTTGCAAAAATATGCAGTAGTGAAAAATGATCCTCACAAAGGAAACTGGAGAGCCCTTTTGGTGTAAGATAGAAGAGATCTGAGAAAGATATATGGATCAGCACAGTCATAGGATCAAAAACATCTCTAAACTGACAAATATGTACAATGAGCCTGACATTATCTGTTCTATTAAGAAGAGCATATTATGTTGGTTAGGGCATATCAAGAAAATTGTAACTGGGAGACTAACGAGGATAATGTTGTGCATTAGAGTGTGGGGAAAAGGCCCAAGCAGATGTAGTTCACCTGTGAGAGGACTGATAGATATTTATAGAATCAAATTTGGGGTCACAATGAAAGGTAAAGATCTGAGAAGGGCACACAGTAGTACAAACATAATTAATATTGACTAATAAGGAAGTCTGTCATGCAAGGGCTGCATAACTAAGCAGATTTCCGACGTGTTGGAATGACACAATAATGATTTCATCTTACCATTTATTTTCTATTTCTAAATAAAAATCCTAGGAGCAGAAGTGTGGGTATACTGAAGGCTGAAAACAACAAAATTCGAATAACTTGCTTAATAATTGAGTTACGACAAAATGTAAATGTACAATAATAGTAGAGCATCAATAGTCTAACAAGATTAGTTCTATAACATAACTCAATCCAATTGAAAATAATATTTGGTATTTATGTTTGGAATAAGACATTTCATGATATATTGACTTATTATACATATAAATATATATTAGGACAGGCCTTATTTTCATCACCTCCTGGGTATGATCAAAGGACATTTGAGGAAATCATTCAAAAATCAGGTTAAGGGTCCACCCTCCCTCCCCCCCCCCAAGGAAATCTCCTGAAAACATCAAAATGAAATATTATATTAAAAAATGCTATAGCAATCTACCTGACACACCAGTTTTTCCTCTCTTAGGTGGCAAAAAGATAGAACTGTTTCCTCTATCAAAGGAATAAAGATGTAAATTTTCTGGAATCCTCAAATCTGTTTCTTTTAAAATGTTAACAGATAACTCAGAATTTGTGGGATAATATGAATAATGCTGTGACTCTGATATCCAATCTTCAGAACCCTTAAGCACAGAGGCAGGTACATACTCATATAACTGAGCCGTACTAATAGAAGGATCTATGTAGCGATCACTCTGTTCAGTCCTGAAAAAAATAAAGCAGAAACCATGAATGCAAAAAATTATTAATATTCATGTATGTAAAATATATGTATGTATATACAGAGAACCACAGTGTTCCAGGGTTTGAATTACTGGATTACTAGGCAAGAGATATTAAGTTCAAACCTCAGGAACACATTCTACATTTTAATGAGGTCAACAGTTAACCAGTTAGTCTTCCATCCTTTAGTAGAAGGATTTTAGTTCGGTTGAGTCTTTTGGGCCATATAAAATTGTTAACTCCAACTATTGTTTTTAGCATATAACTCATTTATACTTCAGTATACGACAAAAGTGTATATTACAAAAGTTACTCTAAATAACAAAATAAACAACTTTTGTTATGTGCACATTTGCCGTAAAACCAATAGGGAACGAAATATCGCTATATTTCAGACCTCCCTTATAACCCCCACTCCTGTTCGTCTCAGACAATATATCCAAAAACCTAACCTGGATTAGTAGTAATATACATACCAAGTTTCATAAAATTTGGTCCAGCCGTTTACGATTCTATAAAGGACATACAAACAAACATTCATTTTATATATATATATATATATATATATATATATATATATATATTATTTTTTTCTTCAAATTTTATGGCAAGGGTCTTCAATAAAAACATTTATTTCGGTGCGAACTTTATTGCAACTGTCCTACATGTTTTGTGGCTTATTTGCCACCTCTTCAGGGACTAACCATTTCTGAAGGGCTCGTTTACCTTTTACATTACGTTGAGACTGTCCTCACAGTGGAGGTAGATGGTACTGTACCAAAAAGGTATATAGCATTTTTTTTAATCCAACTTATAATAATGGAGATATTCAGAATATTTGGTCCCCGCCACCTCCCCCTTTAAACCCTCTCTCCTCCTAGTTTGGTTTCAGCCATTAACGAACTTGTTGTTTAGTTTTACATAAAACATTTAAACATAAAGTTTGGTAATAATCCAACAAAACAGACATTATATATATATATATATATATATATATATATATATATATATATATATGAAAAGACAGGGAAATCTGCTAAAAATCACTGGCTCAACAACCCATGAAGGGCCAAGACCTGCTATACAGCATTGGCAGGAGGTCTTGTGGTCAGCTTGGTGCATTCCTAGAAATATTGTAGCAGCAGTACAGACACAAGATTGTCCTACTTCTTCATTCAAGCAGCCAGAGAAATGGTTAGGATTCCAACCAAAATACCTGAAGAAGACACAGCTAAATAAAAGCTTCAATCTCCAGTTAAGGTCCCGGAGATTGAACATGGAACAGAATTCACTTTTCAAAAATATCAAACACCTTAAGGGTTTTAGTAGATATGTTAATAGGAAAAGGGTAGCTTTAGGCAGAAACCAATATTTGCTGCTGTTATCCATAGCTTCTAGGTTTTGATAATGATGATGATATTGGCTTATAAAAGTCTCAAATGTTTTCTAATGATATAACTAAACATTTTGATAGATAAGACGTCTGTATGGCATACTGAGTATTATGAATCTTGAGGTTCTATTTTCGACTAACAGAGCAAAGAATCTATTACAGACACTGAGGTGAAAAGCAAGTATAACTATGTACTGAAATATTAGAAAATTAAAAAAAAATAGATAAATTTAAAGAAATTCTAAATTAGAATAAAATGACTGAATAAAATACACAGAAACTTACGCACAAGTAATGTTTTCAAAATTTAGCTTTTCCTCTTTATTAATATACAATTTCTTATATTCTTCTTCAACTTTTCTGTCATTTGTAGATGCCATTTTTTTAGTCAAATCTCTTGAAGGGATAATTTTTTCTTTTCCACTTGAAGATTTTCTTTCTAAAATTTTGGATGCCTCAATTTCAAATAATGTGCTCATGTTGATAGCTCCTTGGTTCTTTACCAAACATATTAATGCAAATAAATATGTTACAATGAATAGGAATATTAATTATAAAACATTAATATTAACAATAAAACATAGGACTATTATTAAAACTCCCTTTAAATATTTGAAATAAACAAAAAACAGCCCAAGTAAAAATATTGATGTCCCTCTTCAGTGATCAATATCTGATACTTGGGATATTTGAGGTAAAATATCCCTCTTCAATATTTAAATCAATAAAAAATTATTACTGTGTATTTTTTAGTAATATAGTAATATTAAAAAATATAGTAGCATTTTTTTTCATTTTTATTATTATTATTTGTATTGTGTTTTTGTATTCAAAACACACAAAAACATTGAAACATTGAGTTAAGGAGTTTTAATGTAAGACTTAAATTTACTACCTTACCTCTAAAGAACTTTTATTAGCTTCAAAATCACTATAATTGTTCAATACTGCAGCGTATTTACTTTCCGAAAGCAGGCCTGACCGGATAGAAGACCAATTATTTCCAAAAATAGGCTTATAAAAATCATCAAAGTGCTCCAATGCTTTGTCTTTGGCAGTCTTCTTTTGTTGTTTCCTCTCCTAAAAATTAGTTAGAATTATTTTCTTTATGTTTAAAATTTAAAACCAACCAAATAAAATAATTATTGTTATAAAATATAACAGATATGAATAAATGAATTAAATTGTCCGAAAATCAAACACAACCTAAGCAACTATCTAGAAAGTTATTTGTTGCTGGAAAAACTATATTGGTTTAAAATATATGATCACAAGTTGATTTGTTTTTCCTATTTAAATTAAAATTAACTTTAAATTAGTGTAGGTTGTAAACCCCTTTTCACAGTTCATTATTCCATAACTCATCTAAGCCAGGATGAACTAAGGCAATTGATAAAGACTGTACCTTACATATTCAAATATAATTAGTTGGGTAAAACATATGTCTCGTTATTCCACAAAACATGTTTTTTATTTGAAAGTACTTCTGTCATAATTGGCCGTCTTGAGAAATGAAATTAAAAAAAAAAATAATAACTATTCATTCATGGACTGGAGTTGTGATAATGCTGTGCAGTTCTTGCCATCCCTAATTACTAAAGAGCTTCTTGTCATAATTCTTTGATTCCATTTGTTTTGTAGAGGTAATCAATTTATTGGCAAATCCAGTTTTGCCAGTATATATAATACTAATATTGTATGGGTTTGAAGAGGCTGTCGTTACTGGCTAGTTGTTGAGTACACATGACAAGCACTTTCGAAATGAGGGCACCATTTTCAAGCCTGCCTAAATTTATTCTCACAACTTTCAATGGGCTTGAAAATGGTGTCCTCACATCAAAAGTGATTGCTAAGAATACTCGACTATCACCCAATAATGACCTCTTCCGACAGATTTGACAAAAGTATAATTTTATTGATACTTTTACTCTTTGAGTAATTGAATTATTAGTTATAAATATACACTCTGTTTAATCTGTCAGACCCGATGACGATGCCCATTCCCCAACACTTATACCCTATACCCCTTTATAAAAGACTGGGACTTGTTGTGAAAGTGGTTCTACCACTTCTAGTAGCAGGAGAATTACTAGCCTCACTAGGTATCAAAAAATGAGTAACAAAAATCTGATGTAGATACCACATGACTTCTTGCATAGGGAGAGGGGGGGGGGTCACTTTCCAAAGTAGTGGCAAATTGAAGAACTGGGAAGGATATTTATGGAGAGCAACAGATTTGGAGGCAGATATAAAATACACAAAACCCACAGGGGGGGGGGGTCAAAGATGTCTATGCTCTGTAAAAGGTTTTATACTCTATGAGACTCTCTGGGTAGGTAAATATACAAAACATTCATCTAACCAACAGTTATATTTAGCAGTAGAACATAAGACTGTAATCAAAGAAAACTGGAAGCATCCTCCAGGTATGGAAGATGAGGCACTGTGAAATTTTAACCTATAAAAAACCAGATGAGATGATGGATCAGATGCAACACTTAACAGATGTTATTGCATGCCAAGAATGATGTCATATGTTATAAAGAAAAGTTCTATTAAGAAGGGCATATGAGCTACACTATGCCTAAAAAAATATATTGTATGTACCAGGCAGACAAAAAAAAAAAGGCCGGCTGACCTAAGGGACTTGTAGAGACTGGGGTTCTGGAATTGCGAACCCTTTTAACCCGCACGGAATGGTTTGAGACAGCGGCAGAGGCCTTCGGTCCTCCGAAGACTGTAGTGTCTAGTAGTTATTTCTTAAGTAAACATCATTTTAATGAGCCAGTTATTTACTCTTCTAATTCAGGTGTTTTATGTAAGCTGACAGAGATGAGAAATTACCAAAGAACACCTTCAAATGTTGTTTGATATTCATTATGTCAGGGGTGGGAGGGTAGAGTAATATAATGACCAATTGGGGTGAAATTAAAGGGCATATTGTGTGGATTCAATTGAATGACGTTGATCACAACTCCACTCACTCAGCTGTTATATCCAAATAAAGATGTTTTGATTAAGACAATTCAAGAATTCACATAAGATAGTTTCTCTGTCAATCACAGTTATGCAAGATGTTATCATTTTGGATGATGCTCACTCAGTATTGTGAGGAGCTCAAGATATTTTTATTTTTAAATATTCCATAAAATTATTCTATTCTATTTAATTACTTTTTTACTAAATAGTTCCATTGACATGGGATGATAGGAAAAGGAAATGAGTAGAAAAACATAGGTTCAAGTTGTGTACAGGGGATAATGCAAAACAATTTATTTTTACAAAGGAAATATTTTTTCCTTTTGTTAACCTGGCACAACATGGTTTATTTATTAATTTAGGGCAATGGAGAGGAAGTGTAACATCTTTGGGTTCCTATATTTAACTAAATAATGGTCAGTCACTTAATTAATCACAACATCAATCCAGAAGTATGGATATTTAGGTAGAATCACTGATAGAATTCAGTGAAACTTTAATATAGCAATACAATTTCCTCAAATGAAATAAGAACCCTTAGTTGTTAACGTACAGATTTGCTCTTCCACCTCTTAGCTACATAAGACCAATTAACGCGGATATGTTTGTAATTATTCCACATATTTATTAATTCAAAAAGCGGGCTGGAGATAAGCCATGTAGATTACGTTTTACAGACAATTCTTCAAATAAAGAAGCGTCTTTTGAGAAAATAAAGCACTGTAAATTCAAATACACCAAAAAGTATAACCAACTGGAAAGGTAATGTTAGTCTTCAAACAAAGATAAGCTTTATGGGAAAACATAGAGCTAAGAAGCTTAAACAGTGAAGTCTCTCTTGTAAAAGCACCTTTGTCATGAGTAAAATAATTAATATTCCTTATTTTAATGTTGAAAAAATTGCACTTATACATAATAATTCTTGTACAGTTGAATAAATGTAGAATAATTCAGAAGAGTAATACGACAGATTGTTAAGCTAAAAGAAATGTATCAATCCCACGTTAAAATTTTATTAGAGTCAACTTCATCGAAAATTGGCACACGAATGAGTATTGCTAAGTTTCGTACGCTAAAATTAAGAATTCATTCAGAATGAAAAGATGTTGGATTTTGCGCAACAATATTTATTTAGCAATCTGCTTCGTGACCTAGTGGGTTGCTCCGTCGAAGTCGAGTCTTGTGAAAAGATTTAATTTGTAATAAAAAATGAGGAAAATCATTCATCTATTTTATTCCAGCGTGTTATTTATTTCCCTTATACTATTAAAGGTTTTATTTATTTTTTCTGTCCAGGCTACTATTTTATAACTATTAATCAGTTGGCAAAAATGAACTTGCACGAAGCTTTACAGGCACTAATGTTTTTTATTTATTTAGATATTTGATTTACCTAGTTCATATTTAAAATGTGTGCAATTTACAGAGATTCGAGTTTATCTCCCCCTCTTGTGTTATAATGAGAATTACATTATAAAAGTCTGTACTTTTTGAATGTCTTTCCTTTTACTTATTTCTATATTTATTTTCATAATTTAAACTTCGGATAGACTCCATATTATTAAAAAAGAAACAGGCGAATGCCCACAATTTAGAATTCCATAATTTTTTTATTATTTTGTAATAACATGAACTCATATTGAGAATGAAATTTGAAGACTGGCTAAACTGGTGATTAGGGAGTGTATGTATACATAATCAATCGCTACTGGCTCCTGGCCTGTAGAGTTAGTTTCTATTTAGTGCCGATCGTGCTCTCGATGTTTTTCTACGTTTCTGACCTGTGGGGTTTAGGGTCTTTGTTAAAACATGATTGGCCCCATTAATTGGGTCATGCTTAAAGTGTTTTAATAAATTAGACCTAATTGTTTCTGTTGAGTAGTAGATATGGGCGTTTTTATCTACGTAGGGGGTTCTTATAAAGAGATAAAAACAACTTAGCAACTGCCATTCTCCTTCTTATGAATTGTTTTTGCAAGATCAGTGCCTAAGAAAATGCCTCTTGAGGATGAAGAAAGCTGTCTACTGTTTGTTTCAAAGTTATGTGGGAAATAAGTTGTCATGTTTGTAAGGTTTTCCTAAAAAATTTAGCCATGAACAACTGGCTGGTTAGATGGAATTTGCTAAAAGGGATGATGGAAATAAGGGAGTAAGCTTAGAGACTGTAAGAATTCTCCATCAAACAGTTGTTACATTAAGAACAGCTCTAGAGCAGTCGAAAAATGAATTACACTCTTTAAGAGAAAAAGTTAATAGCAATGTTGATGTAGATGCATATGCAAGAACTATAGAAAACCTTTCGATTGAGAATCATATACTACGCCAAAAAGTTCTTGCTTCCGAAGCACAACAAGAGGAAAAAATAATGTCTGAAGACAGTAAGGTTGGTTGTGAATCGGAGAGTAGTGGTGAAAATGATGTGTTTGAAGATGAGATAAAAGACAAAATTGACTCATTGGCATTGAACACTGACAAAATAAAAGATGACAACTTCAATAAATCAGAAGCGAGTAATCTAGATGAACCTATAGGAACTCCAAGGATAAGTAAAGGTGATTCTGAGGACAGTGAAGAAGTGGATGATATCGAGTTAATATTCACCACTGATGACACAAAAGAACTTGGATTTCAAGAGGACTTGGTTTCAATTGCTGAATCTGAAACTTGGAAGCCTAAAGATGAAGACATTGCAGCCAAACTGAAGCAAACTTGGTCTCACTCTGTGTTGGTTGAAACAGATATATCCAAATGTGGAGTAATAGATGAAAATGAACCTCCTAGCAGTACATTTAGGAGAAATACCCTCCCAGCTCCAATGCCTTATAGGCCTATAATTCATAGAGAAATTACCTCAGGAAGTAGAGGCCATCTCTTGGAGAGCATTCATAAACCAGGGGTGAAATTCTCTCCCTTTGAAAGAAGTCCCAGATCTGTCCGGCCCATACTTGCAGAAAAAAATGCTTCCAAACAGGAATCTGAAGCGCAGACTGATATTACAGCAGTTCCTCAACAGTGGAGGTCAGAAAGTTTTCTTGCTCACCATAAAGTATCTCAACATTTTACAACACTGCCATCCAAGTTTACACTTCCATTCTGTCAAAGAAAGCAGTCATTGAGATTATGTGAAAAAACTCAAGAAGCTCGCAGAGTTCTTCTTTCAGATATTAATTTTACTAGTATGGTTCCTGAACTTTCAAGAAGCGCAGATCATTTGTGTCAAGAAAATTTAATGTCTCGCTATCCACGGGCTTTTTCGTACATGAAGAATATTGATGGGAAATCACCCTGTGAGTGTGGCCGTTGGGAGTCCAATTCACCTTCAGCCTTAGATCTTTCACGCCGACATTCGATGAGGCCATCACTTTCCTCTTTAGATACATACTGGGCTAATGTTCCTCAAAGGCCTACTTGGGCATCTATGCCTTCTTCGCCTACTCATTGCTTCAGGTATTTTCATCTAAGATCATATAATTTTACTCATTTATTTTACACTAGTAATATATGTTTTCAAAACATTTAATTCCACTAGACTTGCAGTCAATTGTTCTTAGAATCTTAAACTCTACAGGTATTTTTACTTAATTATTTAAGGAATACTTACTTTTATTATAATAGCAAAAAAGTGAGCAACATCCAAAGTGGAGTGCTGGATACCATATGTAGGTCGAGTCGAGCATCAGTGCTGTATATTGTTCAGGCTTATACATCAAAGCGTTAGTGCCTGATCAATTGGCTTTTATTTGTTAGCTGTTTATAACAAAGACCTATTCTAAGTATTTTCTGTATAAACAGGTGCACAAAAATTCATGATGGCATTCATTTGTGGCGTGCTGTAAATAATCATTCCTCATATATTCAAGTGTTTTTTTAAACTAGTTTCATGTCTTATTATCTGTCTACATTATTTATTGTGCTACTAAATGTTTGTAGGCTTGCAGATTTTTGCTTTTTTTGAATCCCTCCTCGCATTCTGTATTATGCTGTTGATAAGCTCTTCTTGTTCACTCACTTAACAAAAATATTTTCATTTGAATTGTTAAACATCAAAGTGATGGTAATATGTATGGATGGTTTATATTTTTTTGTACATCCTCGTATCTCCTCTTCTGTTAGGGACCATATCTCTATCTCTGTTAGAGATTACCACTTTGAATTTATGTTTTAAATTATTTTTTAAAAGTTTCCTTTCACCTTACCTGATATATGAAAAGTCCGTCAGCAGGAGCTGTGTAAACTAAGCAGATTTCCCACATGTTATGACACATTCATAATCTCATCTCGCTTTTTTCTCTCTATTTCTAAATAAAAATCCTATGAGTAAAAATAGTATATTACTGAAGGCTGAAAAGAAGAAAGTACCAGCTTATTGTTAATATGAAATGAGTAGAAGAGGGGGTTTACTGAAGGCCGGAAACTGAAATATGGAAATATCTCTGTTAATAATCAATATAGAAAAAACAAGTACGTAATAACATTTATAGAACATTACGTTTGAAATACGATTGAGTCTATACCATTTTTTTCGATCTGATGCATAGTAACAGAGATCTTTTGAATTTTCGAAATTCCCTCTTCCACTGTAAGAATTTAAACTATTAATGAGCTTGATTTTTAATTTTACATAAAAGGTTTAAATATCGAGTTTAGTAATGATTTAAACATATATATATATATATATATATATATATATATATATATTGTTTTCTTCGGACCTCATTTTCATCTTCTGAGAAGGATTGATGGGCATTTGAGAAATGTTTTTGAAAATTGCATTATGAGTACAATTTTCATAGCTGATTTCACTTAAGGGAAATCTGCTAATAAATAATAGACAGCTATTTTATATGATAGCCTTTGGGAAAGATTTTAATGATGAGATTTATATTAAGTAGTTTTTAATTGTGAATTGGGATCACTTGCAATGTGATGAGCCTCATCTAAAACATCTTATATTTTTATCCCACTAATAATAAAGAAATCTAAAGGACACGGAATACTATATTGCATAGTTTTATGTTTTAAGAGTTAATGATGTTTAATTTCTAATTTAAATTATGAACATTCCCAAAAATAGTATTCTGTATTGTGAGTTGAAATTCAGACTAGATCATGCTGCGTCATATCCATCCTCCTGTCTCCCATGTTTTCATGCAACCAATTTCCGCATGAACCCTGGGCACTTTTAATTCTTCAATGGGAAATAGTCTTTCTACATTTTACCATTTAGAAGAAAGACTATTTCCTTTTGAAGAATTAAAATTGCCCAGACTTCACGTGGATTTGAGGAGAGGTAAGTAAAGTAATTAATAAAAATAAATAGTAAAGTTTGATGAAGTCAAGTCTGCCAAAGAAAGTATTTTGGCTAAAGTGCATTTTAGTTCCCCCCTAGCCGCCATCTTGTTATGTCACTGTCCGACATCTTGTTTATCTCCGCAGTCTAAGGATCCAACAAATTAGGTGAGTTAACCAAATTTAAGTTAAAATTACCCCCTCCCCCCCCCCTGGTTTTAACTGCCGATGGTGTATTTTGGAAATTTTGAAGTGTTAAAAAAGATAAAGTAAGAAAAACCCTCTGTGTTAGAAAAACAAGATGGCCGCCATCATCATCGTGCGCCATCAAGGGGGGAACTAAAATGCACTTTCACCAGTATTTCCCAACTGAACACCAGTATCGTTTTCTTGACTAGTTTTACAGTATTGATGGTGCAATATTATGAAAAAAAATGTCTTCTTTGCTTTTTTCAATATACTATTTGTTTTCCATGCAATGCTTGTTTAAATTGATCATTTGTTATCAGTAACAATCAGTATTACGTTTTGTCAGGTGTTTACATCTGATTATAGATCACAATGTGTTCTTTCCATAGTGGTTTGTCCTTCCACTTAGCGTTAATGATTCACCTTGAACTGAGCTGCCCAGTCTCCTTGCCTCTTATTAGGTTCTATTTTTTTATACTTAGTATTCTTGAAATACGCTACTCTAGTTTTTATTTCCTGTTACAAATGGATGGAGAAATGAATTTATTTTGAACTTTGTAACATTTCATGAGTTGTTTTTTAGTTTTCTTGCTGTCTATCATTCAGTTCTCATAGATCCCTGGAGATGGCTTCTGATTTCACTTTTATTCTACCTAAAAATTGTTTTCTTTTTTTTTGTTTTTTTTTAGCATCATCATCCTAATCTAATATTAGAAATTCATTGTGCACATCACAAGAAAACTCAACTCTTCCAAAATTATAAAAACTATGCAATTACCTGAAAGTAGTATTGTTGTAAGGTAAAAATCTGAAAAACTGTTGAAGAAAGAAAATAGTGATAAAACTAGGTAGAGGTTCCTATCTCTGCCAAAGGAGAACATTTGTTCACAACCAATATATGCTAGCCATGCAGTGTATATGGATCAGTGGCAAGTAAAGTCTTACTGCCCCTTGGAGTGACTAATGATTATGACTCTCTTAGATCCCATCGACAGGCAGGCTGATACAGGATCAACTGACCACAGACATCCTGGATACAATGGGGCCTGTCAGTCTTCATTACACATCATCCTTGGTTAACGGGGGTTGTACCTTGACTTTATCACTCACTACGTAAAACTCTTATCATGAATTCCTCAAGTCTCATTCTGAAACAGCTAAAGATCTCAAAGGCCAACTGGAATATATTATTTTTTTCTTCTCTGTCAACACTCTAGAGGTCACAATTTTTGTTTGATCATTATCAAAATTGATTTTTAAACATTTTATGTAAAACTAAAGATCAAGTTTGTTAAATCGCTGAAATCCATAATGATGGGAAGGGGGGTTTAGGGGAGTGCGATTTTGAATAAGTTCAAAATATCTCTGTTACTATGAGTTGAACCAAAAAATCTTATATAACCAATTTTGTTGTAAATTTAATTTTCTGTAGATGTTCATCCTAAACTTGCATATTAGCCAAAATTTTTGCATTTTCTTAATTTTCAGTCTTCAGTTTATGCCCACCTTCAGTCATCGAACTTTAACTATAAGTATATATCTCATGAAATGTCTTTTCTAACTTAAACTGATTCTATACTCGATATTTGGCCATTTTATTTAACACTAAAGACCGTACTCCTAATTAGCTGAAAGATCTCCATAATGTACAAATATTAAGAGGATTTAGAGGGGTCCAGTTTGCCTTCACTTTCAGGCTTCTTATTAATTTACTCTTCTTGAATACTGCCCAAACTTTATTTTGTGGTTTCTTATTTAGTTTCAATTTTATCCCTTATTATTTCCACTAACTCAGCCTCTCTTTAATGACCCAAATAGAAGAAAAAACTCTCTATAAGAAAAAAGTGATTTTATGTTAATACAAATGGATATTGTAAAGTTAGTTTAACCTTTTTTATTTTTCTAACGATTGTAAACTTTTCTGTAATTGTTATTGAACTACAATAACACAATATTAAAAAAAAAAGTTATTTATTTATATTCACTTTATACTAATATGGCTAATCAGGAGGTTATCTACGGGTTCCCATCCTCTTCTATACGGGTGAGACTAAGTATTTTATTTAATAATTCCTCACTAAGTATATTCCTATATCCTACAAGGAAATCGAATCCATAACTCTTGGTTTTCCAAGAGTTTTAAGACCAATCCCTTAACTCACATGGCTTCCCCAAGCTTCTTAACAAAATTGTATTATAATAGCATGACTGTTTTTATACATACCAAAAAAAATACATTCTGCAATTTCTAAAAAGTTTAGTGCTTTCATTGATAACTCGATACATGAATTGAGATGACTATTATTGGCTGTGTACAAACCTTTGCATTCACGTTCTGAAAAAAAAAAAATGTATTCCTATAAACAATACACTTTTCAGGACAAAATGTGTTCCTATATCTTCAAACTATAACCGCAGCTCACAAAATGTTGATGGTAATGCATGCTGTGGACATAATTGTCAAGGCCATACAAAGCCCAGAACTGCAAGAATTAATTCAGTTCCGGGTAGACACAAAGTCAAGTTCTCAGGTGAGTAAAATGCATGGCTGCAACTTTGAGTAGAGGTAGTCATCAGACTTATTTCTGATCTAGACATGTGTTGCAACAACTATTGATTATGTCAAGTGGAATGCAATTTTTATTTTTTTTTTTTGTATTCAGTAAAGCTTGTTCTTACATCTTATCCTTGCATTTTCCTCCAATAACAGTTTTGTCCACAGTGAAATTAGATCTTATGTCATGAGTCTTTAAATCACAAAGCCGTATGTTTCAATCATTTTATTATTATTATTATTATTATTTATTAACGTCTACTTTTTGCTACTAATTTGTATGCGTCATATACAGGTTACCACCCATTTCTAACCAGTGGGATGAAGAATTTTATTTAATGAGTTCGTCACTAAATAAATTGCTATTGCCCAGTCAGGAATCGAACTCAATTTGTTATTGTCACTATAAAATTAAACTATGTGTACTCTGTATATATTTTAGAATATCTAAATAGAGTATGCAATTATAGAATCATAAATTTGGGGGAATATTGGTTTCTCATGCAGCTTGTTTTGGTATCAGAGTGGACTGCTATGGAAAACAATGACATACAAACAAGTATTATAAAGACTGGATAATCTTGGAAGATGTTTCATAAAGATATTTCTCTGATTTAATATGTACCCCTGGGAAGAAAATAAGTTTACGATTCGGTGATATTAATCAGTTAATAATAGAGAAGGGTAATATCCATCCCTCCGCTACTTCTTGTACTTATTAGCCTCCCTAGCAAATGGAACATCCTAACCAATTCCTCATTTCACTACTACTGACTTGTCACCAAAAATGAATTCTGCTTGACTGGTACTAGATAATAGTAATATACAGATCGTTTATTTAGGAGGAATCTGCCACTATATCCTTCTATATTTTTTGTTTATTTTTATTTGTTATTCTATAGATTGCACTTTTAATATTTATTATTACCTGTACTTAAAAATGCACTATTTTCAATTTATATGCATATTAGTATTGCCTTAACTCTTTTAATTATAAAAAACCATCATTTCTATGTAAAGTTTTGGATTTAATGTAATTTTTTTCTTTTATTTGTAGTTACAAAGAATAGCTAAGGGAAACAAATTCCAAATAAATAAATATATATATATATAAATATATATTCATATATATATATATATATATATATATTTGATAAATGTGTTATAGGAATTTTTCTTAAAAGTTGGGAATCAAAGTTTTCCTATTCAATTAGCTATTCGGTTTTAATAGGTTTGTATGTTTCAGAGTATACATTATAAAATAAAAAAAATGCCAGAGTGCTTGTAAATAATGCTCTGATTTAGTATGTCCAAATGCCGACTTTATATCAAAATTCTGAAAGTTGTATCATCAAAAATCTTAATTACTAAAATCATTGAATACAAATTTACACGAGTGTTAGTTCCAATTTTTTTTTTCAGTATTTTCAAATTATAAATAATGAATACTTTTAGTGATTTTACTCCAGAAAAGGAACTATTGTGGTCGGCCACATGACAAAATTACACAAAAAGTCTTTCAAAACTTCGCAAATTACAGTAAATAACTGCCAGAAGTAGAGGGAAGTGTGAATTAAAAGTAAATATAACAGTTTTTATGTATGTTGATATACATAATTTAGTAAATTTGAACATTAATGATAAGAATTTAAATATTTTGTACTTAATAGAACTACTCATTTTAACATATTTTCATAAATAATTTTGAAGTGTCATTTTTCTAGTATATTTGTTTATAATGTTTTACATATTCTAGGCTTTTTTTTTTTTTTCCGTAAGCACATTACAGATTGAACAAGCTGTTAGTGGACACCCTTCTACCTACTCTGTTCTGCATAGTACTATACCTGCTTCCTGTTAATATAGAATATTTATAGATGCATTCACTAAATATTTTTACATTCAAGCATGTTCAAATTAAACAGTTTCCCAATTTCTTTACCATTCAGGTGATATATTATTCCTGTTAGCTGTACAGCACAAGAATAATAAGAAGTCAGAAGACTATGATTTGAAACTGAAATATACCCCCGGACACCTCTCTGTGAATATGCTAAATACAGAAATCCCCTAATTATCTAGTTCCACTTTTTTAAATATTATTTTGACTCCTAGAATGCATATTTTTGTATTATTGAGTTTTATTTGATCTGCAGTTTGGAGGAATCAAAACACTCTTTAAAAATAATCACTAAAATATCTGTTTTTTTTTTTTGTTTTTTAAATACTTACATTTACTCAAAATAGCAAAGTAAAACGGAATGTTTTTGTTTTTTTTTTTAAATAAATTCAGTATTATCTATTCAAATTGATTTTTTTTTTCTTTTTCTGTAGAATCAAAATTACATCGAGGTTATCCAGGGCAGTCACTACCTGATCTTCGGGGTGAAGAGAGTGAAGAATCAACTGATTCTTTAATTGATGAATCTGAAGATTATTTGAGGCGATCTATTGATTCAATATTAACAGGCACCGAACCTCGTAAAAGATATGCACGCTCTCATTCTCAGCCTGAACATAGCTATGGTTAGTATTATCTATGATAGTTTTATGATTTTGGTGCTACCTAGAATGTCTTGCATTTAGAAAGAAAAAAAAAAAAAAGGAAAGTTCTTGCAAATACTTGATAACAAAGGTGTTTATTTATTGAGAAAGGAGAATTACTAATAACTCCTCAATTACAAAGGCCATGTACAGTTCCCAATAGTTTGTTGGAAGCCTAATTGAAATTGGAGTTTCCTTTATCGAGAAAGGTGAATTACCAACAGCTCCTCACTTATAAAGGTCATGGTTTAATTTATTCAGTAGTTTGAAAAAAATAAATATTAAGTAGGAGCTTTCTTTGCCTAGAAAATACTAAAAACATGAGTCTGTTAGTTTGTTTATGAGGTGGCCTGCAAAACATCTCAAGTAGCGTGACTTTTGCTACATACTTTGAAACCTATGGGTTCATTTTTGGAAACCTATATCTACATAATGAATGTGTATTAACATACACTATAGTGGCTTTGCGCAAGGAAAGGGTTAAGAGCCTTGTGGGGAAATGTACTCGTTTATGGAATGAAGTATGCTCCTAATGGGACTTGTAATGTGGTAAGAGGCAAGACTAGAATCAAAGTGAAAAGGTGACTAATATGCATTGCATGACTAAGTTTGCTAACTCCTCTTGAAGTTCGTAGCACTTCTATTGATCTTAGCTTTAATTACTATCTCATTTGCAATTGCTACAACACCTAAAGTACGGCCATGATCTGATTTAATTTGATTGATTCCAGCTAGCATGATGACCATTATTATACTAAATACTCCCTTCTTCCTCCTTGATATACTTCCCATTGGCACCATGTTGATGGGCAAAGATCAGGTGCACATTAAAGTTGTAATTTACATACAACTGGCTAATACTTATTCTCGCTACTCACTATAAAATGAGATGACTCTCTTAACAATTCTCTCCACTCTTACTGATGACTTTATTTTTTTTATTGTCTCATTCAGAAGGCAATGAAAAATCAGTGTATTTCCTTCTGCTGTCCCTCTTCCTTCATTTCTTTGCTTCCATGGAATCAGAACTTCCTGTTCCAAACTCACCAAGTATAGTAGAAATAACTACAATTTATAAACCAAATATATTTATGTAAACATTTCCTCCTTTGGGTCTTCCATTTATTGCGGTTTTAAATTGTGTATGTGTATCCTTAGGGTACTAATAATAGACCGAAGATATACAGGTTTAAAATATACTCTTAACAAATTCCTTACATAATCTTGGTTGGAACCACCATTTTATATCCTGCCAGAAATGGGCAATAATATAAGTTTTTACAGAATAAAATGAAAATGTTTTATTTCATCATCATAATCACAAGCATAAAGAGAGTAAATAAAAGAGTATATCTGTGAATAATAATTAGCTCACTTAAATCTCTGCTTCCATTTTCTGAAGCCTAAGCTAAATAATTTATTTAAATAAAAATTATATGTGTGTGTGTAACAATCTTATATTTGTATTCATATAATTTCTAGTTTTCATACGTAACTCTAAGGCAGTTTTGCACTAGTTATAGTTCTCAAAATGCTATAGAATAATATATAAAATTAACAATAAATTTCCCTTCAATATTGAACTGAAGTTGTCTCTTTTAAAGGTTTGAAGCCTCCTCGAAGTGCTCAGCCCTATCTAGTGAAGGTTGGATCTGATTTGCATACAGGACATTGGGTGAAATTAATACTCTCTGAAGGGAAAACTGGAACAGGTTTGGTCCGCTATGTTGGGCCCCTTCCTGGGTATGGAGGTGACGTATGGGTTGGAGTTCAGCTTGCTCCTGGACTTGGCAATACTGATGGAACGTTCAATGGTGCCAGATATTTTGACTGGTTAGTAATTCAGCCTAATTACGTATAATATTACTCCTCTAAATCGGATTAGATGTTTCTAATTGGCTATTAGCCTCCCAATTAGGTTCAAATATTTATTTATTAGGCCTAATTTTTGCTTTTAATCATCTTAATTTTAAAACTGATGTAAACAATTTAAATAGCTCTTACTCCGATACTTGATCAACAATCATTACCATGAATCAATAAATTTAATTGAGAATTCTCTCCAATAGGGTATTCCAGTGAAAATTTTCATTAAGGTAATAATTGTTTCTGGCAATACTAAATTAATATTAGAGAAAATGCAGATAAATAATTGTGTTTATTTTTTAAACATAGCACAAATTGTCTGAAAAGTATAAAATTTACAATCACATTATAAGTAACCTACTCATATTTAATGTCTTCCTTAAATAGGTAAATGCTTCTAGTTGTTTGTTAAAAGAACTAACATAAATCATGATAAAGTCCGTCACACAGGGGCTGCGGAAACTAAGCAGATTTCCCATTTGCGTCACGTATTTACATTTATCTCATGACGTAAAAGTTCAATGAGAACAATATTTGTTATTTAGGCTTCAAATAAAGTGATTCATAATATAACAGCTTATTGTAAATATGATATAAGCAGGAGGGAGGGTATACTGAAGGCCGTAAACTAAAAAACGCAAATATCTCGGTTAATATTAAAGATAATGAAAACATGTTCATAACAATCTTTATAGACCATTTAATTTGCAATACGATTGGTTTTATACAATTTTTCAATCCGACGTATAATAACAGAGACATTTCGAATTTTCGAAAATCCTCCCCTTTAAACCCCCCCTCCCCCTGGTTCGATTTTAGCCGTTAACGAACTTGATCTTTCTTTTTACAAAAAAACGACTAAATATCGAGTTTGGTGCGAATTAAACAATAATTGTGACCGCTAGAGCGGTAACAGACAGATATATAGATAGATATATATATATCTATAAATAAATATATATATATATATATATATATATATATATATATATATATATATATATATATATATATATATATATATATATATACAGTTTTGAACAGACCTCATTTTCGCCATCTCCTAGTTAGGATCGATGGTCATTTGAAGAAAAATTTCGCAAATCGCGTTATGAGTACAACCTCAATAGTTGATTTCTCTTAGTGGAAATCTGCTAAAAAACAATTTGTTGGTAAAATTAAAATGAAAAAGAGAAAACTTAGAAAACATACATTTAGTCAGTCGAATTTCATACAATGAATAGAAAAAAGAGTCACTGTAAGTGATTCTGATTTTTAAGTATTGACTTAATTTTATCTTAGTTATAAATGACTAAAGGTTTTTTAAAAATTAAAATTAATTATTATTATTTCTTTATATATTTTAGGGCTCGGAGTTACTTGAAAGCAAAACTTTGGCTTAATATTTGAACCTAATTGCGAGACTATTAGGCCCCCAAGGAAAACATCCTTTCCTATTTACAGCATTTATTTATTAGTGGTGATGTATGGAAGAATTATTCTTCCAATTTTATAAAATTATAAATACACACTATTCGCTGAGAAATCTTTATTATTTATGTTATATATAAAACAGTTTCACTATAAAGTACTACGAAGAAATTTGCATCCAATATACAAATCATCTATTATTTATACTAGCTAAGGTATTATTTATACCTGGCATTGATCGGATTATATTAATAATAAAAATATTTGTTATGTTAATCTTCACTATCCACGGTATTTATATATTTCCTGTCTCCTATGTATGTATATTTCTTCAAAACATCGTAGACCATGTGATGAATATAAGCTCCTTTTCCCAAAAGAAGTCCAAAGGTCAATAATGGTAGTTATTTTATGTTCTAAAAGACAATTATTAAAAATACTCTTTTGTATGTCTTTAAAGAAAACTATATTCATAATGGTACATAGTATATTCAGTTAAGTAAAACAGATCAGTGTTAATAAATACCAATAATAGCTAGGTAAACCTCCCCCAGCATTCACTCTTTTAAATTATTTATTTATGAGACTTAAACAAATTCACATTTCTAAGAATAGCACTACATTACTTAAAGTGTACGCATCAAATCACATGTAAGCATTAAGTGACTAACTTTATCTGTGTATACCTGCGATAATACGCCTGACACAAACCTGTGAAGAAACTGGGAATTGTAAAATTTCTCCTGTTTCAATAAAATCATTTCTCCTCACTTCAAATCCTCTCAGTATTAAAATACAAGAGTATGCATTCACTCAAAACATAAAAGCAATCGTAAGGATAAGCTGATATCTTAGATAGCTCACAGTGATGTAAGGCTAGCAGTAGTGACAAGAGAGAAAGGTTTCACAGAGGAAGGTACCCCTCCCCCTCCCTACACTCAGGTTTAGAAATATAAATAGCCCATATCTGTTATATCTTTCAACTATTTTTTTAGAAAGCTGCTTTCAGAAAAAATGGACAATAAAATTGTGGTGATTAAAATAAAGGGACTTAACTTAAAGCTTTAGGCATTTCATAGTAATCTGCATTAGCCTTAAAACTGTACTTATTATAAGTTACTGGTCGCAGACTTTTGTTAAATGAATGCTTATATCTACTTATTGTTGCAAATAGTAGTCATTCTCTTAATCAAGAATTAGATAAAATAAATATTTTTTGTGAAATTTCAACTGATGCCAATGTTTAACTATGAAACATAATAGAACTTGCTTTAACTTTGGATAGTTAACATGATGATGTGATGAACATGATCTGAATATAATATGAAGTCTGGACCAATTACAGAGACATTTCCTGTCTCCCTGTTAATTTCTATTTGATACTCGATGAGAGAAAATGATAAATTTCATGAACAAATATTGAGTTTTGGTCTGTAATAGTCTAAAAGTTATTTACATTGGCAATTTTATATTTAGGAACCATATATTAAAATTCATCTTGAATTGGTTGCATTTTTATATTTTATTTAAATATTTCCATATTTTAAGAGCAAACAGATTTTTTTTTTTACTTGATTATAGGTAAACTTGATTCACTTATCAGCAGTTCCCATTATTAGGACTTTGTATTGAGAAATTAATTTACATTTTCTATAGTTTTGTTAGGATAGGATTCTGAGATATTAGGAAAGAAATTTTAATTGACTTAAATTTTCAGACTGTCAAAACACATCACTTTTGGCTTAACCTAACCTTCATCAAATATGGTTTAGTTTACATCTTATTTTTCTCTTTTAAGTTTTGCAAATAGTTTTTATTTTACAGATGTTTGACATTTATTTGCTAACTGTTAGCCATGCGAGTTAAAGCGTTGACCTTTATCTCACATGGTAAACCTAGAGTGGCGAGTTCGATTCTTGCCTGGGCAAAGGAAATTATTTAGTGACGAAATTCATTAAATAACGTCCTAAAATCCCACCCTGACTAGAAAAGGGTGGTAACCTGTAGATAACCCGTCCCGATTAGCCTAAGTTGCAAAAAGTGGACGTTAATAAATAATAATAATAATATTCTATTAAAAGAAACATTGAAATAATTAACTCATGTATGTAGGGTAAAAATTGAAGAATAAAATACTTGTTTCAGTAAATGTTTATTGACATTCCACTGTAATGTTTCACTCCACCTCTGTGAGTCATCAATTAACTCATTTATTCTTTTATCCTTTCACATCCAGATTATATACATAAATGAAGTTTGAGTTTACACACAGCACAAGAATAATGTAATAATTTAGAAGAATTTCCACAAGAATATTGAAGAATCAAGTTTTGTAAACAGTGAAACAACTTTTTTTCAGAATGAAGTTTCTTATAATGAAATAAAAAATACACAAAGGTTCTGAATTATTTAAGTTAAACTCTATAGGATTCAATTAAAATTATGAATGATGAGTCCCTTTCTGTAATATTAAATTCTATGACACAGTTTGGTTTGGATACTATTTGAATAGGGTATTGCCCTGCTCTAACCTTTCTGTTTATTTGTTCTATACTTTTAATAATTTTTTTAAGTTAAGATTAGTAAAGTAAAATCTATAAACATTATATACATACTTATTCATATTTTATACCCATGTTACTTTTTATGTAATATATATTATAAATTGCATTGTTTGTATTATGCATTTTTGGGGTTCCGTTTACTCCACTTTGGAGCACTTTCTCATGTCTAGTAGCTCATCTGATATGAATATAGTGGAAAGAAAGACAAGCAGCCAGACTTTTATCAGATTAACTGTCACGAGTGAAACATTTCAAACTTAGTATCTTTCCTCTCTGTAAAGGTTGTTTGGCCATCCTCGTGACAGCTGCCCTTTTACATCTGCAAATTCCCCTAAGATCCTTGTTTTGTTTCCAGCCCTTCATAAAGACAGCAGCTATTTTCATCCATTTAATCTATTTGACAGAATTGTTTTCGTTACTGTTGCAATAATTAATTTATTAGATTGGTGTTTTATTCAAATTAGTTATGGAGTGTAATTTCCTTTAATAAAAAGGGGTGTATCTTCCTTGAACTTAAAAGTATTTAACAAATTACGATCCTCAGAAATTTCAAGTATATTCACAGCATATTTTCAATTAAAACATATTGACTTAAAGATGTTTTTAAAGAAAATACAATTCTTTGAGCAAGACCATCAAATTGTGCTAATATATTAACATTATTCAAATCTAATAACTTGAATCAAGATAATAAAATTATCTTTTGAAATAAATCCATTTACAAGGAATGTAGTAGTATCAAATCCCCTTTTTTAAAAATCATTTCAAGAGAGCTTTTTCCTCCAAGGAATTTAATATTTGAAGTTGCTTGATTTTTTTCATAAAGAGGTACTTCCTAAGGATGTCTCACTATTTTTCTTTTACAGTGGTGGTATAACTCAACTCAACAAGTAGTTTATTTTTAATTTTTTCAATACAGAAATTGTATTGGCCAAATTTCAAAGATAATAGTTTTGTCATAATCAACAGCATGCCTTTACTTAAATGTATAGAGCAAAGTTTGAATAATTCTTTATTTAAAATGTTCTAATTTTCTACAAAATAAAAAGGACTGAAAATGTGCAATAGATGTTTACAATTGATGAGTGAGTCGCAACACATTAGACTTTACTTCAAATTGCCATTTAAAAGAATTACAATATTGAAATCAGAACAATAATACATTTTTTTTCTTATTTAACATTTTTATTCATCATATTTCACATATAACATTCTTTTATTACTATGTTTTTGCTTATTGCCACCTAAGTTATCTAAACTCGTTTGACTGAATATAATGCATTTTCATAGCTATACAAAGTCCATAATATACTACTTAAGAAACCTATTTATAAAATTCATTATTTGTTTATGGACGTTTGACATCAAATTAAACTTGTTATTGTTATATTGAATTGAAAATTCCAATGCAACCCAGTTTTTTCTCAGCAAGAATAATACATTTAGCTAACTTGTTACAAGGTAATTCAAGACCTAACTCTCTAAAATATTTCAATTCTATATTTTAATTATTTATTTACTTTTTTGTTTTAGTGATGCCAATGCTGGAATTTTTGTCCCCTTCAAGAAAATTATCATGGCGTGGAGTATTTAAATTTTTATTTCTAATATTGAGTATAAGGGATTAAGAAGGTATCTCTTAGTTTATTCTGTTACCTGAAGAAATACATGAGATTATAGAAATGTTATATTTTATTTTGCAAAACAGGAAAAAATAAATAAAATAATAAGAGCAATTGATTCCATCCTTTTCTTGTCATAGTCTTAGCATGCCATTGCCTAAAAAACAAATCCATGTATCTTCTATTAATAGCTAACCGTAACTGAACATTGTATTTTTGAAATGATTATTTATAAAAATCCCTCTTATCCCTTTTTGATTGGACCACTGTAACAGTTCAATTCACTTTATGTCATAATGTTTTGTTATATAAAATATTTTTAACTTAAAAAATGTTTATGAGACTGTTAGGTTATGTCACTGATAACTTTAGCTTTATAGTAAATTGATCTGGTCGTTTATTTTTTGGCCCACAATAATTGGTTTAATTCATTCTCTGTTTTATAAAAGGAATATGATATACACAAATCAAGGCCATTGTTTTACTTATACTAACTTTTTTAAATATGTTTATATTGCGTCTATGTAATGAAGAAATTAACATTTTTTGTACCTATAACTGAAACCATGACTTTTCAAGAATAGTTGAAAACTGGGAAATTAATCTCACAAATTTGAACTAAAGTTTTATTTTTTCTGACTAATTATTTTAATCTTGTTAATTATGAGGAATAAGAGCAAATATTTCCCCCAAAGGATTCTTGGTTGAAATTCAATCATTTTCATTTAGTCTTGCTTATTTACTTCCACATTTAAGGTAATAAAAAAATGCTTCTTCTTATGCTTTTCACAATCAGTGAATGTCAGAACACCATCTGTATTTTTCTTTAAGTGTTCCTAGTTTGTTATTTCAAAGTTCTGAAGTATATTCATTCTTCAAATATACATTTATACATATTTATGTATAATTTGTTTAGGTGAACAAAAGTTATATAAAGCAAAGCATATCAGTATTTAATTGATAAAGATAATGATTCCCTTGTTTAATTTCCTTTTATATTAGTAGATATTTCCTTTTATATTAGTTGGTGGTTTTGAAATTATCTCATTAATGTTATTTGCTTCCCAACAAATATATATATATATATATATATATATATATATATATATAAAATTCTTGGAATTTTATAAAATATCCATATCCTAAATAGCATATGATGATTTCGTTATTGCCAAGGATTGTTGGCATTTTGTACAGAATATGATAAACCTATAAATTTATTAATTTTTATGGTATTATATTTATTTATTTTTATTCTTATTTAAATTAAAATTAAGTTAAATTTAAATGAACGGATTAATTTCCAGTTATTTATTTAGCTGAAGAGAGTAATTCAATATGAGAGGGCGAATGAGTGAGCTTACTCTCTCATGATTAGAAAGTTTTATTGATGAAAAAGTTTCTCCCTGGAGGCAAAGTTGGAAACTTTTTATCAATACTCATGTTCCTCAAACTGAAAGTTACCAACCGATAATTTTCCTTTCCCTGCTGTTCCTAAAGTAAATCATGAGTCATACTAGCTGATTATCATGAATCATGACTAATATAATAATATTTAGCAACATACTTTTATGGAAGAATATATATTTGATGTCCAGATATGCTTCTCTAGGATGAAAATTTTAAATATTTTCATAAACTGATTGCTAGCTTAGTGAACAGAATTTGCATTTCTATGGAACACCAGGACAACATAATTATATAAGTGATCAAGATTAAGAAGAAAATTTACTGTTCAGAAATATTTAGAACCATTCATTTTGATGTTTAGATTTTTTTGGAAAATGGTCGTGGTATAGAACAAAAAATTGAAATGCTTAAAAACATGACCTGTATATTTTGAAATAATATTAGTTCTCTTTAATGTTTAATTGTAAGTAAATAACAATCTATTACAAATGTGCTATGTATCAATATATATATTTTTTTTCTTCTTCATGATGAATGGAAATTATCCCTTTAAACAAATTCATTAAACTTTTCTTTTGTCTTTCATGCAATCAATAACGTTCTTCGCTCCTTGGTTCTGTTTCCATGTTTTGTCTTATTCCATTTTATCCCTGATTTACTTAGACTGTTCTCTATAATGTTTTTTCAACTATGGATCTCAGACTATCTCTGCCTCAGCCTCTATCTAATCTAAGTACTACCTTGTGTGCCATACATTTTATTACCTTTCCAATTAAAATCACCATTTAAACTAAATTAATCAAAATATTTTCATTATGGTTGTTTCAAGCAGGAAATAACAAAATATAATTCATAATGAAAACAATTTTTCTCAGGTGCTCATTTTGCATTTTAAAATTCTATTGAATATAATGGTTTTAAATTTTTACAGCTACTCTGGTTAATGACTATTATTTAAACAAAATAATTTTTTTAAGGCCATTGCAGAACAATATTCAGAGCTCTGCAATTTGAAATAGAAACACCTATACTGAATTTCTGTATTTAACATTAATTTGGTGTTTTACTTTTATAATAATTTATAAGAACCCCCACCCATACCAATAAATTAATAAAACACCTTTATAAAGCTCATAGGGGCAAAGCCTGAATTTGACAATTATTGAAATTGTAAAGATCATTGTTGTGCAGTTCTAGCCTTCCTTCTGTTGTACTATATTCATGCAAATTTCCATTCTTTTCTCTTTTCCCTAAAATCTTGGGGCTTGCATTTCATTGTGGTGTATAAATTGTCAATGAAACTCTCATTCTTTCTTCTTTAAAAAGTTATTTACCTCCATCTTGTGGTGGAATTTAAATATTCTAGTCATGTTCCATTAATTTAAGAGAAAAAGAAAATATTCCTTATGAATACATGGTTGCTGTGTAATGGAGGATAAGTCCTGATCATCAATATTTTTAGTTATGAAGACATGAATTCATTCAGAACAGTGACATTTATTATAGCAAGTGAAGAATTATTTTGTAAAAATAATATAATACATCTCAATATGATACAATATTGCTTTTAGACCTACTTCAGTATTTTTTTTCATGGAGTATATTATTTTGATGGTTGTCAGATGAGTTAATGAAGTGTTCAATCAACTTGCAAAAGTATATTTCAGTGGTAGCAGTTTCAGACACCTTTGGTATACATCTTCAGAGCAACACTAATCATTTTTTAGTAGATGTTTCCGGTTTTACATACGATACAATTTTGGAAAAATGTCTTTCAATTTCAATTACCCTACCTGGAATTCATTTTATGTTTATTATATAATACATAAACATACAAGATAACAATGTTTATATAAAATGAAAACAAAAAAGATGGAGGTAGATATATCTCAGAGAGATTGAATTATAGAATGGTAGAGGAATCCCAAATTAATGTTCAAAAAATTAGAAAAGATATCAAGGATTACTTTCTCTTTCAATGCATAGAGTTATCTTCTGTTCAAAGGGAAAGGATTAATTCACTCAAGGAATAGATGTCTGTAATCATTAATATTCACAAAAATAAATATTAATGTTTATTGAGTGTGCCTTGGTGGTTTTTACAGTGACCGCCAAACTGGGTAAAAATTACTATGATATACTCAATTACCAGAATACCTTGCCAATAATCATGACACTGATGATGGAAGTTTAAGAAAACAATATTAGCCATGTTCTGGCTTCCCCGCATATGGGGTGAGCTCATATAGAATAGCTGTCATCATAATGTGAGAGCAAAAATAATCAAATAGTAGAGGTAATATGTAGTTCTTCAGATGGGTCACCAAGGCTGGATTATTATTATGGATATTATCAGTATTCTGTGCCAAGCCAACTCAAGACATACATTAGAGCTTGCAGTTAGTTACAGGTTGAAACCAACTTCAAACTATCCACTGAAGTGGGTAAGAAAAGAGAAACATTTACAAGCCATGCTGTAGGGACCCAAAGGTGTCCAAAACTGTTAACACTAAAGTTTTGACTACGTCCTTAATTATAACGAATATCCATATCCAATATTCAAAATCACTTAAGAAACAGTGTCTTATTGAAGTCCGAGTCCTTTATTATGTAAAGATGTCTATTTGGCATTGCTCTTTACAAAACCACCCATTAATTCAGTTGAGAAACTATTTATTACTATGTTATGTTCCATTTTTTATAAAGATAAAAACTGAAATGGAGAAGGGCATTTAAGATGTATAAATTGGGTCATTCTTATTAGTTTTAAAAATGATATCTGTACTGTATTATTGCGTCTAGATTAATTAAAATGAAAAAGGGTGAGGGAAGAAGCCATAGAAAGGAATATAACTTTTTATTAAGAATAAAACTTTCTTTTATTTTAAACACTTAATCAGGCTATAAAACAATACCAAAATAGTAAAATTTTAAATTATTTTTATAAAAGATCTATATTACTGCTTATATAAAATTTGTATTACTGCTTTTGGCATTCCACTAAAAATATCTCTGAAAATATTTGTGATAAGTTATCTCGTATTGTACTAGAAAATCTGATACATGCTTCTATGTCAGACATTTAATTAACTACTTCTTCAGTGTCTACTTAGTATTGTAAGGCAATTGAGAAGCTACTTGAATCAAGAAGTAGTGAATTTTGGTTGGAAATGACACAAGCCTGGCAAGAGTGAGACTAAGATCTCCCACCAAAACCTGTGTGTGGCTAACTTGCCTCTTGTGCATTATTATTACTATGGTTTTTAAGTAATTTCTTTAACCACAAATATTTTCTTTTACAAAAAGCTATCTTTTATAAAATGAATACCCCACCTTTGGTTATCAAAAACTATTTTAATATTAAAAAATACTATTTTGAGCAGTATCTGAACCTAAGTATAAAATATAAATAATATGGCCTTTCCATGTTATGTATGAGTGCTTCTTCTGATTATCAATTTATCAAAAACTTCTTCTGAATACATCGAAATAAAATTTGTAATTTCATATAGCTTTTAATTTACCTCCATTATTTAGCTAGGCATTGGTGTTCATAAAAAAAAAATGTACACAATTCTAGGGAATTGCTAATGTGTTTTTAAATGTTCTTTTCTGAATACTCAGAATTTAGTCAGAGCTTAAAAGTGTTGATAGTTGCTGTTTCTCTAAATTAAAAGTTAAAAACATCACAAAAATGGTTCATGAAATTACTTCTCTATAAACTGACTTGCTTTAACTATATAAAAATGTGATTATTGAAATACTTTTCATTTTTTTTTATTATTTTAATATAAACCTAATATATTTTTATAATTTTATATTATTAAAAATGTTATATATTATTTCTCATAGTCTCCAAATTAAGTATAATCCTAAATAGGTATTTCTTCTAGTCAAAGCACTTCGTTATGCAATGGAAGGAATAATTCATAATGAAAATTAAATCTAGTATTTCTATCATAAAAAATCTCAATTTCTAGCAAGTGGTTAAATATTTATGTTTTTAAAAGGATTTGTTTTGTTTTAGAAATGAGTTGGAGCAAAGTAAGAAATTCAGTGTTTTTAAATCATTCGTTTTATCTTAGTCTTTCCATTGCATAAATAAAATTGTCAAGTAGAAAATTTACTGTTAAATTTGTATAATGCCAAGTTTTATTTTAAATTATATGTTTTCCCAAAGATATTTATTGAGATATTTATAAGAAATCAATGTTGTTATGAATAATATTATTGTTGGTACTATTTTAAAACCAATCCATTATGTTAATTACTACATAAATTATATCTGTATCACTTTTTAGAATTAATGTGCACAATACAATTGCATTATTCATGTTTACTTAGTTTCATTACTACACACCTTGTCACAGAAGTAGTGAAGATTTGTTTTTGTGGCTGCAACCTGTTTGAGGGGGGGGGAGGGGTATTTTAAGAATGAAATACACCCAAGGTACATACTATAATTTTAATGTTTAAATAAAAAAGAAGGTTGAATTGGCTGATTTAAAAACTACCCCAAAAGAAAATAGAAATTAAAGTCGTCCTTCTCACAAGATTATTTATTAGGGCTAGTTTGGCAGCTCACCCCACCTATTCTCAAATAAAGAGCTAAATATATTAAATTATAATTATATACAAATCTGAATTTTTATTACAAGACTTCGTATAGGTCACTCTTTCCCAATACATGGATTCCTAATTAAAAAGAAAGAACGGCCAAAATATGATGCTTGCAATATGCCTCTTTCTATAAACCACTTACTTACAGACTGCAGAAAACATGAACATTTACAGATACCCCGTGACTTACTGACTGAATAAAGCCCACATACCCATAATTATTCAGCACTTAAAAAACACAGACATATACAAAAATTTAGATCCAATTCGCTTTGATTT
This sequence comes from Riptortus pedestris, assembly GCA_019009955.1. NCBI lineage: Eukaryota > Metazoa > Arthropoda > Insecta > Hemiptera > Alydidae > Riptortus > Riptortus pedestris. The sequence goes on from CM032231.1 coordinate 21,802,121, forward strand.
TAAAATTGTATTTGTAACAAAATTGAATAATTTTACAATACCATTTATATATACATGCGTGTGTTAGAGAGATGCTTTTACAATATGTATTATATAAATGTGTTTTTATTTATCTATTATTTTAATTTCATAAACTTTAAAAACGATTTTAACTTTTATTACCCTATTATTATTTTTATTACAAATAATAATAAATGTTGATTATTAGGGTTCTTTTGGACTGCAAAATTAAATACACAAACTTTAGCATTTTTTATCACTGCAGAATTTATTTGATGCTCTACACACGTGGTAAATTATTCTTCACTACTAATCACAATATTTACTGTTAAGTTCACTTCTTATTGCGCAGCACAATAACTCATTATCACATGAATCACTGATCACTAAACACGGCACTGCACTGATCACTAAAAGCTGCATTGAACGCACTGTTATTCAGTAGTAAGAAAACTGAGAACTAACTGACTCACTGCTGGCCGAGCAGGTAAAGTCCCCCTGCTCGGTAAAGCCACGAGAAGGTTCCAGACTCCCGCTGATTGATAGGCATCAGGTCCGTCGTCTAGGCTAGACTAGATCCCTGGCATCAAACTTTGCAGGGGTGGCTTCATTATATTTGTACTTCTTAAATACGTGATTACATATAAATGTAATTTTCAATTAACTAATTTTTGCGACAATATAATATTAGTTTCTATTTATGTAATACTTTTTATCATTTATTTTTGACTTTAATTATAGTTGTGCTTTTTCTTATTTTTGTTCAATATTGTTCTTTTTGAGTATTTTTATTTTGTGTTTAGTGTTCTACTTGCTGCATTTATTATTTTTCTGTAAGTAATTACACTTTTTTCTTTTTAAAAAAAATTAAATGAGCAACATCACCTATTTTGTGAAGCTCTTAAAATATAAAATCTGAATTTCACTAATTCAGTTTGGACACTTTTGAGCTTTTATTTTATTGAATCTTATTTGTATAATTGTGCCTTTAAGATAATTTTATTATATCCATTTGTTTTTTCGTTTGGTATCACAGACTTTAGCCGTCCCCGAGCAAGACTCGAGGAATTCCTAGTTTATAGTTTATACGTAGAGAGTGATCAACTCAGCATATAACTGCCGTTAACCAAGAAGAACCTGGAATGAGTTGTCTCCAGTAGACTGGCAGGCCGCATTGTACCCAGAGAGTCTATGGCCAGTTCACACTGTCAGCCTGCCTTTGGCTGGAATCTAATAGAGTCATAATCGTGTCATCCTGAGGAGCTGTCAGACTTCCACTGACAATCTCATGACCTAATGTCCTCATAGCAAATTCATGGACTAATGTTCTCCCCTGGTGAGGATCGAACCTCCACTTATTTTTACCCTTACTGTCCAATGGCACCCCCCCCCCCATCATATCAATTAATACATATTTTATTTAAATTTTATAAAAAGAAAAATTATAATAATAAGCAATCTGTGAAATAATTTGTAGGTAATTACAACTTTAAATATTTAGTTAGTTTGTGATTAGGTGTGATGAGCCCGAAGATGGGAGAATGTGCTGCCCAAAAGCACTAGCCCTATTAAATAATTTGTTTGAAGGACGATTGTACTATTTTTGTTCTAAGTAATAACTGCAAAAGCAAATTTTATATTCTTGCTTACAAAGCAGACACCTTTTTTTTCCTCTAATATTTAAATAATAAGAGGGTGAGTGTGATTCATGATAATGCATAACTTTCTCACTAAGGTGATGTTAGTTGGAATCATGGAAGTAGTATGAAAATTTTTGAAATATAGACTGATTAGCTGTTGTTAGTTGTGGTGACAATGCTTGCTTACCGTCATGTGGCAATTGTGAAGTAACTTTGATAAAGTAATACACTTTGGCCAAAAAAACCACAAATACAGGAGTATGCACTATGATATGACAGTTTATCATCTCGATAAACCCTTGCAGCAAGACTCACCAATAACATATTTTCTTCAACCCAGACTTTCTTTCAGTTTGCTCTACACGTTTCATGGCCCACATACTTCTTTCACAGGGGCTGTACTCGCCCCCTATACACCTGTCAAAATGAACCTTCCACACTGGGGAACATGTTAACGACTCTATGCGGTGTTAAAGATTGCTTTAACATGAATAGAAAGGTGAACACTTTGTTACTAAAAGGAATGCCCCTTCAAGAGGTGGTATTTAGGCCAAAAAATAAGGCAATTTGCAAAACAGTCTGTAGAGGGAAATATGTTATTGGTAAGCCTTGCCATACCAAATTGAAGACTATTTGAATATTAGGTCTAAGAAAGCTATAAGGAGGCCTATGTCATCTATTTCTCTCCTCTATAAGCTGTTCTCTATCACTAGCCAAAGCAAAATTGCTTCCACCAGCAATCTGGCCATTATAAGAAAATGCAATATGTTGTGCAAAATTTGCTATTTCCAGGATCGGTTTTTATTTTATCTCCATGAGATTAAACAGATGCCATAATGATTTAAAGATTAGTCTTCGTTTCCGCATCCAAGGAATTCTTTCAGAAGCTGTGATTTCATAATACATTTAAGTGTCAGAAACCCATTAGATGATTTAACAGTGATAATAATCTTGCTTCAGGGCTCTTGGTAACTACAAAGCTTGTTTGAGGTGACACTTGCTTCTGTTTTACAGATGGTGCTTCCTAGTGTCATCACCCTCGCTGATCTAATAAGCTTTAAGATGGGTAGGTATTCCAAGTGAAATAGCTTTTACCTCTCTATAATGCCATAGTCAATGAAAAGGTGGTAATATTATCATCATATACACTTTTAAACATCTGTTTATTACGCCTCCTTGTAGTGTTAAGGTTTTACAAAAATAATTTTCAGGGGTCAAGATTCTTTATATTCTGAAAAATATTCTGTTTATTAAAATTGAATATTAAATCGTCCAACGACTGTCTTAGTTTATGCTTGACCTCACAGCAAATGTAATGCTGAATCCATGAGGAAATTTTTTCTTCATTGAAAACTCTTATTTCTGAGTAGTCTTTTTCACTTCAACTTTGGTAGTTCTGATGATATCTAGCTTTGTGTTTAACATATTTTATTGATGGCGGTGGACCGGAAAATCTGCGTACCAACCATATGAGCCTCGAGAACCTGTATGAGCACCAAAGTCGACATACTCCTGCTTCTTCGATGATTGATTGGCTGTAACTCCTCTTGGACCTCGAACAACTCCAATTGCTTCAACCTCCCTTGGTAGTCTAAGCCTTGTCAGCTCATTCATGTCTATTGTCTCTTCAATTGGTACAGCCACAAACCTTGCAACAGCCAAGCCAAGGCAGCCCAGGAGGAGGAAAGAAATTATCTGTATAAAATATCAAACTTTTTATTAGCAAGCAAAATTCAAAATAAAATTTTAATTATTGAATTATTATAAGATAAGATTAGTTTCACTAATAAAAAGAAATGTTCAGGGGTTTACTGTTAGCCATATAAAGCTATCCAGATTGAGAAGATAATTAAAATCATTTCCTTCTAAAAACTATGGAGCTAATGTTCAATTTAATTTAATTATTTAGGTCTAGTCTGGATAAGTTAGTGACAACTGATCTATTATATTTTTAGGAGAAAGAACTTCTTGTCATTAGCTAGGACAAGTTTACAGCTAAGATAGAAAGTTGGCAATCTGAGTTTTTAGAATAAAAATATTCATTAGAATAATAGTTTCATAAACTTACATAGCATATGAACCCTTGTATCCTCACAGGCTTTTCTAAGAATTGGGTCCTCAAATATTTTGATTGGATTTTATTAACTTGATTCAAGTTCTCTGCATTAAAAAATAATTACTATTTATACAAAATGAGTTAGTTATTTTGAAGTTATGAAAGCTCTGATTACATTTTGAAGAGATTGTATTTTTAATGTCACAAAAAGTAAATTAAGATTTATTTAATTTGAGTAAAATATTTTTGATAATGTAGTAATGCTATTTCACATCATTCCAGCATGAGGGATGTGCTAGTGGTGAAATATAGTCCTTCAACCCCCCCCCCCTAAATAAAACCACGAGAAGACCAGCCCTGTAATGTGGCACATTCAATTTATCTCCATATAGAAAGTCTCATAAACAAAATAAAGGAAGCTTTACCTGCTTCATTGTAAAGGTAGAACTGAATGGTGTTAGCTGAGGGCTTTTGCTTATATAGCATGAGCGGCTGGGCACAGGTCTTACTTTCACTAAGGATTGAGGTGTGACTGACACAAACCATTCAGCTACACTACCTCTCAAACCACCATGACCTAGTCATATAGTCTTTCTTTCAACACAGTTTTTTACTTTAACACGCTCTCTTGAACACCTAACTATCTTGGTTAAATAACATCTTCAGTTATAGATATTTCTAGCTTCATAAAGATTATTTATGACTACTTAATTATAGATTCAAATAATAGAAGAGTGCAACTAATTTTTGAAAAGGTGATTATTGAGAATGCTATTCAATGTTCAATTAATGGTCACTGAGAACGCCGAATCCTTCGAAAAAATAGTACATTTAATATCTTAAGAACATTCCCCCCCCCCTTTTTCAAAAAGATTATTACTTATCATCTCTAATTCAACCTGAGCATTCTTCAATATAGAGCTAAAATTATAAATCTTGATTTGGAAATTTCCAACATTAAGAATCTGACGTAGGGAAAACATGTTCCCCTGTAAAGCTCCTGAAAAGTGAGAGGCACTATTACAAATTTATTTGCAAGTGTAGAGGTTCAGAAATTGACTTCATTGAATGAGTAAAGCACATTTTTAATCAATGCTTTAACGAAAGTTTTTAACATTTAATTATTTAAACAGATGCATTTTTTAAATTTTAAAAAATTTCTTTTGTTAATATGGAACCTACTAAAACTTTTTCATTATTTTTATTTCATTTTTAATACACACTAAAAAAAAAAAAGAGAATTTAGTTAGGAATATGAGGTAGCGAAATTTTAGATGACCCTTTGAAAATCCAAACTTCCAAAGCAAAGCAACTTAAAATTAAGAATGTTTTTCTTACATTAATAAATTGCTCCTAAAACTCATAAACAGCAACACTTGGTAATGTTTTGTAATAATAAGGGGAAGATGTAGCCCAGTACTTATACACTTAACTAATAAAGAAAATCATGGCAGGAATGATGTACTAAATTTTCTTTAAACTGATTCGCTTTGTTAGTGGATATGAAATTAGTGGCAGTAGCATAAAGCGGATGTTAATAAATAACATTTTAAAGAAATAATGTGCTCTTCTGGAGCACCTGACAATAATAGTAAATGTAATTGAAATAAACTATTGCCTCCAGCAATTTATCTCTTATCACATCACAGGCTTGATTAAATGAACAAAAAAGTGCATTTATACATTCTACTCATACACCTATTTATATTCCAGACCTTCCTAGCTAAAATCTACTTTAGTACCTGTAAGAATATAGTGTTGGGAGTGGGTAATGAAAAGAAAAAACATTACTAAGAGATAACAAACGCAATAAATGTATAGAGAGACGATCGAGTGATTGAGAGAGAAGATATATTTGGATTGATTTACATATTAGGAAGGTGTAGTTAGCTAGTTGGTAATAGCACCTTACCCCATACTGAAGGTTGAGGTTCTCGGTTCAAGGAGGGAGTTTATGCTTTAGATTTTATTTAGCTGTCCAGTTATGGGATTTCCATTCACTCTCCCAGTACCTACTTAACTTAGCACAGTGGGGCAATTGAATAGCTACTTGAATAAAGAAGTAGTGATCATTGGTATGCAATGCCACGATATGCCAAGGAATGCATCAAACTGACCTCTTGACCATTCTCCTGTGTGCAGGGCAGGCCTTGGCTTCTTTCATTGATTGTCGGTTGTTGTTCATTGAGAAGTTTCAGGGTCATGAGTAATACAGGTTTTCTTTTGAGAGAGTCCTTGTTTGAATCCATGTATTGAAATAATAATGGTTTCCATATTATTGTTTTAAACATGAAGCATGGATTGACTTTTAATGAATTTTACTATCATTGGTTTAAATAGATCTAATTTCCTAACAAAACATAAAAACTACATCAAAATAGCATTCGGAGAAAAAATAATTCATAACTCTGCCGTAATTCCATAGAAGTATGAGGTGATTCAGCGTTCAAATAAATCTTGTTTCCATTCAAAATATTATGAAATTCTTCTGTAATTCTATAGAAGAGGCAGAATTAATTAGCTAACTTTAATAAGTCTTTCTGGATTGAAATAAAAATGATTTCTAGTGGATATAATTACTATTATTCCCAGTGAACCCTCACTCCTATCAATGGTAGAAGAGTATAATATAGCCTATTCTAACAAAATTCATGTCCTAAATAAATACGAAATATATATTCCTAATGTTTCATGAATATATATATATATATATATATATATATATATATATATATATATAAATAAAATTTCACAATTTCCTGGTGGCATTCTCACAGAACAATGATAAATTCTATTTGGCGATCGGATGTTGGAAGTCAGAATTTTGAAATTCAAAGCAATGTATAAGGGGTGAAAAATACATTTTATACACCATCTTTACATTATTCCAATGAAATCAATATTATTGAAGATATTGTCGAACATAAGCATTACCTTCAAAGTAAACCCTCACTTTTGTTGGTAGAAGTATAAAATAGCCTGTGTGACAATATTCATATCCTGTATATGTATACAAAAGAAATGTCAATTTTAGCTAGGCACTCTCGTGAAACAGTAATAAACTCTATTTAATAACTCGAAGTCAGAAATTTGAAATTCATATATCTAAATAACGTTTTTGGACAGTATTCTAACACAATTCCTTCTTTACATTTTTCTGACAAAATCTCATCTCAAATTCTCATATAAACTATGTTGTACCTTGGGATAGTTGGCACACAAGCATAAAAAGCCCAAATAAATCTTCCAAGCCATTTTTGAGTGGTTGAGTAACAAATGGACATACAAGATTTTCAATTTTGACACCACTGTTCTTAGAATGGTTTGAAACATATAAAAAAAATTATCCCAGCCAAATTTAAGTACAAAATCTGACAAACCTTAAGAGTTTAATAAATATAGAAGATTACGAAGAACCTTCTCTCCTAGGAAGGTGTGATAGAAAGAAATATTGACAACTTGGTAAGTTTTTATTAAAATACACAACGGTTTACTTTTACAAGAATGGCATTATGTTAAAAATAAAGAAACTATAATTTGAAAAGAAAATCACACCAATAAAAAGTTTTAATTTAAAAAAAAAAATATTCAATAACAAACAAGAGTTTGACGTTTATAAAACTTACCAACTAAATCTTAAGACTGTATTACATTTACTAATATTACAATTAAATATGATTTACAAGGTCAAACTGGTACAGTGTACTTATTACAACCAGAAAATATTAAAACATTTTAGTATTAGTTAATTCAATACTACAGAAAGGGATTATGCATGGAAACAGATTGTTAAATATACATTGATTACTTGCGGGTGGATTCTATGGGAGAAGTAATGCCTATCCTAATGGACTTCTTAAACTATAGACACTCAATCTCACAGAATGAAGCTCAGAGTACTTTAGGGTAATAAGAATACCGTTCCATCAACAATTATTGAGAAACAATTATACAATTCGATGCATAATTCCTGTAAACATTTTTTGTGCACTGATATGAAATGTGATGAAAGTCTACTTTTCATTAAAAATTGATGATGGCTTCTTTGACAAGAGTGAGTTCCACCACTTCAACTTCACAAGCATTTCAAAATTAGTCGACTAATTCACTTGACAAGAAAAAAGAAATTGTTTTTGAATGCTAAAGATTTAATTTTTAAATGTATTACAGCCTTTAGTATAATAGAAATATTTTTATTTTAAATGGCACATTTTTTTTTTTATCAAAATACATCTCTGACATAGAATTTGGTATAGCAAATATAATATCAATACTAAAAATAAACTCAATATGGGCTGCTTCAAAAAATTATAAGTTTTTACTACTATCCCATCTCAGGAAGTCTTTAAAATGATTATAAGAAATAGCACCTGCTGTGTTAAATTACTACCTAAGAATATCTTCGTTTACAAACAGAGAAGGATGAATGAAATGCGCTAAAAATGTAAGAAGAAAAATAACGATTCAATTTTCTAATTACACTAATGTAGCTATTGGTATTAAAGTTTTAAAAATGAAAACTTATACATAATATAGAAACATACATTATTATGATAAGTTAACAACCCACTAATAGATATCATCCCTCCTTGATTTTCAAATTATGTTCAAACTCCGTTACATAATTTCAGCATCTTTATCGTTTGCTGATTTGATTTGGATGAATTTACTACCCGATCAGTGTCTGAAAGATATCCAGGAAAAATATGAAAATTGTTTTAGAATTCAATGACGAAATACAGCTTTCAATTTAACACTGGGTACTAAATTTATCTGCTTATGTTATACCAAATGAAATACAACATTCACTCTCACTTAGAGACAAATTTAATACTTTGAAGACCATAAATGAAAGATATTGAAAATTACTTAAAGGAGGTTGAAAGTAATTGGAAATCAGTGGAACAACAAAAGCAAAAAAAAAATTACACATTATCTACTAGTGTTACATAATGTAATGAAAATATGATTTTCCCTATTTCCTAGTTAAGGAAGAGATGGCACTTAGAAATAAAACATGGTACATATATCTAAAAATTATCTACTTAGTGTCATCATAATTCGGACATGAAGTTACAACACAAGTTAAACATATAGATTAAATATTCATGTATAAAATCAGAATATATGCATATGGGACTAAACAAGTTATGATTTTTGTAATAATAAAACAAGGCCAATACAACTCGAGGTTCAGAAATTGATGGACAAATGATAAACTCTATTAGTTATAAAAATTAAATACTTAAGAAACTGTTAATGGTTGTGTTGCTGTAGAATTTATAGGCTAGACCTGTTCATTGTTTCCTTGATGAGTAAGTGCTGGTCCTCACAGAAACAAATATGGGAAGTAGGTCCCTAATACATGCCTTCTACATGAGGCCATCCAACAGTAAAAACATTAGGAAGATACCTCTGTTTGAGGCCTTCTCCCAGAAGATGCTGGCTTGCACCAAGCCGTAGATATGACCATAACAGGTTTAATAAGGACCCTCTTAAAAATTAAGTGATATCACATTGTTATTACTAAATGAAATAAATTATAATTTTTAGTAAACTTACTTAAAAAATAAATTATAATTTTTAGTAAACTTACTTAAGAAAAATTAAACTTGTTATAGAATACTCAAAGAAATATAAATGATTTTAATTTTAGAAAAGCTTTACGGAGAGTATTAATTAAACAGTTCAGATCCTTAACATTTGTCCATTTGGCTAAACAAACTGTGACAATCCTACAATCATCAGGTCTAGAACAACTAAAAAATAAAAGTATTAAATTATTTTACCAACTTGTGCTGATAAGTGGAGGTTTGTCAAATATGTTTAGCCAAGCAACAAATTCTTAGGATGTTGTCTTTCAATTCAACAAAGAAAATAGCACTACAATGCTTCTTGAGAGCTTGCAGCCATAATTATACTGATGTACAAAAACGAAAACAATAAATGATAATAATTGCAAATAATAAAACTTCTTTCTAAAACAAATAGTTCTTCAAGAGACAACTTTTACTATAAAAACCATTAAAATCTTAGTCAGTTACAATCTGTAACTTCATCAAATAAAAAATATTCAAACATTGAATTATATAACTATACACTATATACAAATAAAACTTATTTGGTAATAATATGTGAAACTTATCACAGTAAAACTTGATCAAGGAAGAAATAAATGTTTACAAGTAACCATGACTCTAAACAAAAAATATTAATTACAGAGATAACTCTGCTTTTATACCGACCAGTCGTCGTCATCATCATCATCATCGTGTTCGCTTTGGCTTTTAGGAAGTGGTTCATCTGTTTCATCTGGGATAGCAAAACCTTCTTCAACAAGCTGCATCCCAACATCAATTCCCTAATAAAAGAAAAATGTCTAACTAAATTGTTTTAATTCATCTCCTGGGTAAGATCAATGGACATTTGAAGACATTTTTTCAAAATTGCTTCAACCTCAATAGCTGATTTCCCTATTTTTTATAAATTCTCCCTTGAAGAGCTTACATAGGAAAAACATCTAAAAAAACAATTATTCTAACAGATGCACAATTATAAAAAGTCCATCACGCAAGGGCTGCGTAAACTAAGCAGATTTCCCACGTGAAGGTTTACAAAAGATAAATGTACATTTTATTAACACCATCATTAATATTAAGTGAATGAATACAAACGGTCCGTTTTGATTAAAATATTTGTTTTGTTTCTTTATTTGCCTGACGGGGGCTCAGGTTAGCCATGTGAGTTAAAGCATTACCCTTAATCTCACATGGTAAACCTAGAGTGGCAAGTTCAATTCTCGCCTGGGCAAAGGAAATTATTTAGTGACGAAATTCATTAAATAACATCCTAAGTCCCACCCTGGCTAGAAAAGGGTGGTAACCTGTAGATAACCCGTCCCAATTAGCCTGAGTTGCAAAAAGTGGACGTTAATAAATAATAATAATAATATTTACCTGACGCCTCATATTACTGGAAACATTTTAATTATTTTGTATTCATCACTAGCATCTAACACAATAAATGCAATTAAAAGGAAAAATTGGAAACAAGTTTGAGGATCAAGATTAAAACCTCAAAAAGAAATCTTAAATATAATTATGATTATATTTTCCTTTCTCCCCCACACCTTCTTCGAAATCAATTAAATTTTCTTTTTAGTCAGAATTAGATAAACAAAATAATACTTACAGGAGTGCCATCAGGATCATAGAGCCTCACATAAGGAATTAGGCCTTCTCGAGTTGAATTTTCCTTTGTCTTATGGCATACCACCTACAAATAGACAAGAATCAGTAAAAGGAAAAAGAAGAAGAAGAAATGTTCTAATTCGACATAGGAGCCATATGTACTGTCTAAAGTTTGAATAAAATGTGGTTTATTTTTGTAATGTTTTTTGGGTGCAGCTATTATAAAGGGGGTTATTTAAAAAGTTCATTACACAGAGTGTATTCAAAGCTTTTGTCTGTAAAACAAATATTGTACATAACATCATGCGCCTGTACTCCAGTGGAGGTCTCCAGCCTCTGCACAAGGCATTCTGTAGGGCTAGATTTAAATTCACTATTGTGATTCTTAGTAAGGTGTATTGGGCCCAGAAGTTTTAGAGTTGTTGAATTAGCAGATGAATATGCAATACATCCATAACCAGAATAGACCTGGTAAACAAACAGTAAAATGTAAGCAACATTGATCTGTCAGCACCCCACTGCATGTAACCAAGAATCCTCAATCAATGATTTCTTGCACTTACTAACGGTTTTTTAAAATGAGACACCCATGTGAGTTGTCTGTCTAGTGTAAGTCCAAGGAATGTTATGGTATTAGTACTTTCAATGAATTTGTTTTTTAAAGTTATGTGAGAAATTGAAACATTTCTTTTTTTTTGGTGAAAACAATTTGCTAAGATTTTTCATGTGAAAATCTAAAACTTACTATTTCATTTCACTTTTCCAACTCATTTATTGTGCTTTGTAGTCTTTGTTGGGCCTTAAAAACATCTCTTTGCATGGTGAATCTAAAGAAGTCATCAGCATACAGACAATAAGACACATCTTCGGGGATAAAATTTACAATAGAGGTAATTGCAATATTGAAGAGAGTTGTACTCAGTACTCCTCTTGTGGCACTTCATTCTCCTGAAAAAAAACCTATCCTCACCCTGAATGATCTATAGGAAAGATAAAACTTAATAATGTTCCTTGTATATACCATTCTATTAATTCATTTGAAATAAGTCTTTTCCATACTGTGTTGTATGCCTTTTCTATATCTAATGATACTGCTACGATGATTTTTTTTTTTTTAAATTATGATAACCACTTCCAATCCTAGCAATGTGGTGAAAACTGTTGTGATGAGGTCTAAATCCACACTGAAATGGGGATAGTAGTTGCTTACTTTCAATATACCACACCAATTATTTATTAATCAGTTTTTCAAGCAGTTTGGAAGTACAGCACGTTAAGAGACACTGGTCTCAAACTAGTTGATAGTTTTTCAGGCTTCAGAAATGGGTACAATTATTGATTCATTCCAGAAGTGAGGATAGTCTATACTTTCAAATATCTCATTCAATAATTTTAAAAGGGTAATAGAACTTAAGGTGGGTAGATTTTTTAACATATGTAATGTTAAGTCCTCGTGAAGTGATCTGTGTCGTCTGTAAAGCATTTTAAATCTTCAATAGTGAATGGGTTGTTTAAAGGATGCATGAAGTCAATTCAATTGTTATTGTTGAGATTTCAGTCTATCTTTTGTAGTTTTCGATTGATTTAGTGTAGTTATCACTACTGGACGCCTCTCCGGATTGTTGTCTGAATATATTGCAGAGTATGAAATTCCAGTAATAATATTGTTATTATGATGTAGTCCTGAAATTGGTTCTTTGTATTTTTTGTGTTTAATTTGATTAATTTTTATCTAAATATCTTGTTTTGTTGATGTGTAAGTGTTATAACCATGAATGCTGATTTTGTGATTCGGTTTTAAGTGTGTTTCCTGTAATGCAATAATACTGCTGTGTTTTAGTTGTATCAGTCGGGTTAGTTCTCCACTATCTTTGTGAACACCATTAATATTCCACTCAAGTAGCTGGGACATGAGTTATTTTAAAAATAGAAAGGATAGAATAAATAGTAATGCAGTATATGTTTACAATAAAAGTTAAAAGCTTAAGGAAATGAAAATCAGTATTGTTTAAAGAAAAATAATAATAAGATCGAGCAAATATGAAATAAAATGAAAAAAATAATTGAAAAAATGATAATAATAAAAGAAAAAAAAAATCATTCAGTCAGGTACTTTCTAAAATAACGTTTTCTAGTATTTCCATTCTTTTGTACAACTGTCCTATAAGATTTAATAATTTATTGAATTGGACATTATCACTGGGATGTGTTTCAACTTTTTTTGCATACATTTTGACTCTAATTTGGTTTTCAAATTTCTTTTTTGCATCTACATTGCTGATTTGATCAACTACCTTTCTAATATCAAATTTTGTAGAATACGTACTACGTGCACGTTTTTCGGCTCTCACAGCGATTTCTCTCAGAAAGGATCTCTCCTCATCGAAGATAGAGGCCTCCGCTATCATTCTGCACCAGTTAGAAGAAGGAATCTGATGTGGAACACAAATAACACTGGAAGGAAAGTCCGCCTCATTGAAAGTATATTTTTATCAAAGGTACCTCTTTATTTCACTATAATGCTAGCATTATCGACATTGACAATCGAATGAGTACTCATGATAAAGGACATTTCAATCATTATCTAGTGTACATAAAGTATTGGCTTCAAACTTATAAAGGGCCATCATTATTTTCTTTCCATGTTTTACAGCCCTCTTTAATAAATTTAAAGTTTCTTTGTTTTTATAACAGATTTATCAATAAGTGTTAATGTTTATTTCATTAGTTTTAAGGCTAGTTCCTAGATTAGTATTCTTTTGTAGGTTTTAATTGTTTCAAATTATTATCATTTTGTTCTAACCTATCAGAAGGTTCATTACTATAAAGTCTGTGTATATGCTATAACTTATTCAATATATTTTGATTCTTTGGAGAACTCAAATAGTGGCTTGTATTATTTCACCCTCATCTTCACAAGAAAAATAGTAAATACTTTGGATCAAGGTGAGGAAATTATCTCTTTTATTAATTTTATTTCAGTCTGATGCTTTCTTATTATTCGCACAAAGGCTCCGCACACCCTAACAGGGGCTGACATAAGAGTGGAACATTTGGATTTAAGTCACTTACATTACTCCAGTTTTCACTTCGTTTTGGCTCACATTTGAAGGATTCATCAATTCCTTAATTCTCCATATGATTCTTATGTACATTATGTAAGTAATGGAAGAACACTGAGTTGCCAACAGAAGCCAGTTCGACTTAAGTCCTTTTGAAAGGTGACATCAGTCTTCTTAAAGTTTATATGATATTAATCCTTGTAAATTATCAAATAATGAATATCTACCTTGCACTTATACTAATATTATCTACTCCCTTCCCATTTACTGTACCCATCGAAACTCTTGAATGTGACACCTCCCTCTTCCCCCTTTCCAAATAAGTTTCAGAATCTTTTTGAGCGTGGTCTTTATAAAGACTTTAACTTTCACTTGCCTCATTTAGTACTTTTATGTCTGATATGTTCTGAGTTTAGGAAGCTCCAGTAATTCGGTCATTCACATCATCACTGTTACAATTAATTTATATTCTATTTTTTGTGAGTAGAACGTTTATTATCATGAAAAAAGTACACTTTTAGGAAACTTATCTTTTGTAAAGTAGTATTTAGTATAAATATGTATAGTAAATGCTTTTCAGTTAAAATACTCCTTTAGTTTTGCAAAACAAACTTAACCTGTGCCTAAAAACTTTCGATAAACATCCAGTAGACAAGGCAATCTTTCTTTACAAAATTTTATATTTATATTTCCATTTCCTTACTAAAAACCTTGCTCTATGCATTTACCTTCAACTCAAATTGATTAAGTGAAATGTAAGTTACTAATTTTAAAAGTCCGTCATGCAGGGGCTGAGTAAACTAAGCAGATTTCCCACGTGAATTTATACAATAGAAAAATCTCCATACGAGAGCTAAACAGTTACGGGAAAGGGCCGAACTAGCTTTTCAGTCATCCGTTAGAGGCCCAAATTTAATAAAAATGCAAATATCTCGGTTAATATTCAAGATAGAGAAGAAATGTATAGAACAATATTTATAGTAAATTTAATTTACAATAAGATTGGTTCTATACAATTTTTTAATCCGACATATGGTAACGGAGATATTTCGGATTTTCGAAAATCACCCCTCTAAACCCCCCCCCTCCCACTGGTCCGATTTCAGCCGTTAACGAACTTGATCTGTCTTTTTACATAAAACTTTTAAATATCGAGTTTGGTAACAATCAAACAAAAATTGCGACCGCTAGAGCGTTAACAGACAAATATATATATATATATATATATATATATATATATATATATATATATATATATATATATAATTTTGAACGGACCTCATTTTCGTCATCTCCTGGGTAGGATTGATGGACATTTGAAGAAAATTTTCGAAAATCGCGTCATGAGTACGACCTCAATAGCTGATTTCCCTTAAAGGAAATCTGCTAAAAACTGATTCCCATCAACCTGTGTAACTTTCATTTTTGTTATGCCTCCTCAATGAACATATTGAGTATATACATATATATTTCTCTAATTAAACTCTAGGAGTCAATATTTGATTTGGAAATTATCAAACTAGATATTTAAGTCTTTCATGTATAACTAATCATCAAATTCATTAGTAATTGAATTGAAATTAGAGGCGGGGGTAAGACTGGGTAAAAACAAAAATTTGAAATATCTCTATTATAAGGACTGAACAATAACCAGTCTTCAGGTATCCTGCACTTCTACTCATCTCACATAAGTAATTAGTCAATATATCATAAAATGCCTTATTTCAAGATCAACTATTATTTAAATTATACGTATGATAATATGATATCATCAATGAACATTCAAACTCTAGAGGCCATAATTTTGATTTGATCGATAACATATTTAATATTTAGCAATTTAGTGAAAAGCTAAAGGTTCTGCTTATTAATAATTGAAATAGAACCTGATCAGCCCTAAAGGAAAATCCTTTAAAAGCAGTTAGAATCCATCAATGTCAGCTATCAATAGAGATGGGCGAAGGGTAAATACCCAAAAGGTAAAAACCGGGTATTTTCCCAAATGGGTAAATACCCGGTATTTATGTGGGAAAAAAACCCAAGTCATGGGTATTTTCGTTTTTTACAGTAAATGCCACACCTTTTATTAATTTTTACATTCTTATGAACAAATGCAATATAAACTATACCTTCATTATTTTGCGAGGTATGAATAAACTGAGGTTTGATTAAAAAATCTGTAAATAATGAGATAAAAGCGAGGAAACAAAACAAAGCCAATATTGAAACAAAAGAAATTTACATAATATAATAATAATAATTATTAACTATAATAATAATTATTAACTATAACAATAAATAATTATTAACTATAATGATTAATAATTATTATTTATTTATATATAATTATTCAACAAAAGAAAGGTTTGGAGGCAACTAGTCTCTATTTTAGCAGATTTCCCTTAAGGGAAATCAGCTATTGAGGTTGTACTCATGAAGGAATTTTCGAATTTTTTCTTCAAATGTCCATCGATCCTACCTTGTAGATGACGAAAATGAGGTCCGTTCAAAACTGTATATATATATATATATATATATATATATATATATATATATATATATATATATATTTGTCTGTTACCGCTCTAGCGGTCGCAATTTTTGTTTGATCGTTACCAAACTCGATATTTAGTCGTTTTATGTAAAAAGAAAGATCAAGTTCGTTAATGGCTGAAATCGGACCAGTGGGAGGGGGGTTTAGAGGGGAGGATTTTCTAAAATTCGAAATATTTCCGTTACTATACGTCGGATCAAAACATTGTATAGAATCAATCTTATTGCAAATTAAATTTACAAAAATATTGTCATATACATTTATTCTCTATCTTGAATATTAACAGAGATATTTGCATTTTATGAGATCGGGGCGGATAACGGATGAGTGAGTTTCCCGCCAAAAGATAGGTCGGCCGTTTTGTTAACTGTTCGGCTCTCGTGAAATTTCTCTATTGTAAAATTTCACATGGGAAATCTGCTTAGTTTACGCAGCCCCTGCGTGACGGACTTTTTAAAATCGTTTGTGCGCTTTGTTGTTGGCAAGGCAACGCTGGAAGCCGACAAAAGAAGTGCAGGAGCGCGCATAAGGAGCTATCGACAGCTTCAAAGACTCGGCAAGTGATGTACAATCTCAGTACACGTTGAAAAGTCAAACATTAAATCGTTTCAACACAGAAGTTTTAGAATCTATAACTACAAAAATAGTTCGGGAAGCTAATTTAAAAATACCCGAATATTTACCCAATCCGGTATTTTCCCGGGTATTTTCCCAGGTATTTACCCGAATTTGGGTATTTACCGGGTAAAATCCCATGTCTAGCTATCAACGATGTTTAAATAAAGAGCTCGGATTAACCTAAAATAAATGCTTTAATAATTTAAAATTAGAATATAATATAAGAGCAATATAAACACCTGTGCAAGCATGGCTTTCCACTGAGCAGAATAAACCATATCCTCAAAAGTTTCAGTTGCAGTTTCATCCCATTTATCATTTCTAAAAGAGGAAATAAATAAAATATGTTTTAGTATTTCAAAATGACCATTTTATATATAATCCATACTGCCTAGTATATATTCTGTTTTATCTGCTTTTGAAAATATCAGTTTAAACTCAAGATAAAGGAACACAAAACAAAAGTTTTATATGTGGTAGAGAAGAGGTAAAGGAAATCTAATAACCCATATAATGATTTCGAATCAGAACATAAAAATTTGTTTAAGTTTTATTTTTACTGAAGAAGCATCATCGCAGAAGCAAACAACCTGAAATTGGTACAATAATAGGTCTAGTAACACATCACCTGAACTAAAAAGAATATTTTGACTGACAAATATATAAGTAAATATATTAAAAAAATGTTCCCACATGAGATTCTTGACACTTACAGTCAATTGTAAGCAATGCTACAATTGGAACCAGTTGGTGAGGAAAAAAAAAAATCAAGCATGCAAGTTATAAATGATTGTGCCTGATATAAAAAGTATAATTAAACCTACGGCCCAAGTACCTATACCCGGCCTCATTTTAGCCATTAGTGAATGTGATCTTTAGTGTTGAATGAAACGGTTAAACATGGGCTATGGTAAGATCAAATAAAAATTTTTGGATCAAATCTTAATTGATGGCATCATTTATGAGTCGGTTATTTGATCTATATCATACTCGTTTGTTAGCCATTTCATTCATCACTAAATATCATAATCTTAGCTTGGGCAGCCCCCTGTAGGAAAACTTTTATTATTGAGCCACTAGAAGATTAATGTTTTTATTTTAACCTTTTCTTGTGTGCCCTACACAAATTAGGTTTGAACAAAAAATAAAAAAAAGATTAGGAGTAAACCTAAAACATTCATTTCATGTGAGTAAGTCATTTTTGTAAGAATTTCAATACAAGAACCCCCCCCCCCCAAAGACTTTCCAACAAAGTGTTTTATAGTAATAATAATTATTTATAATAATTCGAAACTAAAAAGAAGATATTACTTTTTTTTAAATTAAATCTCATAAAACCTTTCTTCCATTGAGAGGGAAGACAAGTGGAAATATAACACTATACATAAACAAAATATCTTTTGGTGAATGAAAATAATTGCTCTTGACTAAGTAACAAAAATATTGAAAATGTTTACAACTGAACAATAAAACAGGATAAACGGATAAATAAAAGAATAGTTAACTGGATTTCTAATTTTCACCATTGAACATTTATTTCCAGAATTTATTATAATGTTTAGTTTTTTTTTTTGTTTTTTTTTTCAATAGAATAATGGGAATACTGTGACCAAGAATTTTGATTAGAGTGGTGAGGCAGGGTATTACTATTGATTATATTTCATGCAAAGCACCCATCACAAAAG
Source organism: Riptortus pedestris (assembly GCA_019009955.1). Lineage (NCBI taxonomy): Eukaryota > Metazoa > Arthropoda > Insecta > Hemiptera > Alydidae > Riptortus > Riptortus pedestris. The sequence goes on from CM032231.1 coordinate 21,820,926, forward strand.
TTTGCTGGGAAGAAAGTTTAACTCGAGGTGGGAGCCAAGAGCATGTTAATTAGTCAAGTATAATTACAGTTACGAGTTTCCTTAGGCCTTTATCTCATGCTAGCCTCTAATGCTTCTCTACCCAAAATACAACTTCAAATTTAAACACTTTGTGGAAAATTATTGTTTCATTATTACATTTTTAAAAAATCAAGTTTTTTTAATACCAAAATTAAAATCTTTAGCAGTCAGAATGCCCAGCCCTGGGGAAGTCAAGTGTTCATTTAACTTTGAATGTTTTTTTTTGTGGCATTCTAGGTCATAACTCAATTTCCAAATAATTTTGAATATACTTGTTTGTATTTATTCTGATTATATAATTTTTTACAGTTTTATGGCAAAGGGTCTATCTTGTTAAAACCAAAGAAGTACTTGACTAGTCGTCCAGCAAAATGGATCCGCCTAAAGTAATCAAGCTCCTGAAGAAAGTGCCAAATAGGACATAATAAAAATATTCAAGAAATTTGTTTTCTTCAAGGTGAACCCTTTCTTTTACAACTGATAAAAATGTTGAATATGTACTGAGGAAATCAATAGGGGTCTGTCTAACCTCAAAACTCACAGCTAAAGAAAATTTAGTTTGTCATCCTAAGATTCAAATCTGTACCTTCTAGTCACTTATTCAGCTTGCCATCATTAAGCTATGCCCTTCATAAATATGGATGAACCACAATAATGAAAATGAAAATCTTTCACACAAGAGTCTCTTGAAGGCCACCCAATAGTACAAATGTTTAATAACTTGGGGAGGTAACGGTAACTCAAGTGTTGTGTTATGTCTTAATGATCTTTGGTTTAGAGTATTACCTCAAGTCTCATCAGAGCAAGACATGGTGGTTAGTTGGTGATAAACTAATAAAGTTTAATCTCAACCTGGCCATAAATGGGAGGTAGCCTACAAATAAATCATCCCAATGATCCTGCTATAAGCAATGGGTGTGAATTAAATAGAATAAATAATAAAACAAAGTTGAAATTTAATGATTATCAAAAATCAAATTTTACATGCTTATTCACATCCTCGCTTTTATCTTTTCTCAAAAGCTGATATTTTTAAAATTTATTCAACTAGAGCTTCTTAACAATGTATTCTATGACTAGGTATTATTCAACTGAAACATAATCTACAAATAGAGATATTATAAACAGTGAGGAGAGGGAATAGCCAATAAAAAGCTAATTTTGGGTATCCATAACTATGCCACATTAGGATCAATTCTATTTAAAGGGGTTGGTTTTTAAAACTATTCAGCTAGACATTTCTAACAATGCATTGTAGTATCAAATGTTACAAGAGGCTATTTCTAAGTGTCTCCTATCACTTAGATCATACAAAAATGGCTTAAGATTTTTCAGAAATTACTGTTTAATGGTCATTCACTAACAAGGTAAAAATTTTGAGAAAGACAAAAGATTTAACAAAAGATTTTGAATTCAAATTAATGGTGACTAGTTAAAATACTAAAAGATTGTCAGTGGGATCTACAAAAACTAGTAGATTTCCACATGCGGGTATGACACTCTATTGATCTCATCGTACCATATATTTTCTATTTCTAAGTAGAGATGTGATGACTGGAAGGGGGGGGGTTCCAGAAGTCTGAAAACAAGGAAGCAGGAATAAATAATATTTGAGGTATGAAAAAATGTATAGAACAACAATTTTTGAGCAATAATAATATAACAAGATTGGTTCTTTAATATTTTTCTGTGTGACTCATAACAATGGAGATATTGTGAATTTTCAAATCCCTATTCCTCGATCAGTTACAGCCATTGACTTATATGATCTTTAATGACATCTAAAAGAGTTAATATTGAGTATGGTATAGGTCAAGTAAACATTTTCGAGTTTTGAATGTTATATCTAAAATGATGACATCATCACACAATGTATTTCCATGTATCTCACACAGTAAAAGTTCAATGAAACAATGTTGGGTATTTAAGCTTCCAAAAAAATGGTTCATGATATAACAAGTTTATTGTTAAGATGACATGAGTAGGAGTGGGGGTTTACTGAAGGCTGAAAACTAAAAAATGCAAATGTTTCAGGTCAGTTAATACTCATGAAATGGAAAATAAGTGTATAACAACATTTATAGGCAATTTAATTTGCAATAAGATTGGTTCTATGCAATTTTTCGATCAATGTATAATGGCAGATATAATTTCAATTTTTGAATTTCCACCTCTACCCCCCTCCCCACCCAGTCCGATTCCAGTCATGAACTTGATCATTAGCTATGCATAAAAATGTTATATATCTACTTTGGTAATGATAAGACAAAAAATTGCGACCTCTATACAATATTTATACAATTTAGACAAGCAAATATACAATTTTTGTCATTTCCTAGCCAGGATCAATGGATACTTGTGGAAAATTTTCAAAAATCACGTCATAAGTACTACCTTAATGACTGATTTCCAAGGAAAGGTGCTAAAAATTGTGGCAAATAGATGGAGGCAATGAAGAGATTAAAATTGGAAACGAAAATATCCAAGGGAAAATTAATTAAAAGTAGGGAAAAATTTGTTGTCTGTTTATAAAAAAAAAATAATAAAGTACATTCACATTACATAGGCTTGATTCCTGCCATTGATGCCTCTATAGCTTGAAATTTCAACTGTAAAAATTCAGGTTTCAGTTCAAAGAGATGTTCAAGGTCATAGTACGCGGAATCACCATAATCAACATAAAATACATCAACTTGAGATTTATTTGGATTAGCCTGATTTAATTCAACGGAAAATACTTCTACTCTGTACCACTTCTCATCATGTTGAAATTTGCTTGCAACAACCTGACCCTTCTTCACCTGCAAAAAAGTTAAAATAATGAAGCACTAAACAAATAAACTAAGCAATGCATGGAGAAGGTTCTATATGACAATTTACATAAATTCAAAAAACCTATTCAAATTAAAATTTTAAAAAAAGAAGCAATTAAAAATAGGATTAGAGTAAATAATTACTTCTTTCAATTTATGTAATTTTTGATTCTCTTCTTTGCTGTAATACTCAGTCATGTCATCAACTAAGTGGTCAAGTTCCACAGCCCTAGGAGAGATTAACTAAAACAAGAAGATATACACTAGTAAGACGGAAATTAATACAAACATTTATTTATCCTAACATATTAATATTATAAAGGAGAAATAAAACAACTTTGACTCATAGTTAACACTCTAAAATATACACCACTTTGGTTAAATTCCTTTTATAGAACAAGCTTAAAACATTATCCTCTTAGCAAGTTCTACTTCAGACGCTGTGAAAACTATAATAAAAGTTTTTACCAGAGAGCTTAGGGCTGCAAAGCTTCCTCTGAAATATTATTCAGCTGATTAGAGTTGTGGTCTTAACAAGATTTAATAAAATAAATCATAACCCAAGAGAAGGTGAAACAAAGAAAAAAAAATTTATCTATTGTATTGTTCAAAATATTTCAGCCGATTTCTGCAAGGCTGCACTTGACCTGTTGTAAAAACAGAGTCCCTGTTATCAGAATTTGACGTCACTTGTTTTGAGGAAGAGGGGGTTTTCTTCAGTGTTTTAATCCTATTAATATCATAATTGGCTGAATTTTTTCTCTTCAGTACCCTGATAACCATGGAGAACCAGAGAGATAATTTTCGTCACTTGTTTTTTTTTTAATTTCCATAAAGGCAAGAATGGAGCTCAAGCCGCAAACAAAATATGAGCTGTATATGGGAACAATGCAATTGAAGATGGAGTTAAAGATCGGCAACACTCAGGTAGGCCAGTTGCGAACATCAATGACCACATCAAGGCGCTTATTACTTGGGAAATCGGGGAAGGCTGGAAGTATCAAATTCGACTGTCCATAAAATTTGTAGGATTTCTATTTGAGGGAAGGGGGTGTGAAATTTAATGGGCCGTATATCCACGAGTGATTTATTGGTAAAATGCCATCCATCCAGAAAACAATCCATTTTCTGAGAGGTTTGTAATTGAAGACAAAAAGTAGATTGTTTGCCAATAATGTTGAGCAAAAACAATCAGGAGGTCATTCCAGTGACAACTTCAAAGGTTAATCATTTCATTTCATAGTGATATACGATATCTCCATTCCAATGAATCAGATCGAAAAATGAAAAAACATGATTTGGAAGGCTTGTTTAACAAGTGCTATTCTTCCATCGACTCCAGCTCTACTATCACTGTCTTCTTTCATAATGCGACCTAGGCAACAAAACTCATTCCTTTTTGCAAGAATAATGCAATAATAATAATAATACTGTTTGCATTTCCTTGGCTTTGGTGTTCTCTACTAATAAAACTTTCGTTTTAAGTGCATTTTTTTGAGTACTTAACACGTTTGCTGCTCCAGTCTATATATGATATACTCCACCACTAACTGCACCGGTCCCCGGCGTCCGATGTCTCTCCTAACATTAAAATCTGTATCGGACCCCGGGGACCGATGTAGTTTTCAAAGGTAACACTATCTCTTGACAATTCTAGTGAACTAAATGAATGAATTAGCAGAGCCATCAGTCCTCCAACCCAAGAACTAGCACTAGCAAAGCCAGGAGCGGTCCCCGGCGTCCGATGTCGTCTACAACTAATGTACATTTTTTATCACATTGTCAGCTGTTATTTTCAATAAGCACTCTAAACTTGTAAGCTCTTCTAGGTCAGTAGTTGAACTAGAACATGATAACAGTATCAAAAACTTTTTCTAAATCTACAAATGTAACGATGGGTTTTTGATTCATGTCTCTCCTTCTCTTCAGGATATCTCTTAGTGCTAGAATAGCTTCTCTTCATTCTCTTCCAGATAGAAATCCAAATTGATAAAATAGACCATTTTATCTCTTGCTTTCAGCTGGTGTCCCATCAACCCCAGTAGCTATTTTATCTTTCAAATTCTGAATAGTGTGGATGAATTCTTCCATCAAAAAGGGAGTCCCCAAGTTATATTCATCAACATCTGATACTTTCTCTAGGTTTTAATTATCAGAAGTAACAAAACCACTGTAAAGTTCTTCTATATTTTCTTTCCAACAATCACATATTCATTATTATCAAAAATATTTGGCCATTTTTGTTTTCCAATATGTTAGGCCTAAATTTTGGCATGAACTGCAAGGATTTGATTTTACTATATGCTTTATCAGTCCTTCCCAGTTTGGTGTCTTCATCAATTTCTTTAGCCCATTTTTCCTGTTCTTCTCTGCATTTGTATATAATCTTGTACTTAATGCTTTCTTAATTTGCGTTTTAATATTTGTTCCTTTGATTTATCAGGTGGAGAATCTCATCTGTTATCCAAGTTTTTCTGATAATTAGTTTCTTTTTTAATGTAATCAATTTGAAATCACTTTTATCAGTTGAGGGGGTCCAGGCACCTCTTCTTCTTTTTAGAACGTCATAAAATGTAGCTGATATCACAAAATCGTGCTCCTTCCAGAATGACATTTCGATTTATTTTTTATTTTTTTTCCTAGCTGTTTCGTAGACAATATGGTCTTCAACATATACACACGAACGTGCGCACGCACAAACTTTGTAATATCTAATCAGTAGGGTCCATGGAAATTTGAAGAAAGACTTAAAGAACTCTGCCATGAGACAACCTTAATGGATGATTTCACCTAAAGAAAATCTGCTAAACCCTCCAATTATTTTCCAGGCAACAGTCATTTTTATTTTAAACAGATTACATGAGCCATCATATTGGTGGGTTGATGCTATACTGATTTTAGTCTATGTTTGCTTGATTAAGGCATATTTTCAAGATGAAATAACTATGTTACATTTTATAATAATACTGTGCTTCTGATCTGAGGTGATGGTGAATGAGGCATGACTTAGGTAATCAAATAGTTTTGACAAATATTTGACTTCTTATTAGCCTTCCAATATTGAATTGTTGAAATAGGTACATGTGAAAATGTAGATCCAGATTTGATGAGGGTTGAAGATGAATGTGTAAGAAGTGAGAAAGCCACCTGCTTCTATTGTTTTCAATGTATTTCTAATAATTTTATTTATAAAAGCTTAAAATCTGAAGCTAAACCAAAATCTAATAGCCAATAAACAGTGAGAATAATACACGACATGAAAGATGTGTGCACATGAGAGTACCGTATTATCACTCATAAATAACTTTTTGTTATATATCTTGTAATCTATAAAATAAACTAGGTTTATTGCAGTTTGATTTGCCATGTATTGAATTTTAAGGATTATATTCTGTGAAAGTCTTTGGGGCATTGAACTATGCAAAGACTAATATTCAAATCACAAGTTTTATTAATTATTAATAAGAGTTCTTTTGTAATTGTTTAATAAATTATTACTCTAGGTACCTCCTCCCTCCCCCTCCACACATGGAATTAAAATAAAAACTTCATCCAATAAATTATACAAAAAAACGTTTTAAGCAAAAAGAAAATGTTTTTCCGACTATGAACTTAAAGGAATGTAGAAGAAATAGACTTTTACCTGTAGCCAAAAATGGGAAGGAGAAGCCACTGATGAAACATAAACTTGGATCATGCTCTCATTAGGAGTACCAATTAATCTTTCATACTGGGGTATTTTATAAGGTACAATCCCCTGAAATAAGGAAAATATACTATTATATATAAACCATCCAATAAATATGAAATTAAAAGCAATATTAACAATTTTTTTTTGTTTACATTTCCTTTGCGATTCTTTACTCTAGCCCTTGGAGATCGAGGGGGGAAATTTTTTTGAGCTAAAAATTCTTTTATGATGTCATCAATCATTTCTTTTGCCTTTGCAACTTCATGTGGTTTCCCCCTGATGGTAACTAACTTGTTATTGTAACCTAAAGAACCAAAATGATGCATTAATAAAATAAATATAGCGGGACTTAACACATTGACTGTCATGGGCGCCACATGTGGCTCATGGCTGAACTATTTGGTAGGCCGCGTGAACCACTGTTGGTATACTGACTGGATGACAATTCCTATACACACCTGGTGGTGTGTCTCACGCAACTTCTTAACTAGGGGCCACATGTAACACTGGCAATGCTTCTCAGCAATGGATATGATCTAGGTGGTCTCAGAGTTCAGACTGCCATAGTGAGCATTTAAATGACCCACTGGTGGATAACGTAAATCACATTAAAAAAATCAATAAAAGCAATTTGTTTGCGTTCATTAATATTTTACACCTCTCTAGTTTCAGTTTTTAAATTTGGTACAGTGGCCCCAGGGAAGAAATCGGATCATATTATATAGGCTTCAAAGAAATTAACTCTATAGGCCGTGGCAGTCAATGTGTTAATAACATTTGGTGGAAGAGTTTAAGAAAAAATGCTTACTTGATTTCATTCTATCAACAGAAATGTGTGCATTTGAGGTTCTTGATATGGCACGAACATTATCTCCACAACGTCCAATGATCCTTCCACAGGCATTCTAGAAAAATGTAGCACATTAAAAATAAATAAATGCTCATAAAGGATATCTGAGTATTCCACACATACCATTTTACTAACAAAAAAACCACTGCAAGCAAATTGTCTTAAACTTAAGTACAGAGGGTCTTTATATGCCTAAAACACAGTGTAGGTAATCATTGATGAAGGCTCTCTAAAGTAGTTGCGAGATATATTTCATTTAAATTTAAATTTATCATAATTTGCAAGTTGTTGGTTATTGAATGAAAATTATGGATGGTTAGTTATCAGTTACAAAAAATACTCATTCCATCAAATAGGTGAGCTTATATTTAATACCGCTGACCGTTTCGGACACCATTGGTATCCTTCTTCAGAACAATTGTAGAAGAGGTTTAGGGAACAAAACCATTAGGAACCTGTTCATTAGAACAGTGAGAACATCTATGTGAACATGTGATTTCACTCAGTTCGTTAGGTTTTGTTCCCTGCGCCAGCTCTACAGCAATTTTACTGAAGAAGGATAGCACCTATTTGACAGAATGAGTGCTTTTTGTAAGAGGTACCCAACCATCCTTGATTTTCATTAAATTTATCGCCTATCAGCAGGTTACCATCCTGGGACAAAAGACTCTATTCCACAATCTATGCCCAATCAATTCCAATGTGATTTACAGTGGTATGGATTGTTAAAATATAAGGACAAAAGTCAAAAATGCAACTTTTTAACACATTTCCCTCAAGGGAAATCAGCTATTGAGGTTAAAATCATGAAGCAATTTTCGAAAAGTTTCCTCAAATATCTAGAGATCAGTACTAGGACGAAACTGAGGTCCGTTCTAAATTATTATATATCTACTACCACACCATTACTAAATTTAATATATAAGCGTTTCATGTAAAACTAAAGATCAAGTTGTTTAACAGATGATGAAATTGGACGAGGGAAGTTAGAGGAAGAGAAAAATAAAAATTCAAAATATTTCCGTTACCACAGAGTGGGGCAGCATAACTTACATTTCTCAAGGAAAAAGGAAGTTATGCTGCCTCACTCTTTTATTGTGTGTGAGTGGGTATAGGTGCTGGAGGGAAAATTGCAGGATTTACTGGTTGTGGCTTCATATTAAAAGAAATCCTGTTGGAGCATTACCAGAGTCAGGAATTATTGTACTCAACCCCAATATTAAGGCAATGATACATCAACACAAGGTATGTAGTGCGGCATTCATTGATACTGCAGGATTGTCATTTAACTTGGTAAGTGTCTACGATAAGTTTTCTGTTCCTATGGTAGATATATTGTTGGAGTTGAGGAAGTATTAGACCATATTCCAGGAATCTAAGGAGAAGGTCTGCCAACAAGGCAGAGGATGCTCCGAAATGGATTGATTAGATATAGAAATGACCATCGATGCACTGAAGAGGAAGAAAACTCCTGGGTCAGACTATATCAAAAGGGAGATGATCAACGAATGCAAGGACTCATTGATTCCTGTTTTGGAATCGCTTTATACCAGGTGCCTTAGCCTCTGGTTCTAAGGTCTGTCAGGCTAACATCCAGGAAGTTCTGGCACTGATGATGATGCACTGCATCTAAAGTGCTCTGTCATTTTAAAAAATTGTTACAGTGGAAGTCTAGCCATTTTTTTCCTCTACCAGTACTAGAAGTCACTTCCACCTGTCAGAATACCAACTTATATTTAGTTTTTTTTTTTTTTGTAGGACAAAAATACTCATATATTGAGGAAAATTTGCATGGCCGATTAAATAGCATGCTGAATGGGGGAATTAAAAGAAATACTTAATGTCATTTGACAGTTACATAGGTTAAAAAGACAAATAAACAGAAATATATCTTCTTTACAAACAGTTTTGTTTTAAATTAATGTTATTTAGCAACAGTAGCTAGCTTTACAACTTAGTATAGTATCGATTGGGAGCTCAACTGAATGTCGCTCTTTCCATATAAACTTCTTACCAATATGCCTATGATGACTTCAATGTGTTCTAAATGCAAACTATAGCCTCTTTTTCGTACAAAATCACAGGTTACAATCATGATGATATTTGAAAAAAAATGTCACCTCATGTCAAATTTATATATTCAAAATATAATTCTTTGTTATAGCTCTAATTGCCGGAATCTCTGTTTGATTTTATCGACGAGTAAAGTAAATTATTCTTAATCAATTTAATTCCCACTAACTGGGGCCTAAATTAAAGAAAACTAAAAAGTCGATCATATAGGAACATTCAAAAACTAGACACATTTCCTATGCCCTGGAATGATACGACAGATATCATTCTACTCTTTTTTTTCCCTTAGTGAGAACCTCATCTCATGAAGTCTTGAAATTTCAGCTGGTCATGGGACTTTAAATGATACAATAATTTTAAAAAGTTAAAATTATAAATAAATGAAGACATTAAGCTAATAGTTTAATACTTTAAAATTATGCTTACCTCATTCACCCACATTTCTAGGACCTCGACATCCTTTGGATTAATAATATCTGAAATCAATTTGTTGGCTTCTTCCACATTTTCTTTAGGTCCAAATATTTTACAAGTTCTATATTTATCGTCAAAATCTAAAAGAAGAAAAAAATCATACACCGAGTATTCTTAAAGAAGAAACAAAACATCCAAAAGTTACTAACGACAAGAAAATATGAAAATGCATATGGCCTCAAATCAAACATAATTGCCATCATACAATTTCCCATACGCAATAACAAGATCTAAAAGAAGATTTTAGTTATTATCCTAACAGAAATCCTAAAAGCAACTGGATGTAATGTTAACAGAGGATTCAAATGCTTTGGCACCCAAAATATAATTAGAAAGGTCACTTTCAATATTCACTTCTTTGATGTAATGGGTCCAATAAAAGCCTCAACACTTTATGTGTTGCCCTTAATGTTGTTGGCTACATAAGTTAATCTTTTATTTAATAAACCACCAAAGCAAGGGTGATTATTTGAAAACTTCTAAATACAATTTCATTTATGAAAATATAAGTGTGTATTGTTAAACTAACAAAACAGTCATGTAACTTTCATTCCTACTAATATATACAAACCTTGAAACTTAATTTTAGTATTTGTTTTTTCTTGTAACTCTTTTATGTTAGTCCCACCTCGACCAATCAAAGTTCCAACACATTCCAAAGGTACTTTTATTTCCACTTCATGCTTTTGAAAATTTTGAAGGTACTTCTTAAATTCCTTATCCTGTTATAAAATAAAAATAAACATTGATTAAGAAATATCAAAAATTCCAGAAGTCTCCTCTAAAACAAACTTTTCTTTATTCAATAATCTTACTTTGAGATGATAATAATATAAAGTTCCAGCACAAACAGTGAAAATGGGCAAAGCAATAAGAAATACCCAAGCTCTAGCCGGTAAAGCCATCGTGTACGTTATTCCATTATACAAAATTAATTAATGAAATGTTTGGTGTTAAATCTCTCAGGAGGAATAATTAACCCCCCGAACCATTATATTATCGTAAATCCCGAAATAATTATGAAATTGTATCGTATACAAGGAATTAAGACACACTGCAAGTTCAAATGAACAAGGAAGGTAACGTTATTTCATAACAGAACCTAACCAATGATTGTTACAAAATGACAACCATCACTAAGCATAGCTTTTCAAGAAATCGTATAATACGTTTCAACATACATAGTACACATACATTTATTAATAACGAATTTAGATAGTCTAGAGAAAATAATAAACTGCAGGAAGTATGTATAACAGATTTTTTTTTTTGACAGCAAAACGTCTTTATCATCCATACCTTTTATTTGTTTTACATAAATTATGTCCTTTTAATTTTTCCTAAAGAATATTTAGTTCCTTTTTTTAAAAAATTCAAAGTTTGAAAGGAAAAATGGAATATCACTAGGCAAAGAGGAGGGGGGGGGGATAGTAAAATTAAATATTCCAAATATCTCCCTTATTATAAGTCGGATCGAAAAATATTGCGTAACTAATCTTGATTCAAATTCCATTTTTTACAATTTTTGTTTCACACATTTTTGCTGTTAACTCTAATATTATCCGATATTTTTGCATTATTTAGTGATTCCCTCATATATCTATATATAAATAAAATTGTAACCTCTGTCTGTACATTGATTTTTTTCGCGAAATTTCACGATAACTTTTCGTTTCACATGTCATAGACACCATAACTGCATTTTGTTTCTTTCGTGTATGTTTGTTTGTTTGTTTGTTACCTTTTTACGCATAAACGGCTGAACCGAATTTTATGAAACTTGGTATGTATATTACTTTGTTACCTTTTTACGCATAAACGGCTGAACCGAATTTTATGAAACTTGGTATGTATATTACTACTAACCCAACTTAGACTTTAGGCTATGTAAATATTCTCTGAGACGAACAGGAGTGGGGGTTATAAGGGAGAACTGAAATTAAAAATAGTGATATTTCGTTTCCTGTTGCATTTTCGGCATTTATGCACATAACAAAAGTTGTTTAATTTGTTATTTAGAGTAACTGTTGTTATATACACTTTTGTCGTATACCTAAGTATAAAGGCGTTAGACGCTGAAAATGATAGCGGAAGTCAACAATTTTATTTGGCTCAAAAGACTCAACCGAACTAAACCAAACTCGGTATGTGAATTAGCACTAACGTCTTCCTTATAATAAGCCATTCTAACATTTCTAGGGACGGGCAGGAGTGGGGTTATAAGGGAGGCCTGAAATTAAATATAGTGATATTTTGTTTCCTATTGGGGTTTCGGCAAATATGCACATAACAAAAGTTGTTTATTTTGTTATTTAGAGAAACTTTTGTCATATACACTTTTGTCTTATACCTAATTATAAAGGCGTTATACGCCAAAAAGTGATAGCAGAAGTCAACAATTTTATTTGGCACAAAAGACTCAACCGAACTAAACCAAACTTGGTATGTGAATTAGCACTAACGTCTTCCTTAAAATAAGCCATACTAACATTTCTAGGGACGGGCAGGAGTGGGGGTTATAAGGGAGGCCTGAAATTAAAAATAGTGATATTTCGTTTCCTATTGGGGTTTCGGCAAATATGCACATAACAAAGTTGTTTATTTTATTATTTAGAGAAATGTGCTCAACAATTCTTAGGAACTACAAGGTACCTCACCGGGAAAAATTAATTCAAATGTATGTTAATATTTTGTGCTTAATAATTCAAATCTATGCATAATGCACAGGAAACGGGAAATATGACAATATGGAGAACAGTGAAGTCTTACATAAAAAAATAATTTTATTATTAACAAATCCACAGAAACGACGGGTATTTAAACTAAACACTGGGACGGGTAAATGTCAAAATATTGTGCAAAGTAAAGCCTTGCCAAAAAAATACCATCACCATTCAGCCTCAAATGAATTCCCGAGCGAAGCCGGGTATCTGAGCTAGTATATATATATATATATATATATAATTCTACTGTACGTGTGTATGTCACTGAACTCCTAGACGGATGGACCGATTTGAATGAATTTTTAAATACCCGTTTGGGTGACGCCCCGGATGGTTTAACGCCACAGATCAGCCCGCCAGATGGAGCAGATCTCCAGTCGAAGGGCGAGGTTATTGTAAATGGAATGAAATGTTAATATGTTTATCTAATGTATTGTTGCGAAAATTAAATGGCTCTACTATTCAAGGCGTGATTGGGGAGTACGGAGGGGTTCAAAGAAGTGCCGCTAATTTGTCGCTAATTGGTGGAAGGCACTAGTCCCTTCCAGAGCTTCTTGGAAGAGCCTTGGTCTCATCCTGCTTCTCTATTTAAGCCTGTACAGCTCGACCTAGTGGAGCCGGCAGAATCTAATTAGGGCCCGCCGCACACTGGAGCGAGTGATAGGGTAAGCCGGACATTCATTAATATCTCCGTTTCTACTGGTCCTAGAATATTGATTCTGGTGTCATTTTAAAGCACATCGAATACTCTATTGAACTACCTGATCAGAAATTTTTTAAGCAATTTTGCCAGATGCTATATAACGGTAGGATGAATTTTAAATGTGTACATACAGATTATGTATCGCTTACTAAGTAGAGAATTGTGATTTGTAGACACATAATATCAACATATGTTTTATAAATTTTTATTTTTTTAATAAATTGAAGTTCACAAACGCAAAACTAAAATTGTAAACAAAAATATATCTAGAATAAAAATTAAAAAAAAAAAAAAAAAAACCTATGTTTTTAATTTAATAATGAGAATTTGTAAGTTGGAAGAATATCTAACATTTCTAAAATTTGAAATGTTTTTTATTTTTCAATTAGAAGTTCTTTTACTTCCGAAGATATTGTTTCTAAGCGATCGCTGTCGTTGTTAAGTGTTGGCCTTAAATGTGATACACTGTACGTAGTTGGGAAAGGTCCGCGGGAGGTATAATACGTCTTCCGCACCGAAAGTGTTAACACTAAAAGTAAAATATTTAATGAATAGGCAAGTTTAGGCAAGATCTGACGACGTTGTAAATAAGACAATATACTCCTAAAAGCATCCCAAGTGGTATTTTTTCAAACAAATACAAGCGATTTGCGAATTCAATTAAATAAAATTATTTTCAGCTCCATGTAAAAAAAAAAAAAAAATAGAGGAATTTTAAAAACCTTTTGTTCCAGTTTTTGATATGTTATAATACCCTTAATGTGTACTGGATGCAACAATAATTTATAAAATGAAATAAGAGTTCACGAAGAATTTAATAAGCCAAGGCTTTTTTTAACATAGCAATTATAACCAGGCATTATGTAAAAACCATTGCAATAATATGGCTAAAATTCAATCTGCTCAATTGAAAAGGGTTTATGTGGTACTAACAATACAATCAAAATCCCAAATTAAAACTTTTATTTTTTCCCCCAATATCCAACATTACTGAAGGATCACTCCAGTGTGCGCCGTGCCTATCTTCATGGAACTTCTTGGCTAGCCCCTTCTACAGGCATTTATAAGAGACCCTGCCAGTACTTTAGTTCAGTTTATGGTCAGATGTCTTGATTGTCACATCAGTGCTCCAGTGCGACTTAGTACAGTGCGGTAAAGTGTTTTTATAAGAAGAACAGTGTTGTACCGTGACTGTAAGTAACAGTTTAGTGCCGTGTTTAAGACAGTGCAGTGCCGCGAAGTAAAGGACAGTGCAGTGCCGTCTTTTTGTGAATTTCAGTGACCGTGAGTGAATTATTGGACTGTGTAATCTGAAGAACAGTGACACTATCAGTTTAATACAGTGAGTAGTAATAATTAACCAAGAGTATTGTGCATTGTGAAATAAATCGTGCAGTGAAAAACTGTGAAACTTGTGTGTGTTTAATTTTGCAATCCAAAAGAACTCTTATTAACAACGTTATTACTGGTTTTGTAATAAAACGCAACAGTATATATATATATATATATATATATATATATATATATATATATTTATGTGAGACCCAGCGCTTCTTTTCAGATGGTGATTAGGTAGTTTGACCTACCCGGGTGAGAAAAGAGACTTCTGCTGAACTACGTTCCATTATAAGGGAGGTGGTAATATTGATTGGGTGTAATGGAACTCATAAAGGGTGGGTGACCCGGTAGCTGGTGATACCGGGTGGGTTGTAATAGGATAGGAAGAAAACGAAAGAAGAAGGGAAAGGGATAGATGGAGAGGAGATAAGAAGAAAAAGAGAAAAGACGGCCGCTACGACCAGTAAATAAACCTAAGAAGCCATAAGGGGGTAAGGGGCGCCCAAACTATCGACTAATCTAAACTAAGCTAAACTAAACTAGACAACGGAAAAAATTAACCTAACTATACTACAGGGCTATAATAGAGTGTGGGACATGGGGGTTAGCCCTGTTTGTGGTTTATTGGCCGGACCTTGGGCACTATGAGGATGGGTGTCAGCAGCGGGTGAGATCGACTAGGGGCTCATCGAGACCAACCTGTCGCCATCTCACCGGCTACTGAGGAGGGGGTATGGAGCGGTATAGGGGTTGTCGATATAGTGGAGGGAATCAAAGAATTTTATGTGTCTACGGAAGATGGTGTGGGAGTTGGGTTCAAGGGAGAGGGTATCATGGATTGTGCGGTTGTTGGAGCGTTGTAGGGATGTGTGCTGGACTATTTTCCGGACTATTCCATTTTGAAAATGTTGGAGGGTTTCTAAGGAGGATTTGGTGAGGTATCGGAGGAGGGGGGAGCCATAGAGGAGAGTGGGCTGGATGACGCCTTTTAGGATGAGGAGTTTGAGGCGGAGGCAGAGGACCGGGGAGAGGAGAAGGTGGTTAAGGGAAGTGAATTTGTTTCGTAGATGTTTTATCCGTCTGCGTACGTGAGTTGTAAAGGTCAGGTGTCTGTCGAGTCTGATACCTAAGTATGTTATGGAGCGGGACACGGGGAGGTCGTTGTTGTCCAGTCTGAAGGTGTCGGGGACAGGGGTGCATTTATGGTATGAGGACCCTAGGGCATCTGTCTTCCTAGGGTTTACATGGATGTTGAAGGAGCCTAGGTCGTCGGATATTGCTTGGCATGCGGATTCAGCCAGGGATAGTGCGCGGGATGGGTTGAGGGAGGTGCTAACAATTCGGAAACTGTCGACTCACTACCTTTGCGGTGTATGCCGTGAAGAGAGTAGGAGAGAGGGGGGAACCCTGTGGTACCCCTACTCGGAGAGGACGGGATGAGGAAAGAGATTCGCCGACTCTTACTAGAAAAGTTAGGCCGTCGAGGAAGGAACGAAGCATGGCTAGGAGTTGGCTGGGGCAGCCATACCCACTTAGGGTGTTAAGGAGTTCGGCACGGTCGACAGAATCAAAAGCCTGAGTGCAGTCGATGGAGATCATCGCCGTAACGACATTCCTGCGGAGGTTGTTGGCAGTGTTAGCATATATGCGGGTTAGGGGTTGGAGGGAGCTGTGTTGAGGACGGAATCCGGACTGCTCGTGGGGAATGAGGGATTTCTCCTCACAGAAATCTACAAGATACCGGAGGATTATACGTTCCAGTATCTTGGAGATGTGTGGGAGGAGGCTGATGGGACGATAGTGGTCGGGAGAGGTGCCGTTTCTGGCGGGAGACAACAATTGCGTGTTTCCACATGGTGGGGAAGTGACGGAGGCGGAGGCAGGAGCTTAGGAGGGGGTTTAGATAGGACAGAGCCTTCCGTGGAAGCTGACGGAGTAGCACGTACTGCACCCTGTCCAGCCCAGGGGACTTTCCTCCCTTGGTCTGGCGCAGGATAGCACAGAGCTGCCTGGGGGAGGAGAACATGAAATTATCATCGCTCTCCGTCCCAGACGCCTCCTCAGTCTGACGGTACCTTGACTGATCTACAGCGGCCATATGTGCCGCTAACATTTCAGCATGGTCTGTGGGACTCATCACACCTCTGCCAGCTTGGAGAAGAACAGATCGCCTTTTGGTTACTCTGGCCTTCACCAATCGCCAGAACTTGAGCCAGTGGAAACTCATGAGGGTGCGGATTTGGGCAGTAAGGTTATTCAGGACGGGCTAATGTATGTTTTTTTTTTTTTTTTTTTTTTTTTTTGTTTTTTTTTTTAGCTAATACCCAGCTAAATTAAATTACTTGGTACTAATGTGTGTTTTTTTTTATCTGAGACCCAGCTTTCATAGATGGTTGGTAATAAGGTAGTGTGACCTACCGGGGGTGAGAAGAGATAGTTCCTCTTCTGCTGAACTACGTTCCATTATAAGGGAGGTGGTAATTTTGAAAGGGTGAAATGGAACTCGATAAGGGTAGGTGACCCGGTAGCTGGTGATACCGGGTGGGTTGTAATGGGATAGGAAGAAAACGAAAGAAGAAAGGATAGGGATAGAAGGAGAGGAGATAAGAAGAAAAAGAGAAAAGAAGGCCGCTGCGGCCAGTAAATATACCTAAGAAGCCGTAAGGGGGTAAGGGGCGCCCAAATTATCTACTAACCTAAACTAAACTATACTAAAAGAACTAAACTAGAACTAACCTAACTAAAACTACAGGGCTATATTAGCATGTGGGGTATGGGGGTTAGCCCTATTTGTGATTTATTCGCCGAACCTTGGGCACTATGAAAATGTGTGTCAGCAGCGGGTGAGATCGACTAGGGGCTCATCGAGACCAACCTGTCGCCATCTCACTAGCTGCTGAGGAGGGGGTATGGAGCGGTATAGGGGGTTGTCTATATAGTGTAGGGAGTCAAAAAATTTGATGTGTCTGCGGGAGATGGTGTGGGATATGGGTTCAAGGGCGAGGGTTTCATGGATTGTGTGGCTGGTGGAGCGTTGGAGGGATGTATGTTGAACTATTTTTCGGACTATGCCGTTTTGGAATTGTTGGAGGGTTTCGAGGGAGGATTTGGTGAGGTATCGTAGGACGGGGGAGCCATAGAGGAGAGTGGGCTCGATGACGCCTTTCAGGATTAGTAATTTGAGGCGGAGGCTGAGGACCGGGGAGAGGAGAAGGTGATTAAGGGAAGTGAATTTGGTTCTTATCCGTTTTCGTAAGTGAGTGGAGAAAGTCAAGTGTCTGTCGAGTTTAATGCCTAGGTACGTTATGGAGCGGGACACGGGGAGGTCATTGTTGTCCAGTCTGAAAGTGTCGGGGACAGGCTGGCACCGGTTCCGGGGCGAAGCAGGCAGATGGGGGTGTGAGGTGGGTAATGGGTGGGGAGGGTTGTTGGGGTTAGAAGAGGGTGGAGGTGGGGGCCTGACGAGCAGTCCAGGCGTTGTGGGTATGGGCGGGAGCGGAGATATAGGTGGGCTCAGGGGCACTCTTCTTGGCGTGGAGCCTCTCGAGTAATTCGAGCCTGGCGGTGCACTTTCTGAAGGAGGCGAGGTGTTTTTCGCCGCAGTTGGCGCATCTTAATGTATTCTCCTGCCTATTGCAGTTTGCAACTGAGTGTTCGCCGGCGCAACGCACACACTTGAGGGGCAATCGACAATATGCCTTCGGGTACCGCCCGCCGGACGCGCCTTCGGCGCATGTCCACGGCGATGGCATGGTACCGATAAGAACAGAAATAGGACGCCCCCGACTCGCCGACCCTGACTTATCAGTTGTTGTCGTAGTAGGTGCGGTAGGGTATATATTATAGAATCTCCTTTCTAAAGTATTCGGTCCTTGACCGAGGGATTATCGCATAGCAAGGTTATCAACGTACATAAGGTATATATAGCCACGGCTTATCTATGTCCGGCAGTCTCGCACATGCCGTTGCACTTACCTGGCCACAAGTACTTAGGTCCTGGTACAGATCGATTCGACGTTGCACCTGTTGACGAAGACGATCGCATCGCTCGCGAACACGATCTCAATTATCAGTGGGCTGTAGACCCTCGTGAAATATCGCTATTTGACAAACAGGCGATTGGCGACTTCTGGAAGGACTTTTCGTCTACAGGAAACTGGCACAGTCTTTTAGGCGCTTCTGGACTCGGAGTGAAACATGGTGTTGAGACTGTCTTGGGGAAGCACCTGTATCCTATTATGAATTCAACACCTAGAGGGCAACAGGAGTATTCGTTACGTCAACGTTATATTGCGAGGTACGCTAGGGAAAATAACATAAGCTTCAGAGACGCACAGCGAGCCCAAAGGACATTCCTACCTACTTACGAACCGTTCCAGGAAGCGTTACGCGGTCTACGAGGAGGTCTACCTAGCGGTTTCGAAAGAGCCAGCGACAGACTGAACAGGGCTAGAGGTATCCAACCTGTTGCTACCTCGACACCGCAACAACCGGGAACATCACGTCAACCAGACGAGTGGAGCTCGGACGACTTTGATATTAGTCTCCTGGACGATATTGAAAACAACATTCCACCTGTATACGGAGCAACGACAGTTCAACCGCAAGCAATGGATACCACGGATAATCCCACAGGTGCAACATCGGGAGGTGGTGGTCAGGTAATCGGGGGTCCATCGGTAATGGGGCAGAGTAGTGCTTTACAGATCTTACACAATCCGAGTATTAAACCTACTAGTTATACTATTAGACACGGACACCTTTTTCAAACGTGGGGTTACAAGTTCCATTTATTTCAGAATACAGAAACCAACGGCAAATCTAATTTGTTTCATTACCCTTTAGCATTAATACCGGTTGACATGATACCTTTTTACATGACCTACTCCGAATTCGAAAACCTACCAACGGGCTCGTTTATTGAAGAGGTGTTTGTTAAAGTAACACCAAAAGGAATTAGATGTAGTTTCGACACGGGTACGTCTATTTCCGCGAGTGCTAATGCACAACAAACGATATTCGGTATCACGGCTGTTGGACTTAATCATAACTACCTTTTACGACACAGGAAAGTAAAAGCCAATGAGTCGGATCCGATGAATCCTGGTTACGAGGAAATTAAGGATGACGACATCAAAGCTTTAGCGGTAAAAATGTGGGGATCATCAAGCACCGCGGATAACTTTGCCTCAGAGATGCCTACGTCTATGTGGGCAATTAGATCTCTACCGTTTTACGCCGGGATATTTATACCTGCACATGACGGGAATAACAGTTTCAAGATGGATACGGGACTCACCGATCTGACGAGACATTCTAACGTCTTCAACATCCTAGATCATAAAGACCTGCCGTGTATTAATTATTCGTACAAACCTCGTTTCGCCCCTTTGAAGGTAAAACAACACATATCTGGAACTGACAGTATTGTAAAGAAGACACAGCTGTATATGTCAAATGCTACTGCTATGACAAATATAGTTGCCCAGATAGATGGAGGTAAAATGACGGTAGAGCCCGGAGAGAAGTCAACACATTGGAAAAACTATACTCCAAATTACTATACTCCGATTGAGCAGTCCGCGTTTCGAAGAATGCCTCACAAAGAGTTCTTTATACATACGCAACCACAGGTCCATGTCGGTGTACTTCCAGTGCAAAGTAATGCTCCTACAGACGCTGACTCTAAATTCGTAAATGCCTCGGCTGTTTACTACGTGGAAACCGAGATACGCATATCGACTGATATATCTTCTCTGTATAATAAAGCGGATGTTACGTCACATCTAAATGCTGTGTATACTAGGGATTACCACCTCCCAAGTATGTTTAATGTTGAACATTATCAAGGCATGCTTGCCACAAAATCTAATGCAATATAATATTTGTTTTACAACCATGTTTATCATGTGTATATAAAGGATGTTGTAAATAAAAAACAGTATTACAATACATAATCTATTTTATTCATTCTCCTCAATACAGGCATCAGGTACATATTTATCAAAAAGGTTTTTCAATGCAATAGGTAACGGCCGCTTCGTGATATTGGAGAAGTCGAACTGTTTAAAACGGTACGACTTTATCCTTACACGAAACGCCTCATTATCAGGGAATATACGTTTGTTCGTACAGATGACGACAGGAGTCCTTTGTATGCATTTGTGATCCTGATATTTGATATTCGCTGCAACATGTGCACCCGCGAATAGCAATTTCAAAGTCTCAAATGCTGCAGGCTCCACGTTCGGTTCGTCGAACAAAAGTATGTTCCTGTTTACGCAATCCTGGAAAGGAAACTGTGAGTACCTATTAAAATTAGCGAGTATACCATAGTTAAGCATAAATTCGCAGAGCAACATCGCGAACCATGTTTTACCACAGTCCGGTGGCCCGTAGAACTCGATTGCATTACACTTACCGCTTTTGTGAGAAAGGAGTAAGTATATTTGCAAGAGGAATGTTTCTATGGTACAGCCGTTTTCATTACTTTGAAAGGTAACAAATTGTTCTAAGACATCAGTACTCACTGTTTCGTCCAGGTACATGCATAGGAGATCACCTCGAATGGCTGAGTACAGGCGCACATAGTCTGGCGATGTATGCCGCTTCACGATGTCGTCAAACCGAAGGCTACTAAGCTTCACTCGGTGTAGCCTGAGCATCTTCTGGACTAGTCGCGAAGCAGGATCATAACGCCTGAAGGACGACTGCAGCCATTCGTGAGAGGATGTTATTAAATCGAGGGGGCATATTACGTGTTTGTCCAGCCACTCCTCCATTTGTTCCTCTTTGCGATTTCCACTTTGGCCGGATCTTCCTCCAGTACTCTCTTCATTCTGGCAATGACCTGATGCATCTGCTGTATCAGTATCAGGTCCCTGCCCTCCTGTAACGCCATCTGGACATGGGTCGTCCGTTTGCGCCACCATTGATCCTTGGGGAGGCCAGCAATGTCCGAAACTCGGTACGTACTGATCTGAACACAGTACGTACCTTGTCTGTCCGGAACCTCGATAGTAGACGAGGATTCTTGGCGCCACGTTGTAATAAATGATGGTATGGATATAACGTTCGGCACTGTATCCTCGAATATGAAAGGTGCGGACATGGCGATGGGTGCTGAAGGAATTGTTGGCGACGCTACGGAAGTCATGATGCCAGCGGCATCTACATTGTCCGTTTGTATACGAGCAGTCGTGGACGGTATGGATGTGGTGGAATCCCTGTTGGAAGTGGAGGCTGACTGCGACGGAGTACCCTGCATATCGGTACTCCATCCTTCTAAGGATTCTCGCAATATCCGGCGACAACGCTCGAATGTCGTCCACAGGGAAGACCGTATGGACGATTCGTCTATAGCGCGGGATAATGCTGAAGTCCTGTCCTGCGACGTCCCGCAAGGTCCGCAGTAGTCCTCCGCTTTGTAAATGACGTCCAGACACTCGTACAGTAGATCTCTCTCCGGGTCCTCCAGACTCGGTCTCAGGCATGTCACTATCAGATTCCCTACCTGAGTGAACGGGTCTGTAGTTATGCTGAAGAGTACCCGGAGTATAGCCCGTAGTTTCCTTATGGGAGCGTCTATGTGTTTCCCTGCCTTGGTTGCTCTCTTCGTCTTCTTGACTGGCGTTGGGGTGGGACTCCTGTCCCGTTTCCTCGTTGTCTCCTCCACCAAAGTAAAGCAAGTACCATCTACCTGACATTCTTCTCCAGCGGCGACTTCGGGCACGGACTCGTTAAATACAGGTGATTGAGACATAATAACTAAGCGCACGACTGAGTTCAGTAGTCAACTGTGCCTTCCGAAAGGAGATTCTATAATATATACCCTACCGCACCTACTACGACAACAACTGATAAGTCAGGGTCGGCGAGTCGGGGGCGTCCTATTTCTGTTCTTATCGGTACCGCCCGCCGGACGCGCCTTCGGCGCATGTCCACGGCGATGGCATGGTCCACGACGACAAACAAACATACACGAAAGAAACAAAATGCAGTTATGGTGTCTATGACATGTGAAACGAAAAGTTATCGTGAAATTTCGCGAAAAAAATCAATGTACAGACAGAGGTTACAATTTTATATATATATATATATATATATATATATATATATATATATATAGAGAGAGAGAGAGAGAGAGATATTAGCCTGGAAAACAATTCTCCATTTGTAGTCTTGATCGTTACCAAACTCGATATTTAGTCGTTTTATGCAAAAAGACAGATCAAGTTCGTTAACGGCTGAAATCGGACCAGTGGGAGGGGGGTTTAGAGGGGAGGATTTTCGAAAATTCGAAATATCTCCGTTACTATGCGTCGGATCAAAACATTTTATATAACCAATCCTATTGCAAATTAAATTTCCTATAAATATTGTTATATACATTTATTCTCTATTTTGAATATTAACCTTTGACAGGCATGGCACTGGGGGATGTCTTGGGTAGGTTTATATTCCCTGACCCGAATTAGGATGTTATTGACGGCTTTAATGTCCCTCAAGTGTTTGCTGTCATAGTCTGGCTGGAACGTGGCCAAGATGGGCTCAATGTCCGTCTTGGTCCCGTCGGCAGCCGTACGGCGCAAGCGTATAACGCTAATTAGTTTGGGGTGTTTAAGTGCCTCTTGTACTTCTAATATAGGGTGCTCCTTTTCCAGCCCCAAAATGAGGAATTTCTTATTCCTCTTGGTGCCCCTGGGCGCAAAGGTATGGTGGAGTACTGAATTTGTGGGCTGTCGGTAGAGGGAGAGGATAGCGTTGTAGGTGGGGGTGTTTTCGGACAGTATACGAAGCTCGTATCTCGTAGGCTGGATGCAAAAGGTGGTGATATTGTTCCGCCTGAGATGTGCCGATACCTCGGAAGCTTCCGAATTTCTCTAAAGTGTTTTTAATATAAGCATATTATGAAAAATGGTGTTATGGTTTTTGACTTACATGATTCTTGTAAGAATGATTCGTATTAGTGAGGTTGTAAATCTCGACCCCTCCTGATTTATTATTTTCCCTAGAAAATAACTTCGATATTAATTTTCATAGAAATGTAAACAATAAGAGCATTTCGATTATTTAATTTTTATAATGTATTATCTAAACAAAGGTATGCTGAATTCACACAACGTATGATAGCGGAAGTTGTGGGGAATCAAACTCATCAATTGTGTTATATGTATATTACCTTATTTCCTCTGATATGTTGACGTTATTGAAAATACTATATACTATCTATAACTATTAAACGTTACTTGGTAATGTCATTTTAACAAAAGACAATGTGCGTTTAAACTCAATATGATTTGAGGTTGTAGGGAAGACTACTTTCTCTTTTCCTCACCTTGCTGTTAGTATGTTAATTAAATTAATTTTAGGGTGCCACTGTTATTTATTTACCAAAGACATATAAATTACTAGAAAATTCGAATTTATTAATGTTTTGAATAAATAATTTAAGTAAAGCAATGTTGATAACACTCAAGGAAGAGCGGAAGTTGTCAGGGGCTAACACAGATCAGTTAATTGTTTTAACTTATTTCCTGTGAAATGTTGGAATTGCTTTCGACTCACATTTCTAACTATTTCACTATTATATATATATTGTGTAGTTCAACACTATGGATCATCTTTGTGATTGACAAAAATCGGACCAGGAATAGTGGGGGAGGGGTCCAGAGAGCAAGGGAAATTCGATAATAATAAGCTAAGTATTCAAAATTTACCACCTGGAGGGATGACACACTAGTAATGTGCAAATATTCTCTATTTGTAATACAAAATTCCATGAATAGTAGAGGAGGTTTATTGTAGACGGAAAACAAAAAAAAATATTTGCATTTTAGCAGATTTAACTTAAGGAAAATCAGCTTTTCGGGTCCTACTCATGCTGTGATTTTCGACAAATTTCCTCTAGCCACCATCGATCCTACCTAAAATATGATGGAATTTTTTTTAGCAGATTTCCCTTAAGGGAAATCAGCTATTGAGGTCGTACTCATGACGCGAGTTTCGAAAAATTTCTTCAAATGTCCATCGATCCTACCCAGGAGATGACGAAAATGAGGTCCGTTCAAAATTATATATATATATCTATATATATATATATATATCTATATATATATATATAGATATATAGATATATATATTTGTCTGTTAACGCTCTAGCGGTCGCAATTTTCGTTTGATCGTTACCAAACTCGATATTTAGACGTTTTGTGCAAAAAGACAGATCAAGTTCGTTAATGGCTGAAATCGGACCAGTGGGAGGGGGGGTTTAGAGGGGAGGATTTTTGAAAATTCGAAATATCTCCGTTACTATACGTCGGATCAAACAATTGTACAGAATCAATCTTATTGCAAATTAAATTTACTATAAATAATGTTATATACATTTATTCTGTATCTTGAATATTAACCGAGATATTTGCATTTTTCTGTTTTCAGCTTCTGAGATGAGATCGGCTAACTTCGGGTCTAGTCGTGAGTTTCCGTCAAAAGAGTTTCGGGCCCTTCCCGTAACTGTTTGACTCTCTATTCTGAAATTTCTCTATTATAAAACTCCACGTGGGAAATCTGCTTAGTTTACGCAGCCCCTGCGTGACGGACTTTATTTTTTTATCTGAGGCCCTAGTTTGCTTTTGCCTTGGTCAGTGGGGATAGGTCTATCAAACCTAGTAAGGTGATGGCAGTTTTCCCTTTTCCTGACCACTTACCAGGCCAGGGAGAAATTTCAAAAGCCAAATCAAATTACTTGTTGATAGTAAGAGCAACAATAGACTAATATTAATGTAAATGAAGACAGGCAAAGAACATTCTAAGTCAATTTTTTTCAAAAATGAGGTTTTCTCGCTATCTAGTAGCTAAGGCCGAGTACTACAACCTAGTCTACTCATCAAGGGGAAAGAACTTTCTGTGTCACTGTTATTAAAGCTGGAAAAAATCATATACAGGGAAATATCATTCTATGTTCAACCAGCTTTATTTACAGTGGAAGAATATTCTATTTCACTATCAGCTGTTCAAGTTACTTTGAAATAACATTCTATGTTTAACATGACCTCTCAGTTTTACGTACTTTGTTGTCAGTGATTGTTGTTTAAGCCAATTCATTGAATTTTAACTTATTATTAATAGTGGATAGTGATCAAAATGAGTGATAACGACGAACATATTACTGCAAAGAGGAAATATGGAAGAATATCAGACGCAACGAAGAGAATCAGTGTCATGTCACACATGCCTGGTGATCCGTGTAATTGTAAGCGCTTTAAATGCTTTGAAAAAATCAAAGAAAAGGAAAGAGACGAACTATTGAAACAATTTAATCTAATGGTGGACTACAATAAACAAATGGAACATTTAACCGGACTTATTAGTGTTTTACCGATCAAACAGCGTAGGCCTCGAGTGAATGAAGAGGATTCTACTTCTCTTAAAGAATTCTCTTACGAATACAAGGTAAGGATTTTGACAGATGGGAAAGTCAATGAAATCACTGTCTGTCAAAAAGCATTCATATCATTGCATGGAATTACAAACCAAACAATTAATACGATTAAAAAATCTTTGAATACCACTGGAAAAGCTCCAGTTGATCAACGAGGCAAACAGAAAATATTCGAAACCAAAAGAAACACTGGATAAGGTCCACGAACATCTATCTTCTTTAAAGGGACGAAAATCGCACTACAGTTTAAAAAAAAACCAGTAAAGTGTACCTCTTTGAAGATCTAAACATTAATAAACTTTATAAAATGTATTCTGAATTATATCCAAATAATCCAGTATCATACGAATTCTACAGAAATGTGTTCAATAATCTTAAATATTCACTTATTCTTTTATAATAATAAATATTTACTTATATTCTTCGACTTTTTTAATGTGTTCTTATGTAAAGTTTATAAATTCCCAATAACCTATGCATGAACATAGAATGTTATTTCCATGTTTCAACTGACTTAGACTGTTTTTTCACTGTTTTTTATGACATTATGTTTGATTTATTTATTTTTTAATAAATATAACCAAAAATGGTGATTGAACAGTTTTATTTCGAATTTAAATCTATTTGATCAGTACAAATAAATTTATTGTTCAATAAATATCAATTCTCAATTTTCATATGACGTTTCAAAGACTAATTTTCAATTTACTCAAAAGTAAGAAAAAGTGAGTTAGAATGTTCTTTGCCTGGGGTCTTCAAATATAATTGACTAAACTAAACTTAGCTAATGGGGCAGGTCGTAAGCGTTCTCGAGGGTCTATTAATCTATAAATAACCTAATTTACCTAACAACTATGAACTAAGCTTAAATTTAATGCTCTATGGGGTAAGCCCTATGTGTAAAAGTGTGTGTGTTATGTGGTGGGGGAGGGGGTTCAGCAATCCGAACGAGATCGACGAGAGGCTCGTCCACATCGGCCCTCTGGCAATTCGTCGGTTGCTGGGGAGGGGTGATAGAGGAGTAGAGGGGATTGTCATGATGGATAAGGGAGTCGAAGAGTTTAATATGCCTTTTGGAGATGCTATGGGAGATGGGTTCTAGGGAAAGGGTGGAGTGAATGACATCGTTAGTGGATCTTTGCATAGAGGTGTGTCTGACGATCCTTCTAACGACGCCATTCTGGAAGATTTGAAGGGAGTTGAGGGAAGCTTTGGTGAGGTATCTGAGGAGGGGTGCGCCTTACAAGATGGAGGGCTGGATGACTCCTTTTAATATTAGAAGTTTGAGGCGTAGGCTGAGGACCGGGGAGAGTAGGAGATGGTAGAGGGAGCGGAATGTTTGTCGAAGGTAACTGACTCTTTTGCGGATGTGGGTAGAGAAGGTAAGGTGGCGGTCGAGGTGTATGCCGAGGTAGCAGATGGAACGGGAGGGATGGATGGAGGAGCCGTTGAGGACGAAGGATTTAGGGATATTGGCTTTACGGGAGTTATTCTTTTTGGCAAAGGAGAAGATGAGGGCGTCGGTTTTGGAGGGGTTTACGTGGATGTTGTGGGAAAGGAGGTGGTCTGCTATGGACTGACAGGCGGATTCTGCAAAGGATAGGGCGTGGGCGGGACTGATGGATGTGCTGACTACTGGCACGTTGTCCGCGTAGGCTGCGACCTTAGTCCTAGCACACTGCCGACTTAGCACCTCTGCGGTGTACGCCGTGAAAAGGGATGGTGAGAGTACAGAGCCTTGAGGGACTCCGACTTTGAGAGGGTGGGAAAAGGAGAGGGATTCGCCGATCCTTACTTGGAAGGATCGGCCGTGTAGGAAGGATTTGAGGATGGCTAGGAGTTGGGCTGGACATCCATGCTCATTGAGGGTGGAAAGGAGTTTGGCGTGGTCGACAGAATCGAAGGCTTGAGTACATTCGATCGAGACCATCGCTGTGACAGTATTCCTGCGGAGATTGGTTGCGGTATTGGAATAGAGGCGGGCAAGGGGGATGGAGGGTACAATGACGGGACCGGAAGCCGAACTGCTCGTTCGGGATGAGGTTGCCCTTCTCCCAGAAATCAACAAAGTACTGGTGAATTATCTTCTCCAGGACTTTGGAGATGTGTGAGAGAAGGCTGATGGGACGGTAGAGGTCATGGAGGTGCCGTTTTTATTGGGTTTGAGTAGGGGAACCACTATGGCGCGTTTCCATAGTGATGGGAAGTGTCTAAGACGGAGGCAGGAGTTGAGGTGGTTCAGGTAGGAGAGAGACTTCCTTGGAAGCTGGCGCAGGAGGACGTACTAAATCCCGTCCAGACCAGGGGATTTGCCCCCCTTGGTCCGATGCAGGATTGCATTGAGCTGCCTCGGAGAGGAGAACATGAAGTTATCTTCATGCTCCTTCAGGGGCGCCTCGTCGCTCTGACGAAACCTAGCCCAATCTGCTGTAGACAGATGTGTCGCCAGCATCTCGGCCTGGTCTGTGGGACTCATGACAGCATGGGTAGTCTGGAGAAGAACGGATCGCCTTTTGATGACGCTCGACCTCTCCAGCTTCCAAAGCTTTCGATGGTCTCCATGCGTCAGGCGGACGGTTTCCTGCCACTGCGCCGTCTTCCATTGCCTAATTAGGGAACGGATCTGGTTGGTAAGGGAGTTTAGACGGGACGGAGGGAGGGGTTTCAGGTGCGGTACCAGTTATTTTTGATGTTGTTCCTCTGCTTAATCAGCTCGAGGTTGTGTAGCAGCGGCTTTTTAAGTCCTGGCGGCATTTTTACTAATTTAGGGATGGCGGCATTTTTACTAATTTAGGTATGGCGGCATCAGCTGCGTTCTTAATGATGTTTGTGAACTCGCCTATTCTCTCGTCAAGGGTTTGGGCATCACCGATGGTGGAGAATGCCGGAGTAGTGTCGTACATAAGGGACTTGTAACATTTCCAGCCCGCCTTATGAAACGAGTAAGAGGATGCTACGGGCTTGGGAGGGCGACCGTACAGCACATACAGTACTGGGCGGTGGACACTAGTAACAAAGTTCAGTGCGAGACATTTTGTCACTATGTGTGGGGTACGGGTGAGCAGGAGGTCTATAGTAGACATGATATCTTCGCGTCTGAAAGTATGTGCATTAGGGTGCACGACGGTGAAGTTAGACTTCATTATCGCCGTGCCGGGTTTGTTTGCTGAACGGTTATTCCAGGAAGGATGTCTGGCGTTCTGATCCCCAACGATGATATGGGTACCTCTTCCTGGCCTCGATGGACTCTAAAATCCGCATCCTGTGCGGTCACTGTTTATAGGAGGCGGGGTGTGGCCCATTACAGTTCGCGCAGAGGAGCGGATTTTGTTCCCTATTACAATCCTGGACCAAGTGATCTCCGGAGCAACGAACACATCTCAGCTTGAGGTGGCAGTATGCCTTGGTGTGCCCGTACTGCTGCCAGCGATGACACTGAGGAATAGTCTGGTCTGGGCAGTATTCTTTGACTCTATCCAGGATGTGATCGATAGCCCGGAGATTTCCTACGTTTCCCTCCTTTAAGGACTCATATGAGGGTTTAAAAGTAGCCAGTATTGGCTCTATGTCTTCTTTAGAGCCATCTGGGTGCGTCTTTCTCTTACGTACTACGCTAATTAGATCTGGATTGTCGATCTCTTGCCGCACGGAGTCCAGAGGGTGGGTGCGATCAAGGCCCAGGATCAGGTACCGTTGGCTGCGTTTGGTTCCTCTGGGGGCGTAGATATGGTGTGGAACATTTTCTTCGGGACGTCTATATAAGGATATAATGGCATTATGTTTAGTAATTTCCTCAGGGAGTATCCTTATTTCCCGCCGATTGGCTTGCACCCTAAACTTGGTGATGTTATTTCTGTTTAGGTGGCGGACCACGTCGGCGGTGAAGGCTACATCCCTGGACATTACTATATTGGAGGGGGGGGGTCCTTTTTGGGGTGTAGTTTTGTCCGGAGTGGTGGTCTGAGGATTTTCGGGGTCGGTAGGGAGAGTTGAGAGAGGATCGAAAGGGTTGGAGGTGGGGGTGGGCGGGATAATGTTAGAGGGGGGGGGATGGGTATTGCTCTTTTTACTGACTGTGGTGAAGCCTTCATCGTCTACGGGCTTCCTCTTGAGTGGCTCATGTCGATCTAAATCCATATGTTTGATTGGTGGAGCAGTGGAGGTAGAGGGTGGGGGGTAGTGAAGGTGAGAGAGGAGTTTGTACGGCCTCGACAGGGAGGGGAGGATATTGGTCGGGAGTGGGGGGGCGTTTTGTTGGTAGTGTGTTCTTTCTTTTAGGACTTGTCTAATATCTGGGGGTACGACCCTTTGGTTTGAAAGGAAGTCCATTTTGGGCTTACTGGATGTAATGTGGACTGTGCGGGGCTTAAAATTGGCTTTAAAATTTCTTGCCTTGGTATGATAGGCCGAGTCCTCAGAAGGACTGTTTGTGTAGAATGGACGGTCCTGAGAAGGGCCGTTCGAAGTCATGTGATAGGGGGGTACAGAGGGGGATTGCTCGGAAGAGTGAAAACTGCCAGCCCCTACCTCGGCTGACAGGTTGACCTGAAGGGTCCGGGATATATCCGAGCCGGAATTCAATTCCCTTGAATCTCCGGGGATTCGGCTAGGGAAACTGACCAAGGCAGAAGAAAACTGGTCCTCTCTTCTTGTCCTCTGGAAAGAGGCAGGGCAGCAGCAAAATGACACAATGTTCCAAGAACAATTGCCAGGAAGACACCGGATAGCTGATGATGTTTCCTCAATGAAGGCTGCTAGCTGAATGTGATGATGGTAAATGAGATACTTACAAAGTTATATACTTGTCTGTTACTGGATGACGAAAGTTTGGTTTCATCGTTACCAAACTCGATATGTAAGCTTCTCATGCAAAGCTAAAGATGAAGTTTGTTAATTGCCAATATCGGACCAGGGGGGAGGGGAGGGTAAGAGAGGGGATTTCGAAAATTCGGAATATCTCCGTTATTATACTTCGGATCAAAAAATGGTATAGAATCAATCTTAATGCAAGTGTAATGGTCTATTAATTGTGTTATGTACATTATTTATCTGTCTTAAATATTTAGATTTTTTTAATTTTCAGCCTTCATTAAAACCCCCTTCTTTTTCATCGCCCGTTAAGAATAAGCCAATGTATGATGGACCGTCTTATTTCAAGCTGAAATACCAAATATTGTGTTAACAAAAAAATCTTTTCTAAATTGGATACATCCAAATACGTTCTGATGTACCCCCCCCCCTCTTTTATTCTTGGATTACTAAAATTAGAGTGATTGAGATAAAAATTACTCTGATTCATTATACTTTACAGTACTAGATATAATAAATAGATTTCAATAAAATTAATATATTATATTCAGATATATTCCAGTAGTTGTTTTTCTTTCCTATCAAGAATATTTCTATCTTTCTATTCAGATCTAAGAGGTTGGCTAGCCTGTTTACAGTTCAAACGATTCTTGTCATGGAGGTTTATAAATGTAAATTGACTGAAACATTTCTCATTTCCATTTGTGTTTATTCGCTAATATTCACGGTGGTGTTAAGTGTTACCAGTATGTACATTTATCTGTAGTAAAACTTCACTTAGTTTAAGTCCCTTAAGGGAAATCTGCTAAAGTAGCTCTAGAATTTGGTCTCATGACAAAATTACACAAAACTTCCTTCAAACCTTTGGGAACAAGCCGGACTTAATGAAAAAAAAATTATATATATATATATATATATATATATAATATACTTACACACTTACTTATAAGCACACAAGCAGAATTCCCTCATTCATATGAGTCATGTTCATACCAAAACATGGAGCAGTTCATTAACAAAAGACTTAACTAGGTACTTGTAGATCATAATCCTTGGAATTAAGCCCACAGAGGGCCACTAGGAAGTTGTAGGCACTTCATGCTGAGCATTGCCAAAAACACCAGTACAAGCAGTCCATAAAAGTAACAGGGACAAGAATCATGGTTCTCTATGAATATATTTTTGGGAAAGGACACATATATGCGCTACAAGTGTTTATGGCTTATCAATGTTTTATTTAAAAGAAAAATATAAGATCAAATCAAAGAAAGTAACAGGTGAATTTCTTAGAGTCTGAATGTCTATTTATATAAACACAAGAAATGCTACATTTAAATAAGTATCCATGGACTGTACAATAATTATAAATAGCACCGCATTATCACATTCAGGAGAACAACAACAAATTTCATTATTGATATTCTGTATTCCCTCCTCCTCCTCCGTCTTCTTCATTCGAGTCTTCTTCCCCATTTGTTATTGAATCATATAACTGAATGCAGACTTGGGCTATGGAACCAGCTGCTCTGAATTTCTTTGAAGCTTTCATTTTTTCCATTTTTTTCTTCCACTAAAACACATAGCATACAAATTATGTTACAAAAATGAAAATCACAATAGATCTTCTAAAACAGTTAGTGCTTTATAGAGAAGGGAAATGGGAATTTATTTTTTAAATTAAACTAAGTTTAGTTTTTCCCCCATGTTTAAGAAGAGCCAAGTCGCCACAGTTGCAGAGTTCTAAATAATAAATTATTATTAATTTATTTGTTTTAAAATAAAAAA
Organism: Riptortus pedestris; assembly: GCA_019009955.1. NCBI lineage: Eukaryota > Metazoa > Arthropoda > Insecta > Hemiptera > Alydidae > Riptortus > Riptortus pedestris. Next base: position 21,853,688 of record CM032231.1, read on the forward strand.
AAGAATGTTAGTATACCTTCAGATTTCCAAAGTTTACAATTAAATATTTATATGAAAATTATTAATTATTTAATGCAATTCATCTCTGTTTTCCTGGCTCTGCATGTGAGCATTGATTCCTAGATATAATTGAGTTAAATGCAAAATGTATCCCTGAAAGAAACTTATCAAGACCAGGCCCTTTATTGCAATCTTATACATACTATTCAGTGTCATCCCCAGGTAGGATCCTCTAATATTGGAGCCCTCTTCTCTGAAAGTCCTCTCTCAGTCACTTCAGCTAGTCTCTGCCCCTCTTCCTTACCACACTTACCTGTGTACCATAAATTATTTTCTGTTCTGGGCCCCTTCCCTAGATATGCCCAGATCATTGCATACCCCTTTATTAATGATGAACGGTGAGCCTCATATCCTTTGTACAAATAGGAATATTACATTGGTTAGGGAATGTTGTGATAATGATGCTGATAGACTGGCTAGAAAAATGAATGATACACCAACTGGAACATGGAGAAGGTGGAGAAGTAGGCCTTTTGGAGGTTCTGACTGGTGGTCAATAAAAGACTACAATGGTCAATAAAAGACTACAAGTCTCCGTGACAGAGGAAATTGGACTCTAAATAGTTATATTTCTAATTTATCAAAAAAAGGTCTGAATGACATACCTTAACAATAAATAAAAATATAACTTTAATTTATAACTTTTTAATAACTGAAAAACTTGAAGTATAAGCTGAAGTATCACAAAAATTGTTCACTGCAGCTTAAATTTAAGTGAGTTGCATTATTCCAAGGAAGTTTCAGATATTAAAGTACATATATTAAGAAAACAGAAAGACCATGAATAAGCCATATTATTTAGGATAAGATAAATAAGTTATGGACTCTAGTCCTGTCTCTACAAGGCAGTTCTAATAATAGGTATTTAAATCTTATGTGAACAAACTAATCCAATATTAATATTTAATAGTATTTCGACTTGAGTTGTTTAATGAAAGAAGAACTGGACTTCGAACATTATGAAATACAATAGAAATAGACCTTTGTTTAATTTTTGTTTATTATTTTATTTTTGTATTTTTTTTTTTGTCTTTCCAGTTCAGGAAAAAAGTAAAAACTCAAACCTGATTTTTGGAGCTTCATCACTTACTTTTCTATACATTTCGTTTTTTCTTTCTTATTTTCATTTTATTCTTAAACTGAAATATAATTAATCATTAATTAATTAGACTGATGTTTAATTGTAGAAGAACTCTTGGGATGAAGAACACTGTACACTGTAAAAAGGAGTGTTTCAAAACAGTTAATAATGTCCTAAATAGCTAATTGGCCGTCACAGTTTCTATTTGAGGAATATGACTGAAAATGTTGCCAATTCAGCTATATTGAAGTCCCTCTGATGTCTGCTCTGATCAATTATTGCTCCTCCCAGATTTAATTCTTCGCTAATCCATATCAAAGATTTCAATGAACTTGCTCAGCTCAACATTTCAGTGGTGGGAGGCACTATAAAACAATTTTTCTTTTTGATATTTAGTAATTGGCTATTTCTCCATTTTTCAAAGGAGTTCCCTTTGCTCTACAACACCCATTATCCCCATAATATTTACTAGAAATTTTAAACATAATACTTTTTTTCATTCCAATACTTTGCACTGACAGCATCCTTGCAAGCTATATTCATGTATTAATTTGTAAGATTAAGTCCATTAATCAAAGGAATAAGCTATCTTTTGTTTATGCTTTGCTAAATAGTTGATCGAACTTCAGAAAGAGCACTTATCTCTAGTGTCTCTATTGATATGACAAATTTGTATAGTGATCCTACAAACTTGAGAGACATCATCCTATTCTAGATTTCCCTGGAGGGAATATGAATATATATATATATATATATATATACACACAAGTGCAGCCCCTGTGTGATGTATTTTATTTCTGTTGGGTAGAGTAGCCACGAGAAAAAGCGCAGGGGAAAGATTGATCCAGATATTTGGCGTGTGCAGTATCCTGTGGCTCTGCCACCACCATATTTGACACTTCCTCATGGACCCTTACATACCTCTTCAATTATAAAACTAGGATTAATTTATAAATTGATCAATAAGAAGCAGCATAAATGTTGTATAAGAAACATTTATATATCAGACTTCTTGATAAACTGAATTGTTTTGGCAAATACTCTCCTCACAATTTGCACTCATAGGAAGAACTTTGTAATATTTCAAAAATTGGCACAAAGAAGTTAACTCTACTTGTAAAAAAAATTGTTTTCCAAATATTACAGACAAAATGCGTTTTTTTGTCAATAAAATAATTTATAAAAAAAATATAGAGAACTTTTTTTTTGTTTTGTAGTAAAAATAAAGTATTGAAACCGAGTCACCTTTTCCAAGTGGAGGATAGTTAAAGTTTCATTACTATATTATGAGAAAATGAACTACTCATAGCATAATAATACCTTTTATTTTGAAGCATTTATTTAGATTTGGTGCTTATTTCATTTGATTATTCCTATTGTTATTTATTTACATTCACTTTACGCAACTATGACTAATCGGGATGGGATATCCTCTGGTTACCACCCTTTTCTAGCCAGTGTGTGGGCTAAGGATTTTTTTTCATGAATTTGTCAAGAAATAAATTCCCATTGTTGAGGTGGGAATCACATTCATGAATTTAGGATTTACAAATTTCACTAAGACCAACACCTTAACTCTCATGGCTAATCTGAGCCCCATTATGCGGTTAAAGTCTAAATATCAAATTATAAGGCCCAATATATATAAAGTATTCAAACCTTAACATCTCTTGATGGCAGTTTTACCAGAAATTCCCTCATATTAGGTTTTTCTTTATCAGCTATAGCAAGGACTGACAAGCAACCATCGACTGTTCCTAATACAATACACATCCCATCCTCAGTACTTTCAATCGCTGTTAACTCAGCCTGAACTCTGTAGTTAGCTATCATTTCTGCATCAGATGTCCTGAAATTAGTTTTCTGTATATTAAACATATAATTAGTTTGTGTGATTAATTCAACTAGTGTGTGTGAGATTAATACATTTCTCAATTTTAAATACCTAAATACTCTAATAGTTTTCTTTCCACTGTGGTAATATAAAACATATTCATCAGTTTTATTAAACATACAAATGACAGTAAATACCCCCTCTGCAACTCTAGGAATGAATGTTTTCACAGTTGCACCTCTCTTCAGTTCTAATAATTCCAAGCCACCTCTGAAACAGAATTATTTAATGAAACATTTATTAATAATATTTATTTTATGGTAATAAATTTTTAATAGGAAGAAGTTATTCCAGTAATTTTAAATCCTTCTTATAGCTTTCTGGGCTCTACATTCAAATATTCTTCAAACTTCAGAATTATGGTCAAACATTTATTTAAATGTGATAAATTTCTATCCAGTAATATTCTCAACTAAAGAATAAACCATTTCATGAACAGCCCTCCTTTTTATTGAGTGGGCTTCCCAATTAATTAAAAAGACTAGAAGGTCCAAGTGGAAAAAGTCTGCAAGTTGGCTCAGATCTGAAAATCCTTTTTTTCTTTCGGAAATGGAGGACTTTGTATCAGCCATCAATGATTGAGTTCAAGTTACTAAATTTTGGAAAAATTACATTTTAGAAGAAACAAACATGTGCAACAAATGTGGACTATGCAGCAGAATTTCTGAACCTATTCAATATATAACTGAAAGGTTTCAAATGCCATTGGGACTGGATCATTTAATGAAACACATTGAACTGGAACAAAATCCACTACCACATTGAGACAGATATCCATCACAAATGTAATGTAAGCAGAGTTACCAATAGTGGAATCTGACACCCTGATAGTCACATCTATTCTCTATTTCTCCTGTAGTAAGAGGCCTTATATAAATAGGAATTAAAATGTTAACTAGATATGAAATGTTTAGTGACTAAAGTACTTAAAGTGAAAAATGGATGAGTAGAAGTGTGGATTTACAAAAGGCTGAAACCAAGAAAATAAAAATATTTCTCTTAATATTTGAGCTAGAGAAAATGTATAAAAAAATAGTTGTAGAAAATTAAATTTTAATAAGATTGGTCATATACAATTTTTTGATCCAACTGACAGTAGTGATATTTTGAATTATCAATTGTTCTTTCCCTCTAACCCTCCCCCCCCCAATTCCCTAAGGCCAATTTCAGCCATTATCTAATATAATCTTTAGTTTTTCATGAAAAGGTTAAATTCCAACTACATTTAATGGTTCAATGAAAACAATATTTGGTATTGAAACTTTGACTAAAATATAACAGCTTATTATTAATATAATGTAAATAGTAGTGGGGGTTTACTGAAGACAGCAAACTAAAAAAATGAAAATATCTCATTAATATTCAATAAAGAGATAAAAAGTATGGAACAACATTTATAGGAAATTAAATTTTCAAAAAGATTGGTCTATGCAATATTTTTATCTGACATATAACAACAGAAATATTTTTAATTTTGAAATTCCCTGCCCTCCCTCCCCTTTGTCTGATTTCAGCCATTAATGAACTTGATCATTAGTTTTACATGAAATGTTTAAATATTGAGTTAGGTAATGACCCAAAATAATTTGCAACAGACCCTTATATATACAAATATTTATTACAATGAAAAATGTTAATGTTTGTCTATATGAATTATTTTATTAATATAAATGGGCTGATATTTTTTTTTATTTAGCAATGACATATTTTTGAATGGACCTCATTTTTTTTTATCTCCTGTGTAAGATTGATGGACATTCGACGAAATGTTTCGAAAATCGTGTCATGAGTACAACCTCAATAGCTGATTCCCCTTAAGAGAAACCTGCTAAAAATATGCTAACAGAAAGCGGATTTTATAGCTAGATTCCTACTGATTATTAGAGAAGACATCAGATAGAAGTTGAGTAAACTACACAGATTTCCCAGGTGATGAAATGGCCAACATATTTTCATATTATATTCTCTCCTTTATTCTTAGTCAGAACCCTAAGTAAGAAAATTTGAAATATAAGCAAGAAACTATATGTTTAATAAAGGCTGGAGTACACAAAAATACATATAACTCTAGTAATTTTCAAGTTCAAGAGAAAAATGTATGAAGAACAGTTGTAGGACATTTATGAACAAGATTGCTGATATAACATTTTTCGATTTGACTCATTATAAAAGAGATATCAGGGATTGTAAATTTCATTTCTTCTCTAAACCCCCATTCCTTCAGATCTTTTTCATTTCTAAGGTAGGATTAGTAGATATTTAAAAAATTATGTCATGAGTACAGACTCAATAGCTGATTTCTCTTCAGCAAAATCTGCTGAAAATAACTTATGGAACCCACCCTATAGTTGAACACAAGCAACTGTATATTTTCATCATCGTTTAATTTAGAATTGTATAATTTAATTTACTTCTGTAAATTGGATTTAAACAAATAACAAATTTGAATTCATCTGTCTATTACACATTTAATACACATTAGGACTCAATATTCAACTTTCTACTAGTCATCAAATCCCCCATTTTAGCAAACTTTAAAACTGTTTTTCAAAACCAGTATATCAGAATATTCTTCATTGGATTATAAATTAATTTAAATTAAGAAATGTTACAGTAGTCTCTAATAAATGTGTAGATTAAACTTTGTATATTTACCTTGTAGGTGCATAGAGGCCATATTTGCCATCTTTTGTGCACATGCCACCCCACTTAGCTATTGTCCTTACAACTTTTTTGTTTTTGACATCCAAAACCACTACTTTTTCACTTTCCACTAGTGCAATATGAGTGGCTTTTTGAGGCATTGCTACTAATGAATTTACATCCTGAAATTATGTCTTGTGTTAATTCTTGTTGTAATTAATTATTTTTCATATAGTAAACACTTAATTACCTTGACTCCTGGAACCTTAATAGGTATTTTGCTAATACAGACCCCATTTTTAGAGTTGAAAACATGAAGAGCTTCTCGGCTGGTTTTATCAACTGCTAACGCAACAATGAACTGTAGATCTGATGTTAAAACAACATTCTTAAAAGGCACTCCAGTCCCATTGCGAACAGGGTATTCAAAGCTATAAACTTCATTCCCTCCTAAAATTGTATTAGTTGTCAATACTAATTTATAATTTATGAAACTATTTCTTAAACAAAAAAAAATTGTGTTCATAAAAATTCAAGTTTGGTAAATTGATAACAAACCAGGCCTAACAAATAATGAAATATTCTTCATAATTGCTCGATGGTTGAGGCCAACCATCACGTAGTACTCCTCACTTTAGGCCACTCAAATTATTTATTTATGAATATTAAACTTATTCAAATTTGTCAGAATAACACTACATTACTACAATAAAAGTATAAGCATCAAATCGCATGTAAGCATTATCCAATGTGAGGTCGGGAGGGGTGGGACAGAAGTGATTATAGTTTGCATTTCCACCATAAAAGACTGATACAAACCAGTGTATAAACTGGGAGTTTTATCATTTCTCTGCACTTCAAAGGCTAATTCTAATGCCCCTGGTGAAACTAGAATCAAGGAGTCAATTACCTTGTGGGCATGTAACACACTCACTAAATATAATCCCTAGCACCATACTAATTAGAAAAAGCTATAAATAATTTGACCAAATTATTTATTATTTATTTGATGAGTTCCACAATGAGGTGATGTCGCTCAGTATCATTTATTTTTATTTACTAATTTAAATGTTAAAATAAAGAAAAAATGTTTGCAAACTTATTAAAACATAGAATAAACAATAGCAAAATAAAATTGAGAAAGCATTAAAACTATAAATTTTGTGATAAATCTTGGATTGATGTTGGAATGAAAAAGTCTAAGGCAAAAGTTTAAAAATTTATTTTACACTATTGTTTACACAAACACACACACACATGAATTAGCAACGTAATTTTTGTGAAATAAATAAAATGAAGAGGGAGAAATGAGTAGAGTATGTGTGGTTTAAAGTTTCTTGTAAATGTCAATTCTCTTCAAGTGATTGAAGAATGTGTTAATATGTAGGCTACCTTCTGTTAATAGTTAGTACATGTCGTTCAGATGTTCATGTGGTCTGCAGTCATTCCAGAGATGTTTAATGGTCAGTACTGTGTTACAGTGAGTGCATGTAGGTCGATCTTTTCGGTTTATGAAGTATGAATGTGTAAGTAGTGAATGTCCGATTCTAAGCCTAGTCAACACCACTTGATCTCGTCTGGTAAGAGTTTCCAGAGATTTTCTTTTGTTTGGGTTGCCTAGGATTTCTCAGAGTTTGTCGTTAGTTTGTAACCAGTTGGTTGTCCAGTCATTGAGTACATGTGTTTTTATTACCTGTTTAAAATCTTGTGTAGTCAGCCTGTTGATTACCACAGTTCTTTTCCTGGCTGATAATTTAGTTTGTCAGTCGATGTCAGTACTTTGTTTTATGTCTTCATATCCAGGTAGCCACATCATAGTTATGTTATAATTGTGTAGACTGTGTAGGTATGTGGAAATTTGTGTAATAAGTGGGTGTAAATTGTAAAGATTTCCTATGGAGAGTAAAGAACTAAGAGAATCGGTACACAGCAGTATTTTGGTGGAGATAGCTTTAGTTTTTATAGAGCAAGAATTATAGCTTCATGTTCAGCTGAATATATAGAGGCTGTATCTTGTAATCGGACTTTATAGCCTGCATTTCCAATAGCTGCCGCTGCACCGGCCCCCGATTCAGTTTGTGAGCCGTCTTTGTAGACAAATAAGGAATTTTTATTATTGCTAATAACTGAATTAATATTTTGATAAAATTGAAAAGAAAATATAAAATATGCACTTAAGAATTTTTTCACTGTTACCACAGAAACTAGCAATCAAGTATTTGTTAGTTTTTATAGTTACGAAAAGTTTTAATGTTTTTCAACCAAGTCTTATAGAAAAAGCTGACAAAGCATACCTGGTATAGTCCGGAGAATTCCTGTAGCCATAGCCTTAGGAGAAGGATCACTGGCTGTCCCAGCAACAGGTGGGGGTTTTGAAACAGCCAAAACTTTACTTCCTTCTTCAAGAAGCATCAACTGCTTTATTCCTATTTGTTCTTCCTTAAAAATAACTTGTTGAGTAACTCTGTTCCAAATTAACAAATTTCCAGATTCAGCAGAAATAATGAACCTATAAAACATTTAATGATATCAAAACTAATGAATTTATATCCTAAATATTTTAAATATCAACCACATACTTCCCATTTGGAGTAATGAGAGCATGTGTAACAATAGCCCCAAGAGGACTGTCAGCAAGCTGAGAAATCAATTGGCCTACAAGCATGTCCCATACTCCGACACAACTTCTAGTTACTGTAACTGCAAGTCCTACCTCCTGGCATACACTAAAATTTAAGCTTTATCAATACTTCAGTGATAAAACAACATGAGTATATATATTTATCAATGAAAATGCATCTCTTCAAGCTGCTCTTTATTTTGTAACTAACAATACCTGATTGAGTCAATTGGGAGCTCATGTCGATCAATAACATGAACTTGTTCAAAAATATTGTTGATATTCCATACTTTCACTGATCGATCAATGGAAGACGTTATTACCTGAAAAAAACACTTTTGTTTTCTGATTCTGTGAAGGTTTTTAATCACTAATTCTATTGATTATGTGGTTACCTAATTACAACAAATTAGTTTGTCCGTTCAGTGTGCAAACTAAATATTAGTGATCAAACACAGGCCAGATATTGGTTTAATTGTTTTTGATTATTTATATTATTAAAACATAAATGTGTATAATTTGAAATATTTTGCTAATTTAGTTTAGAAATGCAGTTATTTCTTTTAATAGGGGGTTGTAACAATCAACAAGTCAAGGAAGGTTACACTTCCCTTTTGCCCTCAACAACCCCCTAGAGTTGTGTGCTCTCCTACACTGACAGACCAGGTGTTCATCAGCTGTTATACAGCAAACAGCTCTGGGTAAGGAACTTAACACCCCCTAGACTTCTTTTATCCATGACCCTATAATTTGATAATTAACTACCACACCTAGTATTTCTTCATTCAAAAACTCTTCCAGTGTTGTAATGTAATTAGAATATAAATCATGAGCAATGTTTTACAAAGAGGTATGGTTCTTGTCACTTCGGCCATACCCCTCTTTATTTAGTTCTTGTTTAGTTATGCTTTCTCAAGTATTTGTTGATAATCACAACAATTACAAAAAAATATTCTAAATAAATAACAATTATTAATATATTACAAGCACAATTTGAAATCGACATCATATTCTATTTTATTCTTTATTCTTGAGAAAGTGAGAAATGATGATGTGATGACCAAAAGCAAAAGTCCTGTTTTCATAATGCTAGACTCAAAGGAATTTTGACTTTGAAGCAAACTGCTCAATTTTCAACAGCCCTAAAATATGTCCATTGAAGGGGGCTTTTCTCTTTATAAAAGCAATTGAAAACATGAATTATTAGTGTGTGAAATATTTAAAGGTCTGATAGACTAATAATGTAAATTATATATTAAATAAAATGGAAGACCTACTGAATTCCAAGTTCCAACGGTTAATGGTTCTAAAGATATAATTCTACCAAAATGAGCATCTAAAATCTTTACTAGCTCACAGGTATTGATGTCCCAGACATACAAATTTTTCCTGAAAAAAAAAATTGTTTTTTATATTTGAATTAATTGTTTCAAAATTGAAAGTAAGAGCATAAGTTAGTGTTATATGTCACCTTACACCAGCAACCGCATAGTCCCGGGAGGCAGATATCATAAAGGAATTTGATACTAGTACTCTAGTAGATATATTCCTAATTCCATGGGGAAGTTTTAAAAATTTAGCACTGTTGGCTCCATATGGATCATTGAGGTCCCAAATTGTAAATCCATTATAAGATGTTCCCAGTAAAGCTTTTTCAGTTTGATCTAACTTCAGTTGCAGAAGTATTTCAATTTTATCATCATCTGTAAAAGAAAGTTATTCCGTTCATAATCAAATAAACAAAAAATAAATTATACTTATATTTTAACAAAAGTAATTGTTGAAATATGAATTACAAGGAGATCGGAGTTCTGAAGAAAATATCCATTTTTCAGCTTTCTCGGGAGCAATAAATTTACAAACAGTATACAACCCTGGTATAGGGCAGCAGTATAACTCTGTCCAAGCTTTATTAAGCACCATTGCACTAGAAATTAAAATTTTGTGTAAAATTTACTTATATCTATATTTATAGTTACTAAGTTTTAATCTAAAACTTATCTATACCTGTGGCATGAAATTGGGTCTAATTCATCATAAGGTCGGACAGTTCTCAAAAGGAGTCGAGAATCATCAAGATTCCCTTTCCAAAATGTAAGAATATAATGTTCTAAACTTTTATATTCCATTTGTAAAAGTGACCACTCTAGAGGGTTTTCCATGGTAGTGTAACTATAATTAATAAAAAAAGGTTTTATAAGAAAAACGTGTGCTTTAAATCTAGTAATTATTAAATTTATAGCCTTTCTCAAAATAAGTTCATATATATATATATATATATATATATATATATATATATATATATATATATATATATTCACACAATAAAAAAAAATTGCTCTATTCATTATACTAAAACTATCTTATATCATGTAAATAATTAAAGGACATACAGTGTGCAATGGCTCATATTTAACAAGTATATATCAACACTTCCTATACTCCATTAATTATTTGAACTCAACAGATCATTCCTGTTCGGGCAAAACTCACTAACGGCAAAAAAGTATGATTTTAAGTTATTCACATCTGTTGATCCAGAATAACAAAATCTCTAATCTATTGTAATAACCTGTACTACTCTTTATTATGCAGTGCCTCTTTGAAAAAGTGCAAAACATTTCCTTTCTGGAGAAGAACAATTTTGTGGTTAGTGAATTTTTCCTGAATACATATATAGTAGTTCTATTACCACTTCTTTGAGGGGTTAGACCTTCACTAAAATATAATGGATTTAATTTAATTGATAGGCATATGTTTGGTTTAGTTTTATTTACAATGCCTAGCATAGAATGAGAATATATTTATATTTTTGTTTTCAACCATTAGCATCTGATTTATCAGTTTTTGAATCAAGTAATGTTAGACATTTTTAATTCAATAAAAATGGTAATAATAATATGTCTTTGCTCCAGTTTAAATACATTATATGAACCATCAATAAATTATTTTCAGCAAGATAACTTTAAAAAGAAAGAAGTATGTAAAAGTTTAAAATGGCACCTACACGACAGAATTTATAGTAATAACAGACATTCAATCTTCACTTTTTGTTGCCAGTTGAAATTCTTTGTTATCAATGGTAGCCTTTGCCAGGCTCACCATCGCTAGTTATACATTCAACAGAAAACCTGGATACTTAATATCTTTATTTTTAAACACTGAATATGGATCATTGATTTGGTTTTGTGGGTGATCAGGTCAGATTAGGTTTCGACTATGTATTAATGTAATCCCTTTAGAATTAATAATCAGTATTGATCAACTTATCATTTATGTTTTGACTTAATCTTACTTGCTTAGTGCTTTAAGTAAGTTAGTAGTTTTTTAAATGTTGTAAATCTTTAATCCATCAAACATCCATTTGTTCTAATGTTGTTTTTCTATTTTACTCAAACCATTGAAATGTGAACAAAGTTCAATCTTGAGTGGAGGTAAAAAGATGAAAAATAAGGTGGTCAAAATATGAAAAAATCATTAAATAACTTTTACTTATTTATTTCTATCTACATGTTTCAAATTCCATATGATACCCCTTCAGAGGCTGAATAAACATATAGAAATCTGTTGATAATGAATGTCAAAAAAAAGGGTTCCTCCCATAGTTAACATGTTAATGTATGTTTGGGCCTACCTCGAAACAAGCTGTCCTCTCATATCAAATCTGCACCAATTTGCCTTCCCATGAATGAAGAAATGAGAGTTCAAAAGGAATTGACCTGTTACTTCTTCGCCTTCTGGTAGGGGATTGTCAATGACAATGAATTCACTGCTGAGAGTGTTCAGTAGTACTGACTGAAATAATAATACATATTTTGCTTCTGATATTTATGAGTTAAATGATTATTTCTAATAGACCTCTTGAAGTCATAATTATAAATTCTTATGCATTAATGGGTCATATCTCAAGTTTTTAAAGATTTTATATACACTCTATTTAATTACCAATTTTATTATTATTATTTATTTACGTCCACTTTATGCTACTATGGCCAATTGGAACAGGGTATCTACAGGTTACCAGCCTTTTCTAGCCAGGGTGGGACTAAGGATGTTAGTTCATCACTAAATAAATCCCTAATGCCCAGGCGGGAATCGAAATCGCCACTCTAGGTTCAAACTTGCCACTTAGTCTGCTTTGCTACCAATTTTAACATTTTAATTAATTTAATGTGGAAAATGTGGTTTTATCCTCCTCAGCACACTAGAGTGCTGTTTTTAAATAGTGCTAATTTAATGATGTTTAAATCACACTTTATTCACATTATTGCTTGAGTTTAAGGAGGTTGGCTTAAGAAAGAAGACTTAATACAATTACTATTCATTTGGGACAGTTACATAGTTGAGTGACTGGGTAGCCTTTGATAGCCAGAAGTCCTTACTTCTGATCAATGTTTGGCGATAAGTAAACTTAAATCACTCTCATCCTGTCTCCCCTGTGAGGCACCATTCCCAGTAGTTTCCTGATTCGGGTTCATGCTTAGAATCCCCTATTATAGTCCCTAGGTGCTGCACCCGATTGCTCCTTAATTTAGTAGATGAGTTTTTTCAAGATATATCTATTGCAATCGTTCCTTTTACTAAAATGAATGCTATTCTATACGGAAGTTCGTCGATATCTTGAGAAATAATTGCTAGTTTAACCCTGGCCTCTCAGGCCATTTTACTTGTTTCAGTTTAAGCTTCATTCAATTCTAATAAAGACATTATTTTACATTCTAAATAGTATATTTGTTTTCCTTAGATCCTAGCAATGTCTGTCCTACCTGTTTTAAATTAAAATTGATTAGGGAGGGAGTGGGGGGCTAAAATATGTGGGCGGCCTCTCAGGCCGGGTGCGCCCGATTTTGTTTCATCCAGAGGTGCACCCAGCAGAGGGTTAAGGGTTTGGCCACATGATAAATGTAGAGTGGTAGTCGATATCCACCTATGAAATAGGAATATATTTAGTGATGAACTCATGAAATAAAAAACTTGGTCCCACCCTGGATAGAAAAAGATGGTAACCTTTAGATAACCCATCCCAATTAGCCTAATTGTGCAAAAGTAGAAGTTAATAGATAAAATAATTCAATATAAGCTAAGCTGTTTAAATTTGTTTCAGTTAAGAAAAAGAGAAGGAATATCTGCCCACATTAGGTAAGAAATTTGATATCTTTGAGGTGAGGTTTAGGCAGGGATTTAATCTGTTTCGGTTAAAGGTTAATGGAAGGGACAAGAGATATTAAGTCCGGATGAGGAAATGCATTTTGATACAGTGTCTTCAAATATTAAAGAAAACAACAGACTTTTGAATAGTAAATGAATCACCAGTCATAAATAATTGAGTGAGATGGTGATAAATATATACAGTGTCATGCAAAAGAAATTATTAAGAAAAGGTCAATACATCTCTCGGCATATTATTTCACTTATTTATTTATTTTACAGCACCTTAACAAGAATAAGACAACCCGGCCTAGAATAACTCCAGGCAATGGGGATCTATCTAAGGAATTATTTGATAATTATAATAAGTGATAAAATTCTTTCCAATTTCTAAAGGCTGACTTAAAAAAAATACATTATTTCTACAAATCACATAGAAACTAACTTTAAAATGAAATGTGAGTGAGCTTTTCAGATAAATTTATTTTGTAATTATTGTGTGAATGGAAGTAAATGTGGACATTTTGACTTGCTACTGGACTTGCTTAAAATTTAATGACAAAAAACTGTATGCCTAAAAGTAAATATACTTTCAAGGGCTACACAAAAAAAACAAAAAAAAAAACATATAGTATCGCACTTTTTAAAGACATCTCAGAATTAAATTGAATAGTCTCTAATGAATTTAGAAAACACATAAAAAGGAAAAAAAAAACGTGATAAATACAGTAGAAAGGAGAAATATGGCTACCTGATTATTATTTGTATATGCAGAGGCAAATCTGTTATCAGGACTTAAATACAGTTGTTGCATAATACCTTCTAGACCAGGATTGACATCTCTATTCATGTCACTCGTAGACAAGTCCCAAGTGATGAATCTATTTGATATTGACACTATGTATCTTAAGTCTGATGTCAGCTTAAAATCAAACACTGCAAAATGATGGCCTTCTAGAGAATACTGCAAATAAAAGAAAACCAATTACTAATTCTATTAATTTATTTAAGAAATATGCTCCAGGCAAATTTTCAAATGACACTAATTTTAAAAACTATAAAAAAAGTTATTTGTAACTAAATATAAAACACTAATAAAAACTAATTATATTTATTTTTTATTTTTGATAAGAAAAATACTAACTTGGATGTCCAACCAACCTTTCTCATAATGGACTAAGATGAATATACTTATGTTTTAAGTATTCCACAAATTGCTATGCTCTTAACAAGTGATTCTATGGATAAATGTATTTGTGGAGACCAATGGCCCCAGGCATAACTCATTTTGGTCAGGTATAACTGAAATAGCCTTATAAATTTATCGTAATTAAGTTTACCTTCAAAGGACCTCCTGGTGTATGCAAGCAGTGGTATAATGGAGAAAGAGCACAGTCAGCAGGTCCCTCCAAATCACAAGCATTTAGGAGCATCTTAATATTAGGATTTGTACCTATCTCGGGAAGCAAGCGCCCTACAAGTTGTGGAGCCAACATATCTGGATACAAGCTGAGCGTTGCTCCTCCCAGCCGCAGAGCATCAGCTACAAGCATAAGCTCTCTAAAAAAAGTAAACAGCTTAATTCCTGGAAGCTAATAAATGAGAGAAAAAGGTTGTTTTTTCTTTAACTTTTGTTAAAGATAGAAGATGAAATTATATGTCAAGTAACTGTACTTTACAACAATTATTTTAGATTTCTTAACACATTGAGCCCCAGGTTGTATAAAAAAACTGATTAGAAAATTCAGTATTAGACACAAATTTTTCTATTTATATGAAAAATAGTTAGCCACCACCTTGGTACCCATATGGCATCCTTTCCTCCTTGGGTATTTATATAGTATTTTTACATGTATTTATATACTCGTACTATTTATGTAGTATGTACTACATGTAAAAAGGAGATATATTTAGTTTGAATTTGTAAATATAATAATATTAATTTATTTATCTTCTTCATGCTCTACTCTAAGCCAGGGTAGGACTAAGATTTTTATTACTGATCTCATCACTAATTGACTCATGTCTAATCATCATACCAAGTGACTGACAAGGGCCAACGCCTTAACTCGCATGGTTAACATTACGCTGATGTTATATAACTATTTTTATCAGGTCAATTTATATTATATTTAATAAGATATTGGTTAATTTGTATTTGTAAACTCAATTAAAATATTTTGCAAAGTAAATATTAAGTTTATGAAATAAAGGGAAAACATAATAATAGAAAAGATTTAATTCCTTTAGGGGATAGATAAGACATTTGTGTCACTTTACGGAACAAGGTGTGGGCTAAAAAAAAATTGACCTAAAGCATATAACAACTATTCCTTAGCATATAACATCCTATTGTCCTGCTGGTGATTTCTAAACTTTCCCCAGCCATTAGTTAGGAAAGTCAGAATGACCATTACAGACCTCCCAAAACCACCCTCACATGCTGAAAGTTTTATTATAATCTGTGAGTAATAGTATTTGTAAATTAAATTACGTGCTATTGGTAGACACAAACTAAAATGAAACATTATGACAGGGCATTAATGAATGTGTGATGCACAGAATGAACAACTGTCCATGAAGAGGCGAAGAACAAATGTCAGTCCTTCACAAAGTTTATCGATAGATTCAATTACCTTTCAGAGGTTCATACAATAAAATCAAAGCTACCAAAGTATTGACAAAATTCAGTTTTTGTGTTATTTAAAATTCTAAGCATAACTCACTCACCCTCCCAAATAATCGTTTGGATGAATGAGTTTTGAAACACTGAAATTAGACTCATCATATAAATATACCCAGTGAAGAATTGATGAAATTGTTTTTTTTTGTCTTTATGGAAGATCATATTATTATTATTTTTTAAATCAGTTCATCATAGAAATAAAATGAATTACTTGAATAAATACGGTCTGATTCATTAATATTTTTGGAATATAATAATTATATTTAGTGTTTTAATTTTTCTTTTGACCGATTTATAGTATTATACAAAATATATTGTACTTAATATATTAGATTAATCTTTATATGTTTGATATATTTAATTAATACAAATGCATTGCTAATTTGTTATTGGACAACCATTTATGAACATAAATATAAATTTATGTAATTACGTAATTTTCAATTTCCTTAATTTATTAATGTTGGTCTTGCTTTTTAAAAAAAATAAACAGTCAAGCTATAGAGAAAATATGAATAATACTAAATACATAAAGAGGTAAATCAAAAAGCCAAAAAATATTCAATTGCTACACACAAATTAGAATATGCAGATAAATAAATAAGAAATGAATGTATAAAAATGGAAGATCACAGTGATCCAACACCAAATTAAGAAATCAACTCTTCTGGTTAAATTTTCCTTTATTTTCACCGATAGATGAAACAACTCTGATTGTGGCTCTTGTTTTCACTAATGCCACTCTTAATCCATTGATTCATTTTTACAAATTTTATAGCAGTATTAATTTTTAATTGAATTAGTATTTAGATCACTTTGACCCCTCATAGTGGTACATATATATATATATTTTTGAAGAAAGAAGAAAAAAAAAAACTACTACTCTAAACAACATTTAAAATACTGAAAGAAAATTACACTCTTATTTAGTAAATGTGTTATTTTATAAGTATTGACCCACAAAACAGCAAGCTGAATCTCAATTTTTAATGATTTCCTTTACATGAAAGTGAAGGTACATAATAGCTATTAGTTAGAAGAGTAGCAGAACTACACAAGGTACCCCAGATTTAGACGTAAAATGAAGTCAAAGTGTTAAGACATCTAGAACCATGCAGCTACTTTTAAAAATTCTTTTATAAAAATATTTATGAGCTGTAAGATCCATATATGAGTAAACATAGTAAAACCTGTGCTAAGCAGAAAATCCATATCCTAAAAACCTATCATTGAAGTTGAAAAGTCCTAGTTCAAAATACTAAAAGATTTTCCCTCAATATAGGAGAAGCTCTAATAATAGAAACTGAAATGAAATATTTTATTATAAGTTTTTTCCCTTGATAATAATTAACAAGGCACTGAAGTGTAATTTAAACCTTCCTGACATTGATACTTGTCTTCAAGAAGCAACACAAACAACAACTTCTTTAGAATGGAAAAATATAATACATTTTTGAGAAAGGTATGAGCTGTGGTGGTTGACATTATTTTCAATGGCATGTATAATACAGCAAAGTCTACTGTAATATTTTTCTTTATGGGAAATAAAGAAATACTCTCCACAAATAAAGAAACATAATACAGTAAACTTGGCAGTATTATTCATTCTACACTACACTTTATTGCTTGCCAGGACAAGAAGACTTAGGACTGAGTAAAATTGTAGAGAAAACAAAAACCTGCTGAAAGACTTATATATGAACAAATGCATGTACTTCATGAAAGTTTAAATGGTTCCAGTTTTGCTATTTTTTTTCCCTTAAAATCAGTTTAACTTTTTATGCTTCAAATGGGCATGTCTATCAAAACATAATCTATGGAATTTCTTTCATCCCTGAAAATAAAAATAACATAAATACAGCAAAAGAAGAGTGTAATTTCCTGAACGCTTAGTTTCTGACAATATAGGTAAATAAAATAAAAGCAATGTAAATAAAAAAAATATACATGAATGAGTACTTCAACAACTATATGCAGCTGTAATTTATTTCATAATAAAGGCGCTTAAAATTTTATTTGACACTTATCGGAAACTACTAATACAAATATGTTACTCAATAAAGCCAACTTATTTACTTTGAAGCTTAGAATGTTAAATATAATAAAGTTGAAATGACAAAATATACTAAACACCTAAAAAAAAAAAATTGTATTAAAAATGATATATGATTTATCAAACAACATTATAAAACATGTTATGCATGCATATTAAAACTCACTCCAGGAAATATTAGCTCACCTCCTCAACATTCGAATTTCTTCCCTGATATAAAAGGATTATGAAATTATTCAACAATAGGCAGATACATAATAAAAAAAACATACAAATTATTAAATTAATTAGTTTTGTTGTGATATTTATACTTTAGTCTATAATTTGTTATTTAGGATTCTGCTATTAGGCAATGGATACCTTTCAAGCCATAAAGAAAACTACAAAAAAGACAAGCTATGTAGGGACGTTATGTATAACAGCGTTATATAAGGGTTATATAAATATGTAATTCTCATAAAAGTGTAATTCATATATATATATATATATATATATATATATATAGATATATATATATATATATATATATATATGTTTATAGGATAAGTAAGAGAATAATTAATAATAGGAGTAGTAAGAGAATAATTAAAGTTAACCCAAAATTTCAAATAAACAATTGATATTCATGTCGTTAATTGGGATCTTACAGTATACATGGTGTTGGTCAACCTTGCATACATTAGATTTTTAATCAAAATTAAATGTTATTACTTTTATAACATATTTAACAGCTGCTTCCTCATCAATTTGAGACTGAGTAACATAATATTTTAAATTCCACAGAGGTAAATAATATAGGTCTTTGTTTGCCAATAAGCAAATAAATGTACAGGCTTTTCAATCACCGATAATTTGTTGGATCGAGGGACATATGTTTAAAACCATGATAACTTTTCATTATTTTGCTACTCCAAGATGATGAAAACTCCATTCATTAAAATGTGAATATATGAGAGGTTGTGTTTGTGTTGAGTGTGTGTGTGAGTGCCCGTGTGTGTGTGTGTGTGTGTGTGAGTGCCCGAATGTGTGTGTGTGTGTGTGGTCCAATAATGGCGTAACTTTGGAAAGGAATGTCAATTATCTTTGAAACTCGTTTTGGAAAATTTTTAGTTATATTTATCTAACTAGCAAAATTGGTCCAGGGGACAGATTATTTGTGTAGGCAAAACTGCAAATATTTCTATACGTGCTGGAGATAATAAAGATTTTGACACATTTTGAAATATTTTTCTGTTTATCATTAAAATTTTTTTTAAAAAATGAAGTATGAGAATGGAGATATTTACAGTCATGTTTTTCGACTTTTTCTAATTTGAACATAGGGTAATGTAAAATTGAAGTTGTAACATTGATATTACAGTGAATTTTCTTATAAACACGTCAATAATTAAAATAGGCGGTGGAAAATGAGTACATTTGTTGCTATTTCAAATATTGATACAGGTACACAAAACCTCAATAAAACAAAATCAATTATATTTGTGGCAAATAATCAACTACCTCGTGACATCTCTGTCTTCAATATTTGCACAAGCATCTTCAAAGTCGCTCAAAACTGCTTGGAGAGGGCAGGAACTTAATTTAGCATGGAGCCATTGATAATTGAAGAGAACATTTTCATATAAATCTGTGAATCTCTTCGATCTTACTAAATGGAATGGGAGTTCTCCAAACTGCAACATGACCACCAGTCAGTTATTACATTTTATATATTTACTATTTTTAATGTACATTTTATTTATTTTTGTAATTTTGTGCTAAATTTTGTATTTGTAAAAAAAAATATTTTAATATTGCATGTCTACATTATTTGTGGTGTGACATGTGTAGAAAATTGGTGGTTTTAATTTATTCAGATATTAGTGTTACCTTGGCAACGACAAGGGTGTTTTTCCTGAATTGGAAAATATATTTTTGTTTGCTACTATTGATATAGACTGATTTTTCAAACTATTAGTGGATCAACAATACTTATTAACATTCAGTACAACTGAAAATGATCATTTGGTGGCTAAGCTGGATTCATTTTATTGTATCTGGACATTTCTTTTTAAATATTTTTGTTCTGTTTTATTTTGATATAACAAATTCAAAATGAGGATTTCTCTAGTTTGAGCATATATGTGTATTTTTTAATTTCACAGCCCATTGATTATATATAATGTTATAGTTATTTTCTCTTAGATCATTATTTATACCATCCAAAAGGAAAAGAAATATTTTCATGAGGAGCCCTTTTAATTTTCTTAGCTAATGAACCTAATAATAATAAAGTAATTGTTCAACCTTCCTCATGAATTTTTGAGTCCACATTTGAAAACAAATAGCTGTAAAACCTATGTTTGAATTTCAGGGGTGCAAGATAACATTTTCTTAATGAGTATGGCTAACATGCATTGCTGTTACATTCTCCACTAAGAATGGGTCATGGTCATTAAAGAATTACTAAATAAAAAAGTAGATATTCCTGATTGAGATTTGGAGAAACATGCCTGGGAAAGGGGTGTGATGACCCAGCAATATGAATGTGACGGTGTGCAACAGAATCCCTTTCCAGCTTTACTCGATGATTAGCAAGTGAAGACAGCTTCCATCAACAGATATGACAACAAATAACTCATCTAATACCAGTATATCCATGTTTTATTTTTATGAAATATCACGGAATTGTAAAAAAAATATTTTTTAATGAGTGAAGAAAGAAGTAATAAATTATCTTGTACAGCAATTGTTTTCCTTACCTTCTATTTTATATGCTTAACTCTGAGCATAGCAACCTCACACACACTTTTTGTTGGGTCAACATATCATTTTTTTCCAGCCATGTTTATGACTTTCTCAATCAAAGATGGCCCCTTTTTTTTTACATTTTATTCGATAACTATTTTTTTTAACGTAAAGCACCAAAACTAACAAATGTAATTAGCTTCAAAATAAAAAGGTATATCTGTTTTCGAAGTTAGAATTTTTATTGGTAAAAATAATTAAAAATATTAAAGGATAGATGCAAGAGCACATATGACCTTAGAAGTCTAACTATCCCATCAAAAGTTTAACTTAAAGTACTAACTTTGACAGAGAACAAGGACTACATAAAATATGAATTCTCTAAATACAGGACACCTGCCAATTGCTGAAGGAAATAGATCACTGATATTAAAAGATAGGAATTTTTCCTTCACAAATGACAAGTTCTCTGAAAATGCTGCTGATAGATTGAAATTGAAATATTCAGGGTTTTTTATTAATAACTGTGATCCCTTTCTCTGATATTTTCCATATATATCACTCATTATAAAAAAAACTTTCAATTTGGGCCTTCAATTCTGTGGGAGTAATAGTAATAATTTTTCTATCTTAGAATTTAAATTGTATGCAACTCTGGTAATGCAGTGTTTATTCTGGTACAAGTAATAAAATGATTTACAAAAACATGCAGTTTCTACCTTTCTTAAATTATATCTGGAAACATTTCCATCTTTCGAAAGAAAAACTAGGGGTTGTATTGGAACTTTTCTGTCTGCAGAACCTTCTTTGTCTGTTAAATTAAACCTAAAGAGAAAAATACTATGTGAGATAAGATGACTCAACTCTTCAATGTAAAAATATTTGAACTGGAAAAACTTAACCTGTGGCGCTGAATTTCTGTATACTTGAAAGGCTTAGGTTTCCCACCACCCCAAATGCCAAGGAAGTAATCAGCAATTGATGAATGGAAGTAGATAGCCATATTCATATTTTTGAAATACCTCTCCCTTGCAGTATCTCGAAATTGCCTGGAGTTGAAGAGAGATTTGAAAACAATGTTGAAAATATTATTGTAAATAAAATAAATATTTTTCTGTATAGATTTCACATTTATTTTAAAACTGAACGGTCAGGGAAAATGTGGACCTCTTCAATAATTTTGATCTAATTTGACACATAAGGTTCACTAAAATTTTATAGACTCAAAAAACATAAATAAAAAAACTAGGTCTAATCTTTTAAATGTAAAAAAAAAAAATACAAAAAATAAATGAATACTCCAATGATGTGTAGGAAGTTCATAATTCAGTTATTAGCCAATATGGAGAACATTTCCCATGAATTCTGGGCTTGAGGAATTAGACTATCATTTCATTCACAAATTATGCATCATCCCGTAATGAGTTATCTACATTTTACTTCTAAATCAATAATTTAATCTAATGGGAACATTTTTAATATGAAAACCAGATTCCATTCTTTTTAAAATAAAAGTTCTAAGAACTCTGAAGGGAAATAATAGAATTAATAATAATGTGATTACAAAGGGGGGGGGTGAAAATACTTTAATATTTAAGTAATTTTCTGGATAAAACATTCTCTAATTCAATTTGAAACAAAAATTAAAAAAATTATTTTAACAAAATTTCTCTAATAAGGGAATTATGGCCACAAAACTATATCATAAATAATTAACAAAATTATCTAAAATATGAGTTGACAGTTAAATAAAATATCAACCTATACAGTATAAAATATGCTGCATAAGCTTATTATACAGTATAAAATATGATACTTAATCTTTTTTGAACTTACCTATGGTACCAATTCATAACACTAACTCCGTCAGCTTCTCTTTCAGATAGGTAATTTGGGAGATCATTTCTAATTCTTGTCCATAGCAGAGGTGGAATTCTTCTTACAGGCGGCAAGTGATATTGGTATACATCATCCAAAACTTTGTCATCGAGAGAAATTAAATCTTCTAATTCTGATTCACTGAGGCCACTTTTTGCCGCAGTAATATAAGCCAAGGCATGGAACACAAGTATTCGCCCATGCTATGAATTTCAAATAAGTTTTATATAAACATAAAAAAAATTTAGATTCCTAATTTAGTTCCTCCTAGTATAATGTTTTTACTGGTTCTGCAAGTTGTAATTTGCATAATCAATTCAGGATAATGTTTATTAATAATAAAAATGAGGGCTTCTTGTTCATAGGAACAAGATTTAGTCTGTATACAGAACAATAATTTCTAAAATATAATGAAATCATTAGATAAGACAGGAAAATGGAAGGTAAATGCAAGCAGGAGAAGATAAAAACAATGCATAGCTAACCTAAACTAGCTAGTCAAAAATGATGCCATTCAGGGGCTGTGTAAATTATTTTTTTATTAATTAACATCCACTTTTTGCTACTATGGCTGATTGGGATGAGTTCTCGACAGATTACCATCCTTTTCTAGCCAGGGTGGGACTAAGGATTTTATTTAATAAGTTAATCACTAAATAAATTCCTATTACCCAGGTGAGAATCGAACAAGGCCACTCTAGGTTTACCTTGTGAGATTAAGGCCAACACTTTAACTCACATTACTAACCTGAGCCCCACAAATTAAGCAGATGGTGATATGACACTCTATTGATCTCATCTCATCATAAATTTTCTATTTCTAACTAAAAGACTGATGAGTAGAAGTAGAGGTTTACTAAAGGGTGAAAAAAAGAAAGTGCTCCCTGTAATATTTGAGTTACGAAAGAGTGAATAGAACAACATTTGTAGAGCATTAATAGTTTAACTGGAAAGCATTTTTCAATATGATATATAATAACGGAGATTTTTTTTTTAATTCCCCTCCCTCTATACTCTCTCTGTTCCTTGCCTGATTTCAGCCATTAATGAATATGAACATCAGTGTAGAATGAAACAGTTAAATATTGATTATGGTATAAATCAAAAAACATTTTTGAGTCAGAATGTAAAATCTTAATAATGTCATCATACAACTTACGTGCAAGTATCTCACACAGTAAAAGTCCAATGAAGACAATATTTTGTATTTAAGCTTCGAATAAAGTCTTTCATGATATAACACCTAATTGATAAGAGATATTAATAAGAGTGGATGTTTACTGCAGATTGAAAACTAAAAAATACAAATATTTTGGTTAATATTCAAGATATAGAAAAAACATGTAACATTTATAGAAAATTACATTTCCAATAAGATTTGTTTTATACAATTTTTCATTCCGACTCATACCAATGGAGATATTTTAAATTTTCCAAATTCCCCCTCCCCATGATCCAATTTCAACCATTAACAAACTTGATCTTTAGTTTTATATGAAATGTTGAGTTTGGTAATAAACACACATGCACATAGACATGTATACTTATAAACACGAATCTGAATCAATACTTTTAGCACATAAGGGCCTCAAAATAAAAACTTATCTAGTTCTAGATCTTATGCCCAACCTATAGTAACAACTCTACCCTAAAGAAAAATACACTAAACATTGGGACACATTTTGCAAAACACTTCTTATAATTTTACAAATATTGTTAATAAAGCAATAACGTAAAAGCACAATCTTTGAATGTAAAATTTTATGAGTTTCACATGACTATATTCAAAAGCTAATAATTACCTGTTTTTCAATTCTTTCAAAAAGCATCATAATTGAATCCATAACTGTTGAGGCAAGATGAGTATCAGCTGGTTTTGTATAGCTTCTCCATCGGCAGATTTCAGCAAAAACCAACTTTACAAAAATAGGTAAAGAACATTTGTCTATTGCATTTGATACTAAACGCCATTGGTAATTAGATAAATCCCTTTTAGCTGTTTTCATCCACATTCTGAAAGTAAACACAGTTTATATTGTAAATAACAAAACTATTATTATTTAACTGTAGTTTTGTGGTTTAGATAACACTTTTTATTTATTTGAATCCACTTTATAAATAGTAATAAAAGAAACAAAACATTGGTAGAAACAATTTGTGACTTTACTTTGAGGAAAGGAAGAAGTCATCAAGTAGAAAAAAGTCCATCATGCAAGGGCTGTATAAGCTAAGCTCATTTGCTGGGATGAGACTCTACTCTAGGAATGTGATCTCACCATATACTCTCTATTTCTAAGTCAAAATATGATGAGTAGTAGTGAGAGGTTTTTGTAGGCTGAAAATAAAAAAGTCCTAGACAAGACTACAATCCTTCATAAAGTACACAGACTTTATATATATATATAGTGTATGTGTGGGTGATCTGGCATCGACTAAAAAAAATACTCCTGTAGAAAAACCCACAACTATTCAGTTATAATATTCACTTGACACCCTTCCAAGTTCCCCCTCTTTTTTATCCTTACTGATGCATACATTTGATGAAGGATGAAAATATTACCATACCTGATAACCTGCATAGCTAGCTCTTCACCCAATGCTCTGACTTCTATAAATTGTTCTTCATTGTCTATCATCTTTCGTAGAATGTGATAATCTTTTGAAACTTCTGGGTTGTCTGCTTCTGATGCACAGGAAACAATTAACTAGAAGCAAGTCACTCATTTTATACACGTGTAATATTTATAGGTATATTAACTCTTTTTATATAGTAGCTAAACATGGATGTTAATAAATAATACAAGGTGTGTGAATTAATTTTGAGGGATTAACAATAGATGGCTTATCTTGTGCTATATCTCATTAGACTCTTATCTAACTATATTCTCGTGTAAGCTCTATGAATAGGCTTTACTGTTTAGTATTAGACTTTGTGCTGATGTGTAAACAACACACTTGTTTGCCAGTCTGAAAATGTTGAACTACGAGCCAACAAAACACCATTTGCGGGAAGTGTTACTTTTTCTGTTTAATTCGAAGAAAAGTGCTGCTGAAAGTCATCGAATGCTATTGGAAACTTATGGCGAACATTCTCCGTCGATAAAAACGTGGGAGTATTGGTTTCGACGTTTTAAAAGTGGTGATTTCGATACAGTTGACACAGAACGCCCAGGTCAACCGAAAAAGTTCGAAGATGCGGAATTGGAAGAATTACTCGATCACGATTCATGTCAAACGCAAGATGAACTTGCTGAATCGTTGAATGTTGATCGCACAACCGTTTCTAAACGTTTAAAGGCTCTCGGTATGATTCAAAAGCAAGGAAATTGGGTGCCATACGAGCTGAAGCCGAGAGACATTGAACGCCGATTATGCACCTGGGAACAATTGCTTCAACGCCAAACCAGGAAGGGATTTTTGCATCGGATCATCACTGGCGATGAGAAATGGATTCGGTACGATAATCCTAAGCGGTGAAAATCATGGGGTTTACCTGGTCATGCATCGACATCGACGGCAAAACCAAATATTCATGGTGCAAAACTTATGCTCTGTATTTGGTGGGACCAGCTAGGTGTTGTGTATTACGAACTGCTTCAACCGAATGAAACAGTCACAGGTGAACGCTACCGAACACAACTGATGCGTTTGAGCCGTGCACTCAAAGAAAAACGTCCGCAATTCGAGCAAAGACATGATAAAGTGATTCTTCTCCATGACAACGCTCGACCCCATGTTGCTTGTGGAGTGAAAACACATTTGGAAACGTTGAAATGGGAGGTTTTACCCCACCCGCCATATTCACCAGATATCGCTCCATCTGATTACTACCTGTTCAGATCCATGGAACACAGCCTGGCTACGCAGCGTTTCCAATCTTACGAAGACACGGAAAATTGGATTGATTCGTGGATTGCATCAAAAGATCAGTCATTCTTTCGACGCGGAATCCGTATACTACCAGAAAGATGGGAGAAAGTAGTGTCTAGCGATGGACAATACTTTGAAACATAATGATGTATTCAGGTGTTCATAACAAAGTCTTAAATTTACAAAAAAAAAAACCCTCAAAATTAATTCACACACCTTGTAATAATTATCTTTGTTCAATGTTGAATTAATTAAGGCATCTTACTGGTATTCTAGTACTAATAGGAAGAAGATTTTAATATTACTGAAGAACAGGAATAGATTGTAAAAATGGAAGGATTAATTTTGATATTCATAAAAATTCTTGAACACAAGCTGATATAAAATGAGTGCAAAAGAAAAATTCGAATAAATTCCTACTGTTTGAAAAAGGTGCTGTCATTTTATTTGTTAAATTTTTCATCAAAGAGATATAAATAAATATAGTAGCTGTATGCTTACAGTAAAAATGATATCACATTGAAGATAATGTTATACAGGTGGCAAGTGAACAGAATGCTCGAAGCTTTAAAATTTAATACAATCTGTCATACAACAATTTTATAATTTTCTTTGGTTTTTATTTTTTTTTTGTTATAAGAAAATACCAAGAAAATTTTGCTCCTATCTAGAAGAGAGCAGGAGTAGGGGTGCAGAGAATTTGTGTGTGAGACAGTTGAAAGTCAACAATTTGTGTCACATCAGAATGTGTTGCCCCAGCAGTCGGTCTTTCCTTACTGAGGGCTATCTTCATAAGACAAGTTCTTTATTTCTTGCCTTATTAAAGTAGTATCTCAAGAGAACTGAGGCATGCGGACTACTAGAAAGTCAGTATGGAGGAAGATGACCAGAGAGACATCGATAATTCACAATATCAGGGAATAAACCTTAAATGTTGGAGCAATAGCAAGGACAAAAAAAGCTTGACTCTTTTCCAGCAACGTGGTTTAAAGAATAGTATGCTATTGTAATATTTAAAAAAGGAATATTTCATCAATAATTTAAATAATATTTAGATATTCAGAAGGAACGTTTCGAAAGACAGGAGTTTATCAGTTTAAGAGAGAAGTAAAAGAATTTGATCTATGGTTTCATGAAAATAAAAACTCTATGGTAACATCCTCCTTGCCTTAATTCTCATTGGTACTTTATATAAGGTATTACTGGAGGAACGTTGGCAGTGACGTCTCTATTTTTTGAGGGCCTAACATGAGCAATGAATTTTAAATTTGAGTTTTCTTATTATACGAGAATACTAGCTTCTTTTTTTTAACTTATGTTTTTTTTTTAATTATTTGGTTTAATATAATTACACCACTAATGTAAAAAGAAAAATTAAAAAAGTCCTCTATTATATATTTGTATTTTATATTTAATATATGTCATTCAACTGATAGAAATTTCCAAACTCATATAAATAGTAAAAAATTATATACTCTGATTTTTTTTTTAAATATTTCAATAAATTTCCTTCCTACTTTGGCTACAGGTACTTTATTAAACTCCAGTCTCCATTCTCAAACTGCCTAATTCTCATTATTGGTCTGTGGGCTACAGAGGGAATCCCCTAATCTCTTCCTCATCTCTTATTTGGAGGGTAGTTTCGTGCATAAGAAAATTGGAAACCACTACAAGTCCTTAAGACCCTCTTCTTTCCTTATTCATTTCCACAGAAATAATGACTTCCTTTCCACAGGATCAGCTTACCAGATGTAGGCTGTAGAAATAATGGCACATAATAATGGATGAGTGCTGAATGAGGAACTGTTTTATTTTTATTTTGGTGGTATGCTCCGGATGTTAATATCTATGGAGTAGTAATAAGAAATAAGGCTATGTGCACCTGTATGAGAGTACTCTTAATGCTGACAACCCTTCAGCCAAAAGCAATTATCTTTCGTGTAGTGTAAAGAAACTAAATGTAGGAAGTAGCCAATGTACAGAAGTGTGCTGGCTTCAGTAATAGGATTGTCCCTTATTTACTGACTTTAGTGCTGAATACTAAATTTTATTAGTTGTATGATTACTAAGATTTGAGGTTAAACACCTTTTTTTTAAAATGCTACTAATGGCAAAAATCCTATTTTACTAAGAAATACTAGAAATATTTTACTATTCATTATTTTAAGAAATATAAGTAGTATATAAAATGTATTCTTTCATTAAATATACCATATTACCTTACAGTGCGGAGGAAGACGAGTTGGGATCCATGAAACATGATTGGTATCTTGGGTCCCAGTAAGCTGATCAACTGAATCAAGAAAGAAAATAAAAGGCTGCTTTTCACTCGCACATGTGAGTAAATTTTTGAAATGAGCAGTCAGTGGAACAATATCATCAGGGATATCATCATAAGGTTGCATCAAGTTGTAGGAAATCTAAAAGTAAAAGAAAATCACTGATTGACAAACTGTCTTTAAATATGCACAGATAATCGAGAATGTGATCTGCTTGTTGTTGTGGGTGTTCGCCCTTGTAGCTGCCAAGCTGGAAAACGGCCGCTAGAAGACGCCCATTCACCACTTTGGAGGACTGGAATCACTGACACCGATTTCATTGAATAATACTGAATTTTTATTAAATTAACAATTTGTTTAGTGTTCTTTTTCTAACCACTTCTTTTTACTAAGAATCAAATTCTTAACATCTATAAAATTAGATAAGCCATCGCAAGGGAATGGAATAAATTAGATAAATAAATTAGGCCGTCTTTCAGGTTGGCCGCTACACCCTCAACACTTCGAATCGTATGTTCTGCATGGAGTGTCTTGAAAAGGGTAGACTGGATGGTTGGGTATTTTCATAATATGCAAAACAAGAAGGAGAAGCAGGCTGACCCGAGAGAGAGCTGCAAACAGCAACAAATAAGTAAAGATATTCACAGTGTGATAGGTCCTGCAAGGACTGGAGCTTATGACAATTAGTAAGTTTGATAAATAGCCCTCCATACACTTTAATAAGAGATAGTTGTGTATTCAAAAATACGCCAAATACGTTACTCAACACTGCCTTGATTCCAGTAGAGCAAAACTGGACTTATGTATTAAAGTATATAAATTAATTAACCAGTAAATTAATATTATGAAATTCCTTGGGCTACCTGTTGACAAATGGAAATAAGAGTTGGAGTTAGTGCACTGCTGTCAGGCGTTGTTCCCAAAAATCTAATAATGCATACTGGCTTGTATTCCTTAAACCATATAGTACCAGTCAGACCAGCTGCCTTAGCAAGTAATGATGTTTTACCACAGCCTCCTTCTCCATAAAGTACCATAGGCTTATCAGATTCTCCTTTCATATATTCCTCTATTTTTGCAAGTTCTGTCTCCCTACCATAGAATACCTACAATTTTAAAAGTAGTCTTAGTTTAGATCTTGTACGTTTATATAATAGTCAAATAATATTATACTATACTGAATTTCCAATTGTCTTTATAGTATATTTTGTTTAAGAAATGATATACCACAAAACAATTTAAATGAGTAAAGGAAAAAATAGTATTAATCCAAAACTCCAGATTCGAAACTTTTCAGAATATTACATTACTCTTAGTGTATATTAAATTTTTCTTTAATCCCACATGGTAAACCTAGAGTGGGGTTTCGATTCCCACCAAGGCAATAGCAATTTATTTAGTGACAAACTCATTAAACAAAATCCTTTGTACCTCCATGGCTAGAAAAGAGTGCTAATCTGTAGGATAAACCATCTCAACAACCATAGTAGCAAAAAGTGGACATTGATAAATAACACTAATAATAATGTTGATGGATTACAGAATGCATTTTTTATTTTCATTACAATTCTAATATCATTGTCAAATAATTTAAAATTGATCAGAATTTTCTACAATCTATTTTTTAATAATGTTCAACTGATACTGTTTTCCTACTAACTTAATGCTGACCTAATCCAGAATTATCAAAAATATCAAAACTTGTGTTTAATGATTTATTAGTGTTAACTATCTTGTCAAAACATAAGAAGTAAGACTATTTAAAGATTCTGATTTGGAACTTTGTATCTTTGGTGAAATTATTTTACCATAAAACCTTATATTAGGAGTTAGTCTCATTGCTAATATATTTTACAAACTTCTTGATATTTTAAATTGTTTTCTCATTGTGAACACAGACTGTCGATAACAACAACACAACTAGATGGAAGAGAAATGTTTGCATTGTATTTTACCACCTTGAACTTCAACTAGGCAAAGAATCAAATCATATATTTTTGCAAATCCTAGTAAACTAAAGATAGACAAGCTATACTCTGAAATAGCAAATATTTCCATCTTTTGATGGAATTTTAGTGACTCAGGTGTTTTGATTTGGAGGGTAATTAACCAATCTTAGAAGAAAAGAAAATCGTTCTGTAAGTATTACAATAAAAGAGTTATTTGTCTTCCTTGCAATAAGATAGAGGTTCTTGGAAGATAAATATTATTGAGTTTTCAGATGTCCCTTTTTCTTGTGATTAGTGACTACTACAGGAAGGCACATGTGACTTCATTTAGGGAGGAATAATCGTACAACTTACTAAAACATTTAGTGTTCTGGAAAGATACGAGAAACCTAAAAACACCACAGGTATTGTTTTGGCCTACACAGTAGTTGAAAAAAAGTTCTTTCACTCTATGAGTATTTATTTGGAATTATAATACAAAAAAGTACTTACTCTTGGTCTTCCGTGAACTTGTTCTTTGTGATAAATGTCACTGAGCCCTTTACAGTCTGTGTGATTTTAAGTGCTTTAATCGACAAATGAATGAAGTAAAGAATTTCCTGGACACTGACTTAAGGCAGACAAATAAAATATTGAACTGATTTTTACTAATTGGATACAACCAGACTAAATTGAAAAATCTCAACATGTGGTATCGTAGTGAGAGTAATTTGAAGAGTAAATTTATAACTCTAGAACTCCTGGACAGATACTACTATTCAAACTCATTCCTTAGACAGTCCAGTAAATTTCAAGGGTAAAAAAGTTCGTCACGCAGGGGCTGAGGTAACAAAGCAGATTTCCCATGTGTGCCACGTTTGAACTGTATATATAGATTCTCCCTTAAGGGAAATCTGTGTGAAATTGGCCTAAATCAACCTACATCACTCTATGTACACAAAGTCAACATAAAATTACCTCGATTACTCAGTTTGCTAGCACTAATAAATAAATATCATTTTAAATATGTTCTAACCTGAACTGAATTATTGCATGCATGGAGGTGTTGCAAAATTTCTGTTACTATTTGACCTTGCGGACTAGAGTCCTCTTTTCTCATGGCTCGATCCACAAGCTTTGTTATGTTTTTGTAAAAATGAGTAATAAAGTGATTTAGATACTCTTCGTGGGTTTCTGTGTCAAGACCTTCTCGGCCAATCCATTCAACATTGTACCTACAAGCATATTAGATGTTAAAAATATTTATATAAAATTTCTCTGTTATTTGTTTGATGTTAATTTCTCATATTCATTTATAAATACACATTTATATACATGCTAATTTCTCATATTCATATATATATATATATATATATATATATATGTATGTATGTATGTATATATATTGTTACGTTTTTATTACCAAAACCGGTAATAAACATTTTTAATAAGAGTTCTTTTGGATTGCAAAATTAAATACTCGCAAGTTTCACAGTTTTTGTCACTGCACAATTTATTTCACAATGCACAATAAACTTGGTAATTATTCTTAATTACTACTCACAGTATACTCTGATAGCGTCACTGTTCTTCAGATTACACAGTCCAACAATTCACTCACGGTCACTGAAATTCACAACAAGACAGCACTGCACTGTCCTTTACTTCACGGCACTGCACTGTCTTAAACACGACACTAAACTGTTACTTACAGTCACGGCACAACACGGTTCTTCTTCTAAAAACACTTTACCGCAGTGCACTAAGTCGCACTGTAGCACTGATGTGACCATCAAGATCGCTGAGCATAAAAATGACTCGATTTATTTTATTTTTTTTTTTTTTATCTGAGACCCAGCAATCAGTTAGGATGGTATTAAGGTGGTGTAACCCACCGGGGGTGAGAAAGATAGTTCCCCTTCTACTGAGCTTGGTTCCATTTTAAGGGAGGAGGTAATATGTATGGGGTGTAATGGAACTGAAGGAGGGTGGGTTACCCTGTAGCTGGTGATACCGGGTGGGCACTGACTCGATCGCGGCTCGCTGTTCTTATATAGGTTGTCGGCATACATCGAAGGGGAATTGTCTGGTTCCATCGATGCTAGGCTGGACGAGTTATAAGGGGCTAGAACTTTCTGTCGGTTTCTTTGATCTACGTCACACTTTCCAAATACGCGACTCTCTCTCTCTCTCTCTCTCTCTCTTTGAAGGATTATTCATGTATTTAATTTTCGCAACAATATATATATATATAATATATAAAATTTCCCTCCGAAACGGCTTTACCGATTTTTACCAAATTTTATATGCTTATTCAGTAGGTCTGAGAATCGGCTACTATCTATTTTTAATACCCCTAAGTGATAAGGGTTGTTCACCCTTAACATTTTTTTTTTAAATTTTTGGATGAAATTTTTTGTTTTTATTTTTTTATATTATGGCATTAAAAAATACATACAACCCTAAATTTTTACTTTTTTATCACCAACCCCTATTATTTTATATATATATATATATATATATATATATAATAGCAATAATGTATTTATTCAATTACATCTTAGAATTTTGATGATTACATTATGAACCTAAAAATGAATAATAATAAGAAGGAAGGCCTTAGTCTACTATGGCAAATAATTACTTATTAGGGCCCCTTCACACCTTCTAATAGAAGAAACATTTCTTCATTTTTTAATGGACTGAAATTTTAAATCAAATGGAATTCAAGATCAGGTAATGTTATGCATACTTCATTTGAAACACCAAATCTCACATAATTTTACTTTACTACTAGGAACTGCTCAATTTCTGCCTCTAAAAATGTACCTGACAATACTTGTAGTGTACAAGTCTTGTATTTTATAAAATGAGCTTAAGGAGTCAGTGGAAATAATAGCGAGAAGGGAAGAAGAATGTATTATAATATATTGAATTCCCTTCTCCTTCTTGTTGCTAGGCTTAGTACCTAGAAAGGTCCAATATTTGGAGTTTATATTTAACAGTAAGCCACATAAATGGTTAACAAATAACAAATGATCAAATCTGAAAGGCAGTTGCAGAAAATGCCCAAATTGTTTTTGGCCCCAACCATACTTAGTAGGCTGAACGAGAAAGCAGTGGATGAGTTATCTGTTATTTTGCAATTGGGCAGCCTACATTTTACTTATCAATGTGTAATAAGGGTATTCAAAATTTTGAAAGTACCTAAACAACGTAACAAGCTTGAGTAGTTGGTTTACTTCTTCTCTGAAAAACAACTTTTATTTAGAATTTTCATTTTGCATCTAATAAAAAGCCTGATTAAACTCCTGACCCTTCATCATATTGGCCAACACCACCAAAAAGTCAAGAACCTTATTTATTTTATTACTGGAATTGACATTGACTCAGTCAGTTAATAAGCATAAGAAGACCTGATTATCTTACCTCAAGTTTAAAATACTTTTCAATTTCAGAAATAAGTTAGCCCTTTTAGAAGCACATAAACAAAAATAAAAATCAGCATTAATGGATTATGCTAGAGAGAAGCAATAGACCGAATTAAACAATGAAAATACAAAGGGAGGTTTAAGTCATAAGTAAAATGGTCTGTTTATATATAATCAATGATATTTATTAAATTAAATGTGACCAAAATTTCATTAACACTGAAATTTGGGTCCATCAATTATTAATTCTTTGGTGGACCCACTTCAGCAATGTCTATAAAGTCGTTAAGTATAAGTTAACAGTTAAAAGTGAATTTTAGAAATCAATGCTAAAATGACTCAATTTTAAAGTAATCATATATATTAGGACTACAGAAACTAAGTTATATAAATAAATATGATATAATTCCTTACTTTTGAAAATTGGTTGTCTCAATTTTATCTGTTAGTCTTTCATCTCTCAGATTGGCTAAGAGTTTTACAGCCTCTGAATCGACACTTCTGTTAATTATGTCAATAAACAGAGATGCTTTTTTTAAATTTTGTAAATTAATATTGTTTATTATACGTACATATGCTAAACAGTGATTCTTTGTGTTCTTCACATTTAAAATACCATTGATAACCTCTCTTTCAGTTACTAAAACATATAAAGAAAATATATTATGATTTTTATTGTGAAATTGTAGTTTATTTACATCCAATAGTAATTTTAAATAAATATTCAAGAAATGTTACCCGACATGAAATAATTGTGCATTGCATCTTTACTCATTTTTCCATTGTTGAATAGACTTTGAGATCCTTTTCTTAAGAGTTTTTGCATCTTCCCAAGTGTATCCCACCAAACGGCTTGATCATGCTGTTGAAGTTTTGGTATTCTCTAAAAACATTTTCCTTGTATGAACTCTATTCTGTCACAAGAAAAAAATCTTGAAATAAATACAATAGGGAATGTAGAAATAGATATTTGATATACCATTTATCAAATCTGAGATAGAACTAAACTATAGTATGCATAGTTGCAGTCCCTCCTGTGTTACATTGTGAAGAAAAAAAATTAGAAGAAAATCTGCCATGAAAAAATAAATTAGATATGCTCCTTTCTGGAATATTTTATATTGATGTTGGTTGAACATTATCAAATGAATAAGTCTATTATTTACTACTTAATACATCTGATTTAAAGAAATAAATATTAATAAATCCTGTAAGACTATCGGGAATCATAAATTTTACAAATCACACATATGTGACATATTTTTTGTTTTATACTCGATGCTTTCCTCGACCTAATCCATAACCTGTTAAAGTTCTAACTGTCGAATTAAACAAACAGAAAACACTAAATAATTTTTCTAACCAAATATATAAGGAAATACTTCTCATGTTGTGTTTCAAAACTTCTCTGATTAGTGAAACATATTATAAAATTTGCTAGTTGGAATCAAGTGGCTTACAGGAAGCTTAACCAAAGATTGTTAAGAAAATATGACTGATAGATTTTGTCTAAAAAAGTTGATGGTAGATTGTTTTCTACATCCTTCTATAGACCTTTCATCCAATGGCTCTAACTTCAAAATGTAAATCTAAACAAGTGTGCTTGTTCTCTGGGATCATATGAGTTTTATTGTTTTCACTTTTAGTGCTTATTAGAAAAGCATATAAGGGACAAATGTATTTCTTACACTATTTATTAACTTAGTTTTTCTAGCTATTGGTAAAAAATATGAAGGTGTAGTTAGCAGATGAGAGCAATTTCACTTCAAGAGTGCTTGGTGTGTACGAAGCCCACCAAACACTCTTGGTGATTTTTAAGTGGTTTTCATTTCATTGTCGGCAAGAATTGAATATTTGGGCATTAAAAAATTGAATTATTTTTTAAATGAGAGAAAAATGTGTTATGCCTGCCAGGGTTTGAACCCGGGTATTCTGGCTAGTGTGCTTCCAGCAAATATGGATAATTTCAAAGTCTTACATAGGGGAGCTGCTTAACCTAAGCAGAAGTCCTATATGTCAGAATACATTCAGATATCATCTGAAATACTATTTCCTATTTCTCTGAAATAAGAAGCCTATGATTTGAAATTCATGTTCGACATAAGATGGTTAGAAATAAAGTTCCATTAAAGATAAAATCACATGAGTTGGGGATAACTGAGTGGAAAACAAAACAAAAAAACAATACAAATAACTCTGATAACACTTGAATTAGCCAAAAAAGTATAGAGCAAGAATTGTAGAACATTAAAATTTGAATAAGTCATTCCATCTGGTTGTATTATGTCCATTAACAATTTCATATTTTGTTTGATAAGAATCATTTAAATTTTGAGTATGCTATTGAGCAAGTAAAAATGTATGCCTCTAGAGAAAAGAATTGCTGGTGTCATATCAAACATAAGCATGTATATCACACAGTAAAGGCTCAACAAAAACATTATTTATTTTTTATAATTTAATATCCCCCTTCTTAAATTCATTCAATGGTGAACTTGATCTTTAGCTCTTTCTTTTTTCTCATATTCCAGGTTGGATCAATGCACATTTGATGATGAGAACAACTTCAACAGCTCATATCCCTTAAGGGAAATGTAATAAACACTACTTTGTAATACAGTCCATGGTGGAAACACTATATTTTTTATTAGGTAGGCACATGCAAGCAATGTTATATATTATTTTCTCTGTTTGAATGACCCTCTGATGAATAAATGTTATTTAAACATTAAAAAATCACAACATGCAGTAAATTAAAAATAATTTGCATTAAATTATACAGTATAGAACATAAGACAGTAAAATAAGTTAGATTTAATATAGCAAGTTATAAGAATTAATGGTAAGATAGCAATCAGCTTCTTTTGAAACCATATACATTAGTTTTACGAGCAATCGCATAATGCTGTATTCATGTGATGTTTGTTAGTTTGGACGACCACAACCTTTCACTTACTGGTACTTCTCCAGTCCCTGTTCCAGCTATGAATTCGTAGTCTTCATCCTCATCATTCAAACCATTTTCAACATTTTTCTCGATTATATTATCGACTTCATTGGTAGATTCATCATTTTCATTAGATTCAACACTATTCATATCTGCTTCTTCCTTAACCATTATGAAGAAATTAATATTTTACGGAATATGTGTGCTACTCCTTTGATAAATTCATTTGATAAAGGAAACACTTTACGGCAAATAAAAAAAAAATTAACCAAAAGCAAAAACGAAACATTAAATTTAAAAACAAAGAAAATATCTTATAAAGAAACTAGTAATAAAATATAATGAGCATCTAAATGGAGTAAAAGAAATTTAAAATCATTGAGGTTTTGATAAAATGTTTACTTTTGCATCCAAAAATGTAAAAATAAAAATGTAAAACTTAAATTAAGAATATATCAGATTTTTCAATAGATGTGTCTAGTCTTTAAATGTTTGAGAATAGTATCTATGTATAGACTCCCTGAATAAATACTAATATATGAATACATTTTTATATTTTTGTGAGTGATAAATAATATTCAAATCTATGCTTGGGAATTAATAAAGATTTATTTAAAAGGAATATTGAGAAATCTTTATGCAGACAAATTGGTATTTATTTATGAACAAAAATAATCTATATAATATAATAACTTTCAAAATATCTCAGGTTAGCAAATGGGCGATAGATGGTGATTTAATATACATTGGCATTTAAATTATCTATAATTATATCGCATAAAATAATATACATTAAAAAATAATCTCGCCCTAAAGAAATTCAGAGCATTCGATGACTAAGTATGCAAGAGCTGGACTTATATATTGAAGGCTTTGGTGGTGAAAAGGAAAACAGGTTCTTCAATGTTGATGTATGCTTATTATTTCATTCTTCCAGCTGCATATAAGAGATGAGGAGCTTTTTATCATCATAAATATGAAGAGAGACATAGAACATGTGTTCTAGTTCGGGTCCCAGCACCGAAAGCGATCTTCCAGTGTGAGAGTTCTTCCGGCTGTAGCTTACTTTTACCCTTGTTCTACCGCTTCCTCAAAAAGAACATATGATGTGGATTTATGATTTCCTTGGAAACAGATTTGTTCATTACATGAACAATATATTTCTGTAGTTGATAGAGCATTTTTTTTCTTCAAATCTTCCATTTACATTTAATAAGTGTAAATATGCATTGCTGTTGACGAAGTGCTCCTAACAGCAACTATTGCAACTTCTTTTGCTAAATTTCTACCATGGCTATTTATAAAGAAATTTGTATACATGCCATTTATTATGACCTTTTCACTGAATACTATAGCTCTGGAAAATGTACATGTTACAATATTCACGCACACATGCATATACAAATGTGCATCCCCTCCCGCACACACTCACACGAAAGGCTGTCCAAAAGGTAATGGAACTCTCTTTTAACCCTCCCCCCTCTCCAATATGTATAAGTAAACTGGGGAGCCCGAAAGGTGCTCAGAACTATACTGATCCACAAATGTAATTTTTTTTTTAGACATAAATCTATAGCAAGTAGAAAAAAGTTAAAAGTATCTACCTCTATATGGTTTAACAAAAAAAAATGAGTGATGGAAAAAAAATGACATTACTGTTGGTACATTGAAAGTATTCTTGCATCCTAGATTATTAGTTGACAATATATATAGTTCCCACAATGTAATGAAAATAAATGCAGTCGCCCCAGATCCATTATTTTTTTCCAAGCACTTTCTAAAATAAAAAAAAATAAATGACTTACCTTGTTATTAAAATTAACCAGTATTGAAGATATGGGTTGCAAGACTGATATTGGAGGTACAGCATTGCTATCCTTCCTATACCACATGTCTAAGAGAGAAACATCTGTACCAGTGCTTGCTAGCTCATCTCGGAGCATTTGCAGTTCTGATGATAAGATATAAGTTGGGATTGGTCTGTACCCATACTTCTGGCCGAGGAAAACCTGGAAACAAATAATTCTGGATCAAACATACACTCTGCTTTTATTTCCTCTGGTCCACTGGAACATACTGTTCATTAACTTCTCAGGTGCCATTGAAATAATTTCATGAAAATATTATTACTAATGTATGATATTTTTCAAACAAAAATAATTGTCATTGGGAGAAAAATAATACTTTCTTACCATTCCTAGAAATAATGTGTGCTAATCATAATTATTTGAACTTCCTTTAATATACCTATACATCTACATACTTACAACAAAATTGGGGCCCATGGACAACCGTTGGCAATTAGCTATTTCTCTCATACAAAGTTCCGTTGTCATATGATCATCTGTAGCTTCATCTCTCACTCCCCACCTCATGTCTACAACCTACAGTGAAAAGAATATTAATTTTTAAATTACTTAAATTATTGCCCTATAAGTTGACGGATAGAAATCATCGATTTAAAATAATGATTATTTCATAAAATCATTAACTTTAGAAAACACAAGCTTCAGAATAACTTTCAGCACACCCAAGATATATTTTTCGTAACCACTCTCACCCAATCTAATTATTTTCAAAGATATCTATTATTATGAATTTCACTTTAGAGAAAATATGGTATTATTGTAAGTGCAAATAATGCATAGTCCTAACATTTTTATTTAGATACCAAAAACACCATAAATTCAAAAATGTAAATTTCTGCTCACACAATAAGTTTAGAATGGAGGCTCAATTATCTTTGAAACTTAGAATATATACTTTCTCCAAGATGTATAGATCCCACTGCAAACTGCAATACTGGTTTTGGGGAAGTGGCTTTGTCCGACAGGAATGTTCAACATTTCTAATTTGTTTTTGACATTTTGACACAATAATGATTTTTTGTAGGTAAAATTGTATATAGTACATCTTTTCCTAACTCAATAATTAATCTAGTTATTAGTACATCTTGTTTTTAGCCGCGAATACCCCCCCCCCTTCTTCTCATTGATTTTTAACATATAAATAGAGAATATGTGGTGAGATGGGGTCACAAATATGCTGTACCAGCACTTACTGCTTATTGCTTAGTATATGCAACCCTTCGTGATATCTTAAGCTCCTTCAGATTAAATTCCGCCCAGATAGTTTTACAGTTGAGTGGGAATGGGATTTCTTTATAAAACGTTTTTCTCCATGGAGAAAATAACACTTCAACAAACAAAAATTAAGACATTTTATATACAAAAATAAAAACTTAAATATCATTTTCAAAAATACTTTCGTTTAACAGTGCACATAAACGATTATTCTGGAATAGGCCCCTTATAAGCAGCGTTACCAACACCAGCAACATTTCCCCAATTCGAAAATTAACAATTTCTAGTATTTATTTCTTTTCGTTTTACACTACAAAGCTAATTTAAGGATGAATCTGTAAGTATCTATATTAATAAAACTCTATAAATTTTATATTTGTGAGTCAACTATCCAAGTTACAACATAGGCTACATGAGAATCCGAATTTTCAACTAGGGGGGGGGGATTACATGTACATGAAAATTCATATTCATTAACATCTCCGTTTGTATCGGTTTTATCGAAAAAATCTAAAGAACAAATTGTGTTTAGAATACAGACTTTGGTCCCATTTCGTTATTTACGTTAATGAATTTTGAAATTTTGACTTCCGCGCCAAAGACTATTTGTGATTCATTGAAAATCGCTGAATAGAATTGGGGAAATTGTTTGTATATGCATTAAAAGACTGATTATACTCAGCACTCCTCATACTTTGATAATTTACACTAATTACATTCTTCTATCGTAATTCAACAGAATGCCAGGACAAATTTTTATCATATGTTCTCTCCGAAAGCTAAGATAATACGATCGTTTCATTTTGACGGAAATAAGTGCATTATAGATGATATTTAATTGAAATAAATGCTACCTGTGATTATGATTTAAATTATTCACAGCATGTCAAATAGTGGAGAGGGATTCATCAGGAACTCATCGACGAGCTTGATTCCCGCCTGGGTAATAGGAATTTATTTAGTGACGGTCTCACTAAATAAAATCCTTAGTGCCACCCTAGCTAGAAAAGAGTGGTAACCTGTAGTACCCGTCCCAATTAGCCATAGTAGCAAAAAGTGGACACTAATAAATTATTTATTTTGACGGGAAACTAGATTTATGCGACCCCAAGAACGATAATAAATTCGTCAATATTCGTCCAATAGACACTACACGGTGCATGATCAAAACTATAAATATGACTAATTTGAAAGTAATAAATAGATTATTTAGTTCTTCCGTCATAAAATATTTATTTTTTGGCAGAAAACCATTATTAAGTTAATTATTTTTGGGATAACAAAAATTCTAATCACACATTTATCGAAAAGTTAAAGTTAATTGAATGGCATCAGTTTTACTGCTCATATTTCAGAGCATTTGTATTATTGGTTGCTATGACGAGATGATTTTGTGAATCCAATCTTTAAAGTGGACGTTAATAAATAAATAATAAATAATAATAACAATCTTTATATTTCCGCAGGAAAATGTTTTTATTTCAGGTGCAGAGGCCATCAGCTAGCGATGGTGCTGGTAATGAGAAGGAGGTGTTGCTGATAACGAGGAGTCCGGGAGTGTGTGTAGGGGCCATCAGCTGGAGATGGTGCAGGCAGTGAGGGGGAGGTGTTGCTGATAACGAGGAGTCTGGGGGTGTGTGTAGGGGCCATCAGCTGGAGATGGTGCTGGTAATGAGAAGGAGGTGTTGCTGATAACGAGGAGTCGGGGGGTGTGTGTAGGGGCCATCAGCTGGAGATGGTGGAGGCTGTTAGGGGGAGGTGTTGCTGATAACGAGGAGTCCGGGGGTGTGTGTAGGGGCCATCAGCTGGAGATGGTAGAGACAGTGAGGGGGAGGTATTGCTGATAACGAGGAGTTCGGGGGTGTGTGCAGGGGCCATCAGCTGGAGATGGTGTAGGCAGTGAGGGGGAGGTGTTGCTGATAACGAGGAGTCAGGGGGTGTGTGTAGGGGCCATCAGCTGGAGATGGTGTAGGCAGTGAGGGGGAGGTGTTGCTGATAACGAGGAGTCAGGGGGTGTGTGTAGGGGCCATCAGCTGGAGATTGTGCAGGCAGTGAGGGGGAGGTGTTGCTGATAACGAGGAGTTCGGGGGTGTGTGCAGGGGCCATCAGCTGGAGATGGTGTAGGCAGTGAGGGGGAGGTGTTGCTGATAACGAGGAGTCAGGGGGTGTGTGTAGGGGCCATCAGCTGGAGATAGTGGAGGCAGTGAGGGGGAGGTGTTGCTGATAACGAGGAGTCCGGGGGTGCCTGGCACTGGAAACCTTTGGCCAACTTAACGTCGATACCTCTGACCTTGGCCACAGTTCGCCTTTCTTCCCTTTGCAACAATTCTTTCTTCTTCAAGAAATAAAATAATTTTATTGAACTACTTTCTACGAAATTTAAAGCTTCAGATGTCAGATGAGGTAGAAATTTTTATTAGTGGAAATTAGAAAATTACCTTATCACTCTAATCACCACGTATCTGATTTAACCTGTTAACGTTTCCAATAGTTGAAATTCACAAATATATAATTATTAATATATTATTATTAATGGAATATATACATATTTTAGACATAAAGTAATAATCACTTTTGGTGTCATAAGCCTAACATTAGCCACCATATATTAACTATCAGAGAATTGAAGTAGACCACTTTAAATATCTAGGTGAACAGATAAGTGTCGATGGAGGAGAGAAATAAGCAATTGAATCTAAGGTTGGAAAAATGGAAATATTTCAGTTCGAAATTTAGACATTATCAGCTGAAACTTGAGCGTTAACAAATAATGGACTACTGAATAACCTATATGAACTGCACTTAATTCCGAATTAAATGGTTTATTAGGTAATTAAGCCACTTTCGGGTCTATTAAAAAAGAAATTATAAACTTTTATGTGCACATATTGGGAATGAAAGTATATTTACAAAACAAATATTGTGTGATTGGTTCCAACAAGTTCAATTTGAGTTAGTGCAATGAGAACAATTAAAAATACAGTACATCTAGGAAAGTTGGGAAAAGATGAATATAAGATTTTAAGAAAGTACGCGTAAACTAAGCAGATTTCCACGTCCTGGAATGAAAAACAAATAATGTCATTCCCCCATATATTCTCAGTTCTTACAAAGTCCGATGAGTAGCAGTATAGGTGTTCGCAACACAACAAGAAAGTACGAATAACTCGCTAAATATTTATGCTACGAAGAAATATATATTTTAACAAGGTTGGTTTTATAAAACGACTTTATTCATATTAAAGAGGATGTTTTGAATATTCGAATCCCCCCCCCCCCTCCCTTATAAACTCATCCATATCCCTTGTCCGATTTCAGTTATTAATGACTATGAACACTTTAGTTCCATGAAACTTAAATAGCGAATACGGTATAGATCAAATAAACATTTTAGAGTAAATAACATTAAATCTTATTGGATGACGTTATCACAACGTATTTGAATGTATCTGACATAAAAGGGGTACATTGAACATAAGATTTGGTATTTAAGCTTCAAATACAGAGGTTCATGATTTAACAGTTTTTAGCAGATTTTTGTTAATATGACATGATTAGGAGTGGGGTTTACTAAAGCCAGAAAATTAAAGAATGCAAATAACTCGGCTAATATTCATGATAATGAAAAAATTTAGATAACAACATACATAGGAATGTAAATTTGGAATCGGATTGGTTCTATACAATTTTGTTTCGATTCAAATCATAATGACAAAGATATTTTTTGAATTTCTGAAATTTCCCCCCAATAAACCCACCCTCTCTACCACATTCATTTCAGTCGTTAACGAACTTGATCTTTAGTTTTACATAAAACTTTTAAATATCGAATTTGGTACCGATCAAATAATAATTACTACCTCTTACGCGTTAATAGGCAAGTATATAAATATATATATATATATATATATATATATATATATATTTATTTATATATATATATAATTTTGAACAAACCTTGGGTGCGCTGGTCATTATTTTTTATGTGTGTATGTCGGGGAATCCGGTTCCGGTGCTGAGCTAAAGCACTAGCCTTAATCTCACATGGTAAACCTAGAGTGGTGAGTTCGATTCCCGCCTAGACAATAGGAATATATTTAGCGACGAACTCATTAAGTAAAATTATTAGACTCACACTGGCTAGAAAAGGGTGGTAACCTTAACTCGCCTCTAGCCACAGTATCAAAAAGGGACCTTAAAATAAAATGATTTGGGTAGGATCAATGGACATTGGAAGAAATGTTTCGAAAATCTCCCCATGAGTACTACCTCAATTGCTGATTTCTCTCAAATGAAAATCTACTAAAAACCTAAAGCTCGAAGACGATATTCACAGAAGAAATGGGAAAGGCAATGTAAGAGAGAATATTGGAGGAAGTGGCAGGAAGCAACTCTTACATTCACAGGAAAATTATTTATTCATCCTACCCCAAAGTGGTTGATTCGAAAAAGAAAAAAGAAAAGGTTTATTATTAATATTGTTAGCAGGGTGGCAGCAGACATTGTACGCTT
The DNA here is from genome assembly GCA_019009955.1 of Riptortus pedestris. Lineage (NCBI taxonomy): Eukaryota > Metazoa > Arthropoda > Insecta > Hemiptera > Alydidae > Riptortus > Riptortus pedestris. The sequence goes on from CM032231.1 coordinate 21,898,528, forward strand.
AGAAATTGAAAACGTATTGTTAAGGTATGAAATGAGAGCGGACATTCCTTCAAAAAAAGCCCATAACGAAATACAACCATCTTCTTTGCTTATGATTGTACGGCGTTCTTAATGCTAAGCCCGTCACGCAAGAAGGAGTTCCGTATCTGCTTCACCAGAAATGGCAATTGAACAAGTATGGTCTCCTCAAAAGAATAGAACCACGCCTAAAGCTACGCCATTGTCTGTCTGTTCGTCTTCAGTCATCTTAAGGGAAATCAGCTTTACAACGACACAATTATTGAAATGTTTTCTTCAAATGTCCTACCTGCAAGATGGAAAAATGAAGCCCGTTCAATATGATATATATAATCGACAGAAATAAAACCCGGCTCACTTTGAATTTGTTTAAAAAATCGTAAATGAGAGAGACAAGATACGTCTCTGTGGCAAAATCCCATGTCTTGTAAGCTAGTTCTATATTTCGCCAAAGTGAACTTTGGCGATGTTGACACTCATTAGCATTATAAGCCCTAAAATTCAACAATAAATCCAAATTAGTTAAGTAGTGTATCTTAGAGACGACAAATGTTTTCCTTTAATTATAACGTTTAAGTGTAAAGCGCATTTTTTTTTTTTTTGCAATTGATTTGAGAGTACTGCAAGATACCAAGTTAAGTATGGAGACGCCAGTATTGTTGCTTTTGTTGAGGATGTTAGGAGCCGCAGCTGGATGATGAGGATATGCAGGAAGGGCATTATCTACCGGAAACAACTGTTCGAGGGGTCAGTAAGGAATACCGGGAGATTGGACAATTCACAAAGAGGACAGGTTCAGGGCGCTCAAAGGCAACAGACCTGGAAGACGATTGTTGAGTCCAGCATGTCTAGTTTCAGTATATGTGTATCTCCACTGGAAGAAGACCACCAAATCTGTACATCAAGATGGCGCTCCTTCAGAAAAGAGTAGTCAGCCCATGTCATCTAGTGCTGAATAGGGGACCTTGAAGCGCATGATCCCCGGAGTCCAACTCCTACTGCAGGAACAAGAGAGATTCCTAGTCGAGACACACAGAGCAGTCACTTTTACTAGTCTCAGAGACTATTACAATGACGGGCTGATGCGCCTTAACGTGGGCTTTCGGGCCAATAGTGGAATGCAGGCATGAAACCGATCTGTTTGAATACAGCAGAAGCGAAATCTTTAAAACATGTAAAATTCTTCAGTGTGCCGGCTGCTCTAGCACATCGAGCTTCAAGTAAAAATTTTCCTTTTAACATCTTCAGCCATCCGACCTCCTATAGCAACTCATCGCAAATCAGCATCACGAAATCTACATTCCAAACCCCAATATTCAAAATTTCAATAACATACCGACTCCTTTGTACCACTTTTGGCTATCCCCTTTTTTTCTCGCATAACTGTCAATGTTTTTAGTATATTTTAAGAAATGCATCCCGTGTATTTTACTTAAAACAACCACAGATCTTATAATTTCATATGGAGTCAGATACTATTTCCGGGTCAGTTGTGTAGGAGATATCCTGCCTAATTGTAGGCAGGTCTCAGGCACTGCAACGACCGATTTACTGCAATGGAAACCTTGAGAAACCACCAGCAAAAAGCTTTGGAGAATGATCACTGGCTTGAGAGGGCCCGCAATGTGGTGATAAGTGCAGACACTGTAGGCAGAAGATTAGCTGAACGGAACCTTCGCCCAGGGTTGCAGCGATATCGTCGCAGCTGACCACAACGTGTTTTAGTTTTGCCCAGACATACCAACATTGGAAAAAAAAAATGAATTGGCCAATGTTATTTTTACAGAAGAATTCAGGTTCACTTTGCATAGGCAAGACAGCAGACAGAGAGAGTGTGGAAGCGACAATATGAGTACTCTCTGACCTGCAGCATCCACGGGAAGTATGCAGCTTGGCAGTGCTCCGTGATGGTCTGGGCTAGAATTAGGTTGCATGAAAATACCGATATTCATGTCTTCTCAAGACCAACTTTCAATGCTCACACCTATTTTTCGGACATTCTAGAAAGGTATTACATGTGCCTTCAGTCGGTAAACAGTTCCTACTGTTACACGATTACGCAAGATCACACACTACGAACATTGTAATCCAATATCTTAATGAAATCCGCTTACGCTCATTGCTTCAAACTCCAGATATTAATCCAATAGAACACTCACAGAACCAACTGGTAGGCGTATTTGGAGAAGACTGAACATCCTGATAGCCTGCGGGCACATAAAGTCGCTCTAATCGAATGGGGGAGGATTTCACAAAAAACGGTAGAAAATCTCAGCCTGAAAATGCCGAGAATTCTGCAGACTGTCATACAGGCACGAGGAGGTGATACTTATTATTAAGACTAACTTTTGTTTTTAGCAGATTTCGCTTAGGAAATCAGCTATTGAGGTCGTACTCATGACGCATTTTAGAAATTTTTCTTCAAATGTCCATCGATCCTGCCTAGGAGATGATAAGCATAAAGGCCCGTTCAAAATTGTATGTCTCTCTCTCTCTCTCTCTCTCTCTCTATATATATATATATATATATATATATATATATATATATATATGTCTGTTACCGCTCTAGCGGTCGCAATTATTGTCTAATCGTAACCAAATTCGATATTTAGTCGTTTAATGTAAAAAGAAAGATCAAGTTCGTTAACGGCTAAAATCGGACCAGGGGGAGGGGGGTTTAGAGGGGACGATTTTCGAAAATTCAAAATATCTCCTTTACAATAGGTCAAATCGAAAAATTCTGTAGAATCAATATTATTGAAAATTATAATTACTATAATTATTCTTATATAGATTTAGTCTATCTTCAATATTAACCGAGATATTTGCATTTTTCAGTTTTCAGCCACCAGCAAATCGCTACTTCTACTCATGTTACATATACAGTACTCTGCTACGTACTAAATCACATTATTCGACGTTTAAATACCAAAAATTGTATTCAAGAGACCTTTATTTTACGAGATACATGCAAATATGTCCTGGTGACCCCTCCCTCCGTCTTAAGGTTTTGGACTACTAAGATTTGATTGGTTGAGATAACAAATATTCTGACTCATTATTAATTACAGCACTAGATATACTAAGTAGTTCTCAATAAAATTAATATGTTATATTCTGATTTATTTCATTAATTGTTTTTCTTTCCGGTGTGAAGCGAGCAGACCCGCTTGTTTACATTTCTAACCTAACGTTTCCTGTCGGCAGGTTATTGAAATTGGATGAAACATTTCTTATTTCCGTTTGCTTTATTCTCGGTGTTGTTTCGTTACCAGTAAGTAGATTTATCTATTACTAAACTTCACGAAGGAAATCTGGTTAGTTTAAGCAGCCCCTGCGTGACGGACTATTTTTTATTTACATCGAAAACTTTAACTTTCTAAAAAAAAAGAAGAAAAACATATTTTTTTAAATTTTGGTTATATTTGCTATTTTTTACGATAAAAATTCTCTACAAAAAGAAAACCGACTCTTCTGTATTACTTATTTGTTTCCCATACGTACACACAAATAGCCCCTTATGAAAAAAAAAATAAAAGAACCACGTCAATTTGTAAATTATTTAATGCTAGCTTCAACAAAAATTAAAGTGCGCCGGTTTTATTGCTGTCAAGTTTATACATATATATATATATATATATATATATATATATATATATATATATATATATCTGTCTGTTACCGCTCTAGCGGTCGCAATTTTTGTCTAATCGTAACCAAAATCGGTATATAAGCGTTTTACCTCAAACAAGTTCAAGGATTAAATCAAATCGGGGGGAGAGGAGGAATTTCAAAAATTCCTAAATATCTCCGTTATTATATGTCGGAAAGAAAAATTGTTTATAGCCAATTTTACTGGTCATAATTAAATTAAATTCTCTCCAAATATTGCAATTACGTATTTTCTCTATCATGAATATTTCCGAAATATTGGCATTTAAATTCCACTCCTATCCTACTCATGCCGTATGAACAATAAGCTGATATATCATAAACCACTTTAGTAAAAGCCCAAATACCAAACATTGTTTTCATTGAACTTTAACTATGTATAGTACATGCTACGTTGTGTGAGGTCAATAAGTGTGTGTGTTTGTAAATGTGTACTAATTATGAAACACACACACAGACATATTAATGTGTGTTTGTGTAAGGGAAATCTGCTTGAAAAAAAATAGAAGGGTTAAACAAGGCGGTCAAATCCTGTTTAAACACCAATTTACAGTCATTGAATATGATTGAAATAGTGATAAATGTATAGTTAATATATTACTAGAGTGGCTGATACAGTGAATCTAAGAGCAGGCACCTATTAGATTAACTTCTGTTGGGCGAGGTCCAGTTCACCGATAGCCCGTGACACCTACTCGCAAATTGAATACTCCTAAATACGAGTTATATGTTATCTTCTGCCCAATCTAATTCTAATCAAGAATGATTTTAAAAATCATTCATCACATTTAAAAATAGTGCAATGATTGCGGTCTAATTTTATTTCATCACACCCAAAAGGTTTGATAGATTGCCCTAGAATCGTCTTTCATCGCTTATATATATATATATATATATATATATATATATATATATATATATATATAAATCATTCTTTATGCAGGGCACGCAAGTATATATTTTTGTGGTAATCGTCTCCGTAAACTTAGCAGATTTTCCATGTCCACAGTTGATATGCCAGAGATGTCGCCTGATATTCAATTCTCTATTTCTCCCGTAATAAGAGCCTATTTAAATCACACCTAAAAGTTAAGCAGAAAGAAATAAGAATCTTAGTCTCACAATTACATTATATGTAAATAAAAAACAACAAAAACTAATAGCTTGCTTAATCTTCGTGGTAATAAAAAATGTGCAGGACATTACTTTTTTAATGGTTGGCAACATTTATCAATCCGACGCATAATATTAAAGATATTCATGATTTTTTAATATACTCAATGTCTTAACCCTCTCTCCTCGTGGTCGAAATTCGGCCATTAACGAACTTAATCATTAGTTTTACAAGAACGGTTAAGTAGTATAGATTAAATTAAAATAGAGGCCCCTAGATTATAAGAAGAAAGTTTATTGATTACACCAAATCACGTTTACATATAAAGAACATAATAATGGGTCTAAGGAAACAATAGGAAGCTTCAAATAACGTTTTATGGTGTATCAGTAGTTTTCTTTTATCAGCTTTTGAGCTCATGTTAATGACAGGATTACCCAACACATTTCCTGAAATGCCCATCGATCTTACCCAGGAGATGACGAAAACGAGGTCCATTCAAAATAAATTATATATATATATATATATATATATATGTATATGTATATATATATCAAATTGTGGCTTTGGTGTCTGTTTGTTTGTTACCTTTTCACGCCTAAACTAGTGAACCGAATTCCATGAAACTTGGCACGTATGTTATACTAAATACGTATAGTATACTACTAACCCAAATTAGACTATAGGCTACACTTATATTCCCTGAGGCGAACAGTAGTGAGGGTTATAAAGGAGTCCTGAAATTAAAAATAGCATTATTTCGTTTCCTATTGGTTTTTCGGCAAATATGCACGCATATCTTCACTTTTACAAGAAACAGTTAAATATTGAGTCTTTTCCACCGATATTGTATTTTATTTCTATTCGCATTTACTATTGCATATAATGTTATGCTCAGATTGGTTTTTGACAGAAAATATGTACATTATAGATGAATTTATTTATAATAAATGCTATCCATGAATATGATCTGAATTATTCATGGTGTGTCAAACAGTGGATAGGGATTGATTAGGGGCTTATTTTCATTTATTCTTCAAAACTAAAATTTCTATTCTATAAGTCCACGACCTGACCATTACGGGAAAACCATTAGCCCAGACGGGACGTGTAGTTGTCACATTGTTGCCTTGCCAAATAAAAAATACCATCAACATTCAGAATCTAATGATTCCCGAGGGTAGCCGGGTAACTTAGCTAGTATATATATATATATATATATATATATATATATATATATATATATATATATATGCAATTTTGTACGGACCTCATTTCCGCCGACTCCTAGGAGGGTGAAGAAATTTTTGGAAATCGCGCCATGAGTACAATCTAATTAGCAGATTCGAGCCAAGGGAAATCTGCTAATAACAAGTAAATGCAATATTCTGAATGAGACAACAGCACCTATAACAGCCAAATCCTCGAACCTAACATCCACAGGTGTCACAACAAGGTACTATTCATATCTATCTCGATTTACTCTCCATGGCAAGAACATCAGGCAATGAGTACTACTTGAGTGGCTGATGTCCCTTAAGGAAAATCATCTAACCCTGAGCTGATACTGGCGCACTACGATATTATGTAAAGGTTAAACGACGTGGCTCTTTTTATCTGGTGTTGTTGAGTAGATTTAGTAGGTATTTGCGTTATAATGCGCCATAAACACATTCTTCCGTCAGTCCCTCCCACGCACAATTGGAACTGTGCTTAATCTGTTGGCTGTATGCGTGAGCCAAGGCGAGAGATAGCGGCGAGACTCCGTATTTTTACTGCATTATCACATGGAACTTATTACATTTGAATTCCTTAATGGCTTTCTTGCCTTCACGCTATTTCTACAATTCAAACTATGAATGTTTTCTTTATTTCCTCGTAATATTAATGGGGGTAATATTCTTACTATTTTTCCACGACTGGGAGACAAAAACACAATTCTCTCTTGCCTGAATAATGTAACTATTAAAATGACCGGTTCCACTTATTTCTGTTGATTGCTATTTGTATGATTCCATTTCCTAAGATGTTTAGGTAAATGTAAATAATATAAATGTCATTACCCTAATATAAAAACAGCATGCAACGTAATTCATGAAGGTCCGTCACACTGGGGCTGCGTAAAATAATCCATTTGCCACGTAATAGAGTCACGACTACTAATCTCATTCAGAGTTGGACAGTATTTAAATACTTCAGTAATTAACTACTTTTTCAACTAATAAATACTAGTTAGTTATGTAATTGCAACTACAGTTACAAAAGTTTAGTTGGTAACTGTAGTTGCATTTTCTTGGTTTCGCAATTACAGTAATTGTAGTTGGTATTCGTAAATCCAACTACTAATTGAAATAAAAAGTAGTTATAAAAATAATTACAATTAGTAGTTGTAATTGTAACTGTAGTTATTGAGTAATAACTACAACTACATATAGATATATAAATATTTACACTCGTGGTGGTGATGAATGGATCATCTGAGACGAGCCATGTAGTTTCTGAACAGCCTTAACTACTTCAGTCAGTGGTTCCCACAGTTTTTTAAAGTAACTACCCCAGTAACTGTAGTTGTAACTACAACTATAGTTACAAATACTAACTGTAGTAGTTTTTGGAACTACTAATTTTCTCAACTAGTAACAGTAGTTGTGAAATTTCAATTACAAGTACTTTAGTTGAAAAATGTAGTTGCCCATTACAAATAACTAATTACATTAGTAGTTGTAATTGTAACTATATTTCAACTAATGTAGTAATAACTTGTAATTGTAATTACAATTTTGCCCAACTCTGATCTCATCTGACCATATATTCTCTTGTACACTCCCTTAATATTCAAGATAGAGAAAGAGTTTATTCAACCACAATTGTAGAACATGAGTGTTTAACAAGACTCAAAATGAATAAAGGATTTTGAATTTTGAATCCCCCCCCTGTAACCCCCCCCCGATTCCTGGTTTTATTTCAGCCATTAACGAATATGATCTTTAGTATTAAATGAAGAGTTATATATAGAGTATGGTTTAGATGAAATATATATTTTTGAGTCAAGAACGTAAAATCTTAATTGATATCATCATCACAAATAATATATATTGCATGTATCTCGTGTCAAAAATTGTATAGAACCAATCTTATCGTAAATTAAATGCACTATAAATATTGTTATGTAAATGTATTCTCTATCTTCAATACTAACCGCGAAATTTGTATTTTTTTTAGTTTTTAGACTTCAGTAAACCCCCACTCCTAATATCTACATATAGTTTTTAAAGGACCTCATTTTCGCTATCTCCCAGTTAGGATCGATGAGCATTTGAAATTGTTTGAAAATCGCCTCATGAATGCAACCTCAATAGCTGATTTTCATTAGGGGATGTCTACTAAACCAGTACTCGATAATCATGACATGTCTGCGAGTATAATGGCATGTCTACTAGAATAGTACTGGATAATCATGACAAGTCTTCTAGGCCTGTATTCGATAATCATGACATGTCTACTAAACCAGTACTCGATAATCATGACAAGTATACTAACCAGTACTCCATAATCATAGTATGTCTACGAGAACAGTACTCGGGAACCATGACAAGTCTTCTAGGCCAGTACTCCATAATCGTGAACTGTCAACTGAACCAGTACTCCATAATCGTGAACTGTCTACTGAACCAGTACTTCATAATCATGACATGTCTACTGAACCAGTACTCGATAATCATGACAAGTATACTAGACCAGTACTCCATAATCATGACATGTCTACTGCACCAGTACTCTATAATCATGACATGTCTACTGCACCAGTACTCTATAATCATGACATGTCTACTGCACCAGTACTCTATAATCATGACATGTCTACTGCACCAGTACTCTATAATCATGACATGTCTACTGCACCAGTACTCTATAATCATGACATGTCTACTGCACCAGTACTCTATAATCATGACATGTCTACTGCACCAGTACTCTATAATCATGACATGTCTACTGCACTAGTACTCTATAATCATGACATGTCCACTGCACCAGTACTCTATAATCATGACATGTCTCCTGCACCAGTACCTTATAATCATGACATGTCTTCTGTCCCAGTACTCTTTAATCATGACATGTCTACAAGATAAGAACACGGTAACCATGAGTAGTCTTCTAGAACTGTAAGAATGTTAGATGAAATCTTCGCTGAGCAAGCAGTGCGGGCTAACTGGAGGTCAATCACCCAGATTCTGACAACTGCTATTAAGGCATAAACGTGGTTTATTTCCAAACTCGTGAGAAAATTAACTTAACACATCTCGACAGTGGAATGATTCTGGCAAATAGACCTACAGTTGCATTGCATTAGATCGAGTTGTTGTTAGATCAATTCGTTGTTGGCTGTTCATCTGGGTTCCCAACTTCCGGCTGACTTTCATCAAAACATTACAGGTTGCCTGCCCTAGCTCACTTTCTACTTTCCTCTGGTGGTGATATGTAACATGATCTTGGTCATCGTAACAATGACAGAATCATGTTGCTTCACGTGTTTCTTTGGATGTTTTCATTCTGTTTTAAAGCTGCAAACATCTTTCTTACGAATACTTCTTCTCAATGGAGCGGCGGTTTCCTGTTTTCCTTCCTGATATTCACGTTTCACTTTTAGAAATTGCCAATAACTCCTGTGGAGGCCATTAACATTACTTTCGTTCATTTTAGCAGATATAAACCCGAGCAACAAGGGCATGGCATATCAGTTCACACAACTATTGCACAAAAGTATTTATGCACTTTTACAATACAAAAATCATGGCTTGTCACGATTGTCGAGTACTGTTCTAGTAGACATTTCGTGATAATCAAGTACTGGTCTAGTAGACATGTCATGATTAAGGAGCACTGGTCTAATAGATGTGTCATGATTATGGAGTACTGGTCTAATATATGTCATGATTATGGAGTGCTGGTATAGTAAAATTGTCATGATAATGGAGCACGGGTCTAGTAGACTTGTCATGATTATCGAGTACTGTTCTAGTAGACATGTCGTGATAATCAAGTACTAGTCTAGTAGGCATGTCATGATTAAGGAGCACTGGTCTAATAGATGTGTCATGATTATGGAGTACTGGTCTAATATATGTCATGATAATGGAGTGCTGGTATAGTGAACTTGTCATGATAATGGAGCACGGGTCTAGTAGACTTGTCATGATTATCGAGTACTGGTTTAGTAGACATGTCACGATTATCCATTACTTGACTAGTAGACATTTTATGATTATCGAATACTGGTCTAATAGATGTGTCATGATTAAGGAGTACTGGCTTAATATATGTCATGATTATGGAGTGCTGGTAGACCTGTCATGATAATTGAGTACTGGTCTCGTAGACATATCATGATTTATGGATGAAAATCAGCTAGTGAGGTTGTACACATGACGCGATTTTTAGAAAAATGTCTTGAAATGTCCATCGATCTTACCCAGGATATGAAGGAAACGAGGTTCATTCAAAATTATATATAAGTACACACATTTTCTGTTAACGCTGAAGTGGCCGAAAGTTTTGTTTGATCGTTACAAAACTCGATATTTAGTCGATTTATGTAAAAAAGAAAGATCAAGTTCGTTAACGGCTGAAATCGGATCAGGGGGAGGGGGGTTTAAAGGGGGAGAATTTTAAAAATTCAAAATATTTCCGTTACTATATGTCGGATCGAAAAAGTGTACGAAATCTATCTTATTGCAAATTACATTTACTATAAATATTGTTATATACATTTATTCTCTATCTTGAATATTAACCGAGATATTTGCATTTTTTCAGTTTTCAACCTTCAGCAAAACCCCCACTGCTAAGATATATATATATACTAGCTTAGATACCCGGCTTCGCTCGGGAATTCATTTGAGGCTGAATGGTGATGGTATATTTTTGGCAAGGCTTTACATTGCACAATATTTTGACATTTACCCGTTCCAGTGTTTAGGGTTAATACCCGTTGTTGGCATTTGTTAATAATAAAATTATTTTTTTTATGTAAAACTTCACTGTCCTGCATATTGTCATATTTCCCGTCTCCTGTGCATCATGCATAGATTTGAATTATTAAGGAGAAAATATTGATATACATTGGAATTAATTTTTCAGCTGAGGTACCTGGTAGTTCATATTGAAAAGAAGTGCTGAGCAAATTTCTCTAAATAACAAAATAAACAACTTTTGATATGTGCATATTTGCCGAAACCCCAATAGGAAATCATTATTATTAATTTCATGCCTCCCTTATAACCACCACTCCTGCCCGTCCCTAGAAATGTTAGAATGGCTTATTATAAGGAAGGCGTTAGTGCTAATACACATAATGAGTGTTTTATTTAGTTCGGTTGAGTCTTTTGTGCAAATAAAATTGTTGTCTCCCGCTATAATTTTTAGCGTATAACGTCTTAATTTTTCGGTATACGATGATAGTGTATATAAAAAAAAAAGTTTCTCTAAATAACAAAATAAACAACTTTTGTTATGTGCATATTTGCCGAAAATGCAATAGGAAGCGAAATATCACTATTATTAATTTCAGCCTTTCCTTATAACCCCCACTCCTGCCCGTCCCTAGAAATGTTGGTATGGCTTATTATAAGGAAGGCGTTAGTACTAATTCACATAACCAGTTTGGTTTAATTCGGTTGAGTTTTTAGTGCCAAATAAAATTGTGGACTCCCACTTTAGTTTATAGCGTATAACTCATTTATGCTTCCGTATACGGCAAAAGTGCATATTACAAAAGTTACTCTAAATAACAAAATAAACAACTTTTGTTATGTGCATATTTGCTGAAAAAGCAATAGGAAATGAAATATCGCTATTTTTAATTTCTGGTCTCCCTTACAACCCCCATTCCTGCTCGTCCCTAGAAATGTTAGTATGGCTTATTATAAGTAAATCGTTAGTATTAATTCACACAGCGAGTTTGTTTTAGTTCGGTTGAGTCTTTTATGCCAAATAAAATTGTGGACTCCCGCTATAGTGTTTAGTGTATAACTCATTTATACTTCCGTATACGGCAAAAGTGCATATAACAAAAGTTACTTTAAATTACAAAATAAACAACTTTTGTTACGTGCATATTTCTTGAAAACCAATAGGAAACGAAATATTGCTATTTTTAATTTCAGGCCTCCCTTATAACCCCCACTCCTGTTCGTCTTAGAGAACATTAATATAGCCTAAAGTCTAAGTTGGGCTAGTAGTAATATACATACCAAGTTTCATAAAATTCGGTTCAGCCGTTTATCCGTGAAAAGGTAACAAACAAACAAACAAACAAATAAACAAACAAACAAATAAACAAACAAACAAACAAACAGACACCAAAGAAACAAAATGCAGTTATGGTGTCTATGACATGTGAAACGAAAAGTTATCGTGAAATTTCGCGAAAAAAATCAATGTACAGACAGAGGTTACAATTTTATATATATATAGATATATATATATATATTAACGGACCTCATTTTCGATATTTCTTAGTTAGGATCGAGGGACATTTGAATTCTTTTGAAAATCGCTTCATAAGTGCAACCTCAACAGCAGTGGAATCTGCTAAAACGGTGGTTACCTGCAGATTAACAGACTAGCCATAGTAGTGACTAATAATATAGGCGTCATTAAATAAAATAACATTTCTTTCTAATTCTAATTCTATAATTATTAATTTACTTTGCAGAACAAAAACATTCCCATATTATTCGAAAATAAAATTTTAAAATTATATCTTATTAGTAAGGTAAATTAGTCATGAACAAATTAAAGGCAATTGCAATTCAATTAAAATTAGTTTCAATTAATTTTCCTATTTCTGCTCTGATGTAAAAAAGTATCGAGCTAAGTTCTCTTCTACTTTGCTTGAAGTACTCACTCTTACAACTCTGGGACCTTTTTTGTAAGTGTTATTAAAAAAAAATGATTTTCATTTTTTAAATATAATTTTTCAATAAATATCGCAAATTAAAGATTTAATATTATTCAATTTGAAGATAGAAAAGTATACTATGGACTGTTTAATGACTAATGAAGAGAGTGGTTTTTATATTTTATTTTAAAGTATGCTAATACATTATTATATTATATTATTATATGTATTAAAGAAATATATATTCATTGTATGAAAAAAAAAGGTTATTTTCTTAACGTCCCCTTTATCTTTTGTGGCATACAATAAAACATTTTAGCTAATCATAATAAAATTCTATAATAGTTTATAATACGGTTATTGAGAAAGGTATTGTTTGAGCCTTTTTAAGGTAAACAACCCTTAAATCAGAGGTCTAAATGAGAGTGAGTTGGCAGACTTGATTATTACTCTGAACTAGAAGGAAATCAAGATGAGACATTTAGATTTGAAAAAAGGAACTGCTCAGTATATTTTCTCCTTGGCAGAGTTGCCGAAAGATGTGGTGAAAAAAAAAAGATTATCCTTTTGTAATGTTGGCAAAGGTGTAGATATACCACACCTGCCTGGACAGACGGAGCATGAAACCCAATTTAATTTTAATATCTCATGTCAGTGTTTATATGACGAATATTCTTTTAATGTTTATTTTTGCAGCTAGACCCATCTAATTCTCCATAACTCCATCCGTCTTTAAAAAATAATTTAAACAGGATTATGCTTAGAGGTTTTCCCCTTAGGGAATACTTTTTTACCGAAGTTCTTCTGAGCCAATTAAGCTAATTATTTTTTAGTTGGGTTTGTTACTGTCAAGGGGGGTCTTATGAAAGAAAGTCCGTCACGCAGGGGCTGCGTAAACTAAGCAGATTTCCCTCGTGAAGTTTAACAATAGATAAATCTACAACTGGTAACAACACCACCGTGAATATTAAGTGAATAAATAAAAACGGTAATAAGAAATCTTTCGGTAAATTTTAATAATTTCCGGACGGGAAGCGTCTGAAATGTAAAGAAACAGGTCTGCCAACGTCTTTCCGGAAAGAAAAACAATTACTGAAATATATCAGAATATAACATATTAATTTTATTAAAAACTATTCACTATATCTAGTACTGTAATGTATATTGAATCAGAATAATTTTTGTCTCAAACAACCAAATTTCTAGTAACCCAAGAACTTAAGAGGGGGGGGGGGTTCACCAGAACATATTTGCATGTATCTTTTATAATAAAGATCTTTTGAAAACAATATTTGGTATTTAAGCTTAGAATAATGTTGTTTATTATATAACTGCGTACTGTTTTTGTAAAATGTGATAAAATAATATAATAATATTCAAGATAGAGAATACATGTGTATAACAATATTTATAGGACATTTAATTTCGAAGAAGATTGATTCTATACACTTTTTCGATCCGACGTATAGTAGTGGAAATATTTCGAATTTTCAAAATTCTCCACCTCTAAACTCCTCCCCTTCCAGTTGTCCGATTTCAGCCGTTAACGAACTTGAGCTTTTTTTTTTGCATGGAACGATTAAATATCGAGTTTGGTAACGATTAAACTACATTGTATATATATATATATATATATATATATATATATATATAAAATTTTGAAGGGATCTAATTTTCGTCATCTAGTAGGTAGGATCGATGGACATTTGAGGAAATTTTTTGGAAATGGCGTCATAAGTACAACTTCAATAGCTCTGGTTTCCCTTACGGGAAATCTGCTAAATGCCGATATAAATATTATAATTTAAATTGTACTTACAGCTACACAACGAGAAGAGCTTTCCAACACACAAAAAAAAATCATTTAAAAAAGTGCAAAAAAGTCAGTCATTCATGATCGGCCTTCCTTTATGCATTCAATGAAATGTATTGACTTTCTCAGAAAACATATCTTCTATTTAAACCAATATTGTGAAATTTATTCGACTTTTTATATGATATACTTTTGTAGCCAGAAAACATTTAAACCTTACCTGGAATTCTAGTCCGTGTTTTTCTCGGCAAAAATCTTTTAATTTCGGGTAACACTGGGCCATAAGTGTGTTTCTCTCCATTGTCGTATCTAAAAGAAAAATTAGTCATCAATGAAATTGCTAATGCAAATAGTAAGTTTTATTTCAATTCTCAATTTATTTTTGACAGAAAAACATATACTATCTAACTGAGAATAAAGCCATTATTTACAGGTTCCACACGATTTACATGGACTACTGACAAAGAAGATTCCGTACCTATAATAGAAACTATTCGTCGATATTTAAAGAATATATACTTTTATTCAGAAATCTAAACAAGTGATATATTTTTAATTTAGCTTATACATTCTTATTTATTTAACGTTTTTTAAATATTAGTATTCTTTATAGTTTAAACTTAAAATTCTTTGAAATTTGTAGGCGTTATTTTTTATTATATTGTTGTTTCAGTGCGTCTACTTATTTGTTCATTGTTAATATTTTAAATTAGTACCCTGATGTATTTTAGTCAGTTAGTTTTCTGTCTGTTAGTTTTCTTTATTTTTTTCGTATTTCTATTATAAAAGTTGTTTTCTGTTTGTATGTACTTTATTCTATAAGATGTTTTCTATTTTTTTTGTTTTGCTATTATATAAGTTGTTTTTTTTATTTTTATATGTTTCTATTCTAAAAGTTGTATTCTATTCTTTTTTGTATTTCTATTCTATTAGTTGTTTCCTAGTTTTTTGTATTCATATGCCATTCGTTGTTTTCTAGTTTTTTTGTGCTCCATTCTGTTAGTTTTTTTTCTAGTTCTATTCTATTAGTTGTTTTTTTATTTATCTATTGTTATTTATCTATTTTTATTGGGTTTTTTATTTATCTATGCTATTAGTTGTTTTCTAGCTTTTTTGTACTTCCATTCTATTAGTTTTTTTTTTCTAGTTCTATTCTATTAGTTGTTTTTTTATTTATCTATTGTTATTTATCTATTTTTATTGGGTTTTTTATTTATCTATGCTATTAGTTGTTTTCTAGCTTTTTTGTACTTCCATTCTATTAGTTGTTTTTTTTTCTATTTCTATATTAGTTGTTTTTTTTATTTATCTATTGTTATTTATCTATTTTTATTGGGTATTTTTATTTATCTATTCTATTAGTTGTTTTTTTTCTATTCTATTAGTTGTTTTTTTTTTGTATATCTATTCTACTAGTAGTTGTCCATTAATTTTTTCGTATTTCTATTGCGTGAGTAATTTTATATATTTTCTTTTACTTCCTTCCAATTTATTTTTTGTATTTCTATTCTATTAGTTGTTTACTGTTTTTTTTTGTATTTCTATTTTATTAGTTGTTTTCTAGTTTTTTGTATTTCTGTTCTAGGAGTAGTTTTATATTTTTTTGTTGTACTTCTATTATATTAGTAGTTTCCTATTTTTTAAAACAAAATTCTATTCTATTAGTTCTATTCTTTTTGTATTTCTATTCTATTATTTGATTACTGTTTTTTTACGTATTTCTATTTTATTAGTTGTTTTCTAGTTTTTGTATTTCTTTTCTAGGAGTAGTTTTCTATTTTTTTTTTACTCCTTCTAATTATATTCTTTTTGTATTTCTATTCTATTAGTTGTTTACTGTTTTATTTTTGTATTTCTATTTTATTAGTTGTTTTCTAGTTTTTTGTATTTCTGTTCTAGGAGTAGTTTTATATTTTTTTGTTGTACTTCTATTATATTAGTAGTTTTATATTTTTTTAAAAAAAATCTATTCTATTAGTTCTATTCTTTTTGTATTTCTATTCTATTAGTTGTTATCTATTTACTTTTTTGTATTTCTATTCTTTTAGTTGTTTTCTATTTTTTTTTTGGTTTTTGTATTTCTATTCTATTAGTTGTTTTCTACTTTTTCTTTATTTTGAGAAACTTTGTTTTAGTGTTTCTTTTTTGGGCAATATCACCGTTATTGATAAGGTCCAAATTTATTAATACAAATAAATAACTTACCTGTGAATGTGGAGCTGGTGAATATCCTCACAATTTTAGAACTGACAGGTGGAAGACTTTCCAGTGATCCCGAGAATATGAGGTCTATAGTCCGGTCGTCCATCTTGGACCCTAAAAACCAATCATTCACACATAACACACAAAATTTGATTTACCAAAATATGAATAGTTAAGTCAAAAAGGTCTGTTACGCAGGTGCTGCGTTAACTAAGCCGATTTCCCACGTACCACATACTTGCATTTATCTTAAACATTAAAAGTTATGTGAGAACAATATTTGGTATTAAGGTTTCAAATAAAGTGTTTCATTATATAACAGAATATTGTTTAAGTGACATGAGTAAGAGTGGGGGTTTAATTGAAAGCCTAAAATTAAAAAAGTCCGTCACGCAGGGGCTGCGTAAACTAAGCAGATTTCCCACGTGATGTTTTACAATAGAGAAATCTGCCTAATAACAACTGTAGTAGTAAGAAACCTCTAAACCTAAAACATTATTTAGGGCGTAATAACCCAGTAGTTTCTAGCCCCAAAAAACAGTTAACCTAACCTCTAAACCTATTCACGAGGGACGAATAGTTATGGAAATGGCCACCAGAGCTCTCGGCGGAAAGTCCGAACATAGCCTACTGGCGACGCAGAATACAAATGCAAATATCTCGGTTAATATTCAAGATACAGAATAAATGTATATAACATTATTTATAGTATCCGATGCATAATAACGGAGATATTTCGATTTTTTGAAAATCCCTCCCTCTAAACCCCCCCCCCTCCCACTGGTCCGATTTCAGCCGTTAACGAACTTGATCTTCCTTTTTACATGAAACGATTAAATACCGAGTTTGGTGACGATTAAACAAAAATTGCGACCGCTAGAGTGTTAAAAGACAAATATATATATATATATATATATATATATATATATATATATATATATATATATATATATATATATATATATATACTTTTGAACGGACCTCATTTTCGTCATCTCCTGGGTAGGATCGATGGACATTTGAAGAAATTTTTCGAAAATCGCGTCATGAGTACGACCTCAATAGCTGATTTCCCTTAAGGGAAATCTGCTAAAACACAAATATCTCAGTAAATATTGAAGTTAGAGAATAAATGCACATAACTACATTTATAGAACATTACATTTGCAATTAGATAGATTCTATACAATTTTTCGACCCAACTCATAATAACAATTTCTGAAAGGCAGCACTCGGCCTGTTGCAAAGGCTGAGCCCCCGTTGTCTCAATTTGATGTCATTGTCTAGTGAAAAAATATTTCGGTTAATATTTAAGATAGGGAATAAATGTATACAACAATATTTATAGTACATTTAATTTTTTATAAGATTCATTCAATACATTTTTTCGATCCGACCTATAGTAACGGAGATATTTCGAATTTTCGAAATTCTTCCCCTTGTAACCCCCCTCCCACTGGTCCAATTTTAGCTGTTAATGAACTTGATCTTTCCTATTACATAAAACCACTAAATATCGAGTTTGGTTACGATTAAACAAGAATTGCGACCGCTAAAGCGATACAGGCATATATATATCTATCTATCTATATATCTATATATATATATATAAAATTGTAACCTCTGTCTGTACATTGATTTTTTTTCGCGAATTTTCACAATAACTTTTCGTTTCACACGTCATAGACACCATATCTGCATTTTGTTTCTTTCGTGTATGTTTGTTTGTTTGTTTGTTTGTTACCTTTTCACGCATAAACGGCTGAACCGAATTTTATGAAACTTGTATATTACTACTAACCCAACTTAGACTTTAGGCTATATTAATTTTCTCTGAGATGAACAGGAGTGGGGGTTATAAGGGAAGCCTGAAATTAAAAATAGCGATATTTCGTTTTCTATTGGTTTTTCGGTAAATATGCACATAACAAAAGTTGTTTATTTTGTTATTTAGAGTAAATTTTGTTATATACACTTTTGTCGTATACCGAAGTTTAAATGCGTTATACGCTAAAAATTATAGCGGGAGTCAACAATATTATTTGCCAAAAAAGACTCAACCGAACTAAATAAAACTCGATATGTGTATTAGCAGTGAGGCCTTCATTATAATAAGCCATACCAACATTTCTATGGACGGGCAGGAGTGGGGGTTATAAGGGAAGCCTGTAATTAAAAATAGCGATATTTCGTTACATATTGGTTTCTCGGCAAGTATGCAAATAACAAAAGTTGTTTATTTTGTTATTTAGAGTAACTTTTGTTATATACACTTTTATCGTGTAACGTATTATAAACGGGATATACGCTAAAACCTATAGCGGAAGTGAGCAATTTTATTTGGCACAAAAGACTCAACCGAACTAAATAAAACTCGGTATGTGTATTAGCACTAACACCTTCATTATAATAAGCCATACCAACATTTATAGAGGCGGACTGGAGCGGGGGTTGTAAGGGAGGCCTGAATTTAAAAATAGTGGTATTTTGTTTTCTATTCGTTTTTCTGCAAATATGCATATAACAAAAGTAGTTTATTTTGTCATTTAGAGTAATTTTTGTTGCATTCACTATGTTCGTAAAATGAAGTAAACACGTGATATACGCTAAAACTATAGTGGGAGTCATTAATTTTATTAGTGCTTATTTAAGTGTTTTTAATGAATGAATATTATGACAAATGATTTTATTTTTTAGTCACATATGATAACTCTATATATGATTTGGATTAGTGAGGTTATATATTTCCGTCGTCCCCTTCTCATTTATTTATTTCTCCTACAAAATAACATTGCTATTTATTTCCAATAGAAATGTAAACTATAAGAGCATATCCGTTATTTAATTTGCATAATGTATTATTTAAACTAAGTCATGCTGAATTGTACAAAGAGGGATAGCGGAAGTTATGGGGATCAAACTCTTTCGTTCTGCTAATACATATATTATCTTATTTCCGATATCTTGATGTTATTGAAATAAATATATACCATCATAACAATTAGACGTTAATAGTAATGTTATTATGAAAAAAGACAATATCCATTTAAAATTGATATGATTTAAAGTATTAATTATTTTGCAGGGAGGGCTACGTTCTATTCCCCTCACCTATATTTTTGAATATGAATCAAATTATTTTTCGGGTAATACTATTATTTAATTCCAACAGGTAGATAAATTATTAAAATAATACTTTGAATCAATATTTTAAGGAAAACTATGGAGATGCTAGAGCGGAAGGAGGCCGGAGCCTAAACAGTTAATTGACTTAACTTATATCCTGTGAAATGATTTCCACTGAACTCTACTATTACGAATATAATCTAATTACAAAACTATGCTTAAACTATATGAGCTCGGATTAGTTTTTGACAGGAAATAAGTTTCATTATAGAGGATATTTAATTGTAATAAATGCTATCCACGATTATGGTTTGAAGTATTCAAAAAGGTGAGTTAAAAAGTGGAGAGGGGTAGATCAGGAACACAATTTTATTTATTCTTCAAAATTAAAATTTCTCATCTATACGTCGCCCGCCTGACCCTCACGGGAAACAATGATTAGGGGCTTATTTTCATTTATTCATGAAATAAATTTTTTTTTTTCTGTAAGTCGCCTGCCTGTCCCTCACGGGAAAACAATGCGCTCAGACGGGAAGTGTAGTAAACATTGAAGCCTTGCTCAAAAAAAAAAAATACTATCATCATTCAGCCTCAAATGATTTCCCGAGCGAAGCCGGGTACCTTAGCTAGTATATATATATATATATATATATATACAGTTTTGAACGGACCTCATTTTCGCCATCTAGGTAGGATCGATGGACATTTGAAGAAAAATTTCGAAAATCGCGTCAGTCCTCAATTGCTGATTTCTCTTAAGGCAAATCTGCTAAAAGGGGGCGTTCTTCAGTGTTTTAATCCTATCAATATGAACACTGGCTGAAATCTTTCCCTTGAGTACTCTGATCATAATCATGGAGAACAAGAAAGTTCATTTTCGTCACTTGATGTATTTTTATTTCCATAGAGGCACGAATGCATCGCAAGCAGCAAACATGATATGTCCTTTATTTGGGGACAATGCAGTAAGTGAACGGACAGTGCTTGAATGGTTTGTGAAATCCGGGCATTGAGAATTGGGTGTTGAAGATCATGAACGCTCAGGTAAGATGGAGTTGAGGACATCGATAGCCATATATAGGAGCTTATTTCTGAAAACCACAAGATTAGCACTCGAGAAATATGAAAGATGCTGCATGTATCGAATTCGAACTTCCATGAAAACTTATTCCGACTTGGCTTCGATAGTCGCCTTTCTGTTTGGGTCCCGAGAAATGGGATGTGTGAGAATTAATGGGTCGTAAATCCACGTGCGATTTGTTACTCAACGCCATGAAAATAATTTATTTTTGAAACGTTCCGTAACCAAAGACGAAAGATGTATTGTTTACAATAATGTTGGGCGAGAGCGAACGTGGGGTCGTTCCAGTGACCCACCACCTATCACTTCCATTTAAGGGATGGGTATTTTTGGGAACACCCTACCCAAAAGGTTATGCTCCGTTGCTGGTGGGATTTAAAACGATAAATTCCCACAGATACTGTGTCCAGCTAAGACAGTTTAAAGAAAGCAATACCAGAACCGTACAGAGTTGGCAAATCGGGACGCTTTGTTATCCCACGATGATAACGCCAGACCGTAGGGGAGAGTTGGGTAAAAGCGGGTAGTCGGGAGCAAAGCGGGTACCTCCTCTTAGCCGTTGTGTGTACTGCAGTCGGGCTGATAACGGAGCAACTACAATCCACCTTTGAAGAAGAAGCAGCGGCCATTACGCCAAATCGTTAGTCGTGCTTGTTTTGTGTCTGTAACAATAATTCAATTTTCGTGGAACCTGCTTATGAATTTGGTGGAAAAGGTTTTGGATTGTACTGTGCTCCTATTCCAATTATAATACAGGCATATAGTTCCATTAGTACAAGTTTTAATTACCTTTATTTTAGCACTAAGTAATTGTCTTTATTTCGCGTTTGGTATGCCCGAAAGACGCAATGTTTTATTTAAACTTTACGCGCGGGGTAAAACCGGGTAGCAGCTATGCCACGATTCTCGAAACATGAAAAGTATAATTTTTCTAATTTTGTTTAATTATTTCACTGTAAAAGCATGTATAATGACACAAAATACGATAAATCTTGCAACTATGAATTTACTTTCTGAAATATATATGATTGTTTTGAAATAGCTAAAAAGATTAATGTTGTTATTTGTTTCTATTTTTACTTTATTATTTTGTATTGTTCCCAAAAGGGGGGTTTGTTTTAATCCATCAAACAACATTTTGTATTAACAAAAAACATTAATTTAATTAAAAATCTTTACGTTTTTATTTTCCCATAAGGAAAACATATGTACCCGATTTTACCCTACTTGTGAGGTAAAACCGGGCAAAATGACTTTTTACAAAAAAAATAGTGTAAAACTTCTTTAAAAATTTAGATTTTGTTTTTGAAACTGTAGTTACGTTAACAGATAAGTAGACTTTATTTCAACAAAACTTTACTTATTTGTGGTAAAAAGTGTGGTTTCTGGAAGCCTTCAAACGTTAGCTACCCGGTTTTACCCCACTTTCGCCTACTCGTCTTTGGTCACAGGGAAAAAATTGATGGATTTCGGTTGAGAAGTTTTATCTCGCCCACCATATAGATTGGACGAAGGCACCTCAACAAAACATTTGTTTTGTTCCCTTAAAAACTCTCTTAAAGGTAAAAATTTCAATTCTACAGATGACTTCTTAAAGCAACTGTATCAGTTTTTCGGGAATAAGTCTAGAACATTTTATGGAAATGGAATTATCAAACTTCCCAAAAGGTGGGAACTATTTATCAAATAAAATGGCAAATATATTGTACCTTAACCTCTGTCAATAATATTCTTTATATTTTCTTTAACTTTCCTTGAAACTTCCTGAACAACCCAGTTCATTCATAAGACTATAATTTTTATTTATCTATTAGATAAAGCGATTTAACATATACCAACCTAAACTGCAACAATAATAATGCTATAAGTACTATTATTTTGAAAAATCTTCAAAGCAGATACATGCCTACGACTTAGGTAAAACTGGGTCTGCAAGGTGTGGATTTATAAGTATTTTAACTTCCATACGCAGAGATAGATAATATAATTATTTGTATTGTCCACATTTATTGAAATTTAAGGCGGGAGTAACAGCTGTTATTATAGTAGGTGATAACAAGAGTGATAAGAAATTACCTGCGACAGAGCGAATGGAGAGAGGAGAGACGTTGCTCTGCCGACAGCAGACCGCGCTATGAAACTCTTGCCTTATTGATGGTCCCCCACCCCGCTACCCTATGGCTCACTTCTATACAGCTGAACCTCCCTCACGCAGGGGCTGCGCAAACTAAGCAGATTTCCCACTCGTTTCAATGACACACTCCTCATATCATCTCGCAATTTATTCTCTATTTATAAATAATAAAAAAATCCAATAGTCACGAGTGGGGGTTTACTGAAGGCTTCAAAACAAGAAAGTGCGAAAAGCTTAATGTTTGGGTTACAAAAGTTGCAGAACATCGCTAGTTTAACAGAATTGGTTCTCTATCATAATAGCAACTGAGGTATTTAGAATTCTCCTGCCATCTAAACACCCCCCTCCCTGGTCCGATTTCACCCGTTAACAAATCTGATTTTTGATGTACAATGAAACAGTTGTATCGACAACTATCGAGTATGGTAAAGATCAAATAAACATTAAGGAGGCTAGAATTAAAATCATAATTGATGGCATAACAAAATTATATTTGCATGTATCGCATTTAATAAAGATAAAGCAACATTGGAAATTTGTGTTGGAAATAACACAAAACATAATATATTTTCTTATTGTAAACACGCGATTGTCTACTAAAGGCTGAAAATTAAAAAAGTCCGTCACGCAGGGGCTGCGTAAACTAAGCAGATTTCCCACGTGAAGTTTTACAATAGTGAAATTTCAGAATAGAGAGTCGAACAGTTACGGGAACGGCCCGAACTAGCTCTTGACGGAAACTCACGACTAGACCCGAAGTTAGCCGATCTCATCTCAGAAGCTGAAAATAGAAAAATGCAAATATCTCGGTTAATATTCAAGATACAGAATAAATGTATATAACATTATTTATAGTAAATTTAATTTGCAATAAGATTGAATCTATATAAACTTTCGATCCGACGTATAGTAACGGAGATATTTCGAATTTTCGAAAATCCTCCCCTCTAAACCCCCCCTCCCACTGGTCCAGTCCAGCCATTAACGAATTTGATCTTTATTTTTACATAAAACGTTTAAATACCGTTATATATATATATATATATATATATATATATATATATATATATATATATATATATACTAGCTAAGGTACCCGGCGATGCCCGGGAAATCATTGCTGACTGACAAATGATGGTATTTTTATATCAAGACTTAATGTGTACAAATGCACTTCCCTCCACGACGTATTGTTTTTTCCGAAATAGCCAATCCTAAAGGGTAATTTAGGGTATTAATAGAATAAAAATTTTAGTTATGAAGAATAAATAAAAATGTGTTCCTAATCTATCCCTCTACACTTTTTGACTCACCGCTTTTGAATAATTCAAACCATTATGATGAATAGCATTTATTACAATTAAATATCATCTATAATGAACATATTTCCTTTCAAAAACCAATCCGAGCACATATAGTTTAGGCATAGTTTAGCGAGTAAGGTTATATTCCTAATAGTAGATCTCAGTGAAATCACTTCCCGTCATACCAGCATTAACAGGAAATCAGTAAACTCAATTAACATTATTAGTCTCCAATCTATTTCCGCTCTCGCATTAGAGTTATCGACATTCTTCTCCTTAAATTATTGATTTAAAATATTATTGTAATAATTTATCTACCTGATGGAATTAAATAATAGTGTTACCCTAAAAATAATTTCATTTATATTCAAAAAGCTAGTTGAGGGGAAGAGATCGTAGCCGTTCCTGCAACCTAAGTAATACTTTACACAGTCATATCCAGTTTAAAAGCATATTGTCTTTTGTCATTATGACATTACCATTAACGTTTAATTGTTATGATAGTACATATTTGTTTCAATAACATGAAGATATAGAAAATAAGATAATATATTACCAAAATCAAAGAGTTTGATTCCCTACTACTTCCGCTATCACTCCTTGAGGAAATTCAGCATGATTTTGTTTATATAATACATCATACAAATTAAATAATGGAAATGCTCTTATAGTTTAAATTTCTATTGGGAATAAGTTACAAAGTTATTTTCTAGGGAAGATAAATAAATGAGGGGGGGGGGGGAAATTTATAATCTCACTGATCCGAATCATACTTAGAACTAAATAATCGAAATAGATAAGACTAAAACATAACATCATTAAATGATGTTACAAATTTTGTCATAATATGCCTATATTAAAAACACTTAAATAGGCACTAATAAAATCGTCGACTCCCGCTATAGATTTAGCGTATATCCCGTATATATTTCATTTTACGACAAAAGTGAATGAAACAAAAGTTGCTCTTAATAACAAAGTAAGCCACTTTTGTTATGTGCACGTTTGCCGAAAAACAAAATAAAATGAAATATCGCAAATTTTTACTTCAGGCCTCCCTTATAACTCCCACTCCCGTTCGAACCTAAAACTTTTAATATACATACCTTAGAAGACTTAATGCTAATTCACATACCAAGTTTTGTTAAGTTCGGTTCAATCGTTAGTGCCCTACAAAATTGTTAGCTCCCGCATTAGTTTTTAGTGTATATCTCGTTCATTTTTTGTTATACGACAAAAGTAAATATAACAAAAGTTACTCAAAATAACAAAATAAACAACTTTTGTCATGTGCATATTTGCAGAAAAACCAATAGAAAACGAAATACTGCATTTTCAAATTCAGGCCTCCCTTACAACCCCCAATCCTGCCCGTTCCTAGAAATGTTGGTATGGCTTATTATAATGAAATCGCATATGACAAAAGTTACTCTAAATAACAAAATAAACAACTTTTGTTATGTGCATTTATGGCGAAAAGCCAATAGGAAACGAAATATCGCTATTTTTAATTTCATGCCTCCCTTATAAGCCCCACTCCTGTCCGTTTCAGAAAAAATTAATATAGCCTAAAGTCTAAGTTGGGTTAGTAGTAATACACATACCAAGTTTCATAAAATTCGGTTCAGCCGTTTATGCGTGAAAAGGTAACAAACAACACAAACACACATGAAAGAAACAAAATGCAGTTTGAAATGAAAAGTTATCGTGAAATTTCGCGAAAAAAATCAATGTACAGACAGAGGTTACAATTATATATATATATATATATATATATATATATATACTAGCTCAGATACACGGCTTCGCCCGGGAATTGATTTGAGGGTGAATGGTGATGTTATTCTTTTGGCAAGGCTTTAATTTGCACAATATTTTGACATTTACCCGTCCCAGTGTTTAGGGTTAATACCCGTTGTTGGCATTTGTTAATAATAAAATTAATTTTTTATGTATGTCTTCACTGTCCTCCAAATTGTCATATTTCCCGTCTCCTGTGCATTATGCATAGATTTCACTTATTAAGGACAAAATATTAACAAAGATTTGAATTAATTTTTCTAGGTGAGGTACCACATAATTCAAATTGGAATGAATTGTTGAGCATATCAATATTTCTACGCAAATTACTTGCTCCACACATTGTTCCTGGAGAAATGTATAAAACAAAAGTTAATCTAAATAACAAAGTAAACAACTTTTGTTATGTTCATATTTGCCGAAAAACGAATAGAAAACGAAATACCGCTATTTTAAATTCACGCCTCCCCTACAACCCCCACTCCTGCCTATCCCTAGAAATGTTGGTATGGCTTATTATAATGAAAGCCTTAGTGCTAATACACATACCGAGTTTAACTTAGTTCGGTTGAGTTTTTTATGCTAAATAAAATTGTTGACTTCCGCAGTAGTTTTTAACGTATAACTCATTTATACTTAGGTATACGACAAAAGTGTATATAACAAAAGCTACTTCAAATAACAAAATAAACAACTTTTGTTATGTGCATAATTGCTGAAAATGCTATAGGAAACGAAATACCGCTATTTTTAAATTCAGGCCTCCCTTATAACCCCCCCCCCTCCTGCCCGTGGCTAGAAATGTTGGTATGGCTTATTATAATAAAAACGTTAGTGCTAATACGCATACCGAGTTTTATTTATTTCGGTTGGCTCTTTTGTCCCAAATAAAATTGTTCACTTCCGCTATAGGTTTTAGCGTATATCTCGTTTATAATTTGCTTTACGAAAAAAGTGTATATAACAAAAGTTACTGTAAATAACACAATAAACAACTTTTGTTATGTTCATATTTGCCGAAAAACGAATAGATAACGAAATACCGCTATTTTTAAATTCAGGCCTCTCTTACAACCCCCACTCCTGCCCGTTCCTAGAAATGTTGGTATGGCTTGTTATAATGAAAGCGTAAGTGCTAATACACATACCGAGTTTTATTTATTTCGGTTGAGCCTTTTGTCCGAAATAAAATTGTTCACTTCCGCTATAGGTTTTAGCGTATATCTCGTTTATAATTAAGTATACAAAAAAAGTGTGTATAACAAAAGTTACTCTAAATAACAAAATAAACAACTTTTGTTATGTGCAAATATGGCGAAAAGCCAATAGGAAACGAAATATCGCTATTTTTAATTTCAGGCCTTCCTTATAACCCCCATTCCTGTCCGTCTCAGAAAAAATTAATATAGCCTAAAGTCTAAGTTGGGTTAGTAGTATTATACATACCAAGTTGCATAAAATTCGGTTCAGCCGGTTATGCGTGAAAAGTTAACAAACAAACAAACAAATAAACAAACAAACACACACGAAAGAAACAAAATGCAGTTATGGTGTCTATGACATGTGAAACGAAAAGTTATCGTGAAAATTCGCGAAACAAATCAATACAGACAGAGGTTACAATTTTATATATATATATCTATATATATATATAAAACTAGCTAAGGTACCCGGCTTCGCTCGGGAAATCATTTGAGGCTGAATGATAATAGTATTTTTATTTTATTTTTTGAGCATGGCTTCAATGTTTACTACACTTCCCGTCTGGGCGCATTGTTTTCCCGTGAGGGTCAGGCAGGCGACGTATAGATGAGAAATATTAATTTTGAAGAATAAATAAAAATGTGTTCCTAATCTATCCCTCTCCACTTTTCCAACTCACCTTTTTGAATACTTCAAACAATAATCGTGGATAGTATTTATTACAATTAAATATCCTCTATAATGAAACTTATTTCCTGTCAAAAACTAATCCGAGCACATATAGTTTAAACATAGTTTTGTACGTTAGATTATATTCGTAATAGTAGAGCTCAGTGGAAATCATTTCCAGTAATGCTAGCATTTCGCAGGAAATAAATTAACTCAATAAACTGTTTAGGCTCCGACCTCCTTCCGCTCCAGCATCTCCATAGTTTTCCTTAACCCTGGAATGGTAAGGTGTAAATTTTGGAACACGAAAGGTAAGGTGGGGCACTAGGTACCCCAATTATTAAAGATTTTTTACGCTATGATAATAATTTTTATTTACATAAACAAAACATTTTCTCTATTTTATAAACATTTAGCTGTCTTTTAAAAATAAGAATATTTAAAAAAAAACTTACTATGTTTTATAAGTAATTGAAAAAAAAAATAGAATTATACCTATTATCTGGAGGAACTTAATTATTAGTCATTACAAGTCATTACATGGACTCCCGCTATAGTTTTTAGCGTATAACTCATTTATACTTCCGTATACGGCAAAAGTGCATATAACAAAAGTTTCTCTAAATAGCAAAATAAACAACTTTGGTTGAGTGCATATTTGCCGAAAATGCAATAGGAAACGAAATATCACTATTATCAATTTCAGGCCTCCCTTATAACCCCCACTCCTGCCCGTCCCTAGAAATGTTAGTATAGCTTATTATAAGGAAGGCGTTAGTGCTAATTCACATACCGAGTTTGGTTTAGTTCGGTTGAGTCTTTTGTCCTAAATAAAATTGAGGACTCCCTCTATAGCTTTTAGCGTATAACTCATTTATACTTCCGTATACGGCAAAAGTGCATAAAACAAAAGTTACTCTAAATTACAAAATAAACAAATTTTGTTATGGGCATATTTGCTGAAAAAGCAATAGGAAACGTAATATCGCTATTTTTAATTTCAGGTCTCCCTTATAACCCCCGCTCCTGTTCGTCTTAGAGAATATTAATATAGCCTAAAGTCTAAGTTGGGCTAGTAGTAATATACATACCAAGTTTCATAAAATTTGGTTCAGCCGTTTATGCGTGAAAAGGTAACAAACAAACAAACAAACAAACAAACAAACAAACAAACATACACGAAAGAAACAAAATGCAGTTATGGTGTCTATGACATGTGAAACGAAAGGTTATCGTGAAATTTCGCGAAAAAAATCAATGTACAGACAGAGGTTACAATTTTATATATATATAGATTGTAACCTCTGTCTGTACATTGATTTTTTTCGCGAAATTTCACGATAACTTTTCGTTTCACATGTCCTAGACACCATAACTGCAATTTGTTTCTTTGGTGTCTGTTTGTTTGTTTGTTTATTTGTTTGTTTGTTACCTTTTCACGCATAAACGGCTGAACCGAATTTTATGAAACTTGGTATGTATATTAGTACTAACCCAACTTAGACTTTAAGCTATATTAATTTTTTCTGAGACGAACAGGAGTGGGGGTTATAAGGGAGGCCTGAAATTAAAAATAGCGATATTTCGTTTCCTATTGGTTTTTCGTCAAATATGAACATAACAAAAGTTGTTTATTTTGTTAATTAGAGTAACGTTTGTTATATACACTTTTTTTGTATACTGAATTATAAACGAGATATACGCTAAAACCTATAGCGGAAGTGAACAATTTTATTTCGGACAAAAGGCTCAACCGAAATAAATAAAACTCGGTATGTGTATTAGCACTAACGCTTTCATTATAACAAGCTACACTAACATTTCTAGGAACGGGCAGAAGTGGGGGTTGTAAGGGAGGCCTGCATTTAAAAATAGCTATTTCGATTTCTATTCGTTTTTCGGCAAATATGAACATAACAAGATATGTTTACTTTGTTATTTAGAGTAACTTTTGTCATATAAACTTTTTTCGTATACCGAATTATAAACGAGATATACGCTAAAACATATAGCGGAAGTGAACAATTTTATTTGGGACAAAAGACCCAACCGATCTAAATAAAACTCGGTATGTGTATTAGCACTAATGTATTCATTATAATAAGCAATACCAACATTTCTAGGGACGGGCAGTAGTGGGGGTTGTAAGGAAGGCCTGTATTTAAAAATAGCGGTATTTCGTTTTCTATTGGTTTTTCTGCAAATATGCACATAACAAAAGATGTTTATTTTGTTATTTAAAGTAACTTTTGATACATACACTTTTTTCGTATACCGAATTATAAACGAGATATACAGTAAAACTAAAGTAATTTGCGTAGAAATATTGATATGCTCAACAATTCTGTCCAATATGAACTACCAGGTACCTCACCCGGAAAAATTAATTCAAATCTATGTTAATATTTTGTCCTTAATAGCTGAAATCTATGCATAATACACAGGAGACGGGAAATATGACAATTTGGAGGACAATGAAGTCTTACAAAAAAAAACAAAAAAAACGACGGGTACGAACCCTAAACACCGGGACGGGGAAATGACAAAATATTATGAAAAGTAAAGACTTGCCAAAAAAATACCATCACCATACAGCCTCAAATGAATTCCCAGGCGAAGCCGGGTATCTGAGCTAGTATATATATATATATATAAAATTGTAACCTCTGTCTGTATTGATTTGTTTCGCGAATTTTCACGATAACTTTTCGTTTCACATGTCATAGACACCATAACTGCATTTTGTTTCTTTCGTGTGTGTTTGTTTGTTTGTTTATTTGTTTGTTTGTTTGTTACCTTTTCACACATAAACGGCTGAACCGAATTTTACTATCCCAAGTTAGACTTTAGGCTATATTAATATTCTCTAAGACAAACAGAAGTGGGGGTTATAAGGGAGGCCTGAAATTAAAAATAGCGATATTTAGTTTCCTATTGCTTTTTCAGCAAATATGCACATAACAAAAGTTGTTTATTTTGTTATTTAGAGTAACTTTTGTCATATGCGATTTGGTCGTATACGGAAGTATAAAGGCGTTATACGCTAAAAATTATAGCGGGAGTCAACAATTTTATTTGGCACAAAAGACTCAACCGAACTAAAAAAAACACTCAGTATGTGTATTAGCACTAACGCCTTCCTTATAATGAGCCATACTAACATTTCTAGGGACGGGCAGGAGTGGGATTATAAGGGAGGCCTGAAATTAATAATAGTGATTTCCTATTGGGGTTTCGGCAAATGTGGACATAACAAAAGTTGTTTATTTTGTTATTTAGAGAAATTTGCTCAGCACTTCTTTTCAATATGAACTACCAGGTACCTCACCTGAAAAAATTAATTCAAATGTATGTCAATATTTTCTCCTTAATAATTCAAATCTATGCATAATGCACAGGAAACGGGAAATATGACAATATGCAGGACAGTGAAGTCATACAAGAAAATTAATTTGATTATTAACAAATCCCCAGAAACGACGGGTGTTACCCCTAAACACTGGGACGGGTAAATGTCAAAATATTTTGCAAAATAAAGCCTTTCCAAAAATATACCATCACCATTCATCCTCAAATGAATTCCCGAGCGAAGCCGGGTATTTGAGCTAGTATATATATAAAATTGTAACCTCTGTCTGTACATTGATTTTTTTCGCAAAATCTCACGATAACTATTCGTTTCACATGTCATAGACACCATAACTGCATTTTGTTTCTTTCGTATATGTTTGTTTGTTTGTTACCTTTTCACGCATAAACGACAGAACCGAATTTTATGAAACTTGGTATGTACATTACTACTAACCCAACTTAGACTTTAGGCTATATTAATATCCTCTGAGACGAACAGGAGTGGGGGTTATAAGGGAAGCCTGAAATTAAAAATAACGATATTTCGATTCCTATTGGTTTTTCGGCAAATATAAAAATAACAAAAGTTGTTTATTTTGTTATTTAGAGTAACTTTTGTTATATACACTTTTTTCGTATACTGAATTATAAACGAGATATACGCAAAAACGTATAACGAATGTGAACAATTTTATTTGAGACGAAAGACCCAACCGAAATGAATAAAACTCCGTATGAGTATTAGCACTAACGCTTTCATTATAATAAGCCATACTAACATTTCTGTGGGGGTTGTAAGGGAGGCCTGAATTTAAAATAGCGGTATTTCGTTTTCTGTTCGTTTTTCGGCAAATATGAACCTAACAAAAGTTGTTTATTTTGTTATTTAGAGTAACTTTTGTGATATTCATTTTTGAATTTTAACGAAGTATAAACGAGATATATACTATAAACTAAAGCGGGAGTCAACTATTTTATTGGACGCTAACGATTGAACCGAACTTAACAAAGCTCGGTATGTCAATTAGCATTAATTATCCCATGATTATAAGCTATATTAAAATTTTTAGGTTCGAACGGGGGTGGGAGTTATAAGGGAGGCCTGAAGTAAAAATTCACGATATTTCATTTTCTATTTGTTTTTCGGCAAAGGTGCACATAACAAAAGTTGTTTACTTTGTTATTTAGAGCAACTTTTGTTTAATTAACTTTTGTCGTAAAATGAAGTAAATACGGGATATAAGCTAAATCTATAGCGGGAGTCGACGATTTTATTAGTACTTATTTAAGTGTTTTTAATATAGGCATATTATGACAAATGATGTTATGTTTTAGCCTTATCTATTTCGATTATTTAGTACTAAGTATGATTCGGATTAGTGAGATTATAAATCCCCCTCCCCCTTCGCCTCATTTATTTATTTTCCCTAGAAAATAACTTTGTTATTTATTTCCAATAGAAATTTAAACTATAAGAGCATTTCCATTATTTAATTTGTATAATGTATTATTTAAAAAAAAAATCGTGCTGAATTTCCTGAAGGAGTGATAGGGGAAGTACTAGGGAATCAAACTCTTTGATTTTGGTTATATAGGTACTAGCTTATTTCCTATATCTTCATGTTATTGAAACAAATATGTACTATCATAACAATTAAACGTTAATGTCATTATGACAAAAGACAAAATGCTCTTAAACTCGATATGATTGTTTATTGTATTACTTAGGTTGCAGGGACGGCTACGATCTCTTCCCCTCGACTAGCTTTTTGAATATAATTGAAATTATTTTTAGGGTAACACTATTATTTAATTCCATCAGGTAGATAAATTATTACAATAATATTTTCAATTAATAATTTAAGGAGAAGAGTGTTGATAGCTCTAATGCGAGAGCGGAAATAGACGGAGGCTAATAGAGTTAATTGAGTTTACTAATTTACTGTGAAATGCTGGGCATTGCGGGAAGTGATTTCACTGAGATCTACTATTAGGAATATAACCTTACTCGCTAAACTATGCTTAAACTATATGTGCTCGGATTGGTTTTTGAAAGGAAATAAGTTTCATTATAGACGATATTTAATTGTAATAAATACTATCCATGATTATGGTTTGAAGTATTCAAAAAGGTGAGTTAAAAAGTGGCAAGGGATAGATTAGGAACACATTTTTATTTATTCTTCAAATATAAAATTTCTCATTTATAAGTCGCCTGCCTGACCCTCACAGCAAAACAACCCGAGCGAAGCCGGGTACCTTAGCTAGTATATATAAAAAATTGTAACCTCTGTCTGTACATTGATTTTTTTAAAACTACTGCGGAAGTCAACAATTTTATTTGGCATAAAAAACTCAACCGAACTAAGTTAAACTCGGTATGTGAATTAGCACTAACGCCTTCCTTATAATAAGCCATAGTACATTTCTAGGGACGGGCAGGAGTGGGGGTTATAAGGGAGGCCTGAAATTAATTATAGTGATATTTCGTTTCTTATTGGGGTTTCGGCAAATATGCACATAACAAAAGTTGTTTATTTTGTTATTTAGAGAAATTTGCTCAACAATTCTTTTCAATATAAACTACCAGGTACAGCACCTGGAAAAATCAATTCAAATGTATGTTAATATTTTGTCCTTAATAATTCAAAACTATGCATAATGCACAGGAAACGGGAAATATGACAATATGGAGGACAGAGAAGTCTTACATAAAAAATTAATTTTACTAATAACAAATCCACAGAAATGACGGGTATTAACGCGTATAACACTGGGACGGGTAAATGTCAAAATATTGTGTAAAGTAAAGCCTTGCCAAAAAAATATCATCACCATTCAGCGTCTAATGAATTCCCGGGCGAAGCCGGGTATCTGAGCTAGTATATATATATATATATATATATATATACTAGCTAAGGTACCCGGCGATGCCCGGGAAATCATTCTTGACTGACTAATGTTGGTATTTTGATAATAAGACTTCAATGTGTACAATTACACTTCCCTCCACGGCGTAATGATTTTCCCAAATTGCCAACCCTGAACGGCAACTTTTGGGGATTAATAGAATAGAAATTTTATTTTTGAAGGATAAATGAAAATGTGTTCCTAATCTATCCCTCTACTCTTTTTGACTCACCGTTTTTCAATAGTTCAAAACATAATCATGGGTAGCATTTATTACAATTAAATATCATCTATAATGAACATATTTCCTCTCAAAAGCCAATCCGAGCTAACATAGTATAAGCAATGTTTTGCACGTAAGATTATATTTGTAATAGTGAATCTCACTGGAAACCAATGCCAGACGGGAAATAAGTAAACTCAATTAACTGGTAAGGCTCCCGTCATCTTCCCCTCCCGCATGAGACTTCTCAACATTCTTCTACTTATATTATTGATGCAAAACATTATTTTATAATTTATCTACCTGATGGAATTAAATAATAGTGGTACCCTGATAATATCATATCGAGCTTAGACGCATATTTTTTTTTTGTCATAATGACATTACCATTAACGTTTAATTGTTATTACATATTTGTTTCAATAACATCAAGGTACATTATACAAATTAAATAATGGAAATTCTCTTATAGTTTATATTTCTATTGGAAATAAATAACAAAGTTATTTTCTAGGAAAAATAAATAAATGAGGAGGGGGTGACGAAGATTTATAACCTCACTAATCCGAATCTACTTTGAACTATCATATAAGACGAAAACATGACATCATTTGTCATAATATTCATTTATTAAAATCCCTTAAATAAGTACTAATATAATTATTAGCGTATATCCCGTGTTTACTTCATTTTACGACAAAAGTGAATGCACACAAAAGTTACTCTAAATAACAAAGTAAACAACTTTTGTTATGTGCACGTTTGCCGAAAAACAAATAGAAAATAGAAAAAGCGAGTTTTTCATTTCAGCCTCTCTTATAATCCCCACTCCCCTTTACCTAAAATTTTTAATATAGCTTATAATCATGGAAGATTAATGCTAATTCACACACCAAGTTTTGCTAAGTTCGGTTCAATCGTTAGTGCCCAACAAAATTGTTGGCTACCGCTTTAGATTTTAGTGTATATATTGTTTATACTTTTCTATACGACAAAAGTGAATATAACAAAAGTTACTGAAAATAACAAAATAAACAACTTTTGTCATGTGCATGTTTGTCGAAAAACCAATAGGGAACGAAATATAACTACTGTTAAATTCAGGCCTCCCTTACAACTCCCATTCCTGCCCGTCCCTAGAAATGTTGGTATGGCCAGGGCCGGCTCAAGGCAAAATACTGACCCGGGCAAACAACCGTTTTGTCGCCCCCTCCCTAAAAAAGGGGGTCCGGGCCCCCCCCCTCGGAAATTTGTTCAAAATAGGGTTTAGTGGTAGTTATCAATCAAAATATTATCATATTTTCAAGTGAAAAGATAAGATGACTGAAAAAGTATGTAGGCCATCACCTTTTTGCATACATTATAGTAGGCTATACGTAATACATTGAGTGTTTTTGAGTTAGCTTATATTAAAAAAAGTTTATTAAAGAAATTTACGCAAGAGAATACAAAATATTAACTTTATAAAATCGAAAATGAAATTTTTCACTACTTGGGCGTTTGGTCGCCTCCCTGGCTGCGTCGCCCCGGGCAGTCGCCCGGCCCTTAAGCCGCCCCTGGGTATGGCTTGTTATAATTAAAGCGTTAGTGCTAATACACATACCGAGTTTTATTTAGTTCGGTTGGGTCTTTTGTCCCAAATTAAATTGTGCACTTCCGCTATAGGTTTTAGCGTTATCTCGTTTATAATTCGGTATGCGAAAAAAGTGTATATAACAAAAGTTACTCTAAATAACAAAATAAACAACTTTTGTTATGTTCATATTTGCCGAAAAACCAATAGGAAAGGAAATATCGATATTTTTAATTTCTCGCCTCCCTTATAACCTCCACTCCTTTTCGTTTCAGAGGATATTAATATAGCCTAAAGTCTAAGTTGGGTTAGTAGTAATATACATACCAAGTTTCATAAAATTCGGTTCAGCCGTTTATCCGTGAAAAGGTAAGAAACAAACAAACAGACACGAAAGAAACAAAATGCAGTTATGGTGTCTTTGACATGTGAAACGAAAAGTTATCGTGAAATTTCGAGAAAAAAATCAATGTACAGAGTTTACATGTAGAGGTTACAATTTAAATATATATATATATATATATATATATATATATATATATATATATATATATATATATATATATACACACAGAGTGCCCCCAAACCAAACAGCCAAACTTCAGGGATCGATAGAGGATCGAAAAACTAAGAAAAAAAGTCCTCTGGCATATGCCTCGTTTTCGCTTCGTTTTTGAGAAAATCACAAAAACTGAAAATAGTTGTGCAAAAAGTGTATTTTTTTTTTTAATAATGTATTTAAATTACAAAAAACTATTGGCTTTTTGAGTAAGCTTAATTTTTTAATTTACGAGGAGTAAATTTAGAAAACATGAATATTCTCACGCTTTCCTTATCAATAAAACGTCTAGGTTGAGTGTTTAAACTTAAAAAGAAAGGAATAAAATGTTTACTATCATTTTAATCCTTTTCGGGGGGAATCCAGCCTCGCATTCTCACATTAGTGGTGTTGCTAGTACTGTTCAGTGAAGTCAACAAATATGGCTAGATTTACCAACGCTGAATACGCGGACATAGTCTACGTCTACGGATTCTGCGATGGCAATGCACGTCAGGCAGTTCGGGAATATCGCAGACGGTTTCCTGACCGAGAAACCCCACACAGAGGTGTTATAACCAGCACTTTCAGAAGGCTTCGAGAGACTAGGTCCTTCTCATGTAATCGTCGTGGAAACCGTATGCAGGCTCCGATGGAAGCCGACCTGAGGCGGAGGGAGAGGATACTGAAGCACTTCAATACCAACCCTGGCACAAGCGTCCGGAGAGGTGCTTCAGTTCTAAGCATACCAAAGACAACCATTTGGCGCACATTAAGGGCTGACCGCAGGCATGCTTACCATGTACAAAAGGTACAAAATTTAATACCTGCTGATTATCCCCGCCGATTAAAATTTTGTAATTGGTACAAAGAACAATTGCAAAACGATGTAAACTTAAGTTCGAAAGTAATCTGGACGGACAAAGCGACTTTTACACGTGCGGGCATATTCAATCAAAGAAACTACCACCTTTGGGCACATAAAAATCCCCGCGCTGTTAGAGAATTTCACTACCAGCATGAGTTTTCTGTAAACGTGTGGGTCGGTCTTTGTTATAATCGCATAATAGGTCCCGTATTTTTACCTGCTCGACTTCACGCTGAAAGTTATCATCTATTCCTGGAGAATGACTTACGGGCTTTTGGAAGATATCCCTTTGGAAGCAAGGCTTGAGAGCTGGTTTCAACTCGATGGTTGTCCTGTACATTACGGAAGGGCCGTACGAGACTGGTTGGACATCAACTACCCAGGTCGCTGGATAGGACGAGGTGGGCCGGTGCCTTGGCCTCCGGCCATATATATATAATTTTGAACGGACCTCATTTTCATCTCCTGGGTAGGATCGATGGACATTTGAAGACATTTTTCGAAACTCGCGTCATGAGTACGACCTCAATAGCTGATTTCCCTTAAGGGAAATCTGCTAAAAAACTTCGCTTTCCTTTGCAAAAATGAAAAGTGCGTTTATTAAAAACTGGAAAAAACCTTTTGTAAAAAAATGACAACACTTCATAATGAAATAAAAAAATTAAAACAATAAAAGTGCTTGAAAAAAAGTATTTGCACACTTGGTCTACTTTGACTCACAAGTTTTGTTTACTTTTGCATTAATCCTCCTGTGTCCTAGGTTTGTTTACTAATTTATCTCTATCGTTTATTACCAGTATTCTCTAGTCTTTCAAACAGTTTTCTTCAATCAACAGACAATTATCATGCCAAAGACAAGTGAGCTGAGTATCGCGACTCGCGAAAAAATTGTTTTACTGAGGAATCAGCAAGAAACATATCGCCAAATTGCCGATTTCCTAGGGTTGAATTTTTCTACGGTGAGATACGTTATAAAAAGGTACGAGGAACGTGGTTCAACTGAAAAAAGTGAGCGTAAAGGGCGTCCAAAAAAGTTAACTCCCAGACTGAAGAGGAAAATAAGAAAAGAAGCTCTTAAAAATCCCATGGTAAGTTCGCGGGAGTTGGCTGCCATGGTCCAATCAACGTCTGGAGTCCAGGTTAGTAGCAGGAGAATTAGATATGCCTTGAATTCGGAAGGGCTCCATGGTAGGGTTCCGAGAAAGAAGCCATACATCAGTGAAACGAATCGCAAAAAGCGCCTTGTTTTTGCTAGGGAGTATGTACAAAAACCCTTAAGCTTTTGGGAAAATGTCGTCTTTTCTGACGAAAGCAAATTTAATTTGTTTGGTTGGAAATTGATGGTCGAAGGACGATAATATCGTCCGCACTAGTATTTCTAAAGTGACATAAGTCTAAAACTTATATTTCTGGAAAAACAGGAAAAACTGTTAGTGAGCTTAGCGAAAAACCAATTACATAACCAACTTATTATTTCCAAAAATAGGCGGTAGGAAAATTTGATCCAAAATTGTTATTGCATAATGTCGATCCCAAGCCTTGAATACTCACGCTTTTTGAGTTGTAACAATTTTTATGTAGTTGAAAATTACAAAGGACTGGATTATTTTGAAT
This sequence comes from Riptortus pedestris, assembly GCA_019009955.1. Taxonomy (NCBI): domain Eukaryota; kingdom Metazoa; phylum Arthropoda; class Insecta; order Hemiptera; family Alydidae; genus Riptortus; species Riptortus pedestris. Next base: position 21,937,647 of record CM032231.1, read on the forward strand.
TGTGACACTTTTGATTTTTAATTGTTGGAAATGAGACACTTTTGTAAATGAAATGGTATGGGATTCCTTTGCAAACTTTGAGTTGTAACATTTTGAAAATTTCACACTTCTGTCTTAATAGAAAAAAAAAAAAATAGAAAATGGTAATTAGTCCTGAACAAAGTTCTCCAAGGAAATAGATACAAAAGTTAATCAAAAAGATAAACACTAATTAAATTGAAACTCATTTTAAATCCATAGATTTTTCCTATAAAATGAGTCAGGCAAATGAAACAACAGAATATTGCATTATAAAAAGTTATATTTAATACTTATTATAAGAGCAATGAACATTAAATTTAATTAACATTAATTGAGAACATTTTTAAAATAAGAGTTGTAGTAGGATTGTGGTATTATGTTTTTATTAACAAGTTCTAGTATATCTTTCTTTTTATTTTCCGCTAATGGTATTTTCGCTTCATAAGCCTGAACCAACTGGAAAGATTGAGGTTCTTGAAACGTCCCTGAATGTTTCCTTTTCCTTAAATTGCGTACATTGACCCTCTTGAAAGTTACGTCTTCGTAGGAAGCTTTGTAGAAGAAGGCGAAAGGGTACTGTTTTTCAACACGAAGAACTTTAATTTCTTATTAATTAATAAGAACGCCATTTGATTTGCGTTCTATCAGTATCCATTGTAAAATTACTACTCCATTCTTCTTGCAGGATTTTTAAGTCATAAAAATTCTCATGGGTCAACTCATTAACATGATAAGGAGGGCCGTTCTTTTTTGCCATTGTAATTAAGGTTGCATACTGCTGTGGAACATAGACCGGGCAGGCCTTAAGGTGTCTGCTAACCTGTTTTTCTATTACACTATGAACATTGTCACCTTCGTTTTGTGAGTGTCCACGTATAAGATATTTATGTGTAATACTGCGAAGTTTTGGAAACTTGTTAACTGCGTATGAATATGCTGAAAGCACGTATTTGTTTTTTTGCTGTCCACAACAGTTATCAGAATAGAAAACAATATCCTGATCATTGTTGTCTTTTCTATCAACATTTTAATGTAATGCAGAATACAGCTTCCGATTTCTATTGCACCACGTTTTCCTTCAGTTTCGTCCCAGAAGTAGCACTCAACATTCCTCGCATTTAAGTCGCTTATAGTAAAATTAAAGCAATTAATTTTACTTTTGTAGTAGAATGACGATGTTTGCCCTTTAGGTACTGGCATTACCGCCTGTAAATCGTATATAGCCACATGAGCTCCATTCGGATTTTTTTTGTCATTATCCTTTTCAATACGTGATAATTCCTTTTCTTTTTGGTGCAGGTTATACGCAGAAAATAATATCGTTCTTCTCCCTTCATCGGCATTTTTGAATGACTCGCAAATATCGCATTGGTCCTTCTTGGGCACATAAAACGAAATGTTGTACTCCCCTCGAAATATTCTATTAAACATGGATGCATTTGTAAATGGTAAATTTTGTTTTTGGCGATCTTCCTTGTAGTCACGGAAAAGATCTGCCAGACTTTTTCCACTGTCGATGAACTCTCGGGTGGTTTGAGCTCTCAAGTAATGTGACTCAACTCTGGGAATGGCTTCAATAAACTGCCTTACACTATTTTTAAGTTCAGGGTCAATGGTGGGTTGCTTACCATGTTTGCCTCTCATTTCGGGATCCAAGAATCCATTATCATTTTTCTTCATCAGCGCTGTCCGGATTGGTCTGTCATTAATAGCAAGAGTTGATTTGAAAAATGCTTTGCATACTCTAACACGAGTTTCATTTATCTCAAAATAAAATGCAGAATTAAGTTTTCTATGGTCCTGGGTGCTCGAGTATCGGTATTTGGGTTTTATAAACGTTGAGTGCCGAACAATAAATTCCCTTTGCCTCTCTAAATTAGCAAGGCCCCAGTAATGATCAAAAATTTCTCGACGAATTAAATTATTGATCTTATTACTACAAGCGAGTCTGCATTTTTCTCCGCATGGTGGACCTACTTTCCTCTGAGGAAATTGCTTTTTGGATTTCGATGACGATTGGTAAGCTTTTCCGGAATTTCTTAGCAATGATGCCTGTTTGTTTATCCAATTTTCAGGCTTTCTTCCCCTTGTCTTTCCTTTTAGCAGATTTCCCTTAAGGAAAATCAGCTATTGAGGTTGTACTCATGACGGAATTTTCGAAATTTTTCTTCAAATGTCCATCGATCCTACCCAGGAGATGACGAAAATGATGTCCGTTCAAAACTGTATATATATATCTATATATCTATCTATCTATCTATATATTTGTCTGTTACCGCTCTAGCGGTCGCAGTTTTTGTTTGATCGTTACAAAACTCGATATTTAGTCGTTTTATGTAAAAAGAACGATCAAGTTCGTTAACGGCTGAAATCGGACCAGTGGGAGGGGGGGTTTAGAGGAGAAGATTTTCAAAAATTCGAAATATCTCCGTTACTATACGTCGGACCGAAAAATTGTACAGAATCAATCTTATTGCAAATTACATTTACTATAAATATTGTTATATACATTTATTCTCTATCTTGAATATTAACCGAGATATTTGCATTTGTATTCTGCGTGTGGTCACCAGTAGGCTATGTTCGGACTTTCCGCCGAGAGCTCTGGTGGCCGTTTCCATAACTATTCGTCCCTCGTGAATAGGTTTAGAGGTTAGGTTAACTGTTTTTTGGGGCTAGAAACTACTGGGTTATTACGCCCTAAATAATGTTTTAGGTTTACAGGTTTCTTACTCTACTACAGTTGTTATTAGGCAGATTTCTCTATTGTAAAACTTCAAGTGGGAAATCTGCTTAGTTTACGCAGCCCCTGCGTGCTTGTTTTTTTTTGTCCATTTCAACTTCATTTTTATCAACATTACCTTTATCTAGAGTTTCCAAAGAACTGGATCCAACTTCGGGTTTTCCTGAACTGTCCGAGGAACAATGAACAACGTCATGTTCGTCTGAACTTTCCGACAAACCATCAGTTTAACTGTGTGTGAAATTCTTGCCCGCGTCTGAATCATCAACGTCGCTTTCATTACTGTGCACAGGCGACGCGTAGTAAAAATTATTTGGTTTTATTTTTGTTAATCGCATCACGGTAGGGCAATCACAATCATATTCTGTGACAGTATAACCGTTATCATTTTCATCAAGTGATTCGGCTGACATTTGAAACATGGATGCAGTTGAAGTTTCAATATCCGTTAGTTGGTTATTTTCATTATTAATACTTAATAACGTTGTATCAATTATTTCCTCAGTTGTAGTTGGATTTTGCGTAAAAATTTCTTGTTTTTTTGTAATCTTAATATTAGTTTATTTTGCCATTTTCAAAATTCTCTGAGTGCGGCTTGAATAGTTTTGCATTTTTCAAACAGCAGGGCTTCCAACCCTGAAACAAAAACCTTTTTCAAAGCTTAACCCCAAACAAAACTTTTCAAGACTAATCGAATGAAATGTCTCAATTTTGATAAATGGGCTTTTTTTCTCTTTATCAATGTACAACACGTTTTATGAGAGGGTGCGGTGAAGATCAAAAGATTTACCCACACGAAATTCAAACAGTTCTTCCTACTTTGGATAAAATATTTTAATCACAAAAAATCATAGTTACATAATAAAAAGCAAAATAAATGTTTAGTATTTCATCCTCTTTCTAATAAGCTATAACATAAAGTTGTATGCGTCGTCACAAAGTAGGTTAGGTTAACTTTTTTCAAAGTTCGATTAGAATAGCTCAAATAAAAGATTATAAGGTTTACTCTAAGCAAAGGAAATGTTCAGCATTTCATCCTTTTTCGATTCAGTCATAAAAGATGGTCACCGGATCTCTTTTTAAATACAGAAAAGAAAAAAAAGCACATTTCATCAAAAGTGACATAACTCAAAATTACTTAAACTAATTTATCAACAATGACATAACTCGAAATAAGCAACAGGTTGTTACATTACCTGAGTCAGCTAAATCGACACAACTCCAAATAGAACAACGTCTTCTCGGACTTTGAAACATTAACAATGTCACAACTCAAAATAATGCACTTTTGAACATGGTTTTCACTTTAGTTCACCACAAAATTCAAGACTCAACTGAAAATGTGACACTCTTGCCTATGGAGGGGGAATAGCATTAATGCAGCAAGAATGACACAAGTGCCCTCTGGCGGAAAAGCTCTGAAGCTAGGTTGATACGGATTTGATGATTCATAAACAGATATTTACCAATTTCTTTCATAGTCATAACTCAAAAACACCGATTTTTGAGTTGTGTCACTTTAGAAATACTAGTGCGATATGGCAACATCGTAATAAAGCCCTAAAGAAGCAACATGTTTTAACGACTGTAAAGCATGGTGGAGGGCATGTTATGGTTTGGGGGTGTGTTTCCTACCATGGCGTGGGAAATCTTGTGAGCATCGAATGCGGAAGGTTATGTGAACATTTTGCGCCGTAATTTGAGTGTTAGTGTCGAAAAAATGGGAATCCAGGATCAGTACTATTTCCAGCAGGGTAATGATCCAAAACATACTGCGAGGAGAACTAAGGAGTGGTTAATATATAATGTTCCAAGACAGCTCCACACTCCTCCTCAGTCGCCAGATATAAATATAATTGAAAATTTAAGGCACACTCTTGACGAAAATGTAAGAAAACATCATTTCACTAGTGCACATCACCTTAAACAACTTCTTGTTCAAGAATGGGAACAAATAAACCTAGATTTAATTAAAAACCTAGTAAATTCAATGCCCAGACGTCTACAAGCAATTATTGACGCAAATGGCCTATTTACAAAATATTAAAACTATTAAAATTGAGTTTTAACTTGTAAATGTGGAAGTGTGCAAATACTTTTTTCCAAGCACTTTTATTGTTTTAATTATTTTGTTTGATTATCAAGTGTTTGTATTTTTTTGTAAAAGGGTTTTGTTTTCAGTTTTTAATAAATGTTCTTTTTATTTTTGCAAAGGAAAACGAAGTTTTTTTGTTTCCTTGAACTCATTTATTAATAAACATATGATGTGCAAATACTTTTTTCCATCACTGTATATATATACTAGCTCTGATACCCGGCTTCGCCCGGGAATTGATTTGAGACTGAATGGTAATGGTATTATTTTGGCAAGGGTTTACTTTGCACAAATTTTGACATTTACCCGTCCCAGTGTTTAGGGTTAATACCCGTTGTTGGCATTTGTTAATAATAAAATTCATTTTTTATGTGTCTTCACTGTCCTCCAAATTGTCATATTTCCCGTCTCCTGTGCATTGTGCATAGATTTCAGTTATTTAGGACAAAATATTAACATAGATTTGAATTAATTTTTCCAGCTGAGGTACCTCATAGTTCAAATTGGAATGAATTGTTGAGCATATCAATATTTCTACGCAAATTACTTGCTCCACACATTGTTCCTGGAGAAATGTATAAAACAAAAGTTAATCTAAATAACAAAGTAAACAACTTTTGTTATGTGCATGTTTGTCGAAAAACAAATAGACAATGAAATATCGCGAATTTTTAAAAAACTTTATTATCCAGTTATCGCGGAAAAACTTAAAAATTGACACCAGTAAACAGCGCCAAACATAATTAATTAACAATTTATAGATATTAAATTAAGTTCCCAGGTGAATAAAAATATTAGTAAGTTTAAGCTAATTCCCGTAGTAGTTGATGCCATTGTTACCTGATTATCAGTGCCATAATTTATTGTTATAGTTATTTATTAACGTCTACGTTTTGCTAGCATGGCTAATTGGGGCGGGTTATTTACAAGTTACCACTCTTTTCTAGCCAGGGTGGTACCAAGAGTTTTATTTAATGACTTCGTCACTAAATAAATTCCTATTCCCTAGTCGGGAATTTAACTTGCCACTTTAGGTTTATAGCGTCACACTCTTGTGAAATAAAGCTTGCCTAGCTTGTAGTCGATTATAGGTACATGTAGTTTTCCTATACCCCAAATATTCATCAATTAAATTAGACCTTTATCCAGAATGTGAAATCAAATGTTGTTCATCCCTTAATGCCAACATCTTTTTTTTTTTTTTTTCAAGATGACAGAATGTTTATGTGCAGTATCATAACTATGATATTAGATAATAACGAGAAAAAATGATCGATTTTTGTATATCTATGCCTATATAACCTTCCTTTAACCTCACATTCTCCCGGGATTTCTGTTTTGTTGACTATTGCAATTGGCTCTTGTGACATTAAGTTTTTTTTTAAGTATATTTTGTGAATATTCTTGATGACAATAGCAACAACATGTTATAGTCTCTTTAGTAATGACTAGAAAGAATAGTTTTCTCTAAATTAACTAGTGTTATTATTGTTGAGGAAATGTTCCATTCATTTTTTAGCTCTCAATGTGACATCTTAGGCCGATGTATGGCATTACCTTTGTGGGCTCAGTAGTATTTAAAATAGTTTAAATTGAGTCCTTCACCATGACTTCTCCACAGACTCCAACACCTAGTGTTTCATCTGAGCTTATAACTCCTTTGAATACATATCGGTCAAATGTGTCCAGACTTATCGACAAGTCAGCTAAAGATGAAACTAAGTTACAAGCTGCCCAAGAACTGAGTGATAACTTTGAGGTAAGATTTTCTCTTATACAATACTATTAAAACTATATAAATTCCTACAAACTCATTGACTTTATTTTCAGGCGATTCTTTCCTCGCATCAATATCCACAGTTTTTGGACTACTCAATCAAAATTTTTATAAAAGTTTTACAAGAGGGGGAGATACATTTTATTGCTGAGTATCACATTCACGTGCGTACACTTTGTACTATTTAAATTCTTTACCTTTTAGGAATTGTTTTCTCTCTGTGTTTTATTAATTATTTTTTTCTTTATATTTTAGTGCATCAGAAAGTTATTATTGGAAATGATATACCGAATACCTACCAATAAGTACTTAAAACCATATGTTGAACCTCTTCTGTCTCTTACATTCAAATTATTGCAACTGGAAAATGAACAAAATGTGTTGGTATGCTTGAGAATAATTATAGAGCTGCACAAGCATTATCGACCCGTGTTTAACCCAGATGTATGTATTACTTATGTTTTCAGAAATTTACATTGTAAGAATTATCATCTACTATAAGAAGATTTGGTTATCTGCAACTAGCTGTAAATTAATGTTTGTTTTTTTTGGCTTTTCCAATATGTTCTGCTTCACAATTATTCTCCTTATCAAACATACTTGATTATGTATCTTGAGTTTGTTGGTCAGTCCATTTTTTTAATTTATCACATAACCATCCCACGAATGCCGACATTTGTAAAGTTCTTGAGGAAAAATATTATTGATTTCAATAGGTGGCTGTTTTCTATTTATTGAGGAATAAGTAACCAGCTTCAATGTCACCTAAAAAGTTAAATTGATCAGTGGTGATATCTAATAAACAATTAAGCTGGTGCCTGCACTTCTAGGTAATATTGAAGTGTAATAGGATTGCATTTAAAGTCTTTTTGAAGAGAAAAGAGTATGTCAAATATGTTCAACTTTTGATAATGACCTACATTAAATATGTATTTAAATCATTTCTCGCAGTTTAGAATTTGTTCACTTAATGATTTCAGAGTTATCTAACTTCAGACTTACTCAGTTTGTTCAATCTCTTTTTAGCAGATTTCCCTTAAGGGAAATCAGCTATTGAGGTTGTACTCATGACGGAATTTTCGACATTTTTCTTCAAATGTCCATCGATCCTACCTAGTAGATGAAGAAAATGAGGTCCGTTCAAAACTGTATATATATATCTATATATTTGTCTGTTACCGCAATAGCGGTCACAATTTTTGTTTAATCCTTACCAAACTTCATATTTAAGCATTTCATGTAAAAAGAAAGATCAAGTTCGTTAACGGCTGAAATCGGACCAGTGGGAGGGGGGGGTTTAGAGGGGAGGATTTTCGAAAATTCGAAATATCTCCGTTACTATACGTCGGATCGAAAAATTATACAGAATCAATCTTATTACAAATTAAATTTACTATAAATATTGGTATATACATTTATTCTCTATCTTGAATATTAACCGAGATATTTGCATTTTTCAGTTTTCACCAAGCCGCCACTTCTACTCATGTTACGTAAACAATACTCTGATACATAATAAATCACATTATTGGAAGTTTAAATACCAAAAATTGTATTCAAGAGACCTTTATTATACGAGATACATGCAAATATGCACTGGTGACTCCCCCCCCCCATCTTAAAGTTTTGGACTACTAAAATATTATTGATTGAGATAACAATTATTCTGACTCATTATTAATTACAGTACTAGATATACTAAATAGTTCTCAATAAAATTAATGTGTTATATTCTGATATATTTCAGTAATTGTTTTTCTTTCCGGTGTGAGGCGGGACCCGTTTGTTTACATTTCTAACCTAACGCTTCCTGTCGGCAGGCTATTGAAATTGGATGAAACATTTCTTATTTCCGTTTGTATTTATTCACGGTGTTGTGTTAGCAGTATGTATATTTATCTATTACTAAACTTTACGAGGGAAATCTGCTTAGTTTACGCTGCCCCTGCGTGACGGACTTTTTTCTTAAGATGTGGTCATTGTTTTTCTTCAGTATTTTATTCCCTGTCACCTTTTATTTTTATGCAGAGAGTTAGTACCTCTTCAAATAAATTGTTTTACTAGTTTTTCAGCCTCATACCAATATTATATAATCATTAGTGTAGTTTTGCCCATGTTACCAGAAGTTGCCTATGAGTAGCTAGTATCAGCCATTAAAACACTGAATCAATGTTTATCCTGGTATTTTGCAAGAAATTATCTTTCAAGAGCTTCTGAAAAATTAATGAGCTGGTGAAGTGGACTTTTAGGCAGTTCATTTCTTACAAGAACCCTTATTACTGTAGCCCCATGGTGCACCACTTTAAATAATGACAGAAAACATCTCTTTATTGATATTAATTATTGTAGTTGAATGGATTCAAGCAGTTTTCATCGAAATCAATTGTTCAGTTTATATTGTGTTGTACATTCATGAATATGTGAAGGTATTTAACCTTGATAGTTTAGAACCAATCTCATTGCAAAACTAATGTTCTATAATCTTAATATATATAAATCTCCTGTCACGATGTTTGTCCGCGATGGACTCCTAAACTATTTAACCGATTTTAAATTAAATTGGCACACCGTGAGCAGTCTGGTCCAACTTGAGAGATAGGATATATTAATTTTCTCTGAGACGAACAGGAGTGGGGGTTATAAGGGAGGCCTGAAATTAAAAGTCGTGATATTTCGTTTTCTATTGGTTTTTTCGCAAATATGCACATAACAAAAGTTGTTTATTTTGTTATTTAGAGTAACTTTTGTCATTAAACACTTTCATCGTATTCGGAAGTTTAAATGAGTTATACGCTTATGACTATAGCGGGAGTCAACAATATTATTTGGGACAAAAGACCCAACCGAAATAAATAAAACTCGGTATGTGTATTAGCACTAACGCTTTCATTATAAGAAGCCATACCAACATTTCTAGGGACGGGCAGGAGTGGGGGTTTTAAGGGAAGCCAGAAATTAAAAATAGCGATATTTCGTTTCCTATTGGTTTATCGGCAAATATGAACATAACAAAAGTTGTTTATTTTGCTATTTAGAGTAACTTTTGTTAAATACACTTTTTTTGTATACCGAATTATAAACGAGATATACGCTAAAAATTATAGCGGAAGTGAAAAATGTTATTTGGCACAAAAGACTCAACTGAACTAAATAAAACACTCAGTATGTGTATTAGCACTAACGCCTTCCTTATAAAAAGCCATACTATTTCTAGGGACAGGCAGGAGTGGGGGTTATAAGGGAGGCCTGAAATTAATAATAGTGATATTTCGTTTCCTATTGTAGTTTCGGCAAATATGCACATAACAAAAGTTGTTTATTTTGTTATTTAGAGAAATTTGCTCAAGAATTCTTTTCAATATGAACTACCAGGTACCTCACCTGGAAAAATTAATTCAAATGTATGTTAATATTTAGTCCTTAATAATTCAAATCTATGCATAATGCACAGGAAGCGGGAAATATGACAATATGGGGGACAGTGAAGTCTTACATAAAAAATTAATTTTATTATTAACAAATCCACAGAAACGACGGGTATTAACCCTAAACACTGGGACGGTAAATGTCAAAATATTGTGCAAAATAAAGCCTTGCCAAAGAAATACCATCAACATTCAGCCTCAAATGAATTCCCGAGCGAAGCCGGGTATCTGAGCTAGTTGTTGTATATAAGATTTCTCTATCTTCAACATTAACCAAGATAATGTATATTTTAATTGTCAGCCCTCAGTAAATCCCCACTTTCAGTCGCCACACTTCACCAATAAGCAAATATATCATGACATGTCTTATTCCAATCATAAATATGAAGTATGGTTTTCAAAGGGCTTATGCTAGATAAATTCAAGGAGTTAATGTAATATCATCGTCAATTAAGATTTTACTGACCCCCACTTCTATTCATCGGATTGTTTTTTTGTATGAAGAGAATATCTGGTGAGATGAGATCAGTAGTGTCATTCCAACACATGGGAAATCTGCTTAGTTTAAGCAGCCCCTGCGTGATGGACTTTTCTACCCAGTGAGGGACTAAGGCTTTTTTTCTTTTCATTTTTTTTTAATGTATTCATCACTAAATAAAGTCACAATGTCGATTCTAGGCCTACATGGCAAACCCACAAATATTTAAGTTTAGACTAAGCATTAGACATTTATTAAGCGTTATGTATTTTATGTACATTTTCTATATATTTTATATGTATTTTCTAAATATAATACAGAGTTATAACACATTTCATTTTATTTTCAGATTCAACACTTTTTGCAGTCTGTGAAATCCATCTATAAAGATCTGCCTGATCACATGAATAATATTTTTGAACCTAAAAACCCTATAAGAGTCAAAGACCTTTCTGAGCTTAATATTAACGCACTCCTTTCAGAAGTGTATACAATTACACCAATTACTCAAATTAAAAAAAATCTTGATGGAACTATTGTGAAGAAGACTTACAATTTAATTCCGAAAGGAACTAATTCTCTTAAGGTTCTTCAAGAATTACCAATTATTGTAGTACTAATGTATGAATTGTACAAAGAAAATGTGAGGCAGGAGGTTGATGATTATATTCCCATAATCATCAAGACTATTACTTTGCAACCATTAAAACAGCACAGGTATTTATTTCCATTCTTATTTTATTACTGAAATTATTTTTTTTAGAATTTAACACTTTCTATATAGCTGCACAATCACTAATCTCATCAGTCTCCTAAGTCCTTCCAAAGAAATTGACTAGAGTATAGTGCACAGTATTGTAACATGTCAAAAAGGTACTTTACTTTTGTTTTAAACATTAATGCATAGATTGATAAACAAAAATAAATGGAAGATAGATTAAACAAAATTACAAATAATTTTTATAATCAAATTGTTGCTTATCACCTTCAACAAAGGAAAACTGACGTATCATGCAGTCTGTGTGACTAATCAAATTGTTTGTCTCATGGGTAAGAATGGCATACTGGATCTGGTCTAACAATCTACTCTCTATTTTTCCCATTGCCTATATAAACAGGAAATGCATTGTAAGCTGGACATGAGGTGTTCAATACCTCAAAGTAAACATTTGATGAGTCTAAGTGGGGTTTACAGAAAACTGAAACCAAGGAAATACATATAACTCACTTAATAATGTATAGATCAATTATTGTAGAACATTAAATTTTTGTGGATGGATTATATAACATTTTTTAATTCTATTAAGGTCTTCGGACCTTCTTCGGTATTGACCGAGTCTTCATTTTTGTTGCCAATGTTTCGCTAGACTTGTTTCTAGCTTCCTCAGGGTTATCTCTGAGACTTAAGAGTTGTGTGTTCACCTCAGGTATATATGTGAGTCATATCCGGTTTCCTTGGGCGGGGTCTTCCCTTCCAGGTGTCTATGGATACTTCTTCTGGTGGCCGTTCACCGGCTATACCGTTGTTTTTGTATCTTATCTGTGGTATCTGTGTAATGACGGGCTTCCAGAGTTTGCTGAGTCTGTATCCATCCTCTATGTTGAAGTTATTTGGGCATTTGGCTATTTCTATGGCTTCTCGAACAAGTCTTTTTTCGACACAAGACTTCATCGAATTTGATGTTGTGGTTAGTTTCCCAGAAGTGTTCTGCTATTGCTGATTCTTCTGTCCGAAACTTTTTCAAACTCTTGATATGTTTGGCGACCCTGGTGTTTATCAATCTGCCGGTCTGGCCAATGTATTCTGAGCCGCAAGAACAGGGTATGCTGTATATTCGTGGGATTTATGTATGGAGTTGATCTTTTCAGCTGGGTAACATGTGTGCTATTTTCCTGTCAGTGCCAAATGCTGTTTTGTAATCCTTCCTTCTTGAGTATCCTTGAGATCTTCTCTGTTGTACCTTTAACAAAAGGTATTATGGCTGTTTTCCGGGGTTCATCTTCATTTGATTTTGTCTTCTTTTCTTTTTGAATTGATTTTTGATTTCTTCTTTCCCGTAGCCATTCTTTAGCAGTCATCAGGTGTCTTTTTTCCTTTGGGAGGTTCTGTGGCTCTGATATTCTCTCAGCTCTAGTGACCAGTGTGCAAATTATCCCATTTTTCTGTGCTGGATGGTGATGAGATCCAGTGTGTAAGTATCTGTTAGTATGTGTTGGTTTTCTGTAAACCGCATGCCCCAGCTGTCCGTTTGGCTTCCTTTCCACCAGAACATCCAGAAATGGTATCTTTCTATCGTGTTCGATCTCCATCGTGAACTCAATATTGGGGTGTATTAAGTTAAGATGCTGCAGAAATTCTTCTAAGGTCTTCTCTCTATGTGGCCATATGATGAGCGTGTCATCCACATATCTAAACCATGTTTTCGGTTTTAGTCTTGCTGTTTCCAGTGCCATCTTTTCAAATTTCTCCTTGTAAGTATCGGCTGCATTTGGACTTAATGGCGACCCCATGCTCGCTCCATCCATTTGTTGGTAGAATTTGCCGTTGAATAAGAAATATGCTGATTGTAGGCAGATTTTGGCTAGCTGGGCTTCTTCTTCCGTTAAGTATTCTTTCATGATATTTAACGTTTCTTGAATGGGAATTCTCGTAAAAAGTGACTTAACGTGAAAAAATGAGAATATCTCGCTTAATATAGGGTTGGGGAAAAAGTAATTTCGGTATTTTTCATATTTTTCAAAGTGCATTTATTTATATAAATTTTAGATATTAATCAGTGATATCTGCCCCGTTTTGATCGATACCTTTTACCATTTTTTCGGTAAAACCATTATACCTTCACTATAGAAGTTCTGTGATTTCTGGGCGAAAAACTGAACCAAGTGATTTTCACAAGCCTCTTTTGATTCCAGCTTTACACCATTAAGAGAGTTCTGAAGAGAACGAAACAAGTGGTAGTCAGACGGTGCAAGGTCCGGGCTGTATGGTGGATGCATTAAAACTTCCCACCCAAACTCTCGTAATTTTTGCCGAGTCACCAAAGATGTGTATGGTCTAGCATTGTCGTGATAGAATACAACACCTTTCCTATTGATCAATTCTGGCCATTTTTCTTGAATCTCCTGCTTCAGCCGTATTAGTTGTTGGCAGTAGAGAGTCGAATCAATGGTTTGGCCAGGTTTGAGCAGCTCATGATGAACAATGCCTCTCCAATCCCACCAAACACTCAGCATCACCTTCCTTAGTGTCAATCCAGGTTTTGCCACTGTTTGTGAAGTTTCTCCGGGTTTCGACCACGATCTTTTTCGCACATTATTGTCGTACGTGATCCAGTTTTCATCACCTGTAATCATTCTTTTCAAAAATGGCTCGATTTCATTTCGTTTCATCAGCGATTCACAAAGGGAAATTTTTTACTGTTAATTCGTGCGGAACCCATATATCGAGGTTCTTTTGGTATCCATTCTTATGTAAATGAGTCAAAACTGTTTTATGGTCGATGTTTAGCTCCATAGCTATGTCACGAGATGAAATGTGTCAGTCTACCTCAATTTTTTGAAGAATTTCATCGACTTGTTCAACAATTGGCCTGCCAGGGCGAGGTTCATCATTAAGGTCAAAATTTCCGGAACGAAATCGAGCAAACCAGTTCTGACACTGTCGTTCACTTAAACAGACATCACCATAAACACCACACAATTTTCGATGAGCCTGAGCTGCATTAATCCCTTTTCGGAAGTAAAAAAGCAATACATGACGAAAATGGCCTCCTGGAATCTCCATTTTCAAAGCGCAATAACGTTTGACTGAGTAAATGAATGAAACTGTAGAGATATTTGGAATATTCTATGGACTATGACCTTTCAAACATGGTATAGTATGCCTTCACTGAATAAGGATTACAAGAGATAAGCGAATTTGATACGCGACTATTGGGATAAACCGAAATTACTTTCTCCCCAACCCTATATTTGACATAGAGAAAAAAATATATAAAACAACATTTATTTTTTTAAATTTAGTATTAAAATATATTCTACTCTTCAACACCATTGTCATCTGCAATAAAATTATTAACTTGATGATAGAAATATATACGTCAGTGATCCAAGGCCAAGCACAATGAAAAACCTCTAAAGTATAAAGGAATATTACTGTTAAAAGGATATTTTCATGCCTAGAGCTAGAAAATTTTAAATATCTTTATTAATTGTAAAATAAAATAAATTGGTAAAGATAGATAAAATCGTTTAAATATATTATTAAAATATCTGTGTTATTATTGATAATTGTTATATACTTATGTTTTCAATTAATAATATATTTCTTGTATAATAATATTTCCTTATACCAGTTACATTTTTAGCAGAAAGCATTCGGATTTTCTTTAAATATATGGAAAATGCTAAAAATTAAAAAAAACCAAAACTTTTTATTTATTTATTAATATTAAATAAACGGTTTAAAAGCAAAAAAGAAAAGAAAAAATCCAGAAAAAAAAATAGTCGCTTCCGGCGAATATTGATAATGAAATTTCAGATTACAAAAGAAAAGCGCTATCCCCTGAGCCACGGGGGACCTTGGAAGAGGTTTCTTGAGAACAGCTCAAGACGTTCAGCCAAACTTTAACAAATTTTTTTAGACGAACGTTTGAGAAGTGCGTTCTCTAGCTTTAACAGAATTAGTTTTTCATTAGGTACTAAACACTAAAATATTTTCATTTAAATCAGTGGGGGAAGGCCGTGCACTCCCCTTGTTAGTCTGATAAACTCAGCAATAGTTCATTGATTGTCCAGAAAGCAGTAAAATTTAGTAAAACTAATAACTCAGAAAGACTTGCATTGAATAACATTCACACTCATTATTCTGCCTAAATATTTCCCTAACAAAGCTACCTCAGTAATGGTTTTTAATAACTTTGAATGAATGCAATCCATGATTATGATTAATATTGTCCACGATATTTTCAACACTGCAGACGGGTTGATCAGGAAATATATATATATTTTTTTTTTTAATCTTCAGGGCTAAAAAGTTCTAGAAATTTGCTTTAGTTGTCATATATTAAGGTATATGACCTAAACACGGAGACGGAAAAATGTGAAAATATTGCGCACTTAAAAGCCTTGCAAGAAAAAAAATACCGTCATCATTCTGCCTCTACTGATTTCCCAAGCGAAGCCAGGTACCTGGGCTAGTATAACTGTAAATTGATGACAATATATGGATGTTTAGTTCTTCCGGGAATCCAGTCTTATAATTTCATGGAAAACCATTATTATTATTATTTCTACTTTAATTTACCAATGATGGGTAACACTCCTCTCTCTACATAAATGCTCTATATAAATTTTATTCTTTTTCTTTTCATCTTGAATATTAACCAAGAGTTATATTTTAAATGTCTCTTAAAGCTTTTCACTGTATTGTTAAGACTTACTCCTTACTCATTTTACATTACCAACAAAAAAAATATATCGTGAACCATCTTCCTAAAGCATAATTAACATATTGGTTTCATATTTGTGTGCGCACATGTCTGTTTGTCCTTTAAAAAATAATTTCCTTTAAATTTTTAGAACTAATCCAGCATTTAACAAGGAAGTATTTGTGGATTTCATGGGAGCCCAAATTAAGACACTATCATTATTAGCTTATATTATTCGTATATACGAAGAAGTCGTTGGAAAGTATTCACAACAAATGGTTGAAGGAATGTTGGGCATGTTGGCTCTTTGCCCCATGGAAGTTACAAACCTACGGAAAGAGCTTCTTATTGCTGCTCGACATATCTTAGCTACAAAATTAAAGATGAGTAAGTGTCAATTTATTTATTTTAAGTATAATACTTGATAAATGTGAACAATATATATATATATATATATATATATATATATATATATATATATATATATATATATATATAGGATAAGTGACTAATGTTTTTAGGTACACCTATTCAATTATTTTATTTAATTAGGAATATTAACCTATTTAGATTATAAATATTTACAAAATGTGTTCTAATAGTAAGAACTTTGTTGCTTTTAAAATATGATTCTTTAAATATGCATAGTTAAAATTAAGGATTTTATTAGACATTAATCATTAAGTCTGTAATTAATCTAGAAAATAATAATTATATCCTATTTGAGGAAGGTTTATACAAAACCAGATATGTCCATTTTTTTCCGAAATAGACTTCTTGTTTTCAGATTTATACTCTCTAGGAGTGGCTTACATCTAATTTTAACAAAACAAGGCATATCTTATATTATTTGAATTTAATTCTACCGAGGTCAATCAAAGCACGACTCCCAAATGGAATCTCAAGACTGAAAAAAATATTAATAAAAGCTGTTTTGCTATATTTCTTGAATTTGTAATAATTGGAATTTTTTTTTGAGAAACATATTTTACTGCATATTATGGATGCTTCAAGGAAATTTTTCTTAAAGGAAGCTAGAAACTAGTTGCTTTTGAACTTTTATTATACAAAAGCAAATAAAATAAAATGGAAGAAGAAAAATCTAGACTTTTTGTTTTTATGTTTCATCTTAAATCTCTTGATTTATGTTGTTTTATAGATATCGAGCATTGGAAATATAATTTAATGTCTTAAGGACAGAGTATTTATTTTACTTTTAAAATTGCAATATTTTAAAAAAAATTATATTTTATTAGCCTAAATGAGCTAAATAAATTGTTATACTGCTTGATTTCTTAATGATAGCAGTTTTGAGAACTTATCTTAGTTCATCGAATTAACATTAGATGGTTTGAAGTAAATTTAGAACCTCCGGATTCATAACTTATAAGAATTATACATTTTACAAGAACTATCATAAAATTTCACAAAACTTTTACATTCATTAGAAAATTTGGAATTATATAATTTAGTCGGTTTTGCTTATATTAAATTATTGTTCCCCTCCCTGGTTTAGGTGGAAAGGAAAAGTGTTAAGATGATGCAGTTCCTACAACTTGTAAATTTATTAAAACCAAAGAACTACTATTTCATGTAATTTTCATGTTTGTAATGCACTATTTATAAAATGTTCAAAACTTCATGATTTTTTAATTTTAATATGTTGGTTAAATATACTCAAGGATCCTGTTTACCCAAAATAGAAAACATGGACAGGACTATTCATGCTGACAAAAAATGAGCCTCTTCTCGCTGGTTCTGGGGCAAAATTTTTCTAGGGGATGCATCTTGACCAATTTTTTCACAAGCTACAAATGAAATTTGGCAAATGAGGTTTTCTTTGTCGTTTCGTAAATAGACAATTGTAGACACTAAGGTCTAGCAGGTTAAAAAATAATTGCTTGTACGACTTAGTACTTTTACTTCCAGTTTACATTGCACAATAACATCAAAAATGAACCCAGCTTTTTTATAGTACAATAAAAAATATTTCATACCGAAGCGATTTCACCTGGGTAGTATGTTTTGATTGAAAGTGAGTCTTCCTTTGAACTCCCAACCAAACCCAAACTGATTCTAGAAAATACAAAAATGTGGTGGGGAAGGGTAAAAGGCATGAATTGCATTGTTAGCAGGAAGACTTCTGGCAGCACTGGTCATGGCTTCCTGGCACCGAGACATTGGAAGGCCCATGCCAACATAGGTGCACTCTGCACCCAGGGCACTGTACCCATGTGACAGTATTATGGGATTGTGTTTTGGATAGGTACAGTTGGTCCGTACCTACATAGTTACACTTTGCGCCCAGGGAACTTTAGCCTTATGCTCAGCTAAAGAGTTAAGGGTTAATGATTGTACTTCCAGTTTTAGTTGGATATATTTCTAATCTCTTACTTATTTTAACACCAGACACAAGTCTATTGATCTTCAGGTCTCCCAGTTTTTTGTATTTCATAGTCATACAATGTTTGAACATTTTTTTTTTTTTGATCTTGAATTCTTAAAAACAAAATTTAAACAAATTGGATTCTTGAGTATTAATTTGATAAGTTACAAGTAATGCCCATTCTTGTGGAGAGGCTTTATTAACCTGTACTCCCTTTCTCCAGAAGGGAAGGAAAGTGCAAATTAAGAGAATTTAAATTGTAGGCTATTTCAAGAATGAAGTGATAACTTCCATCAGACATTCACACTTGTTGCTTAAGCAAAAATGTATAATGTGTCAAAAATTTCAAGATAAAATGGAAAACTTTGAAAAGATTACAATTTTTCTTTAATTAATTTTATACTGTTGAATATAGTTATGAGAGGAATACGCCAGATTATCATGTGAATTTCATATTGACATATCTTTAATGATAGCGCACAATTATAGTTAAATGAAGTTGGCAATTAAACTCATTAAATTCTGCATATTTTCTCTGCGACCAACTCATTGATTAACAATTACTATGGTCAAATTTTGTTTATATTCATGGAATTCACTACTTTTTTTTTTAATTACTTACTTTCTCTTTTTTATTTGGATTATGCCATTGATCACTGAAGTATTTTCCTATTCTAGCTTGTCCTCATTCATTATATTTTGGACTTTCTGATGTAACTTCAATTCCTTTGTTCATTGATATTATTAGAGTTCCAAAAATCTAGTTTTACCTTATTTTACTTGTTATATTAGGTAACCAAATGAACAGATTCATTTCTCTTCAGCTTTGATGTTTATTTTGTAAAATTTTAACAATACCATCCTGATTTTAAAATCCAGGTCTTGTTAATAAATAAGTTGCCTTGAACATGAAGACGTCTATTTAAGTATTTTTATGATAAAAATATTTTCTGTCACCCTTAATGCTTATAACCTTAATTTGTATTCTGTAGTAATTGTGTGGACAAAATGTACATTATATTGAATACATTTTTATTGATATTATAATTAGTTATTTATTTCATCTCTATATAAAATACTGTTTCATTTCCAACAATGTTTTTGTACATAGGAAAATGTCATTGGACCCTTAAGATAGTACTCATAATTTCTCACAATGATTATTTATTGAAGTCAATGTATATTTATTATATTGAGTATAAAAATATTAAAATGTTATTTATTTATGTCCGTTTTATGCTGCTATTTCTAATTAGAACGTCTTATCTATGGGTCACCACCCTTTTCTAGCCAGGATGTGACTAAGTATTTTATTTGAAGAGTTATCACTAAATAAATTTCTATTGTCCATATAGGGAGTCGTATCCATGACTCTTGGTTTACCAAGTGGATTAAGTCCTACATTTTAACTCATGTAGCTAACCTGAAAATTAACACTCTGTTCTTATGGATATATATATTTATGTTTTCCTCGTTTTATTGCTCAACTTGTCAACCCTCTAACATATGTTCAAATAATCTTCGTATTGGCAGCAAAAATATTAACAACTGTTGGTGAATGGCTCTTTCTACTGCAATCACATATTTGTTTTCAAAATATCACACCTTCTTAAGTATCAACCGCACAATAATGTCAACTGAAATGAGACTGACCACCCAATGTATACTTAGTCAATCTTCATCTTTCCTTATGTACAGAGGATGACACAACAGTTCTTGAATGGTAATGTTTGTTTATCTTTCATGTTCTGTATCAGTATTTAATCCTTCACAAGTCTTGTTTGCCAGAAAGATTTGAAATTTGTGTACTTTTGTGGCATTATTGGAAAGAAAGATTTACTGGAAAGACTGTTCCGTAATCTAAAATATGTGATATGGAGGGGAAGAGAGTTGTGAACGAAAGGTCTGCACATCCATAGTTTGGGGTTTTACAACAGCTGAACACCATCCTTGAAGATTAAGTACGTTCTGACCACCTATCTAGTGGAACATGGACCTTACAGAAAGGGAGGTTAATGAAAATCCTCCAACCAGTAATCTTTAACTCTTGACTATTCTTGGTCATCTAAAAAAAAATACACCATCATGTTAAATCCCTTGAATGAAATTTTAGCAGAAACCGATTCGTACCCCATGATTTGATGGCTGCCAACATATACGAGGGTGAATCAAATGAAAACCTTAAAAGTTGAGCATAACTTTCTCAGCACTTTTAAGGTTTTCATTTGATTCACTTATGTATTATAACTGGTCGCCGATCCTAAAGACACTAGGTTTTTGAAAAGATAAGTCACTTGTTATGTGATGGATTTGTTAATGCAATTCTGACACATGCACACACTAGTATTCAGGCCTGTTATTGAATCTGGTTGTGAGACACAATTGGCCTGCACATAAAGTTATAATTTTGGGAGTGTCGTGTGCTTTGAACTGGTTCCTCATGCTATAAGTGCAGATGTTTATCCTGAGCAAAGTTCTGGTTCAGAAATATACTGCCCTGCTCAATCACAAGACAGTTCTTCTACAACAAGATAATCTTGTCAACAGCAAGATGCTTATCCAGATAACGTTAGAATAACTCATAATAAAATTGGGGAACTTTATGGTCTAGGAATTTGACCACACCCTGGATAGAGAGAGTACTGATCTTATCCCCTCTGACTGTTACTTATTTCGCTCAATGGTTCATATTCTTCAGAGAAGACAGCTCAGCAATCAGGAGAAAGTCAAAATCAGTGTTCTCAAGTTCTTCAGATGAAAATTTAAAGACTGAAAGCTGAAAGTTTTTGAAGTGTTGACTGATTGGCTGCTCTAAACTATCCAACACCAAGTGGCTATATTTTGAGAATTGAGATTTAAGGTGTTATTTCTTTAAAAACAATTTTTTTGTACTTTACAAATACCGAAACAAAACTTTGTGTCTTCCTCTGTATTATACCATGAGTGCAATGGAATTTAGAATATAATAGTCAATCACATATAGATCTATAACCCTGTAGAAAAGGGTAGTATTTTATACTTTCCTCTACTACCTTCCTTCTAGTTCTCCCAATTTCACTCCACTTCTGCCTTCCCACTTAATACCTTAATCCTTTACAGGGCAAGGGCTGCTAGAGAGGCCTCTCCCCTATAATTGAAAATCCGTATTACTAATATAATTAAAATCTATCTATTAAACAGTTAAGGATCACTGATTATTTAGGAGAACTGAAATAGGAAAAAGTAAAATGCTTATTACAAAATAATATTTGAAAGAGTGGAGATAATGCTTTGTTTTTATTTTTAGTAGTTTGAAATGAAATGTAATTACATTGGTTTCTGAGAATAAAATGTTATGTATTATCATCCGAATTGTGTTACTATGGCTAATTGAAGACTAAGGATTTTATTTAATGAGTTTGTCATTAAATAAATTACTATTGCCCAGAGTAAATCAAACCTGGCTTCTAGGTTTACTAAGTGAGATCAATACCTTAACTTACTTGGCTAACCTGAGCCCTCTTCTGAGGTTAAAATTTTGTTTTATACTGAATTGTACTTTCACCTCAAGCACTTGAACACTCATATTGTCTCAATTTGAAATATTATGCCTTTAGTATTCCTATTAAGTGCCAAATTATTAGATTTATTGTTATTTCATTTTGTCTTATTAGATTTCTTCAACAGGATACCCTTTGAAACAAAACCTTCATGTAATTACAATGAGTCGACCTAAATTATCAAAGTTTTGCATGAATTTGTATCTTTTTATTCTTCATCATTCCTCAGTTACGCTCCATTTAGGGAGCCTAACTCTGTGCCATGAAGAGGGGTTTAGTAGTCACCTTTTAAATCTAAAAAGCTCAAGTTTTGTAGTATGAAATCCATGACAGAACACTTACTAGCCCTACTCTTTTCATTATGGCCATTCGGCATGGTGTTTTCATGTCATACTGAGTCCATTATGTCTTAATTACATGTTACTTGATATGTTAATATTTTAATTTTACTTTTTACATACAATTAGCATAATACAACATATATGGAGGAAATTCTTATGTATATTCTTGAGTCTGTGATGTTTTCTCATTCATAATATGTTTACAAGTTTAGTATGAAAATAAAAATTTAGATACGTATTTATTTACAGTTTAACTGAAATCCTGAATCGAAATAACTCAACTTTTCGAATTTTAATGTTAAGGAGGGCATATAAAATATGAAAACCTTTTTAAGTATAGTATTTTAGTATTAAGTATTTTTAAATATATACAATTACTATGTAAAAATTGTTATTATGGATTTAAGTATATTATTTTTACTAAACTTGTCTAAGTTTAGTCATTGTAAATATTTCTTAGTTCTAATGTTATTGTAAATCCTTTTTAATTGATTGTGATATTCTTTTATTAATTTTTCTGACTGTCTTAAGATGTAAATTCAATTTTGTACATTATGAGCTGGGAATAGTTGGCTTAGTACAAGGTGATGGTTATTTGTAAGAACTGCCTCTTACTAATACATTTCCTGCCTGATATATGCAACAATGGATCGTGTATTGCATTTGAAATATTTTCATAATCCCGAAGGGTGAGGAGTATTTGGCTATTATTACTGCTATTTATTCTTAGAGGCAATGTACGTACACTTCAGGATTTATAATTATTAAATTGGTCAATGCGGCATAGTCTGAGGGAATTACTCAAGTTTAATCCACAATGGTTGAGCCTTAGTTAATCTTTAAAACTGATTAGAATTATGCTTTTTGGCATAATTGTAACATTATTTTGAAAGAATATGAAACATATACTGGCTTGTACTGTTACATAATTTCTAGCTTTGCCTTTGGAGTTGGGCCCATTCATGCAGCTTAGAGTAGTTCTCATACCTTTACCAGCTATAGCAACTTCAGGAGAAACAAAACTACAATCGGCACGGCTTCTTATACTCCAGAATCACATATAATACAGGCCTAGCTCTTGTAATGATCTCTGATTACATCAGAAATCTTGATACATTGATTAGAAAAAAATATATTGGAATTTTAACTGAATAATTCTTAACATCTTTATGTTGAATACTACTTCTTATCCGTAGGAGAAATAATTATAAGTTAGTAAGTGTCCTAAGTGAGGGTGGGAGGTACTTAAAACACTAATGGTCCAGTAGTCTATGATATATCCCAGTTTATTAGCTTACATTCCACAACACCATTGCCTCAGTTTAGCTTCTTGAAAGTTTTAAAGCCACCCCCCCCCCTCAAACAAAATATTATGATCATTTATTTATTTTTTGTTTTTGTTACTCTCTGTAGGTGGCAGAGACAGTTTATGAGAATAGAACCATAAAATTCCCTCTGAAAGCAATGAAGACCATGCAAAATATACCTTAGGAGAATTATGTCTCTTATTCTGATGCAAATAATAAAATCATCCATTTCATAAATCTGGTACCCATTGAGCAATAAATTTATAATTTATTAAGACAATCTAATAAATTAGTCGCTTAATTACAGAATCATGTTTACATTAAGTAATGATTTATTAGCTTAAATGAAAAAAAGGGTTAAATTGTCTATTGAGTCTGTAAAATTGTTGCATAATTCTACCATTAAAGAAACAGTTATGAAGGTGAAACAAAAAGGGATTAAAGCACCAGCTTTAATGTCTGTTGTTATTGGGAAATACTCAAAATAGCATTACACACACACGTACGTGTATGTACATGCACAAACATACGTGTGCAATAGTACTTCAAGTAGGTTTAGTGAGGGTTCACTATAACAGGTTTTTTTTTATCTAAATATAGTTAGTTATCATTTTTTTTTAAACTTAAAATTAGCTTTTGTGCATAAGTGTTTTGGGAGGCTATAGCAAGAAATTGCAAATGACAAATGGTTCGTGTTTACTTATCGTCAAGGACAAAGATTTGTTGGGGGGTCATAGTACAGATTGTAGTCTACATCTTTAAATTTTGATATACATGGTCTTTTCTTCATTAGAACAGAGAATAGTTAATCGAATCTAAAGATTTGATAATCGAGTTACTGAAAGAACTTAATCCTATCAAACAACTTCCAACATATATTGATCCAATGAGATTAGAAAAAAAAAAAACATAAATTAAAAGAGTCTTTTTAAGGTAAACAGATTTAAACAGAAGAAATTTTTACTTGTCTCAATATGGTAAAATAATTTAGAGAAATACAATTAAATAATTTGTTGAGGGGAGTAGTGAGTGCCTTTTAGCTATCCTTTGCCAATCAGCAGAACCAACAGAAAATTATATGTCAGAGCATCCATTAATGATGATTTTATTAGCAGATATCTGTTATTCATTCGTAATGCAAAAAAATAATACTTACTGTGAACCCTACTTCATACAGTTAGGTATATTTATCTGTTTCCAAGAAAGATAATGGCTAATATTTTTAAAATGATATATTTGTTTCTATAAATTAATTCTATGATGCTGGTGGAAAATATGAGTGATCAATTGGTTAATAAGCTATTGAGATTCTACTCATGAGATTTTTTACTTTTTCTCTCCATCAATTCTAACCAGTGGAGATTATATAAATAAGTATATAGAGCCGTACGGGTTAAGGTATGGGTATATCTACCACTACACTGGTAAAAATAGGTACAGGTTCCATCCCCACCAAGGAAGAATAATTTCACTACCAATATATGAGTTCACTACCAGTGTGTCATAGTGTCATAGCAGTAGTCTATCGAGCATATTCGTCTGGGAGCCCCTATGGGATGACTAATGATTATGACTCTTAGGTCTTATCCACAATGAGGCCTGGCCCCATGTGAACTGACTGTTGGTATATAAGATACTACTTTTTTTTTTATTTTTATATATACACAAAAATGTTGGTTGTCATTATTATTTTAATCAGAATTATTCATTTTCAACAAATCTTTGTTATTCTACACTATTTGAAGATGCCTTGATAAACGAATCTCTTCCTAGTTCACCATTTATTGGATTCTGGCTATACTTTGGATATTGCTTTATCAGCTTATTAATGCATGAGCAAGAAATATATATATATATATATATATATATATATATATATATATATATATATATATATACATACATACATGTGTGTATTATATATTTTAAAGAAAATTATTTCTAATGGTTTCGGTTTTAGCTCTATGGGTCTCTAGGCTATGTTCACATTTTCATTTCTAATACTTACTTTGGACTGTCTAGTTAAACCTTTTTACTATCTCTGTTATGACCTAAGATGTTAATATGTGCTAAAATGAGAAATTCGTATCAGATTGTGGACATTGTTCTTGCTAACTGTAGGAAGTACCAGTTGGTTCCATTTCATTTTAAGTACAATACTATTTAAAGGACATATTTACTACACAGAGGCAAGATTAAAACTAGTTCAATAGCCATTTGAAACCAAATACTTAATATTCTTTCTTTTTGGATTGAATGATTTTAAAGGTGTAAAGGTATTTATTCCAAGTGTAAGGGTATTTATTCCACAGCTGCTGTGTGTGAAATGCTGGATTTTCCCCTCAATCAAAAAATGTTAGTAGTCCAAGAATTTAAGAGGGGAGGGGGGTCACAAGAAGATATTTGCATCTATCTTGTATAATAAAGGTCTCTGGAAAGCAATATTTGGTATTTAAGCTTCGAATAATGTGGTTTATTATACAACAGAGTATTGTTTATGTAACACGAGTAAAAGTCAGGATTTACTAAAAACTGAAAAATACAAATTTCTCGGTTAATATTCAAGATAAAAAATAAATTTATATAAAAATATTTATAGTACATGTAATTTGCAATAAGATTGGTTCTATACAATTTTTCAATCCGACGTACAGTAACTGAGATATTACGAATTTTCGGAAATCCCCCCTCTAAACCCCCTCTCCCACTGGCCTGATTTTACCCATTAACGAAGTGATCTTTATTTTTACGAAAACGTTTAAATATCGAGTTTTGTGATGTGTAGGTAATCATTGTCATGGAGGGAAATGAATTTTGTCATGCCTATCACCATTTTCTGCTAGTTTTTTTCTTTTATGCGTTGGCGAAGCGCTTTAGTTGATCTTGGTAATGCTCTCCTCATAATTGGTCTGAAAATTCCTTCTTTTTCTGGCGTTCAAGCAGTTGGTCATACATGAATAAACACCTTTCCATGTCTCTTGGTTTCAATTCATATGGACCCAATTTCCCTGCTTCATCTTTCTCACAGCTTTCATGTTTTCTCATATCCTCCAGTCAAAATGATTTGTATTTAGCAGATTGGTAATCTCACCTCTTGTAGTAAATATAATCCTGCTTTTGCTAATAAATTAATTATAATCTGGAATGGAGTATCAGAATAAATATTTAAAAAAAAAAAAGACTATTAATAATATAATTAGTACCATTTCTTCTCTTCTGCAAGAAAAAAGTGATAATAGATATTCAGTCATTTGAACCATAAATAAAATGTTTGTTACTGTTTTTATTTATATAAATTTATAGATTACATATTATTTTTTAGCTCATGTGTCATATTTTAAAAAAATAGTTTATTTGTTTAGTTTCTTATAATGGTTTATTATTATTAGTTATTTTATGGTTTCAATTATTTTTCTTTAATTCCTTTATTTTATGTTTTGTTTTTTTGTTTTTGATTACAGAAACAAAAGATGAAGGAAAAGAATCATGGGAATGTAAATATTGTAGATTTTTTTTTTTTTATTTTTAGAAATTAATGCAGCTAAGTTCATTATTTAGATTTTTTTAAATATTATTTTGATATACAAATTATTTTATTATAATTATCTTTGTACTTCTTCATTCTAATAATTTTAATTTATTTAGTTTTTGTGCCGTACATGGAAAGGTTATTTGATGAGGAAGTTTTGTTGGGTCGTGGTTGGACATGCCACGAATCATTACGGCCACTTGCCTATAGCACATTAGCAGATTTAGTTCATCATGTGAGGCAGCAATTGCCTATGTCTGATTTGGTTAAGGCAGTTCACTTATTCTCCAAAAATGTTCACGATGAAACTTTACCCACTAGGTAATATTTTCTGTTAATCAAACCCTTCTCTTAGAGAACCTACGGTTTCATTTTTTCTATTTTTTTTTCTATTTTAATTAATAGTATTCAGACGATATCCTGCAAGCTTCTACTTAATTTGGTTGATTGCATCAAACAGCAAAGTGAAAAGGAACCTTCTCAAGCCCAAGTTGGCCAGGATCTATTAATGAGAATGCTTGAAGTGTTTGTTGTCAAATTTAAAACTATAGCCAAGCTTCAGCTTCCAGTTTTGATTGCTAAGAGGTAATCTGTTGGTTTTATAAAAATTATGATAATAAAGTTGATTATAGATAGGCTGTTTGATTTAAATGACTTTTTAAAATTTTCATGAAAGGTGTTTAGAAATTTTAGTAAACACATTCATAATAAAAACACATGAGCAGTTTGTGTCCAACCGAATAATACTATTTTGTAATGTCAGTCCTTTTAAAAGTGAGTTTAAAGATCATTTTGTTACTTGCAAAAGTGCTCCAATTTTCTGTAACCCCCTTCAAATCAATGTAGATGAATTCATATATTCCAAATATGTATAAAAATCACAAAAAAATAATAAAAACCCAGAAAGTCATTTAAATCAGTTAGCCTTTAAAGTCTTGATATGACATATGTTACTAATAACAGACTGCATTTTAGTAAGCAAAATGAAATGCAGAAACAAATAGCTGCTCAAAATGTTGCTGCAACTACTGCTCAGCCTGCTGCTCCAGCTCCCCCTCCTCCTCAAGTCCCCCAAATTAAGAAAGAAGAACCTGAACTTGGTAAATTAATTCTTATGACTTTAACTTACTCTATTCATATTTTTTTGTGAATTTCATTTTTGGAAAATCCAAATGCTTTTCATAAAATTTTCATTTTTATACTTGGTTACTTGTAGAAACAAAAGCTGAAGAAAAAGAGCCACCTAAATGTAAATTTGGTTTTCCAATGTCACAGGCAAATGCATATACAGTTAGTGATTGTAGGAGCCTAGTAAAAACACTAGTATGTGGCGTTAAGACAATAACATGGCGTTTCAAGGTAATCTATCTTCTATTGCATTCATTTTTTTTTTTTTTATGGGGGGTTTTCTTCTATTCTAATATCCTTTCCCTTTTTATTTCTGTTAGATAGTTCTGTTTAATAATTTATTTACATTTTATGTTTTGGGTTATTTTTTAAAGCTATTCTTTATGATTTAATTTTTTTAAGACTTATTAAAGTGAATGTATAATACTTTTTTGATGTTTTGTAATCAACGTTTAAAAACTATTTCTGAATTTTTTGAACAAAAATTAAGAACTACTAACCAATTAATTAATCTTGAAATAACTACTTAATGAAATATTGATGCTAAAATATCGTAAGGTTTTGATATTGTTTGTTAATATGCAGTTCAATCTTAATATTTCATTTATTTTTTGATTGTTTTGAAATTTAGTTACCCACTCCATGATTTTATTATGTTAAAATATATTTATAGAAGGTAACCTGTACAATGTCTGCCCTTAACTAACCTTGGGTCCATCAAAATTGAGTAAATAACCCTACAAAATATATTTTTAATTCTTTATCAAATTTGAAATCTTAGGTTTAGTGTCCATTTTTCTAATACCAAAGCATTCAAGAACCCTTTTTATGTTATATCGCTGGTTTTATTTATGTTTATTTATTTTTCTCTTTTATTCACTTTGTGACATTATAAAATTTCTTCATAAACTATTTCTGTCATTCCTCAAGGCATTAAAATTGCAGCTGAAGTTAAGAGAAACAGAGGTATTCATAAGATTAGTCAAATGGGCTCTACAGGCATTGGATATTTACACTCTGAGCATAACTCCTGCTGCATCACTAGGAGTCACTCCTGGGCAGAGGCCCATACCTCAACAAACAGTCCGCACTAAAGAGGAGAAGGAAGTTTTAGAACATTTCTCAGGAGTGGTAAGTAGTATCATTGATATTTCATTGATTTAGTAAATTGATCTTTTTTAACAATTTTATTACAGATTTAACTAAAAACTAGTTCAAAGACAGGCAGGTATAGTGATTTAATTTGAAACCAAATGTCGTATATCAGTATTATTTAGAAATTAAAAATAAAATATCCAATCGAATACAGTTATTATTAGTATTAGAGGAAGGAAGGACCTTATGATTAGAATAAGAAATTTTAAATGAATAATTTGTTTTGTTTTTTTGCATTTTATTTTTATTAATAAAACTTCTCAAAAACAATGCAAATTAAAAACTTTGGCTCAGCAGCATATGCAGGATCAGGGCCTGCAACACAAATTTTAGGGAGGTCAAGTAGCCACTTTGATGCACTTCATGTGGTATAGTAATGGCATTAAAGACCAAATATAACTACTTCATTTTTCGAGGAGTCACTTACAACCCTGCCAGGGGATACATAAAAAAGCAGAAAGCAAAACTAATTTTAAGTAATATTTAGTACACATGCATAAAATAAACATTTCTATTTTTCCTTTTTTTCTAAAGAGAAATGCTGGACGGTGGAAGGTAGATATCATGATAAAACACAAAAACAGGCCTTCCTTCCAAAGAAGGTTTGAAGCCAGCCAACTTTGAGGGCACTGATGATGAAGCTCTTGTTCTGAAAGTTCTCTGTCGCTGTTAAATATACTTTTTGTGGATGGAAGGCCTGTTTTTGTGTTTTCTTCGTGATTTCTACTTTTAGTGTATTCATATAGTAAGTAATAATAATAATTTATTATTATTATTTTTTATCTCTCAGGTTTTACTGAATTTAGTTATAGCAGGAGTCGTAACCTGCCGCTAAATTTATTTATTTATTTTTTTAATGTGAATTAAAATTCTTGCATTGTCTAACAGAACTGCTTTCTGTGGCTCTCTTATTAATTGCTCAGGTAAATTTAGATATTTTGTTGCCTTAAGTGTGGTTTTTAGAATTATACCTTTTTTTGATATCAAGTAGTGACAGAATCTAGCTTATAAAGAGCTTGACTTATGAATATTCTCATCATTTTGGACAGCGATATCAATGATGTCAGCTGATCTTTTTCCCTAGTCAATGACAAGAATATTAGGCTTATTATGGTGGACAGTATGATCCGTCATCATCGCTTCATCCCAATATATTTTTACATGTTTTTTGAGCAACTTTTGAGGGGTATTACGACAATAAGGGATCTTACTATCTAGCATGCCAAATTTAGTTGCTATAGCCTGGTGGTATATTTTTGCCACATTATTATATAAAAGTATTGCTTTATAAATATGTCTCTGTCCCAGCTAATATTTTGCAACCTGCAGCAATATGATGAATTGATTCATATGTTTTATTGCACATTCTACATTCATCGGAGACACTATTATCTTTCTGTACATGGTATTTATAAGCTCAAGTTGAAATAACTTGTCCTTGGATAGCTGTTATAAACCTTTCAGTTCCTGAGAATAGCTCTCCTAGCTTAAGCATTGCCGCATACATTTCATTTTATACGAAATGCCAGGTATGTCTCCCAGGGAAGGTAATGACCCTGGTGTGAGTACTGTGTGTGACCTTATTACAATTAAGATTGTGGAATCCATCCAGACCTGAAATCTGGTACCTCTAGTAGATGGACTTAGAGGCTTTACCCACTTCATCATCACCACCCTCTCTCAACAATCTAAGACCTCATTTTTTCATTCATTCTAATTATTTAGTTTATGCGGAAGGATATTTTTTAACTCCCTTGTCAGCTACTAATATTCTCACTCAATAATTTGTTTATCTCTTCTCTACGCCCTTCTACTCCTGCAATTTAGACTTAAGGCAACTTGTATCGCTAAACAACTCATATCAAGCTTAAATTTTAAGTTCTGTTTACCTTAGGTTACTTACTATGGGAGCCATTCAGAAGGGAATGTGTATGGTATTTTCAGTTTTCAGCACAATAAACAATCTGTTCACTTTACTCCCCAGACAGACTAGTTCAATATCAGTGGTTTTATATGTTTGCTCAGTTATATCTACAGACTAACTTATGCTTGATTATGTCCCATTGACAAGAATTCCCTGATTTCCATGGGAACGAAGAAGAAGAAAAAGCATCTAAAGGACATGCTATAGTTCTCTGTTGCCTTTTGCAGATGTGTCTGACTGTCCAACAATATAAGCATCAGGAAGAGTGGAGAAAATTTAACTTTTGGTCAGTGAGCCACCACTCAACGTCCTTTATGAGCAATATAGCTGACTTACAATAGGAATTGGCAGACTAAAATTTTAATGTACACTCTAGTCATGTCTCAGTGGCGTATTGTTAATGAAAATTTAAACAAATATGAATTTACAGTTTGCACTATAGATTTAATCTTGGATATTTAACTTGATTAAAGACTAGACACAGATATATCATATATATATATATATATATATATATATATATATATATATATATATATATCAACAAAAAAGGTAATGGTCACAATTTCATAATAAATATATATATTTATTTTTCAGTTCTCTGTGATGGAAACCCAAACATTCCGAGAGATCTTTTCTACTACTATTGAATACATGGTAGAGAGGATTGCGACAAACTTTGCTCTTCAAATTGTTGGAAATTCTTTCCTGTCCAATCCTGGAACATCTCCCATATTTGCAACTGTTCTTGTTGAATACCTTCTTGGAAGGATGGAAGAAATGGGAAATGGCAATGTGGATAGGAGCAACCTCTATTTGAAATTGTTCAAGTTGGTTTTTGGCAGTGTTTCCCTTTTTGCAGCTGAGAACGAACACATGCTTCGTCCTCATCTTCATCAAATTGTTAATAGGTAATTAACATAATTAGTTTTACAATATTCATGTAATAGTTTTTGTTAATTTAGTTCTCGCAAGCCCATTCACTATTTTTGTTCTTAACTCTCAGGTCAATGGAATTGGCAATGACTGCCAAAGAACCTTATAACTATTTCTTGCTGCTGAGAACCTTGTTTCGTTCAATTGGCGGAGGAAATCACGATCTTCTCTATCAAGAGTTCTTGCCCCTTCTTCCTAATTTACTTCAAGGTATTTTTTAAAGTTATATATGCATTTTACTTGATTCAAAGTGGAAATTGTGTTGTATTAAGTAATTGTATTACTTAGTTTTCACAAAATTTGAAATTCTCGGCTTTCAGCCTTTATCTCACTATGGAATAGGATCAAATTAATGAAAGAAGTTTTAGTACAACAGGCTGATTTTTTTTTTTGTTATATATGCAGCAATAAATACAGACCCTAAATTTATTAGCAGATTTCCCTTAAGGGAAATCAGCTATTGAGGTCGTACTCATGACGGAATTTTCGAAACTTTTCTTCAAATGTCCATCGATCCTACCTAGTAGATGATGAAAATGAGGTCCGTTCAAAACTGTATATATATATATATATATATATATATATATATATATATATATATTTATCTGTTAACGCTCTAGCGGTTGCAATTTTTGTTTGATCGTTACCAAACTTGATATTTAGTCGTTTTATGTAAAAAGAAAGATCAAGTTCGTTAACGACTGAAATCGGACCATTGGGAGGGGGGTTTAGAGGGGGAGGATTTTCGAAATATCTCTGTTACTATACGTCGGATCGAAAAATTGTACAGAATCAATCTTATTGCAAATTAAGTTTACTATAAATATTGTTATATACATTTATTCTCTATCTTGAATATTAACAGTGATATTTGCATTTTTATTAAATCTGGGCGGCTAACGGACAATAGTAACTTTCCTGCCAAAAGGTAGTTCGGCCGTTTCCTTGACTGCTCGGCTCTCATGAAATTTCTCTACTGTAAAACTTCACGTGGGAAATCTGCTTAGTTTATGCAGCCCCTGCGTGATGGACTTTTTAAAATAAAAATAAGTCAAATATTTTGGTGGATGTTAAAAAGTTAATTGAATAGCTCAATTTTTTATTTTTTAAATGTCAAGAATTACTGAAATGTTACTAACTCTTAAAATTTTACCCAAACTAATAATTTAAAACTAATTCAAGCTCAACAAATTTTTAATTGTAAATAAGATTAAAATAATAATAATAATAAAGTATTTTTGAAAAATGCTGTATTTTATTGTTGAGGTGGACGAAATATACTTTCATATGTAAAATTATGAAAATTTGAATTTCTATAAAATAAATATACAATGACTTAATTTTAAATAGCTTTAACCAGGTTAGATGACAAGATATTGAACATTCTTGACTGCTCAATTTTTTTACATATATACCTAGTGTAGTTTGAGGCATACATATAAATTGGAAGTCCCTAGTACGTAGTAAGGTCCAAAAGTTTCCGACCTGGGATAGAAGGAAAGGTGAAAGAAAAAAGCTGGTTTTACTGTTTTCCAATATATTCTCCTCTAAGTTATTACACACACTTATTACAACGCTTTGGCAACATTTCTATACCATGAAAAAAATAATTTTCTTCTTTGTTAAAAAAATGTTCTTCTGCTGCTGCTTGGAGCTCTTCGTCGGTGTTAAATCGCCTTCCATGAAGGTCAGATTTTAACTTTGAGAAAAGTTAGAAATCGCTAGGGGCCAAGTCTGGGCTGTAGGGTGGGTGAGAGATTTTTTTGGAATCCACAGTCCTTCACAGCGGCCTTGGAAATCAATGCTGGGTGGACAGGGGAGTTGTCGTGAAGGAGGTGGACACCTCTGCTTAACTTCCCTCGCCTCTTCTCTTTAATGGCGTCTCGTAACCGGTGAAGTAGGGCTACATAATACTCACCATTCATTGTGGTATTCCTTTCTTTAAAATCTATCAGTAGTATTCCTTTACAGTCCCAAAAAATTGTGGCCAATACCTTTTTTGTTGATATATATATATATATATATATATATATATATATATATTTGTAAGTTATGACATGTTTGTAAATCTAGTATGTGGCAGGTTAAATTTTTATAAATTTCTTTTTTATGTGATGTGATTGTTGACACTAATACTCTGAACATCTCTTTCTAAGGCAGAAGTCTTTGGGAAAATAGTGGAAGTATTTTTCTTATCACTCAAAGTGTGTGAATGCTGTTAGTTTGTGAGAGTTTATAGTTTAAATAATAATTAATTGAACTGGTCACTTAGAAAATTGCTCTTATTACTGCAGTACCTAGGAGTTAAACATTTTCAAGAATGCCCTATTTTGAATTTTATTTAAAAATACTCACAACTAGGTGGGTAGAGTGCTTGTGAAGTCTTTGGTCTGGACCTCTGCCACCATCTTAAATCAGCGAGATGTGCAGTTAAGATTTGCATGTCCTTCATCAGATTATCAAACCACCTCTTCCTGGGCTTGCCCCTTCTTCTTCCTACACAGGAAAATAGAAAGTTTTCTAACAAAGGCTTTGGATTCCATTGTCTTTATGTGCCCAAAATTATTGCTATCTACCTATGGTCTGCTTTAGTACCATTTGATTCCAAGTCCAAGATTCCCCGATTCCCCAACCTTTTGTCATCTGTCAGGAATTCAACATCAGGTGCCCAACCCCCTACCCTACTAAGCGTTCATACTCTTTTTTTTATGATGCACTGCATACCTAGGATTACCCCAAACTAATAATGAAACTTTTATTATTGGGCGTTTGAAATAACTTGTAGCATTTTTTTTTTTAAATATTTAGGTTTTATTTTTAAAAACATAGCTTTAAATATATTATTCAAAGTATTGTTCATTACTACCTTTTCCCATCTTTCTGGCAGCTTGCAGATTCTGCAATGCAAGAACGATTTGCCCAAGAATCGACCTATTTTTTTCAGTTTTCATTACAAGCAAAGCATTGCTCAGACAAACTATGGCCTATCGATCGAAACAGGTGGTAATCAGATGGTAGTCATTAGAGATGGATGCCTAGAGAATGCAGGATAGAACCTCCCAGTTGGTCGTTTTGACAAGTTTTACAATATGGGGAGCATTGTCATGGAAGAAAATAATTTTGTTGGGCCTATCACCATATTCTCTTTTTCCTATAATGCTTGGGTCAAATGCATTATTTGATCGCAGTAACGCTCTCCATTGATCGTTTCATTTAGTCTGTGCACCTCATAATATATCACACCACACTGATCCCATCAAATGCAGAGCATAAGCTTGGTTCTGTGAATATTTGATTTCATTGTTGATGTTGATGGTTGGCCAGGCTTAACCCATGACTTTCTCCATTTGTGATTGTCGTAGTTTCCACTTTTCGTCTCCATTCACAATTCAATTCAAAAATCCCTTCCTTTTCTGTCGTTTAAGCATTGGAAGGCAACTTGGTTTAAATTTAAACTCAGTCTTTCACAAAATGTATTAATAAATGAAGGAATACAAAATCAAAGTGTCCAATTTTTCTTTTTCAATTAATTTTATATTATTTTATTTTTTCAGGTCTCAATAGCCTACAGTCAGGTTTGCACAAACAGCATATGAAAGATTTATTTGTTGAATTATGCTTGACTGTGCCTGTAAGACTGAGCTCTCTTCTTCCTTACTTGCCCATGCTAATGGATCCATTGGTTTCAGCATTAAATGGTTCTCATACTCTCATTTCACAGGTCTGATTTTCTTTTTTTATTTGTATTAAATTTTTTTTGTGTATCTTTT
The DNA here is from genome assembly GCA_019009955.1 of Riptortus pedestris. Lineage (NCBI taxonomy): Eukaryota > Metazoa > Arthropoda > Insecta > Hemiptera > Alydidae > Riptortus > Riptortus pedestris. The sequence continues at coordinate 21,973,630 of CM032231.1, forward strand.
CCAAAAAATCCATTAGATAACCCTCTATTTTACGAACTGTATTGTCTAGACTTAATAATAGAAAGAACTATAAGGTTAAAATTAAGTTTCATTACGTGAATGGGAATTGGGAGCATGAGTAAATCAATGAACATGGATTAAGAAAAGTAGTTTGCTATGTCTAATCGTGTGAAGGTCATGATTAGAATTTTTCCTCAGACAGAGATTTACAATGGAACATGTACGAGATAGGATAGTCAAACTCGGGATGTAATAGAGTTAATCTACATTATCGATGGGTTACACTTTTAGGAACTGACTATAGTTCACATCATACCTGTCACCAACTATGAATTGGCAACAGTTTCATAAAAAAAGACAATACTAGAAATGAATTTGTATTATTTTGAGGGGGATGGGGAATATTAATGAAAATTGTGTTACAAGGTAAGACTCCAAAACCAGTGTCAGCAATGGTGCAAGGAATTTTGTATATGGAAGAAAGATGAGAGAAATGGAATAACAATATAGCATATATTCATATAGCACATGAATAGTTGTAACAATGAAAAGTAACAAAAAATAGCCCTTGGTATGGTGACAGTTATTAGGGATTAGTATGAGGCAAGTTTGAAAAAATGCAAAGGAAAATTTCAAAATTTGTATACTGGATTTCCTCTATTAAAAAAAAATCCAATGTGTTTATATAGATCTTTATATATATAAATATATATATATATATATATATATATATATATATATATATATAATTCTACTGTACGTGTGTATGTCACTGAACTCCTCCTAAACGGCTGGACCGATTTGAATACATTTTTTCGTATGCATTTTCGTGACACCCTGGTTGGTTTAGATTCATAAATCAGCCCAGAAGGAGCAGGAGGGATTGTAAGGGAGCCCTAAAATTAAAAATAGCGATATTTCGTTTCCTATTGCAGGAGCATTTTTAGGGATGAGTGGACTTTTAAATTCTATCCAAAAAATATTGTTTGTAGAGACTTGTCTTGTCAGATGGCGCTCAGTTGGGTTTAATAATAATATTGATAAATCTTTATTGCCACATGATTTGAGATTTATGTTATACTCATCACTTTTAACAGATCTCCCTTAAGGGAAATCAGCTATTGAGGTTGTACTCATGATGCGAGTTTCGAAAAATTTCTTCAAATGTCCAGCGCTCCTACCCAGTATAATGAGGCCCGCTAAAAATTCTCTCTCTCTCTCTCTATATATATATATATATATATATATATATATATATATATATATATATATATTTGTCTGTTAATGCTCTAGCGGTCGCAATTTTTGTTTGATCGTGACGAAACTTGATATTTAACCATTTTATGTAAAAAGACAGATCAAGTTCGTTAGTGGCTGAAATCGGACTAGAGGGAGGGGGGGTTTAGAAGGGGGATTTTCGAAAATTCAAAAATACCTCCGTGCATAGGAATTGCATTTCAAAATATGCATTGTATTGAAAAATTGTATAGAACCAATCTTATTTCAAATTTAATGTACTATAAATATTGTTATATACATTTATTCTCTATCTTGAATATTAACCGAGATATTTGCATTTTTATGAAGTCTGTGGTCAGGTATAGTTCGGATTAGGTCGGCCGTTTCCGTAACTACTCGGCTCAGGTGGAAGCTTCTTCTAACCTTGCATGTCGTTTCTAACCTTACCTTACCTTCGTTACTTTACTTTGTGAGATTTATGCAAATACGTTCTGTTCATCGCCCCCCCCCCTTGCCTTCTTTAGTTCTTGGACTACTAAAATTTGAGTTATTAAAATATAAATTATTCTTACAATTCAGAAGCCGTTTCAGTTGAGAATTTATTTTAATTAACTGAAAGATTTCTCTATTGTTAAACTTCACGTGGGAAATCTGCTTAGTTTACGCAGCCCCTGCGTGACAGACTTTTTATTGGGTCTGATGACATCTTCTCAACATTCTTAAAATATACAGATTAAATTAGCAAATAGATTTTTCAAGTCGTGTGGTATGTGTGTGGGCAGGATGGGGAGATGTGGTCATACATTCAAGGGGCAACTAATTTGATTTTGAAAATGTTTAGGTTAAGTATAGTGGGCTACAGTAACCTCTTTATCTCTAATACCAGTTCGCTGAAATTGGACAGAGATGAAATACTGTGAACTGTGTATTCATCTTGTTAACTCAAGTCCTAAAATTTCCTTCTTTTTTATCCTTAACCCCATCTTTTACCCCCTCCCCCTTTAATTAAGTAAAACTCAAATAGTGGATTTTTTCTAAATTTAGAATTAATTTATTTTTTTATTTTTATTTTTCTAATTTTAGGGCTTAAGGACTCTTGAGCTGTGTGTCGATAATTTGCAGCCAGACTTCTTGTATGAACATATACAACCAGTCAGGGCTGATTTAATGCAAGCCTTGTGGAGATCACTTAGAAATCCTTCTGATCAAGTGGCACATGTTGCATTTAGGTAATCGTTTGTATTCATAATGACTTCTTTGAAACTATATGTTGGTACTAATACCACTGTGTTTTTTTGTATAGAGTTTTAGGTAAATTTGGTGGAGGCAACAGAAAAATGATGATTGAGCCACAAAAGCTTGATTATTGTACAACCAGTTCACCTGGGCCATGTATTCTTATTCAGTTTCCTGAGCATACAAGGCATGTCCTCTTGCCTGTAGGAAAGGTAGTATTTTCTGTGGTTTATAATTTATCTATTATCCAATGTAATTATTATGTCCGTTATAAGTGCATAAGCAGCACCTAGATGAGTAATTTTTAAATTACGAAAATAAAATAACATGAATATTAAACCTTTTCCTTTTGCATTGAATTATTCAAGCTATGTTACTTTTAGATCATATTTTTTTAATAAATTACACTAGTTAATTTATAGATATGAAATTTGGCTATAGAATTATAAACATTTTTAAGTATAATGGGAAGAATAATCTTCTTCATCATCATGAAAGATCATTTCATCTTTATTAAGAAAAAATATTCATAGTGAAAATTGTTGGTTTAACCTTAATAATATGATTTGAAGTTGAGGTTTTTGTTTTTTTTTTTTTTTTTTTTTTTTTTTGTTTTTTTTTTCTTTTTTTTTTTTTTCTTTTTCTGAAATATTAAACTGTATTTTGAGATCCAATACATAAGAAGCTATAATTTTGATGCCCATCACTTGTTTAGCCCCATTTGTTAAATTAATTAAACTTTCATCATTAGGCAAGTTATTCATTTATTATCGATGTTCACAACTCTTTCTGTTTGTTTCTAATTAAGAATTGCTAAATCAACTTGTATTATCAAAAAGTGTCAAAGTATCCTTTCTCTCTACAATTAGGTCAGCCATATAACAAATTTAGCTGAAGTAGCTGTAAGGAATGATTTTCTTTATTAATGAACAAATGGTGATTTTATTTAATTATAGGTATGTAAAGACTATGTGAAGAAAATGATCAAACTTAAGGAATGAGAATAATTGGGCACTTTACTTAGTAGAATAGAAAAATAGTATTTTTAAAGAATTCATGAAATAAAAGATGACTCCATAATATTTTATTGATTATTGGCTGGTACAACAGCTAAGTGGCATCTTCAGGTCTATGCTATTCACTGAATGGAATCTTCTCTAATGCTATGGAAACACATTTATTAAAATGGAGAAGTCCAACTATTAGGAAGAAATGAAGAAATCTGGGGACTTTGTCATCTAGTTTTGAAATTGAACCCTTCTTACTCATGTTAATCTGATAATATTATTATTTACTCCTGCAATTATGAAGTAGATATCTTCTCCCATTCATGTTTCTCTCACTCACTGATGTGTATGATATAGGCTTTGGATAGGAGTAGTTGGCCTTGGTTGACGAAAATGGTAGATAACAAACACTTTATGCACAAAGACATATGTCTTTCCTGAATTCCTAATAATGTAGATCATTCATCATCATCCAGTCATAGAAAAGTATTTCAAAAGCAAAAAAAAATTCCAGTTTAGGTAATTTATAAACAAGATTAATTACGGCAAATGTTGGACTTTTTTTGTCAAGACCTCCTTAGCTAGAAACTAAAAATTCATGTTATGGAATCTTGCTTTTTTTTTAGGAATATGGTTATTAGAAAGAAAATAGTTCAGCATACACTCAGCTGTACCAATGACAACACTAATATATATATATATAAAGCCAATCTTTTTGCAAATTAATTTTCTATAAGTGCTCTTCTCCAAAATATTATCCGAGATATTTACATGTTTTAATATTTAGGCTTTAGTAAACACCCCTTTTTTTTACCCATCACATGTTAATAGTAATCCAATATACCATGAACATCTTACTTTGTTCTTAAATATTAATTTTTTTTTTTTTTCAACGGAGATTTATTATGTGAGATACATGAAAATTCGTTGTGTGATGACATCATCCTCTTTAAATCATCTTTAGATTTTACGTTCTTGAATTGAAAATGTTTATTTGATCTATACGAATATACTTCATATTTAACCGTTTCATTCAACACTAAAAATTATATTTATGAATGACTGAAATTGGACCCAGAACAGGGGTAATTGGAGGGGGAATTCGAAAGTTCAAAATATGCCTGTTATTATTATTCAATTCAAGAAGTGTTGTAGAACCAATCTTGTTAAACTATTGAAGCTCTGCAATCGTGTTTTACATTTTATTTCAACTCAAGTATTAAGCAAGTTATTCATACTTTAATCCTTCATTAAACCCCCATTCTACTCAAAATTTAAATATTAATTAAACATGTTTTCCTCTCTTTATAGTTTTATTTAGTCTAAGTCCTATAGTTTAAAATAAAACTTAGTCTCTTCTATTTTGGATATTCTAAAATAGTTAATTCTATGCTCTTCTGAAAGTGTTTTCTATAGCAAATTGAATGATCCAATAAAAATTAGGTGTTGCTGTGGTTGCCTACCCTTGGATAAACAAGAAAGTTGATAATATGTTGTTAATGTTCATAAAAGTCTGCTCTTATTTTGTTTATAATAAATTAACACCAATTTAAAATCTGGGTAAATAATCAATGCATATCTGAACCTCTGCGAATTTAATTTAGTCACTGGAATTTAAAAGGAAATCAACTTATATTACTTCTGTTTTCACATCTATTGCAGATTATTGAAAATGCAGTAACTGTAATTAAACCTGGTAATGCAGACATTTATTATCGACGAATGGCTTGGGGAGTAATCAAAAATTATATTTTGGCATCCATGAAATTAGATGATGACAAAAAATCTCTTTATAAATTCATGACTTATAATAGGTAATTAACTCTTTCTTTACTCATATCAATTATGACCTTCTTGATTTACTTTTTAATGATTCATTTTTTTAGTCTGAAGGGTATTAGTGAGTGTTTACCACAAGGCCTGCCTTACAAGTGTCCAGATGTTCAAGCTCGCCAAGCTCAAGTAAATGCACTTACTGGTATGTGTTTATTAATTTTTTTGGGCATATTATTATTCTTCATTGAAGTAAAAATTATTATATATCTAATATATATATATATACATATTTATGGGTCTCAGGTTAGCCATGTAAGTTGAAGCATTGACCTTAATCACACATGGTAAACATAGAGTGGCGAGTTCGATTCCCGCCTGGGTAAAGGAATTTATTTAGTGACGGAATTCATTAAATAAAATCCTTGGTCCCGCCCTGGCTAGAAAAGGGTGGTAACCTGTAGATACCCGTCCCAATTAGCCTTGGTTGCAAAAAGTGAACATTAATAAGTAATATCTAATATTTCAGGTATGTTTTATGCAACAATAGTGAAGGACTTAAATGAGGAAGTTCAGCCTGTTTTTGAGGCAGTTGTTAGGCATTATGCTATAGTTTCTATCGCACAACTTGCAGGTATTGTAATGTAGCCATTTTCTATTCTTTTTTAAAATATTTTAAGTAAAATAAGAATTAGTCCTGTTGGAGTGAATGTCCATGGAATGAGCAATTAAGGGTGATTGCAGATTGTTCCAAGCCCTATTGGAAAACTATTATTGTGACACAGTAGTCCTAATCGTCAGACAAAATTAATTAATTTAAGAGAAAAATTTAATTCTTATTTGAATTCAAATATTATGAAACATTAATGTCTTAGGCAATATATGTTAAGCAAGTTATAGCTAATATTAACTTATTGATTTTAGCAGAATTCTCTTACGGAAAAACACCTATTCACATTTACACATGATATAATTTTTAAAAATTCCTTCACATATCTATCAATCCTGTCAAGGAGATGGTAAAAATGTGGTCCTACCAAATATAATTGTGTGTATATATAGACACACACCTACATGCACGCACACACATCTGCTAATACCCGGCCAGTGACAATTTTTGTTGTGTTGTTACTAATCTCACTATTTAAACATTTAATGCAAAACAAAAGATAAAATTTGTAAATGAATGAAATGAGGGTGGGGGGGGAGTAAAATAAAATATCTTTAATATCTGTTAAGTGCTAGATTGAAAAATGATATGTAATTCCTTTTACACATGTAATGCACTACAAATTTGTTAAAGCAACTGTCATACAGTTCATGCACATATTTAATTTTAAGTTCTGTTTCTGTAGGCTTGTTATTACAGGAGAAATAGCGATTAGAATATGTCATTCCAAGACTTGGAAATCTGCTTTGTTTGCTCAGAACCTGAATGACAGACTTTTTGTTTCAATTATTCGCCTAATGATGTTTTTCTTCATAAATGTATCTTATAAGTGGTTTTAGTATGTCTTGTGTACTTAAAGTTTTAATTCTGAAATCTCTAAAAAATTCAATTGTTTTCATTCAATTATACTCTTATTAATTGTTTTCTTCTCCTTGTTTCTGTTTGGGTTGCTGTAGACTATTAATATTCTTATTTTAGGTGTGTTTAACTGTTGTATGGAACAGACTCATTTAGACCCATTAGTAATAATTGATGCTCTGGCTGTAATTATGGGGCATGAAGAAAAAGAACTTTGCAAACCTGGAAAACTTACTTTAATGATTATTCTTAAAACTGCTGAAACAATATTTGGCTCAAGTGATTTAGTAAGCATTCATATTATTCTATTTTATTTATTATAGTATTGTTTTTAATTAATATTTTTCTTATTTTTAGTAGATTTCCCTTAAGGGAAATCAGCTATTGAGGTTGTACTCGTGAAGCGATTTTCATAAATTTTACTCAAGGAGATGATGAAAATGAGCTCCATTCAATATTAATTATATTTGTCTATTAACGCTTTAGCTGTCGTAGCAAATTTTATTTAATTCTTACCCAACTTGATATTCGTTTTGTGTAAAACCAAAGATCAAATTTATTAATGATTGAAAGGACCAGTGGGAGAAGGGGAATTTTGAAAAGTTGAAATATCTCCGTTATTATAATACTTATAAGTCGGATTGAAAAATTGTACATAAACAATCTTATTACAATTCAATTACCTAATAATGTTGTTATATACATAGTTTCTCTATCATGAATATTAACCGAGATATTTAGATTTTTTTTTTTAGTTTTCAGCCTTCAGTAAACCCCCACTCCTACTCATATCGTATTAACCATAATCTTTTAATCCATAAACCACTTTATTCTAAGCGTATATACCAAATATTGTTTTCAAGAGACTTTTATTATGTGAGATACATGCAAATTCGTTGTGCGATCATGTGATCAATTAAGATTTTACGTTCTAACTCTAAAAAGTTTATTTGGTCTATACCACACTTGATATTTAACCTTTTCTGTCAACACTAAAAATCATATTAGTTAATGGGTGTAAATCAGACATGGAATAGAGAGGGTTTAGAGTGGGAGGATTTCAAAATTCAAAATATATCCATTATTATGAGTCGGATCACTAAATGTTATAGAGCAAATCTTGTTAAACTATTGCTGGTCTACAATTGTTGTTCTATGCATTGTTTCATCAAATACTAATGGAGCTATTCATACTTCTTGTTTTCAGCCCCCCTCTCCCTCCCCCCTGCCGTTTATTCGTTGGTTTGTTAAATAGAAATAGAGAATATGTGGTGAGATGATGTCACAGTGTGCTATACCAGCATGTGGGAAATCTGCTTAATTTGCGCAGCCCCTATGTGATAGACTTTTACTCACTCTCTGATGACATCACCAATTAAGATTTTGTGGTCTTGAATTGAAAATATTTATTTTTCTATACCACACTCAATTGTTTCATTCAACACTAAATATCATATTAATTAATGGCTAAAAATGGACCTGGAATAGAGGGGAAAAGGGTTTAGATAGAGAGAGCGAGAGTGTGGACATTTTAAAATTCAAAATATTTGCATTATTATGAGCCAATTTTGTTCAGCTGCACTGCAATTGTTGTTCTTTACAGATTTTCGTAACTCAAATTTTAAGTGGGTTATTCATATTTTCTGGTTTTCAACCATTAGTATATCCCTACTTCTTATTGGATTTTTACTCAGAAATAGAGCATTTATGGTGAGATGGGATTACTAGTTTGTCATACCAGAACATTGCAAATCTGCTTAGTTTAAACAGCCCCTGTGTGATGGCCTTTTTTAATGGTGGTTTAAAAATTTGGTGACATTAGTGGGAATTTAAAAATTTTGCACAAATCAAGAATCAAAATTCTTGATTCGGCAGTATCAAGAAGTACTCCATGCTATAACTCTTTTATGAAATTTGCAGACAGTTTTATATTGTTTTTTTAGGCATGAGTCTATTTTACTAATGCCAATAGTCCTAGCTGAGTCAGACGTAAGCTTGAGTAGTTCTTGTGTAACCAGTGTTTTTGTGAAAACAGTTCCTTTGATAAAAAGGAAGGACAGCGATTTGGTTACAAATTACTAAGGTGTAATATAAATCAGAGTTTAGAACTAATAAACCATTTTTGATCATATAAATACTATAATAATCTTGCACTCAGGCACATTTCTCTTTATTTATTTATTTTTTGACCATGGACATTTTTGTTATTCCTTTGGCACTACTGATATTTATGAGAAAGAAATATCTTCTTTCAAACTCCTGAGATGGTTAACTGAAGTTATTCAATGAATACGATAGTTAGGGGTTCAATCAAAGATAGAACACATTTTTAGCAAAAGTTTTTATTGTGAGAAGTTTCCTGGCCTTTATTATGGTTTGGTGATAAAGAGGTTTGAGAGAGAGCTGCTTAAAATTAATTACAACAACAGAAAGTTCCTTCTTAATCTTTGTTAATTTAATTTATTGCAAGTGGTATTAAGTGTATCCAATAAATATTTACTTATTGGAATCCCTCCTACATTATTATATGAATTTTCTTATAGGTTCCCAAAATTGGTTTCTTTCTAAGTTAAGATATTTAATTTTTCAGGCTTGCAGACTTCCCCTCTTTGAGTATATTGCTGAGAGGATGTCCTCATTGTGCTATGATCGTGCATGGTATACAAAACTTGGTGGTTGCTTGGCTATCATGTATCTTTATGAATGCATGTCAATACGTTGGACATTTCAACATATGTATGTCTTTGTTAAAGCTCAGCTGTTTGTGATGATGGACTTGACTGGGGAGGTATGTAATAATACTTTACTTAGTTCTTACAATCAATTCTTATTACTATTTTTTATCCACAGTTTGAAGGTGTGCTAGCCAGTTGTAAATAAGGTAATTAAACATTTTAGATAGGGTGAAATAAAACAGAACAATTGCCCACTCGAGAATAGCCTACAGCTCTAGGTTTGCTAAGTGGGTTAATTTAATAGCATGTCTTATATATATATATATATATATATATATATATATATATATATATATATATATATAAAGCCTTGAAAATAAGATTCATCTTCTCACTAAATTTTTTATTGCTTATTTCCTATTTGGAGATTCTTTAAAATAGAGGAGCCCTGAATAGTCCCTGCACATAAAGTTTAGTACTGAGGTGTTCAACTATTACTCGTTTTTGCACAAGTTTCGGGCAGTCATTCAATGCTCCTGTCTGATCACTAAAAAAAAAAGTCCATCAAGCAGGGGCTGCGTAAACTAAGCAGATTGCCCTCGTGAAGATTAGTAATATATAAACCTATATACTGCTAACACAACACCACCGTGAATAAATACAAACGCTAATAAGAAATCTATCCCCTGCTGGTGGGAAACGTCTCAAATGTAAACAAACAGGTCTGCCAATGGGTCAACAGAATGAATATCAATAACTGAAACATGTCGGAATATAACATGAATGAATCAGAATAATTTTTATCTCAATCAATCAAATTTTAGTAGTCCAAGAATTGAAGACGGTGAGGAGGGGAGGCACAAAAACATATTTGCATCTATCTCGTATAATAAAGGTCTCTGGAAAACAATGTTTGGTATTTAAGCTTCCAATAATGTGGCTTATTATATAACAGACTATTGTTTATGTAACACGAGTAGAAGTGGGGGGTTTACTGAAGGCTGAAAACTGAAAAATGCAAATATCTCAGTTCATATTCAAGATAGACAATAAATGTATATAACAATAATTATAGTAAATTTAATTTGTAATAGGATTTATTCTATACAATTTTTCGATTCAACATATAGTAACAGAGGTATTTTGAAAATCTTCCCCTCTAAACCCCCCCTCCCATTGGTCCGATTTCAGCCATTAACGAACTTGATCTTTATTTTTACCTAAAACGTTTAAATATCGAGTTTGGTAATGATCAAGCAAAAATTGTGACCTCTAGAGCATTAACAAACAAATATATATATATATATATATATATATATATATATATATATACTCACTTGATATATATATACAGGGTGACACACGGGAGACGGACGGTTTTGAACTGCGTAGTACTGCGGGCTCGGTTGTGGGAGGAGGTCGTGGTGGGGATAGTTCTGATCCACACAAAACGCCATTTCATTTCAGATCAAAACTTCAGATCAATTGGAAACATACTGGATAAGAAGGATCCTGACCCGAGACGCAGTGTAATGACACCAAAAAATGTTGAAAGGGTAAGGCAAGCGGTAGTCAGAAGACCAGGACGGTCAGCTAGACGTCATGTTAGTGAGTTACGAATCAATCGTGAATCGGTTAGACGAATTTTGCATAAAGAATTAAAATTCCATCCCTACAAAATGCTCATTGTCCAAGAACTTAAGGAAACTGATTTTGCTATACGAGAAGACTTCGCTTACAGAATGCAAGTGATTTTGGATTCGAATGAAAATGAAATTTTATTGATGAGCGATGAAGCTCATTTTCATTTAAACGGGACCGTGAATAAGCAAAACCTAATGTTACTGGGCTCCAGAGCACCCACACCTTATCCACCAGCGTCCTCTACACTCAGAAAAATTAACAGTCTGGTGTGCTCTTGGCTCTGTTGGCATTATTGGACCTTATTTTTTTGAAGAGAACGGGGCCAGTTACTGTTAATTCGGTTCGTTACATTCGTATGCTTGAAACATTCTTGAAACCGGAACTAAGAAGACGACGAATCCCTTTATAGAGCATTTGGTTCCAGCAGGATGAGGCAACATCGCACACCGCAAACACTTCAATTACAGTTCTTACACGCATGTTTCCTGGTCGGATTATCTCACGTTTTGGCAATGTTCCTTGGCTTCCCAGGTCTCCCGACTTGTCAGCATGTGACTTTTTTCTGTGGGGGTATCTTAAAAACTGTGTCTATAACCACAAACCACGAAATTTGGGGGAGTTGAAGAATGCAATCATTCAAGAAATTGCTGCCATCCCTGCAGAGATTTTAGTCCGTGTGATAGACGATTTTGAGAAGAGACTTGAGTCCTGCATTCGAAATGATGGGCATTACCTTGATGACATTATTTTTCACAAATAACTTTGTTAACTAAAATGGCAAATAATGAGCTTTGATTTTGTGTAAATAAACATGCATTAATTTTAAAATTGGCTTAGTATTATTTCATTAAAAACCCTCCCGTGTGTCACCCTGTGTATATATATATATATATATATATATATATATATATATATATATATATATATATATATATATATAATTTTGAATGGACCTCATTTTCGTCATCTCCTGGGTAGGATCGATGTACATTTGAAGACAATTTTTGAAAATCACGTCATGAGTACGACCTCAATAGCTGATTTCCCGCAAGGATGCTGATGGGCCTACCATTTTCATTCTGAAGCTTAAATCTGGGTTCTTCAATCTAAAAACAAGAGTAATCACATTTAACTTATACAAGATGATTAAATCCAAGGATTGTTAAAAATGGGTTTAATAAATTTGTAATTAAGAAATTTATTTGAAATTTTATTTTGGTGAATGTTTATTCTTTATATCAGTTATTTTATTTAAATCATTGGTCATTAAGCATTATTTTGGTAAAGAGCGAGAGTTTATAAAAAATAATAATAATTTTACTTGATTTTATTAATAATGATTTGACGTCTATTCAGCAGCCTAGATTTGGTTGTATTTATGTGTTATTTAGCATAGTGCCTGTCTCATTTACTACTTAATAATGTACTGATTGCTTTTTGCCATGTCAATTTGGTTTTAGGTGTCTAGCGGAGCCATTGATCAAGCAAAATCAAATTTAGAAGCTTTAGTAAGACTCTGCGCAAAGAAGTTGGATGATGGCTCCAGCAATGAGTTACTTTCCATTCAAGCAAAAGCACTTGCAGATGTTTCATTTGAGTTAATTCGCCATGTCACTAGCCCTACTGACCTTATACGAGAACAAGTAAGATAATTTTTTTTTCTAATCCCTCAATGTTTTTTTTATTTTATTTCCTTTTTGAAGTAAAGGATAAGTTTAGGGTTTCAAATTTAAGTAGAATAATTCATTTTGGCCCTCCCTGAAACTGTTTTTATTTTTATGTATGGCATGCGTACCGTATCTTGTATAACTCAAAAATAACTCGTCTTCGAATGTTGAAATACGATATTTAAAGCTGTTGTAACATCTATTTATACACCTTCAATTTTCATTTATATCAACTAAGTGGAGGAGGGGTTAGAAAATCGAAAATAGCAAATTTTTCTGTTTATTGGCTACAAAAAGTACTCAATCTGTCAAATAGGCGAGTTTATTTTTACTGCTAATCATTTTGGACACCGTTGTTATCCTTCTTCAAGGTAATTGTAGTAGAGGAGGAGCATGGAACAAGAACTAACGAACTGAGGGAATGTCTTTATCATTCAAGATGTGGCTTTAGATATTATTTCAGACAGTCACATCAGATTTATTTGCTATCATTTAAATATCAACTAAAATTTCGGCAAAGAACAAAAAAATAAGTAAATCAATCAATATTACCAGACACATGATACAATTGTTTTGACAAACCCTTTTGTGATTAAAACATATTAATTTTAAACGTCAGGAAAATACCTTCTTTATGAAACCAAAATAAGTATAACAGATTACTGTGAGGTCTAATTTAACCAATGCAGTTTTAGGTCACACATTTAATATGTTCAAAATTATATTCAGCAACCCAAAGGGTACATAATTCTAGTTTGTAACCCAATGTTTTGTGTAATAATTCCTCTCGAATATTGTCTATTGCTATTTCTGTCTTGAATTATTTATCTGCATCATTTTTCCACATTGCACTTTCTCTTTTATGCAAAGTGATTGTTTTATAAACCAAACTTTAGTGTTATTGCCAATTTATGTTTTATTTCAGTCAATGCATCTCTTGCGAGTCTTTGCTGAAGTTCAGAATAAAAGTGTTGTGGAAGTTATGGAGCCTCATAAAGATGTTTTGGTGGATATGATACCTCCTAAAAAACATCTTCTCAGACATCAGTCAGCACATGCTCAGATTGGATTAATGGAAGGAAACACATTCTGCACGACATTAACTCCAAGGCTGTTTACCATTGGTAATGAACATCTATCTATCTATAATGCTACGAGTACTCAACAATCAGCCTATAATGGCGGGATTACCAACAACCATGACAATAGTTCTGTATTTACTGACGGAATCAAACCACTACATGATATGCAAAACTAGTCGACTTAAACATTCATATATCTCTATTATTAGCCAATGAGTGGTTTCAATATCCTTTAAATGTAATGAATATAATTTTTAGGTATTTTTTTGTTTTGTTTTTCAGATTTGAAGGTTATGGAACACAAAGTCTTCTTTCATGAAGTTTTATCACTGTGTGAAGCCCAAGACCAAGCCCTCATGAAGATGCCTTGTTACAAAAATATTGGATCGCTTGTTCCCCTCAGAAAAGCAGCGATGCGAGCTTTAGCAGCATGTCATTACCTTCCTAGCTGCTCAGAGAAAATTTTTAACACTCTTTATCAGGCTTTGGATCGCCCTAATCAGGAGCTTCAAGAAGCGGCTTTTCAATGCATGAAAACATTTGTTGCTGGTGCACAAATAGATATGACAATGGTTAGTAATTATTATTTTATTTGACTTTAAATTAATTCTATATATACTCACACACGACACAGGCTTTCTAGTCAATTCTAAACTATGGATCTCAATTCAAAATAAATAAGTCGAAATATGACCAATTCAATCTTTGTTCAAGGAAATATGCCCAAAGGTCAATAGATGAAAAACACATAAACACATCAATTTCCTCTACATGTTTTGCATCCTCTATGATGCCCCTTCGGGAGTAATAAACAATTATAAAAAGTCCGTCACACAGGGGTTGCTATAGTGTCTGGCATAAATCAGCATGCATCTTCTAGTTCTACTTCTGACACAAAAAGTGAAACATCTAGTCAATATAAGAGTGAAAATTGTGAAATACGTAAACCTGCCATGTGTAATATTAATCAGATTTCTCCCAAAAAGATGAAAATTGATTTTTCAGCTAATACCGAAGTTGATTGTAATGAATGTATTTTCTTAAGGAATAAAGTTTCTGAATATGAATCCAAATTAGATTCCTTGCTAATGCAGGTAAAATATTTAAAACTTAAAAACATTACTTTGACAAAAGAAGTTAATAGATTGCAGTCAGATAATCACCAGCTAAAATTTTATGCAAAAAGAAGAAAAATGTCAGTAAAAGAAGAATTGGAAAGGATTTGCTATCCAATACTATCCAAAGCTCAAATTCAGTGCTTACTAAGCAAGAAAGGAAAAAATCATTGGACAAATGACGATATTGCCAAGTCTCTGACTTTCTGATCCATTTCAAGAAGTCCGTCACGCAGGGGCTGCGTAAACCAAGCAAATTTCCCACTCGAAGGTTTACAATAGATAAATCTACATACTGGTAACACAACCGTAAATATTAAGTGAATAAATACAAATGGTAATGAGAAATCTTTCAGTCAATTTACAAGTTAATAATCCCTACACCGGAGAGTGTCTGAATTTTGTAAACAGCATCAAATCAAATTACAATTTTTATATTAAAAAAATACATAAATAAAATGAAAGTATTATAAAGTAGTAAATGAAATTAACTATTATTTAACTATAAATAATAATAATAATGAAATAGAAATAGTAATATTGATATTTTGATGAAGAAACAGAGCTTTTTAATTAATAAAGTTTCTTTTCATTAATTTGAATCTCAATGGACAAGTTGATGTTTAAAATAATTTATAAACTTACATTCTAGTAACTGGGTATTTTTTTTTATTGCTTGATTAGTTTCAATGTGATTAACTTAATTTTGTTTCATAAAAGTAGTCACTGCTATTTTCATGTCATGAACATTTTATCTTATTATATTTAAATTTTTCTGTGTTTTGTTTAATACCGTAGAAAAAATTACGACTTTTAAATGTAAACAAACATCACAATTTTAAGGAATACACCTTTATGTATTTATCTTCAGTGGAATCTAATTTGTACATGGTTTATTTCAAGGAAAATATTTCAACTAGAGTAATTTCATATCATTTACAGGCGTATATCATTTTAATAAATTAGTTTTCACCAAATTCATTAGAAAACGGCTTATATTGATCGCATTTAAGCAGCTCAAATGCTGCTCCGACTTCTGTCTTCCAAGTAAGATAGCAGGCTTGCTTCATTCTGATTGGCTATTCGTCAAATGGCCCTACCTTATCTTATTACGTACCTTGATGGAGATGTACCACGTGACGCAGTTGATAATAGCAATACATTAAAATGATGAACAATGTAAAAATTGATTTCCTCAAAAACTTGGAGTTCTGAAAAATCGATTCCAGAAGAAGCATAGCTGCTACAACTATATCTAATCTACTTGCGTTTTATTAAAACTGTTAAATTTAAAAACTTGAAAAACTAATGTGATCCTGTCTTGTTTTTTTGACATTTTCTGTTTGGTTCATGCAAAATTCTTTTATTATTTATTTATTTCACTACCATTTCTTCCAAATAATTAGTTTCTTTAAAGATGGTTATTAATTTGTTCTTTATCTCATTGAAATATTTAGGAGTTGTGCATCTTCAGCATATACACATGAGTAATATTTGGTGCTAGAATTTACAGTTCAACTCATAAAATGCTTATTTTAATTTTATTTTTTTTTATACTGTATTTGGATTATTTTTAGGTTCATGAAGTTATGAGGCCTTTACTGGCTACTTTAGGAGATTATCGAAACTTAAATTTGATTGGGTCAAGAAGATTATCTTATCTTGTACATTTATTCCCTACAAGTTTCAATGAAAAATTGTGTGAACAACTTTTACAACACCTTCAGAACTTGTTTGAAACTATGCATGGGCAGAAAGGTATGATCAATTAGCTAAATTTTATTTGTAATGAGCGAATATGAGAAGTGGTTGCAATTTAAAGATGAAAACAACTATAGGTCACATTCTTCTGACCAGTCTTTAATAATACATATTTTTGAACAATACTTTTGTTAGAGAAAAGAAATATGTAGCCTTCCTGCTCACTCAATATATTTCCTCAATTTTTGTTTGTCTCACCTTCATAATTTTTTGTTTATTAATTTATATTATACTTATAAAATGAGTTATTGGCCTGGGATTGTTTCTATTGGGTTTGGCTTATCTCCAAAGCTCATTTCATAATTTCTCCTGTTAATCAGTAACTGCTGGTACCTTCATGTCAAGGGGGGAAATAAGAGACTTTTTTTTTTTGTCTAATAACGAGAAAGGATGGAACATTAGCCACAACAATCGGGTTACTATGTAGGAATAGTGACCACTACCTGGTTTAGAAATTTGAAATTCAATATTTCAGGAAAAAGCAGTATGCCATATTATTGCAATTAAACCCAAAATTAAATTGAGAATATTGAGGACACAGTAGTATGGGGTTGCTGAAGGTTCTGCCCTGTGTGTGTCTGAACACACATGTGTCTGAACAGTTGCAAATTTCTCCATACAAATTAGGGATACAAAAAAGTTTTATAGGACCCCTTTTGATTATCGTGATATTTCTTTTCTAGTTAGTAAAATTTGGCTTGTCAATTCAAAAGTAGAAGATGACTTAAAATCCATAGCATTTGTTTTTTCACCTGATGTCTCCTTGGACATTATCTTCACTTGGCTCATACAACCTCTTTGTCGCACTGCCGAGCATTCAAAAATATGACCTTTGATTCCTGTGCAGAATATTCCAGATCTTAGCTTGGTACTAGCAGATTACATTGAAATTTTCCCCTTTTTTGAAATCTCCCTGAATACATTTTTTCTAGTTTCGGCATTGCATCTATGTATTTCGTATAACTCAAAAAGTTTCTAAGGCTAACCTTAAAATGTTAAATTTCTATTTAGATCTGTTATATCATCTATATGTGTGCCCTTCCACCTTCCCTGTTGATCAAAATTGACTAAGGAGGACTAAGAGGTGGGTGGAAATAAAAAGTTGCAAGTTTCTCCATACAAATTAGGGATCCAAAAAAGTTTTATGGCATTTTTCGATCTGATACATTGGAAAAGAGATATTCCATATCACTGAAATTAGATAATGTTAAATGAAAAGCAACCAAAGAATGCTAAAACCTATTATATAGGGACTTAGACCACTTTAGCTTAAAGTTACCTTTAAATTTTCTGTATATGTTGTCTATAAGAATCCTCTATAACTGTGCTTAACATTTTAATCCCTACCCCTTAAAATGCAGTTCACTGAGTCCCTGGCAGGACAATAATATCCATATCCTTTCATACTGAATGGAACCCCATTACACTTCCTTTAACAAGCATTCCTTTCAAAATTTACATCAGAAGTGTATCTCTGGATTTTATATAGGCCGTAAATGCATTTTTCATGGGAAAGCACACTATCTGTGTAGAAATCCTTTGACATAAAACAGAGAAATGTACAGATTACACTTCCTATAAAAGCCCTGACTTGTTAGTATCAGTAATTTCTGAGTTTAATAGGTGTTATACAGCATGTTTGTATATACATACAATTTTCATTAAATGTAATTGAGTTTACATTTTGAGAGCTTGTTATTCACTTCTTGAATTGCTAATGAAGATAGTATCTAAATTTTATTTTTTATTTCCAGATGTCCTTTATATTTTTATTTTGTTATTCAAGGAAACTTTTGTCCTGAATAAAATGTATTTTTTTTTTGTTTTTAATTGTAAATATTTTCAGGTCTATCAAAAAGTGGAGATACTGAAAAAATAATAGTTACAATTATCAGCATATTCCATCAAATCCCTGCTGCTGGTTCTCGTTTTATTGAACCTTTAAGTCAGCTAGTGCTGCAGACGGAAAGAAACCTTCTTATTGGTGCAAGTTCTCCTTTTAGACATCCACTTCTCAAGTTTCTCCTCTGCTATCCAACGCACACAGTTAATTTATTACTGTCTCGTATTAAGGTATTAAGTTAATTGACTTAAATATAGATCATGAAATTTTACAGAAATACTTATTTATGTTTTATTTAATCAGGATGACCTGTGGAGTAAGTTTTTGGAATATCTAATCAAACGGGAAGAAGGGAAACCCTTTAGGGAAGTACTTCAGAGCAGTAGTGGTGTGGAAAAGCTTATTAACATGGCATTGGCTACTTCGAGTACTACTGAAATTTTGACACAAGGTACGTTTTGAATATGTGTTTTTCATACTTTTTAAACACAGTAGTTATTACAAGTAATTATCAGTTATATTTGTTTCACTAATAACTAAGTCAATGCACATTGTAAGAATTTTAATTTTGATCATTTTATCTATAAGATCTTTTGAGTAAAAAAATGAATATATATAAAAAAATATATATATATTTTCAAAAAAGTAACACATTTATATTCTTTGCTTTTCAGAGAAGTCAATTTATATTACAAATTATAATGATAGAATTTAGTGAACATCGTCTAATGCTCTGATGTTTTGATTGGATACTTTGCTTCCTAAGTGTTCATATCAACAACTCGGTCTTCATTACCAACCTATTTGTGGTACACTCCTGGCATAGGTCAGGGGGGGGGGTGTTCTAGTTTGCTACAAATATATATATTTGTCTGTTAGTGCTCTAGCGGCCCCAATTTTCATCTGATCAAGACCAACCTTGATATTTAAACATTTTACATAAAAATAAAGATAAAGTTCATTAACAGCTAAAATAGGACCAGTGGGAGGGGTGGCTTAGAGAGGGGAATTTCGAAATATCTCCGTTGTTGTGCTTCGGATTGAAAAATTGTATAGAATTAATCTTATTGCAAATGTGATGTTCTAAAAATGCTGTTATGCACATTTTTTCATTATCTTGATTATTAACTGAGACATTTTTTAGTTTTTGGTCATCAGTACACCCCCTCTTCTACTCATGTCTTATTAACAATAATCTTTTATATTATGGAGCACATTATTTGAAGCCTAAATACCAAAATGTTGTTCCCATTGAACTTTATGTTTTGAGATAAATGCAAATACGTGACGCACGTAGGAAATCTGTTTAGTTAACGCAGCCCCTGCATGACTGATTTTTTTGGTTGGCAGCGTTTTTGGTTTACTAAATTTAGCACAAAAAAGGTTGGATAAGGGCCCTCTAGTGAAGTTCTTTTGTTATTTAAGACAGAATATGTTCTTCAGACAACAGTGTGCTTTGCTATGCCATAGTAAACAACTTTTTTCTGTTTTAATGATTTTACTTAATGATTCTATTTATAAATTTAAATCCCCGTATTAGATATTTTCTCCTTAAAAATTATTTGATATTTCAGAAGAGAAGTATGAACTGCAGTATCAAAGTATTCGAATAGTTTCTTTGCTTGTCAAGTTTGATGATCAATGGATTTCAACACAGCATCAAGTGGCTTCTACATACATTCATCTATGGTGTAGTGATCAATACCTGGTAATGAATTATGACTAGGCAGTCTCATTTAAATTAGTAATTATTTTTTTGCGGCTGTTCTTCCTTTTTCTTTGTTGTTTAATCATGATATGATGGTTTTTCTAATTAACATATCTATTACAAAGGTGTAATAAACACAATGTGTATGTGCCAATGTTATGGAAATTTTCATTATTGAAAGTTGTCTGAAGCAATACGCATGAAAGTTATGTACTTCAGCCCATAGCATTCTACCATACAACAAAATTGAAATTTTGAACTTTGTAATGATTAATGTATTACATACTTTTGTGTTATTAATTTCTATTATATTTACATTTTCAGAGTCGGCATAAAAACATAGAAAGTGTGTCTCATGTTCACTGGAAAGAACCTAAGCTTTTAGTCAAAATTCTGTTAAATTTTTTTAGCCAACATCCTACTAATATTGACCTTCTCTTCCAAATTATGAGAGCTTTCACCGATAGATTTCTTCCTGATTTTCAAGTACGTATGAATATAAAGTTAATATAGAGTTTTTTTTACCTTTAAATAAATATAGATTAGTTTTGAAAAAAATATTCTTTTCTAGTTTGTTAGAGAATTCCTCGATACTACTGTTGCACAAAGCTATACCATAGAATGGAAACGAGCTGCATTCTTTCGGTTTGTTGAACTCTTCCCATTATCTCACCAATCCTCAACTGTTCTAACTCAAGATATGAAAGCCAAAGTTCTGCAGTTTATTATCATTCCTTGCTTTGCCGTTTGCTTTGAACGTGGAGAAGGTATTAAACTCATTGGTGGGCCTCCGGCACCCAATGATGACTCTCCAGACAACATAGTTTCTGTATTCATAAACAAGGTACGTCAATAATTACAATAGTATATTATTTTATGTGTTTAAATATAATAGTAGTTATATTATTTAGGTGTTTTTTACTTCCTTGTACAAAGTAAAGGAAGTATTGTAATCACAAAAAGGTTTGATTTTCATATTTGAACTGAGTTATCTCACATAACTGAAAAACAACTAGCCTTAGAATGTTGTACTTTCATATTTAGAACTGTTATATCATCTAGTTGTGTACCTCGCCTTTTTATCAAAATTTAACCCTTAATTGGCCAGGAACTCAAAAAATTACTTGAAATGAAATTTTTTCTTAAAAACACATTATTTGCGTTCCTAATAAATAGAATATATAAGGTTTTACTTATTTTTTTTTTTCTGAACAAAAATATTACATGGTATCTTTAAGTACACCTTGGCCAATTACCCTAAAACCTTAGTCGTGTCTTTAAGTACACTCTGGCCAATCACCGTAAATCAATGGGGTTCTCTGTAAGTTATGTTAATAAACTGAAATAGTTTCTAAAAATGTAATTAAATAATTTATTATGTAATAAAAGAAACGTGTTGTAAATAAAAAATTAGTTCATTGTAAACAAAATATAAATCCGTCAAAAATATCATTAAACCTTTCATTCATTCAAGAAAACAGGGCCTTTTACGGGTGTTACAAAGTTTCACATTACATTTTCAGCATAAAACAACCGTTTGATTTTGGTGACAGAGTCTGCACTTTCCTTTTGTAGTGAATACTTGTCAATGGTGCATCCCATCAAGTCTTGCTGCATTGGCTATGAGAGCGGCAGCAGTTCTTGGCTGCAATTGGTGGTGTCTAGCCCTTTTAGCTCACCGGTCCAGCAGAATATCCTCTGTAATGTGTATTCGAAATTGTTTTAAATTCATTTTTTTTTTTTTAGGGTGTTCCTTTTGTGCAATAGCAATACGTTATTAACCACCAAATCCGATTATTAGCTGAAAATGTTCATGTAATATTTGTGGGAGCAGTAACCTGTTCTATAAAGTGCAACGAACATGCCACTAAGGTCAACACTTTGTTGTCATACCATTTAATAATGCTGATACACTTTTTGTTATCAACGTATTCTTCATAACATCCTCCTCCCTCTTTCACCCTCAATATTGAAATGTTCCAATATTTCATTCATTTCAATTTTAAAATTTCCTTCATCCATTTTGAGGCATCCGTCTGCATTTTCTCCTTCATTGTTGCTTTCTTCTTCATCAGAGGTGATACTAAATTTTGGTAGCAAAGGGAAAAATGGTTTCACCTCGACTTTTATACGTATCTGTTAATTAAAATGGTAAAAGTAAGAAATAATATAAAATCATGCCCCTTGGGCAAATTTGTTGGTATTTGGCCAGGGTGAACTTAAGTACACCATTCTTAAAATCCATGCTAAAACTCTATTTCTCTCCTGAATGGAAAATGAAACACATAGGAACTTAAATACAATCCTTTACGGTTAATCACTAAACTTTTTTATGGCTCCTCACAATTTTATTTCTTATAAATGCTGAGCGCTTTCGGGGACTAAATCCCCATCCTCAGAGCGAAGGGCGATCTTATAGACTTGCTACACGGCTAAACCCTGCCGATGCACTCCTGAAGTGTGCATCGGCAGGGTTAGCCATGTAGCAAGTCTATAAGATCGCCCTGGGATTAAGGATGGGGATTTAGTCCTCGAAAGCGCTCAGCGTTTATAAGAAATAAAATTGTGAGGAGCCATAAAAAAGTTTTGTGATTAACCATTCATCACCCTCACCACCAGCTAAAAATAAATATGGGACAATCCTTTACAACTAATTCACCCATTTTGGTTCATATTTAAATCGAATAGTGTGCATTTTAATGAATTAGAAACTTCGCTGGCAACTAGTGTGAAGTAGAGTGGTAAAACAATGATGATTTTCTTCAGTATATTGCTAGTAATTAGCTCCAATAACAATACATGGACTTTTGCCGCATATGCTCATGCTTGGGAGGTTACAGGGGTGTGAACTGTGGCCCAAAAGGGGTAAGAATAGAAGCAGTTGCTCTCTGAAAGGGTTAAATATGAACGGTGTCTTTAAAGACACCTTGGCCAGTTAAGGGTTAATAAGAGAGAGGTGGTAGGTTTAGAGGAGGGGCGGAAATAACACTTGGACTACTTTCATTTAGGATCACATCTGGAAGGAAATAAATTATATATATTTATTTAAATATGTATATGCACACATACATTCATATGTGTATACACATACATACATATGGTATTTCAAATTCCCTGCTCGCCACCTTTTTGTTTTTCTTTTTTTCAAAAGTTGGTAATTTCAACATGAAACTTGATAGGTGGTAATTGTGGGAGTGAAATTTCTTTCCTTTCCTCTTTAAATCATTTTAAAAATTGATTTCCTATAATAATCTGTCATCAAAAATATGTCTTTCCTTTGACGATCGTTGTATTTGTTTGTTAATTTTGTTTGCTTACATTTTTTCAGCTTATTGATCCTGATAATCCATTTGCTCAAGGAGATTCAGTTAGAATTTTATTACTTCAATTGTCTTGCCTACTGGTTGACCAGGCACTTGCCCATATCCATGATTCCACGACTCAAGGTTCCAAGCTGAGAAGGCTTATGACTTTTGCATGGCCTTGCCTACTCAGTAATAACTGTGTGGACCCTGCAACAAGATATCATGGACACCTCCTTTTTGCCCATATAATAAATAAACTTGCTATTCACACAGCTCCGTACAAGAGGATCGTTTTGCAAGGTTAGTTTTCTTTTAACTATAAACATTCTTTCTAACAAATTATGCAATACATTACATACATACATTAATAGAAATCAGAGGCAGTTGAAAAAACAGAGTGAGGATTCAATAGGTAAATTATTGAAAATGCAGTGGGGAGAAATAGAGCTTTAGGCTGAAACTTTGACTTTATTTTATATGTTCATATTATTTTTTTTTTTTCAATTATATGTTTTTTTTTTGTTTGTTTTTTAATTTTATGTCAACTTTATGCTACTAGGCTAATCAGAACGGGAATTATATGTTTTCACTCTCCCTAAACCCATTTTGAATAGTTTCACCATGACTTCTATGTTTATACATATGTATCTCACATATCTCTAAAAGAACTAGCCTTAGAATGCTAACATTTTATATTTAGGACTGTTGTAATGCCTAGTTGTGCACCTCTCCTTCTGATTAAATTTGATTAAGGGGAGAGGGGATAAAATTGTGATTTTCACATACCTATTAGAGATAAAAGCTATGTAAAGAACCTTTTTTGCTTATAAAAAAATATATATTAATTATGTTCTATGACATTTTTTGATCCAATCCATTTGAACAGTTTGCATCTGACTGAATTTTAAATTAAGTGGAGCAAAGTCTGTCTGACTGTGTCCATGCATAAGTGTGTGTGTGTGTGAGTTTATTAAACATAATTTTATATAATGTGTACATCAATATTATCACTGGGGTATCTATGTATTAGTTGACTTGCATAAGGAATTTACATTTGTAACTTATATATACATACATGCTTATATATGCATATACCACACACACCATATATCACACACACACACACACACACGCACGTACGCACACACACACACACACCACACACACACACACACACTCTTGCATTGATAGTAGAGATTAAACAAAACTAATGTGTTTAGCTAATTTACATGTGTTGAGATTAAACCATTTTTTATACATGAATATTATTATTATTTATGAACGTCCACTTTTTGCAACTTAGGCTAATCTGGACGGGTTATCTACAGGTTACCACCCTTTTCTAGCCAGGGTGGGATTTTAGGACGTTATTTAATGAATTTCGTCACTAAATAATTTCCTTTGCCCAGGCAAGAATCGAACTCGCCACTCTAGGTTTACCATGTGAGATAAAGGTCAACGCTTTAACTCGCATGGCTAACCTGAGCCCCTTATACATGAATAAACTGTGTTACTTATTTTTGTTAATCATTAATTTACAGAAGACTAACTTTTGTTAGTAATTTATCTTTCATTTCAGTTTTCAGAAGTCTTCTCAAAGCCCATGCTGTTGAAGTCCGGCCAGTTGTTCGGCAGGCTTTAGAAATTCTTACTCCAGCTATGCCTGCTAGGATGGAAGATGGTTATAAGATGCTCACTCATTGGACTAAAAAAATCATTGTAGAGGAAGGGCATTCAATGCAGCAACTTTTCCATATCTTACAACTTGTAGTGAGGCATTATAATGTAAGCAAATTTTATCTTGAACCTTTATATGTGTATATAAGCAAATATTAATTATATACCTCTACTTAAAATTCTCATATAGAGCCATTCTCAAAAAATGTGTAGTTTTGTGTCCGGGGGAAATTCATGGGCACCTATTGGTATTTGGGCAGCAGTGGCCTCTGAACTATAGATGTTAGGTTTGAACCTGGGGATTGCCGTTTTGATTTAATTGTGCGATTACCAAACTTCAAAATTGGACTTTCATCTATCTCCTTGATGCCTACTGAGTTACTATAAATTTCCTTGAAACAATTGAAGAACTAATTATATAAAGAGTTTAAAACTTTTGGTTCTGTAATTTCATCACAATAGGGTAAGAAACTGACTTCTTCAGTTTCCATGAAAGCCCTCTTCACTCGATAATAGGGGCTGACATATGGGGTGGTGCGAAGGTCATCAACATCCAACAGTTGCCACCAATCTTCACATTTTATGGAATTTTATATATATTCTGCATGTTTGTGAGACATATATTTTCCTATATATATATATATATATATATATATATATATATATATATATATATATATATAGAGAGAGAGAGAGAGAGAGAGAGAGAGAGAGGGAGATGATTTTGTATAAAAGGTTTTTTTTGTTAATATTATATGTATTTTAGTAAGAAATATGTTTGTAACTGAATTCTATAGATGTCAAATCCTTATATATTTACCCCAAACTCCTATCTCATTTTAAAAGTTTTCATATTACATCTACATCCTCCAACGTTTTAAAGAGAACTATTCATCTACATGTAAAAAACTATCTACCATTGTTTAGCTTATTTAGTAACTTCATATGAATGGATCTCTGCTCTGGTTGTGATTTGGTGTATTTTATAAGTCTTCATAAATATACTAGCTAAGGTACCCGGCTTCGCTCGGGAAATCATTAGAAGCTGAATATTGAGAGTATTTTTATGGCAAGGCTTCAATGTGTACCTTTATACTTCCCGTTTGGGCGTATTATTTTTCCGTAAGGGCCATGTAGGGGACTATTAGAATGAATATTTTAATTAAAAAGGGTAAATGAAAATGAGTTCCCAATCAATCCCTCTCTACTGTTTGACACACCGTGAATAATTCAAATCATAATCATGGATAGCATTTATTATAATTAAATAGTATCTATAATGCACATATTTTCTGTCAAACCCACTCCGAGCACACATAGTTTAGAAATAGTCGGTTGTAAGTAAATAGAAATTCCAATAGTGCCAACATTTAACAGGAAATAAGTTAACACAATTAACTGTGTTAGCCTCCGTGCAACTTCCCTTTCCGCTTGAGGGTTATCAACATTGCTTTACTTAAATTAATTATTCAAAACATTAAAGAATTTGATTTTTCTAATAATTAATTTACCCGGTGGAAATAAATAAGTGTGGTAACATAAAAATAATTGAATTTATATTCAAAATGCAAGGATCCAAGCTCTCTATGCAACCTAAATAATTCTCTAAACAATCAAATCGAGTTTAAACGCATATTGTCTTTTATCATAATGACATTATCAAGTAACGTTTAATAGTTATATATAGTACATAGTTGTTTCAATAACGTCAACATATCGGAGGAAATAAGCTACTATATACCAGAATTAAAGAGTTTGATTTCCCACAACTTCCGCTATCACTCCTGGTGTAATTCAGCATGGCTTTGTTTAAAAATTACGTAATTAAAATTGAATAATGAAAATGCTCTTATAATTTTCATTTCCATTGGAAATAAATAACGATATTTCCTAGTGAAAATAAATATTAAAAGAGGGAGGGGGCTGCAGAGATTTATAACCATTAATTTGTGCTAATACAATTGATACCCCTACTATAGTTTTAGCATATATCTCATTTATACTTTTTTTTTAAATTTTATTTTTTTTATTTTACGTCCACTTTATGCTACTAGGCTAATCGGAACAGGTTATCTACAGGTTACCATTCTTTTCTAGCCAGGGTGGGCACAAGGAGTTTATTTAATGAGTCCGTCATTAAACAAATTTCCACTGCCCATGGCGGGATTCGAACCCACCACTCTAGGTCTACCATGCGAGATTAGGACCAACGCCCTAACTCGCACGGCCAACCCCAGCCCCTATACATTTATACTTTGTTAAACGACAAAAGTGTATAATAAAAGTTATTTTAAATAACACACTAAAATGGTTAATCACAAAACTTTTTTATGGCTCCTCACAATTTTATTTCTTATAAACGCTGAGCGCTTTCGAGGACTAAATCCCCATCCTTAATCCCAGGGCGATCTTATAGACTTGCTACACGGCTAAACCCTGCCGATGCACACTTCATTGTGGTATGTGTATTACCACTATCGCCTTCATTATAATAAGCCATACCAACATTTCTAGGGACGGGCAGGAGTGGGGGTTGTAAGGGACCCCTGAAATTTAAAATAGCGGTATTTCGTTTTCTATTAGTTTTTCTGCAAATATGAACGTGACAAAAGTTGCTTATTTTGTTATTTAAAGTAACTTTTGTTATATTCACTTTTGTCATATAACAAAGTATAAACGAGATATACGTTAAAAACTAAAGCGGGAGGTCAACAATTTTATTGAGCACTAACGATTGAATCTAAATTAACAAAACTCGGTATGTGAATTAGCATTAATACTTCTATAATTATAAGGTATATTACAATTTTTAGGTTTGAACGGGAGTGTGGGTTATAAGAGAGGCCTGAAATAAAAATTTGCGATATTTCATTTTCTATTTGTTTTTCGTCAAATGTGCACATAACAATAGCTGTTTACTTTGTTATTTAGACTAACTTTTGTTTTATACAATTTTTTGTATTACAATGTAAGAAGCAAGTAATTTGCGTAGAAATATTGATATGCTCAATAATTCTTTCCAATTTGAACTACCAGGTACCTCACCTGGATAAATGATTTCAAATCTATGTTAATATTTTATCCTTGATAATTCATATCTATCTTATTTTTTTAACGCCAGTAATTGGATCAAGTAAAGTATACTGCCCCCCCCCCTAATTAAAACATGAAAAATATATGAACAAACAGTTTTAGTATTGTGAAGATAATGTAATTAGATTTTTTAATATAATTTACTGTATTACAGGATTGAGATCCTAAATGAGTTGTCACCACTGGGCATAGAGAGGCGCTGGGTTATTAGCAGATTTCCCTTAAGGGAAATCAGCTATTGAGGTTGTACTCATGACGGAATTTTCGAAATTTTTATTGAAATGTCCATCGATCCTACCTAGTAGATGACGAAAATGAGGTCCGTTCAAAACTGTGTATATATATATATATATATATATATATATATATATATATATATTGTTACGTTTTTTATTACCAAAACCAGTAATAAACGTTTATAATAAGAGTTCTTTTGGATTGCAAAATTAAATACTCGCAAATTTCACAGTTTTTATCACTGCACAATTTATTTGGATAATGCACAATAAACTTGGTAATTATTCTTAATTACTACTCACAGTATAGACTGATAGCGTCACTGTTCTTCAGATTGCACAGTCCAACAATTCACTCACAGTCACTGAAATTCACAACAAGACGGCACTGCACTGTCCTTTGCTTCGCGGTACTGCACTGTCCTTTACTTCATGGCACTGCACTGTCCTTTACTTTGCGGCACTGCACTGTCTTAAACACGGCACTAAACTGTTACTTACAGTCACGGCACAACACTGTTCTTCTTATAAAAACACTTTACCGCACTGCTTTGCACCGTTGGCTTTGTATTGCATCAAGGGAAAGGAACTCTTTTTCATACATGGTTTGGAAGACAGAATACTTTCTATGATAATGAATTATATGGTCCCTTACGTTATAAAAAAAAATGTCATGCACAGGAGACGGGAAATATAAAAATAATGAGGCAGTGAAGCCTTAAATACCAATTTTATTATTTACAAATCCACAGCAACAACGGGTAGAAACCCTAAACAATGTGACGCGGAAATGTCAAAATATTGTGGAATGTAATGCCTTGCCAAAAAATACCTCATCATTCAGCCTCAAATTGAATTCCCAGGCGAAGCCAGGTACCTTAGCTAGTATATATATATATATATATATATATATATATATATATATATATATATATATATATATCACATGTAATACACTAATCTGGGCATAATAAACTCAAATTAAAAAAAAAAAAAATTAAAACAAAAAAAAAAACGTTTGAACTAGGGGTAATACCAAAGAATTAAGGAGTATTCCCCTGAAGCTCATTCAATGAAATATAGATTATGTTGCTGGCTACTGTCACAGATATTCAGATTTATCCCTCATTCTCTAAATCCATGGATTGTGACTTGTTTCTTCTTTGTAACTGTGTTTAAATTAATTCTTTTTCTGGCAGGTTTTCTATCCAGTGAGACACCATTTGCTTCAGCACATGGTCGGTGCCTTACAGAGATTGGGATTCAGTGCTTCCTCTACGTTGGAGCACAAAAAACTGGGCTGCGAATTGGCTGAAGTTGTCATTAGATGGGAGCTTCAACGAATTAAGGATGAGGCACAAATTTCTCAGCAGGTTTGTATAGGCCTTGTCAATATTAACTAGCAATCATTCCCACAACTTTTATAAAATGTTGATGATCACAATAACAACAGTTAAAATGGTGCTCTTTGAGTGATTTTAGTGTCATTGCTAGTTGAGTTATATAGTTTCTTATTTATAGATGCTTTTCTTCCCATTTAGCGTGTTCATAGTTATCAATATTCTTAGTAAGGTTTTGGGGAATGAAAATAGATTTCCTTTTTGTTAAGTGTAACAATAATTTGGTTTGTACAGGAATCATCAACAGATGCTGCTGTTAAAAGACAACCTGAAGAAGAATCAGAGCAACCTCGGAAGAAAGGGCCTGGTGTAAACACTGCAAATTCAACAAATCCTCAGGTCAAACATGATCCAGATGAGCTAAAACCGTTAGACAAAACCCATGCTGAGTTACTTATAAACTTCTTGATGCGTCTAGCTTGTTCGGTATTTTTGTCATTCATTTTTCTTCTCTTTTGTTTTAGGAACTCCTGTATAGTGGAATAGTGTTTTAATTTTCACCTTTTTCTAGGTTAATGAAAATAACCCTGCTGCTGCTGGCTTAGCTGCTCCTGGAGAAATTTTGTCTAGAAGATGTTATAATTTAGTGCGCACAGCTTTAAAACCAGAAATTTGGCCTAATCACACAATTGATTTTAGATTTCCTTGGCTTGAAAAGTTATTCTGTTCTGTTGATAGCCCTGAACAAAATTTGGGTAATATTTGTATCGGACTTGAACTTTTTACTCTTGTGCTTTCTGTAATGAAAAGAGACCAAGTTTTATCTACTTGCAAAACTCTTCAAAAAGGCATCAATGCATGCATATCTAGTAATAATAATAAGGTAATTTATATATTTATCTAACTGTTAAATAAATTTTCCGTCCATGGGACTTTCGTCATTGAGTATTTTGTTACAGGTTATACGCTTAACACATGCATTGTTAACTAGACTTATGAGCATATTTCCAACTGAGCCATCTAATTCTACTGTTTCTTCGAAACATGAAGAGCTGGAGTGTATCTACTCATCTGTTGGCAGGGTATAATACATTTACTAACTTTCTACTGTGTAAAAAATGATTAAGGATTCTGATTGAGACAATAGTCTTCTTTTTTCTTCTTCTTCTTCTTATCTTTGAAACTCAAAAGCCACATTTCTATAAAACAATCCACCCAATTTTTTTAGTAATTGAGTTACAAAAACATGAATTCTGAATCAGTAATCTAAATCTAGACTAGTATTCTATGAATTGAAATTCATTTTCGTATGATAATCTAATAGTTAAAAGTAACCAAAGTTTTCAATTGTTCAAGGCAATAACACTGTCTGTCGCGCAGGAGCTGTGTAAACTAAGCATATTTCCCATGTGCTGGCATAACACACTTGTGATTTCATCTCACCTTGTATTCTCTATTTGTATGTAAAAAAAAAAACTGGTAATTAGAGTGAGGGGGGGGGGTTAAGTTACGAAAAAACACTTAGAACAAAAATCGTAGAATGTCAATAATTTAACAAGATTAGTTGTATAACATTATCTGAAACGATTTATAATAACTAAGATATTTTGAGTTTTTTAATCTCTTAACTTTTATGCTACCTTCAGGCCTCCTTATATTGTTGAATAAATGAGTGAATTTTTGTTTTTGTTTTTTTTTGTCACAGGTCATATTTGAAGGCTTAGCCAATTACGAAACAAATACTAATGCCAATTCAAGTAGCCTTTTTGGTGCAATTATGATGTTAAAAGCAGCTTGCAGTAGTAATCCAAGTTATGTAGATCGTTTGATCACTCCATTTGTTCGAGTAATCCATCGAATGAGCAGAGAGCACCTATCTGCCTCGACTACTGAGGCATCACCTGGTTAGTGATAAAAATTAGATTATTTAATTTTTTATATATTTTTTTCTAGACTTAATGGCTACTGAAATATATTGATTTATTGAAGGCTAAATATAGATTTAGAACTAGAATATCTATATAAAAATCTATCTAAATAATATATATAGATTTGAGACTAAATGCGTCTTATTCATAGATCCTACAACAAAGTGTGAATGCAATTACACAAACAAATTTTTATAGGTACAAAAATGAAAAGAACTTTATTTATAAAAAATCAATAGATTTCTAAAAAGACAACATCCGTGAAGAATTTGGCAATTGTTAATTTAAGGTTTAGGGTCTATGGTTTGGATTAAGAGGAACAATCCCAGAAAAGACTGCAGAGTTTTTTCAAGAAAGTTGGGATTGAAGGCGAAGATTGGCTGCTCTTGACTGAATCAATTATCTTGGATTTGTTAGGAATAATCAACCATCACATTATGTATATTTTTAAATTTTCTTTTTTATATATTTATTTGTAGATATTGTTTTTGTTTCTTTGTTTATCTTTCTTTTCTTTTTTTTTTCTTTATATTTTTATTTTACATTCTTATTATATTTTTGTTTGGGTTAATTTTTGTCGCAAACTTATTACTTTTATTTTAACTCAACTTTTATTAACCTTCAATTTTTATTTATTTAATGTCATGTGATTGATAATTTAGCTGTGTAGTCATCAACTCACCATCGGTGAGCAGCCAGACTTAATTCTTTAATAAAGTGTTTTCCTTCTTTGTGTGTGTCTGAGAAGAAGTACCTCGATAAGTTTCTTTGCGCAATTTAGAAAAACACATTCAGATCCTACAATATTAGTGCAAACCAATAGCACATATTCAAAAAGCAAATACTTAATTCATATTTACAGTAATACTTTGTTTGCTGGCACATATTTCACGTGTTTTATGAAGCATACATCATTCTGATCCAGCTCTCTTCCTTCTGGTCCAGTCTCTCTTTGACTATATACTGTGCATCATATGTTCATTAGTGCATGGGGCTTAGCCTCTTTCATATCACATAATTTGCCAGTGTAAAATGGAGAATGGATGTATCGCTACTAGTATACTATATATATACTAGTACTACGGTAGTTGAGAACACAGAAATCACTCTCATTCTACCTCCTACCTTAATACCTATCACTCCTTTCTATACTTCAGTGAACTGTTTCTTTCCTATATGGAGCTCTGGAACTTCCAACAATTCTCGCTTTTGTATATTTTATTTTATTATTTATAAAGAGAGCAAGAGGAGAGAGGGACCCAGATGTTTCCTTCTCTCTTAATACTTCTTGATGTGTACCTTTTTTGACTAAATTCAGTACAAGATGAAGTATATTTGTAGTTCCAAAACTAAAAATAGTATCAGTTTCAATGTGAAGTAAGAAGTACCCAAGAATTAGGTTTGTAAAAAATTAAAAGGGAGAAAGTTTTAGATGGCTACCTCATTCATAATCACAATGTAGGCGATACCTATTAACTTGAACTTCATCCATCAATGAGCTTATCATTTATTATTTATTTGAACAATTATGCATTTAGATAAAAATACAGTATTAAAACAATATAATTATCTTACTATCTAAAATTAATATTTTCTGTTCTATAAAACTACAATGAAATAAGCATTGTAATTAAAATCAAAATACATCTCTCAACAATGATCAATCACTTTTAACACACATTAGAATTACCAATATCCTTATATCAGCATCATTTTTATTTTAACAATTATTTTCTCATTCTAAGTTAAATTATATCATCTAATTAATATACAGAATGTATATGTTATAGGTAATATCATTTTTAACTTGTAGATTACAATTTATTTTCTTTAGAACTAAAAATGTCACTATGATATATACTGTTATAGTAATTTTGATTTTTTCTAATTTTATGTTTTAGGAACCAGTGACTTATTAATACTTAGCCTTGATCTTGTTAAAAACAGAATTGGTGCAATGAATGGTGATACAAAGAAAACATTTATTGGTTCAATATTAGTTGGTTTAATAGAGAAGACTCCAGAAATTAAAGTTATGAAGGCTATTTGTAAAGTAAGTGGATTGTAGTATTTCAATCTTGCTTGAGTCCTTACCTCATCACTTCAATAAATGAATAGACCTCGAGCCTGGTTAAAAAAAAACATATATCCGTTCAGTATGACTACACAACTATGAAAAAAATAAAATACTATGTACAAAATAGAAAAAAAATAAAGATACAAATGCAAAAGATTTATGCAGTACCATTGTGCAGAAATGCTGCAAAAACAGCATCTCTAAAGGCTCTTTTCATTTAATGAAAAACACTAATCTAGTCTGTCCCTCATTGGCACAGGCTCAGAATTTAGAAAAACTCAAGTCCTCTTAATTTACTTTATTAAAACTCTACATGTTTCGCGTTTCAATTTGGGGAAAAATTGTCCCATCATGAAAGTATCTATTCTGGGCTGATTGTAATATTGACCTTTAACAAAATCTAGTCCAGCAACTAAAAAAAATTGATCCAGATACAATTTAAAACTTCAGGTCACTTTTAATTTTTCAAACAACTTTTCATTTGAATGGAAAAGAGTACCAACTTCACCGTATGAATTTGTTGAACTGAAAACCCCACAAAATTATTTAGCTTGAAAAAGATTCCCCTTAGGCAAATGTTTTGTGTGAGGATTTTCTTATCATCTATTCTGGAAGGGATGCCCAATATTGAGCTAATTCAACATGTAAAATGAAACTTCACAGTAGTAGCAGTAAGGTAGAATACTTGTAAATCAGTTATTGCAGTCTTGTTATTTTTCCTTAATAAAATATTGAATTATGGAATCGGTTCATTCCTTTTAAATCTCCCTGAATTAAAATATGTTCTTTAAAAGTGTAATAGCTCAGCTGCTTCCTTGATGCTTCGGTCATTCAATTGTTTATCTTCCCATCCAATTTGTTCTATTACTATTAATATGCATTTTTAATTTGAAAAAGTTGATGATCATTTATTTTAAATTTAGACTCCTTAATTTATTAATATATTTTGCAGATGGTGGAGGAATGGATAAAAATTACTAAGCCTCTTGCTGGCCCTTCTTTAAGAGAGAAATCTATTCTTCTGGTAAAATTGATGCAGTATGTTGAGAAAAGATTCCCAGATTTAAATACACAGTTTCTGGAGCTTGTCAATTTTGTATACAGGTAGGCAACAATCCTTTGCTCTAAGTGGTTATGTCTCTATTGACACTGATAAGATTAAAAAGTTCTGTAATGTTTAGTGTTATGTCCTGAGATCATTTGACTTCTTACCGAAGCCGTGTGGCAAGCCCTTCATGGGCTGTTGTCCCTAAGACTCTCAGATGTGATCTTCATTTTATAGTCCTTCATAATCAAAAATTTCATTCTGAAATTTGAGCTCAAGAACATTACATTTTTTTTAAAGCTAAGTGGTAGAATCTGTCTACCATCTTCTTATACTATTTCATAATTTTATTATCCTTTCATTTGAAAAAAAAAAATTAAATTATTATTGATTGCATTTGGCACATCAAGTAGTGGGTTATTACTAATATAATACTATTGTCTAATCTGTTGGAAGAGGTCGACATTGCTGGCTGATCATTGAGTACACATAAATATGAAATAAAATAAAAATAATTAAACAATAGTAACAAATAGAAACTCTTGGTAATAGGAAGATCAAAAAGAAGATGCATTACCTTAATCAACCCAAGACTACATAAAGAGGAGCTCACCTTCACTGGTGCACGAGAGTAACACCATGAAAAAAAGCATTTGCCATTTTAATGTAAACAACTACCTGATTGGACTATATAAAAATAGGAGCTTGCAGCCAACTATTTACAGGCTTGAAAATGGTGCCCTCGCATCGAAAGTGCTTGCCATGTTTACTCAGCAATCAATCAGTAATGTCCTCTTCCAACAGTTTGACAACAGTATTACATATTAATTAGTTATCTATTCCATCCTAAAAATCAATAAAATTTCTCTTCCAAAACTATCTTTGAAGGAAAAGATGTCTAGGTGCAAACCAGAAGTAGGGTGAAATCCTAATAAAAGATTGCAGATAAACTCCCTAAGAGGTGATATTCAAGAATTTATATAAGGACCATATCATTGGCAGACAATTATAACTGCCAGGTAGAAGATCTGAACCAGTGAGAGTTTTTTTAATGTATTTAAGACATAAGCGAAGGAGTTATTGATGAGCACTAGGGATAGTTAGAAGCTAACACCATCAAAAAGAGATTTCATAGTTCTACTTTGAAAAGAGGTTTCATAGTTCTACTCAGCTAATCATGTCTTTTGAGGAGGCATTTGTTTTAATAATACTCTTGGATAACTTATTCACTAGGCTTAATTTTTACTTAGGCTTGAGAATTTATATAGTGACAGGTTTGCTAATTAATATTCTTGGTCCCAACCATGTTACATGAGTGGTTTAATCTCACTTATAGGTAGCCTGATAATGATTTGCCTTATTAGCATAAAGTAACTGTTAACTGAAAACAAAACTAAAATGTCAAATGACTAATAATAATGACTAAAAAAATAACTATTGTCTAGGGTAGTCAAAAGGTCTGTTATAAATTGAAAAATGTCATTTTTAGATTTATTCTAAAATTATATTCATTCACAGAAGGGAGGCAAGCCTTAAGCAATGTGGCTCTAATTGAGCCCATTCCCATCTAAGAGAATATTATGTGTGAGCAACAATATGTTTTCTGAATTCATCAATGTCTGAACATATGAAATTTCTCAAATTTTATTTCTACCTCCAGATTCCTTCTCTAAATTTGTTGTTTATTTAATTTTTACAGAGATGATGCCTTTAAATCTACTGAACTTATTCCAAAGCTAGAACCCGCATTTTTAGCTGGACTTCGCTGTACTAACCCTCAAATAAGAACAAAGTTCTTTGAGATATTTGATGCTTCAATACGTCGTAGACTTCATGACAGATTAATGTACATTGTGAGTTCGCAGAATTGGGAGCCTATGGGCCATCACTATTGGATTAAGCAATGCCTTGAGCTAATTCTTGTTACTGCTGATGATAGTAAGTATATTGGGTTTTAATGGATATGTATATACTTGACAACTTGAAAAAGCTCATTCTGGATACTTAATTTTGAAGAAATAAATGGTAATTGATCAGAAAATAGTTCATTTTGAAAAGAGTTTTTATGGTTATTCAGAAACATTTTTTTAAGAAATAAATAACAATACAATTGGATCAAAAGTGAAATGATATAATATAAAATCTCATATGAGAAAATAAATAAATTTATTGAAAATCAAACTTTACTAGAAAAAGTCTGTCACTCAGGGACTGCGTAAACTAAGCAGATTTCCCACGTGAAGTATTATAATAGATAAGTTTATATATTGGTAACAAACACATACATAAAGTTGTCATTAGTGATAGATTGAATGGCTTCCTTGTTAGTTGAATGTAATTAA
This sequence comes from Riptortus pedestris, assembly GCA_019009955.1. NCBI lineage: Eukaryota > Metazoa > Arthropoda > Insecta > Hemiptera > Alydidae > Riptortus > Riptortus pedestris. Next base: position 22,010,951 of record CM032231.1, read on the forward strand.
CAACCTAATAGTTCCTTAAAAATGTATTTCTTCCAACTTAGCAAATTATTGTGATTGAAAATTTTCCTAAAATATTGTTACGTTTATTACAAAATCAGTAATAAACGTTGTTTATTAGAATTCTTTTGGATTGCAAAATTAAACACACACAAGCTTCAGAGTTTTTATCGCTGCACAATTTATTTAACAATGCACTACACACTTGGTTAATTATACTTAACTACTACTCACAGTATGCACTGATAGCTTCACTGTTCTTGTTATTACACAGTCCAATAACTCACTCACAATTACTGAAGTTCACAAAAACTCTGCAAAAGCACTATACTGCTCTTTACAGAGTCACGGCACAACACTGTTCTTCACATAAAACACCCACACTGCAACTAAGTCGCACTGTTGCACTGAATGCACTGATAATCATTTGAAGACAGCTGAGAACAAACTAACTGACTCTGGGCAGGCTACGTCCCTTTTTATAGCTTGTCTGCAAACATTGAAGCATAATTGTCTGGACTCTTCTAAATCTGGGACACCTTTTGATCTCCTCCGTACTTCCCAAATTCGAGACTATCTCTGTTTAATTTTTCATGTATTTAATTTTTGCAACAATATATTACACATTTTAGAAGAAACGTATTTTCTTAAGTGATTTCTACTAAAAAATAATAATAGACAATTCAAATATTAAACTGCCATTGAGTTATATACTTTATTAATTATCATTTAATTAAATTTACAGGTTTTTATACCCAAATCTCAGCTGGCACTCCACTTTTAGAGGGTATAAATGGCTATATAGACATGGTAAACCCAATCGAAAGAGAATATTTTACTAATTTTTGTTTCATTAAGACTGAACACATGGATGAAGATGACTTGAAAGCTCGAGAGGTATTCAATTTTTTAGATCAGAATTTTTGTCTTACTTTTGTAATTTTAATAATACCAAGCAATTAATTTTTTTTTTTTTAGGACCCAGCATCAGGTACTTTCAATACTTTTGTTAATCAGCATTTTCTGCTAGTTGACCTTCAAAAGAAAAATCAAATTAAAAATTTCTTAAGCTGTGTAACTCAGTTATGTCATAACGATGTAGCATTGTCAGAGCGAGTCTGGATTGATTTGTTTCCTTGCATTTGGACAATACTCTCAGATAGGCAACGAACAGTAAGATAGTTTCTTTAGACTGTTTCAGTTTTCAAATTAGTATTATGATGGATTACAAATTTAATATTTTTATTTGTTTAAGTCTCTTTCTGGTGAGCTGCTTCCTTTCATTGTCAGTGGCTGCCATGTAAGCCAGAAAGATATTCATCCTAGTGCCATAAGCACACTGTATGAAGGCCTTTCCAAATGTGATCCACCTATTCAAGTCAAACCGTAAGTTTTATTTTTACATTATTTCTACATAAAATGAAATATTCTGAACATATTTTCCCAAATATTCCTTAATTAAATTTTAACTATGTAGTGTGTTTAATCCATTCCCCTGGACTGGGTTTAATTTAAAATTAATTAATCCAGTCTCTCACCATCCTGACTACATTCTTGGCTTCCACTCCCCCCCCCTCTCTCTCACACACACACACACACACATATACACACTCCTCTCTCTCTCTCTCACACACACATTTTATTTTAAATATTTTTAATCTCATTATTTATCTCACAACATACTAATTATCTGCAAATGTGCTTTTAGGCAAGTCATGACATACATTGGAAAATCTCACAACCTTTGGCATAGAGTTACACTCAGCTTGGAAAAGTTAGTTTCTGAACAGTCTAATGCTAATGCTCAAAATAAACTTAAGCGAGAACTTGATTGCTATGATTTTGAACCAGATACAAGTCCGCAACAAGTAATATTCTTATTTCCAATCATATATTTTTTGTTTAATGCATCACTGTGATTGGAATTCACATTTATTTTGTTTATTATAGGCATCTGTCGAGCAATTGTGTGAAATGTATAGCCAGCTTAAAGAAGAAGACATGTGGTGTGCTCTTTGGCAGAAACATGCTCGCTATAAAGAAACATGTATAGCCCTTGCTTATGAGAACCAGGGATTTTTCGAGCAAGCACTGGGTGCGTGGGAACTTGCGTTAGGCAAGGGTAGGCATGATTACACCAATACCCCTGCTCCTCTCAACTTGCTGCAGGAAGAGAGGCTTTGGGAAAGACAATGGGTCAGGTAAAAACCTTTTTCTTCATTCTCTGTCTTATTTGTGATCTGCTAGATCTTTATTTAGTTTCTCAATTGGTTCATGGGATGAACAAATAATTATTTTAGAAGAAAATCTGTTTGTCCTGTGTTTTAGAAAATTAAGCTTCTTGCCCAATTTTTCTAAGCTCACCTATGCCATAGAAAAATATGATTCCAACTTCCTCAGGGCTCTGTCTGAGACTAACGAGAGGCATTCTTTATTCTGGTACATATCTTTACCTCGGATAAAGTCTTCCCTGCCGGGTGCTTCTTCCAATATTTGTTTCTTTGCAGCTCCTTGTTGTCTATAGCCTTCTTCCATCTTGGTAGACATTCGTAGTATACTACAGTTACACCACTTTCTCATTTCTATGGCTTCTCTTACAAATTTTTCTGGATATGAGTCAACCTTCACAAACACTTTGGCTAACTCAAATTTTATGAGATAGTTGTTTACTATAAGTGTTCTGCTATTGCTGAATTTTCTGCCCAACACTTCATTAAACTTCTGATGTGTCCTGCAACCCTGGTGCCCATTAATCTGCCAGTCTAACAAATATATTCCAAACCATAACATGGTATATTATTAGAATGTTCTTAGGGTTTTTGTATAAAGATTCTCCGTAATGATCAGTACCATTTATCCTCTCTCTTCTAAATTTTGTCTATGCCATACCTTTTGCCTATTCCGGATATATTTCCTGTTGTTTCTTTAATAAAAAATATTTCTAATGTCTTTCTATCTTTGTCTTTATTAGTTTTCTTCTTGAACTGTTTTTGTATTCATTTTGGCAGCCATTTTTCATTGAGTTGACAGCTGTCTTGTTTGTGTGAGCGGCTGGGTGCACATGTACTTGGATACATACGTGTACTTTTTATGGGTACCTTATGTGATAATACACTGGTAATGCAGCTGAAAAGCCTGGTATTGGACAGAGTCTACCTCATACTATCTACCTCATGATTGCTTTAAATGATATACAGGGCCTTTGCTGTTAAAGAAACTGCTATTTTGGAACTTATTGATTACATATGTAGAAATAGTTATACATGGAATTTTATCTTCCCACATTAAATGTTTTTATTTAACGACCGGCTACAATTTTTTTATTGTTTTTATTTTATTGTTCAGGCTACAATACATAATTATTAACAATTTAAGCTCAACCTTGTACATATTTGTTTTTATCATTTGTAACTATTTTAATACTGACAAAGTAACAACAAAAGTGAAATTGAATAACTTATTAAAATTGTACAATATTCTATTATCTATTAAATAATTTGACTTACTCTTTAGTGTAGGAGAGGACTCCAGAACTACATGTTGTGACTAGAAGAGTAGTAATAAGGGAGCTGAAAAAGCCCTGTTCTCCACTGAAAGGTAACTTTGGCTCCCAATGTACAGTTGTCTCTATCAGGGTACTTTCTGCCTCATACTGGACATTAAGACACTTTCTGCCCTTTGTTTCTTTGCTCTTTTTTATTTCTAATTTTTCTAGTTTGTCCAGTTTTTTTTTTACTTTTATTTAAATAATATAATAATATACCACACCATATTAGGTGGTCTTTAAAATGTGACTGCTCTTTATTGAAAATTTAGAAATAAAAAAGAGCAAAGAAACAAAGGGCAGAAAGTGCCATGATGCCCAGTGTAAGAGGGATAGTCCCCTGGTAGAAACGATAGTATGTTGGGAGGCAATGACTATGTAGGGGGAAGAGGGAGGGACCTGGAGCCAAAGTAATCATTCAGTGTCGTAACAGGGCTTCGTTAACTACCTTATTACTTCTTCTCTAGTCATAACATGTAGTTCTGCATTCCTCTCCTACACTGAAGTGTAAGTCAAATTATTTAATAGATAATAGAATGTTGTACAATATTAATAAATTATTAAATTTCACTTTTATTGTTGCATTGTTAGTATTAAAATAGTTACAAATGATAAAAACAAATATGTACATGGTTGAACTTAAATTGTTAATAATTACGTACAGTAGCCTGAAGATGCCACTGATGTAGAGAAACTGGTCGTCAAATAAAAGCATTTAACACAGAAGACTACATCTTTCTTTTCCCTATTGCTGGATCCTGCAATATCGATCGCTCAATATTATAATTATATTGGAATTTTTTCAGTGTTGGACCTTCACAAGAACTTTCTGCCCCAGTTGATAAAAAGCCCGTCATCCAGGGGCTGCATAAATTAAGCAGATTTCCCACTTGCGTCCTGTATTTGCATTTATCTCATGATGTAAAAGTTGAAGGAGACCAATATTTGTTATTTAGGCATCAAATAAAGTGCTTCACAATATAACAGCTTATTGTTGGTATGACATAAGCAGGAGTGGGGGTTTACTGAAGACCAAAAACAACAAAAAAAAACGCAAATATCTCGGTTAATATTAAAGATAATGAAAATATGTACATAACAACATTTATAGATCATTTAATTTGCAATAAGGTTGGTTCTATACAATTTTTCGATCCGACATATAGTAACAGAGATATTTCGAATTTTCGAAAATCCTCCCCTCTAAACCCCCCCTCCCCCTGATCCAATTTTAGCTGTTAACGGACTTAATCTTTCTTTTTACATAAAACAACTAAATATTGAGTTTGGTAATGATAAACAAGAATTGCGACTGCTAGAGCAGTAACAGACAAATATATATATATATATATATATATATATATATATATATATATATATATATATACTAGCTCAGATACCCGGCTTTGCCCGGGAATTCATTTGAGGCTGGATGGTGATGGTATTTTTTTGGCAAGGCTTTACTTTGCACAATATTTTGACATTTACCCGCCCCAGTCTTGAGGGTTAATACCCGTTGTTTCTGTGGATTTGTTAATAATAAAATTAATTTTTTATGTAAGACTTCACAGTCCTCCATATTGTTATATTTCCCGTTTCCTGTGCATTATGCATAGATTTAAATTATTAAAGACAAAATATTATAATAATATATTATAATTTGAATTAATTTTTCCAGTTGAGGTAATTGGTAGTTCATATTGAAAAGAATTGTTGAACAAAATTCTCTAAATAACAAAATAAACAACTTTTGTTATGTGCATATTTGCCGAAACCCCAATAGAAAACGAAATATCACTATTTTTCATTTCAGGCCTCCCTTATAACCCCCACTCCTGCTCGTCCCTAGAAATGTTAGTATGGCTTATTATAAGGAAGGCGTTAGTGCTAATTCACATACCGAGTGTTTTATTTAGTTCGGTTGAGTCTTTTGTGCCAAATAAAATTGTTGACTCCCGCTATAATTTTTAGCGTATAACGCCTTTATACTTCGGTGTACGACAATAGTGTATATAACAAAAGTTTCTCTAAATAACAAAATAAAAAACTTTTGTTATGTGCATAATTGCCGAAAATGCATTAGGAAGCGAAATATTGCTATTTTTAATTTCAGCCCTCCCTTATAACCCCCACTCCTGTTCGTCTCAGAGAATATTAACATAGCCTAAAGTCTGAGTTAGGTTAGTAGTAATTTACATACCAAGTTTCATAAAATTCAGTTCAGCCGTTTATGCGTGAAAAGGTAACAAACAAACAGTCACCAAAGAAACAAAATGCAGTTATGGTGTCTATGACATGTAAAACGAAAAGTTATCGTGAAATTTCGCGAAAAAAAATCAACGTACAGACAGAGGTTACAATTTTATATATATATATATATATATATATATATATATATATATATATATATATATACTAGGAATATTAACATAGCCTAAAGTCTGAGTTAGGTTAGTAGTAATTTACATACCAAGTTTCATAAAATTCAGTTCAGCCGTTTATGCGTGAAAAGGTAACAAACAAACAGTCACTAAAGAAACAAAATGCAGTTATGGTGTCTATGACATGTAAAACGAAAAGTTATCGTGAAATTTCGCGAAAAAAAATCAACGTACAGACAGAGGTTACAATTTTATATATATATATATATATATATATATATATATATATATATATATATATATATAATTGTGCTGATGTTTTCGACCAGGTTGTATTTATATGTGGTGTGTTGTTCTTTTCGGAGCTTTGGTCAATGTTGGTGAAATGAATCTTAGTTTATGCCAATATTTCGAGAATTTTTATTTTCTCTTCCTCAGGGCTGTAAAAATTACATGTACTACATTATAATATTGCACATTGGTGTTATACATTGTTATAAAAGGGTGTGTTTTCCTTATTATTACTTACCAAGACTAAATATATTTATAGACTAGTATACATTCTTATTGCACTATGACTAGGGTTATAGTAACCTTCCTTGTTTTGTTTACATAGCAGGGTCACAGCCTTTTGTATGTTTTATATATTTATAGTATGGTGTATTTGTTTGTTAAACTATATTATAATTGTTGTACTGTGGTTCTTATATTATTTTACAATGGTTATTGCTATGCACTATTTTAATTATTGCTATGTTTTGTTAAATCTATGTTATTGCCACTTACCACTATGTTATTGGAACTTATATTATTTTACAGTAATTATTCCTATGCACTATTACAATCATTGTCATGTTATTTTAAATTATAATTATTGTTGTGTTATGTTAAAGGTATTCCTATGTTGTATTTATCTTGCTATTTTTATTCTTATATTTATTATGTTATAACAACCATTCCTGTGTGTTACTAAAATCATTGTTATGCCTATATTAAAGCTATTCTTATGTTGCATTATTATTATTATTATTCTATTATGTATCTACAGTATAACACCCAATAAAACAAAAAATCAACACAGCACACGCACTCATACACAGAGCACTCAAACTGAGCGACCCAACGTACCACAAAGGAAACATAAAATTAGTAAAAAACATACTTAGACACAACAATTACCCAAACAAACTTATCAACCGCATCATACACAACACAAACAAAACAGACAACCAAACACACAGCATCACACAAAACACCAATAACATCAACCAACTCAAATTCCACTCTATCACATATGTCAAAGGCCTATCTGAAAAATTAGCTAAAGTAATGAACAACCACAACATAAAAATCAGCTTCAAAAACAAAAAAACAGTACACAAAATAATATACTCAAAACTCAAAGCAAAAAATACCCCCAAACAAAAAGAGCAATGTCATTTACAAAATACCATGCAAACACTGCAACACATTATACATTGGAGAAACCAGCCAATACATCACCAACAGAATAACAGGCCACAAATCTGATATAAAAATTAACAAACTAAACAGTGCATTGGCCCAACACAGTATCAACAATGACCACCACTTCAACTACAACGAAACACAAATACTAGACATAGAACCCAACAAATCCAAAAGAATGTTTAAGGAAATGCTATACATAGCCCAACACAAAAACACATGCAACAAAAAGACAGACATTGACAAACTCAGCACCATATACTGCAACATAATACCATAAATACACCTCAACACTATGCAATATTCATATCCATACATAACATATATTCACATACATAACACTCGAGCACCCCATAACACCACATTATATATAATACCCATATCATTATTATTATAAATGTGTGTATATATATATATATATATATATATATATATATATATATATATATATAACACTATAACAGCTGTAACATATTATAACTTAATAGATGTAATACATCAAGAAGGTGGCTCTAATAAAAATATAACTACAAACAGCAATAATAACTGTAACATAATAGAATAATAATACTGTAGAAACATAATAGAATAATAATACTGTAGATACATAATAGAATAACAATACTGTAGATACATAATAGAATAATAATAATAATAATGCAACATAAGAATAGCTTTAATATAGGCATAACAATGATTTTAGTAACACACAGGAATGGTTGTTATAACATAATAAATATAAGAATAAAAATAGCAAGATAAATACAACATAGGAATAACTTTAACATAACACAACAATAATTATAATTTAAAATAACATGACAATGATTGTAATAGTGCATAGCAATAATTACTGTAAAATAATATAAGTTGCAATAACATAGTGGTAAGTAGCAATAACATAGATTTAACAAAACATAGCAATAATTAAAATAGTGCATAGCAATAACCATTGTAAAATAATATAAGAACCACAGTACAACAATTATAATATATTAGGTGAATCAAATATAAAGGAGACTTTTTTTTTTTTTAATTTATTTTAATTTTAAACGCAAAAAATAATATAGCTTATTTTTCTACACAATCCCCTGACTTGGAAACACATTTTTCCCAACGGATTGGTAGCTTTCCAATTCCTTCCATGTAGAAAGATGCAGGTCGTGTCTGCAGCCAATTGCGCAATAGGCTTAGCCTCACCATCACTGTCGAATCATTGGCCTCCTAAAGCTTCCTTGAGAGGGCCAAACACATGAAAGTCACAGGGTGACAGGTCTGGACTGTAAGGAGGGTGTTCCAGTGTCTCCCACCCCAGTTGCTCCAATTTTTCCCTAGTCATGGTTGCTGTATGGGGGCGAGCATAGTCATGGAGAAGAACCACTTCTCTGATCGGTAGGTCTCGTCTTTTGCGGCGGTATGCAAGTCGGATTTTCAACACGATCACGACCCCCCACAAACTGTTTATGGCATGCAATCACTCTGGCTCGCGAAAGTGTCTTTTCCCCGAACTGTGCAGTCAATCTCCTCAAGATTTCGGCCGGTTTTACACCTTCTGCGGCGAGATACTTAAGTACGACACGTTGCGCAGTCGACGGGGGTACCTCTTCCTCCAACATCGTCACGGTGGACACCGAGACGAAGGAGGTGGCGAGATCACGTGCTTCCCCTACTCCTGACTAACCTACCCAACAACAAAAAATGCGGGAACGTTCTCCCACCACTACTGTGCCCGAAAGGCGAAAAGTCTCGTTTATATTTGATTCACCCACGTAGTTTAACAAACAAATACACCATACTATAAATATATAAAACATACAAAAGGCTGTGACCCTGCTATGTAAACAAAACAAGGAAGGTTACTATAACCCTAGTCATAGTGCAATAAGAATGTATACTAGTCTATAAATATATTTAGTCTTGGTAAGTAATAATAAGGAAAACACACCCTTTTATAACAATGTATAACACCAATGTGCAATATTATAATGTAGTACATGTAATTTTTACAGCCCTGAGGAAGAGAAAATAAAAATTCTCGAAATATTGGCATAAACTAAGATTCATTTCACCAACATTGACCAAAGCTCCGAAAAGAACAACACACCACATATATATATATACAGTTTTGAACGGACCTCATTTTCGTCATCTCCTAGGTAGGATCAATGGACATTTGAAGAAATATTTCGAAAATAACGTCATGAGTACGACCTCAAGAGCTGATTTCCCTTAAGGGAAATCTGCTAAAATGCTGCTTATTATATTTAAATATTAATTATATCAATTTTTCATTTTAGATGCTCAAAAGAATTAAGCCAGTGGGATCACTTGTTGGACTATGGAAAAACCAAGGGACATATGAATCCTTTTATTATCCTAGAATGTGCCTGGAAAGTTCCAAACTGGAAAGCAATGAAAGATGCTCTTACCGCAGTTGAGACTTGCTGTCCTAAAGAACTTAGTTGGAAGGTATTTTTATTGTATTAATTGGCTTTTATCATACTTGTTCAGATAACTGTCTCCAACAAAGACCCTTACGGTTTCATCATTGTGCTCATTCATCTGTATATTTCAGTCGCACATTTTTTTTTGGATTATAGTAAATTAGCAAAATTTGGCATGCATTTACGGGGTGTGGCTATTAAATAAGGAGACTGACGCTGCTACAGATGAAGTGCGCATGCGTCAAACGCCAGCAACTAACAGCTGTTATCGTGAAGCTTCCTCTTTCGAATATAGTGGCTCTCGCTTCTGTAAACAAAACAGTACAGCCGTAGCCTTCGTTCGCATTAGAGTTGTTTTTTTTGTTTTGCCGGAAAAATGTTAAGTGTAACAGTAGAGTAACGAATTGTTGTGAAATTTAATGTGAAACTTGGAAAAACCGCTACTGAAACTTATAATTTATTGAAAGAAGTGTATGGCAATGAATGTTTATCGCGTGCACGTGTTTTTGAGTGGTTTAAGCGTTTTCAAGATGGCCGAGAAGACGTTCAAGATGATTCACGCCCGGGTCGCCTTTCCACGTCGAAAACGGATGACAATATCGAAAAAATCGGTAATCTGATTCGAAAATTACCCAAACTTACTGGAAAGGATAATAACATGTGACAAATCATGGTTTTTTATCTATGATCCTGAAACAAAGCGCCAATCCATGCACTGGAAGAGCCCATCTTCACCAAGAGCCAAAAAAGCTCGAATGAGCAAATGAAAATTCAAAGCAGTGTTGATTGTTTTTTTCGATATTCATGGGATTGTGAACCTTCACTGGGTTACTGAAGGTCAAACGATTAATCAACATTACTGCCTTCACGTTCTTGCTGAACTCCGCGAAAGAATAAGGAAAAAACGACCTGAATTGTGGAAGGACAAGTCATGGGTTCTCCACCAAGATAATGCGCCGGCTCATTCCGCATTGTCTGTTAAGAGGTTTCTAGCCAAATTCAGCATCCCAGTGTTATATATAGACCATCCGCCTTATTCGCCGGATCTTGCGCCGTGCGACTTCTATCTGTTTCCTAAGGTCAAATCTGCATTAAAAGGAACAAGTTTGGAGTCTGTTGAAGCAGTGAAAGAGAAAGCGGCACACGTCCTGAAGGAGCTGACAGAAAAAGACTTCCAGCACTGTTTCAAACAATGGAAGGTTCGCATGGAGCTTTGTAGGGATAAAGGAGGGGTGTATATTGAAGGTGATAATAAGTAAAAATGTGTTAAATAAAAATAAAATGTTTTACAACATCAGTCTCGTTATTTAATAGCCACACCCCGTATTCATTCTAGTTCTTGGTCATTATTTGACACGATCACACGGTTTTTTATAGTTTCCCTTTGATGGGTAAAATATATCTTATTCTAGAGTTAGAAAATGTCATTATAGACAAAAGGGTTCACTTTATGGGAACCAGAGAAAATTCTCTTTAATGTTTTTTTTTTTGTTTGTTTTCCTCTGAAGGTTCATTTATTCCATGGATTTTTAACTATATGCCAGCCCGAAGAGCAACATCTTCCCATTGTGGAGCGATATGTTGAACTTGCTAGTTCTCTTTGTATGCGGGAATGGAGAAGGCTTCCTCATATTGTTTCCCACATCCACTTGCCATATTTGCAGGCTGCACAGCAGGTAAAGCAGATTATTACAGTTTTTGTTAATGATTACAACCTTATTTATATTTATTGATTTGCTCCAAATTTGTGTATTAATATCAGAAATTCTCAAATAGAGATTATACATGTGTGTGTGTGTGTGTGTGTGTGTGTATATATATATATATATATATATATATATATATATATATATATATATATATATATATACATATACATACATATACATACATACACATACACTTAAAATAATGTCACATTAACAAAGTATGTAATTATATATTTAAAACTGCAAACAATAAGTGAGAGTATAAGATGATGCATGCCTCTATTTCACCTAGAATGAGAAAGAGTTGTTGCAATAAGAACCAGGAAGTATTGTTTTGTTCTTCGTGGCTGATAAAAAAAGAGAAAAGCTTAGAAGAGAGGGGCTGAATGATTTCAAAAAGCCCCCATCCTGACAAGATAAGCCCAATGATGAAATTGTTTATTCTCTGGCCCAGTTATATCGCTAAATAAATAACTTTCTGATACTTGGGAGTATGGGTGTCAACTTTTTTCAAAAATCTCTCAAATAAATGTGCAAAACAATGAAGCCTTAAACAATAATACCATTATATCTCTGGAATATGCTGGATGGGAGTCACCCGGCAGTCGTGGTCCAGGCAACGTAGCTTTAATCAGGCACTGAGGATGGAGCGTTGACTCCGAAAGTGCACTCTGCATTATATTAAAAACCAGTAGAGGACTTGGCCTTCTTATTGATCCTTAATAATACCATTCACCCTCACTTCTGACAATCACAGGGAAATCAGCAATTGAAGTGGTTTTGAAAACTTACTCAAATGTCCAAGAATCCTACCTAGGTGATGATGAAAATGAGAGCCATTCAATATATATATATTCTGTCTGTTGCTGCACTAGTACTCCCAATTTTTGTTTTAATTTTTTGTTTGTGTTAATGAAAGTGTGATTATCAGTCAAGGTGAGGTACCAATTACTTAGTTTAATAAATTCATACATGGGAAAGAATTGTTGACTATAAGTACATTGGATTGCAAGTTACTTGCTTTATGCATGTTATATGACAAAAAAGTATATAACAAAAGGTACTCTGAATAACAAAGTAAGCAATTTTTGTTGGGAAGCATGCACAAAACGTGTGCATTTTGGTAAAAACGGATAGAAATGAAATATTAAGCTTATTTCTTTCTGGCCTCCATTACAACTCCCACTCTTGTTCGTACCTAAGAATGTTAATACACCTTATAATCTAGTAAAGGTTGGTACAGCTTAGATGCCAGGATTATTATGGTAAAATTGGTGTAGCTTGGAGGTCAAAATTTATCATTGCTAATATCTTCATTAATATTGTTTTTAAGAGAAAAAAGTAAAAAAAAAAAAAATTGTATTCAAAATGTGTTTTTAGTCCTGATGCATTCCTTAAATTTATGAATTTCAAAATTCTGATTTCTGACTTGCGGGGCACAAAATAGAATTTATCAGCACTATATGATAAAGCCTCAAATAGAATGTGATATTTTATATATTTATTTAGGGAATGAAATGAGTTAAGATGTTCTTGCTTCATTGCTAGGAGTGAGGGTTTACTTGTAATTAATCTAATTATTAATTTATTTACTTGTAAATAATCTTAATACATTTCCACGTAAACCAATTTTATTTCAACCCACAATGAAGGTAAGCAGATAGTTAATTACTTCATACTTTAAATCATACTGGAGGGGCTCAGGTGTAGCCATGTCTGTTATAGCTTTGGTCTTAATCTCATATGGTAAACCTAGAGTGGGGGGTTCGATTCCCACCTGGGCTAATAGGAATTTATTTAGTGACAAATTCTTTAAATAAAATCCTTATTCCCACCCTTGCTAGAAAAGGGTGGTCACCTGTAGATAACCAGTACCTTTTAGCAAAAGTCCATCATGCAGGGGCTGACAAAAATGAGGTCCGTTCAAAACTGTATTATGTATGTGTATATATAAATAAATGTATATATGTGTGTGTGTGTCTGTGTGTGTGTGTGTGTGTGTGTGTGTGTGTGTGTGTGTGTGTGTGTGTGCCTATTAACGCTCTAGCGGTCGCGATTTTTGTTTGATCGTTACCAAACTCGATATTTAAACGTTTTATGTAAAAAGACAGATCAAGTTCGTCAATGGCTGAATTCGGACCAGTGGGGGGGGGGGTTTAGAGGGGAGGATTTTCGAAAATACGAAATATCTCTGTTACTATACGTCGGATCGAAAAATTGTATAGAATCAATTTTATTGCAAATTAAATTTACTATAAATATTGTTATATACATTTATTCTCTATCTTAAATATTAACCGAGATATTTGCATTTTTATCAAATGTGAGTGGGTAACGGACGAGTGAGTTTTCCGCCAAAATCTAGTTCGGCCGTTTCCGTAACTGTTCGGTTCTCGTATGGAGATTTCTCTATTGTATAACTTCACGTGGAATCTGCTTAGTTTATGCAGCCCCTGCGTGACGGACTTTTATTTTCCATATAAATAGAGAATTTGTTGTGAGGTGAGATCACGTGGGAAATCTGTTTAGTGTACGCAGTTCGTGACGGACTTTTGATAGAACACGAAGTCTTAGGCGCGTCAATGTGGGAAGTGAAAATTTCTAAATTTGTAAAAGTGAATAAGGAATTAGCACAAAAATTGTTATTTTAAACACGGTATGTACTCGATAAAACAAATATTAACGAAGTTTTGGCGTGAAAATAAACCCCCATTCCTAGTTGAAAATTCGAAATCTCACATATTCTAGGTTGTACCTTGAGATAATTTACTCGCTAATACATATAAAAGTCCGTCACGCAGGGGCTGCGTAAACTAAGCAGATTTCCCACGTGAAGTTTTACAATAGACAAATTTCACGAGAGCCGAAAAGTTAAGGAAACGGCCGACCTAGCTTTTGGCGGGAAACTCACTCTCATCCGTTATCCGCCCAGATTTAATAAAAATGCAATATTCAATTTCAATAATGCTCGTCGGTTAATATTCAAAATAGAGAATAAATGTATATAACAATATTTATAGTACATTTAATTTGCAATAAGATTGATTCTATACAATTTTTCGATCCGACGTATAGTAATGGAAATATTTAGAATTTTCAAAAATCCTCCCCTCTAAGCCCCCCCCCCACTGGTCCGATTTCAGCAGTTAACGAACATGATCTTTCTTTTTACATAAAACGAGTAAATATCGAGTTTAGTAACGATCAAACAAAACGTGCGACCGCTAGAGGGGTAACGGACATATATATATATATATATATGTATATATATATATATATATATATTATATAATTTTGAACGGACCTCATTTTCGTCATCTCCTGGGTAGGATCGATGGACATTTGAAGAAATTTTTCGAAACTCGCGTCATGAGTACGACCTCAATATTTGATTTCCCTTGAGGGAAATCTGCTAAAAGGCCGTCACGCAGGGGCTACGTAAACTAAGCAGATTTCCGATGTGAAGTTTTACAATAGAGAAATCTGCACACTAGTAACACAATACCACCGTGATTAAATACAAACGGTAAGGAGAAATCTTCCAGTTAATTAAAATAAATTCCCAACTGAAACGGCTTCTGAATTGTAAGAATAATTTATATTTTAATAACTCAAATTTTAGTAGTCCAAGAACTAAAGAGGGGGGGGGCGGATGAACAGAACGTATTTGCATAAATCTCACAAAGTAAAGAAGGTAAGGTAAGGTTAGAAGAAGCTTCCACCTGAGCCGAGCAATGACGGATATGGCCGAACTAATCCGAACGATACCCGACCACAGACTTCATAAAAATGCAAATATCTCGGTTAATATTCAAGATATAGAAGAAATGCATAGAACAATATTTATAGTAAATTTAATTTACAATAAGATTGATTCTATATATTCTTTTGATCCGACGTATGATAACGGAGATATTTCGAATTTTCGAAAATCC
This sequence comes from Riptortus pedestris, assembly GCA_019009955.1. Classification (NCBI taxonomy): domain Eukaryota; kingdom Metazoa; phylum Arthropoda; class Insecta; order Hemiptera; family Alydidae; genus Riptortus; species Riptortus pedestris. The sequence continues at coordinate 22,026,428 of CM032231.1, forward strand.
CCCCTCCCACTGGTCCGATTTCAGCCATTAACGAACTTGATCTATCTTTTTGCATAAAACGTTTAAATATCGAGTTTGGTAACGATCAAACAAAAATTGCGACCGCTAGAGCGTTAACAGACTACATATATATATAATTTTGAACGGACCTCATTTTCGTCATCTCCTGGGTAGGATCGATGGACATTTGAAGAAATGTTTCGAAAAACGCGTCATGAGTACGACCTCAATAGCTGATTTCCCTTAAGGGAAATCTGCTAAAATGAGATAAACCTTAGAGCTTTATTTATATTGATATAGATAACCAAAATATCCTGTGTATACAAGCAAAACAAACTGGTAACTTTATATTATTATTGTTTTGTAGTGTTATTTAGCAACTAGGTTAGCTTCCTGTAGATAACTCTTTCTAATAAGTTGCATTACATGGCCACTGATAAATATCATTTAGCAGATAGCTCATTTTTAATCAAATACAAAATCATGACAACAAGAAACATCATATTTTTATCATGATATTTAGGAATCTTACACTCCTGAACAATATATTATTATTATTTATAGCATTATTTTCATATTCCAAATTATTTTAAACGTTTAAAAAAGGCCCATAAACCATTTTCCCAAATACGGTATGAGAGTTTCGCGCCAAAGCTTAATCTGAAAATGACACGTTGAAGTAGGGATTTACTGAATGCAACAAATACCAATAAATTCATCAAAGCTAAAGGCATAAAAAAACCTAAAGAAAAACATTTGTAAGAAATAGCATAATCATCAAGATCGGTTAAAAGGTTTTTCAATGCGTTCCACACGTATTATGTTTAATTGCGAGTAGACTTCAGAATGTGCGCGTGCGTTTGTTTTTTTATTAAATATCTATGTCGGTAAACTAGTAAAATTACGACTTAATGTATGTTTTCAAAATGCACATAACACATGAGCTGTGTAAACTCAACAGATTTCCCACGGCACTTCATGATATTAGATTGGGTCGTTCAAGTTGCAACTTGTCGATTGTGGGTCTGTAAATTTGAAAGGCCTTCATTTTTGTCGTGCCCAAAGAAATATTTGGAAAATCGTTTCATGAACACTAATCTCTTTGGCCCATACCCCTCAACTCTTGTTATTCAATAGAAGAAAATATTTATTACATGATGAAGTTTCACATTCGTGAAAGCAGCATTGAAATTTAATAGAGTCCATCAAAATGAGTGCGAATGCATATAGATTTAAGATAGACGTATTTTCAGAACTTGTACAGACATTTGGTTTAGAAGACTTAATGTTATTTATGACAGTGCTTATTGTCTTACATTCAATTGAAAAAAAAATGTTGAATGGAGACTTAAAGTAATGTAACCTACTTTCATTCGTTTATTGTGTTTAAAGAGTGTGTCGTAACTAATCTAGATTACGTTGTTGTTGCAGTATCAACGTTTTTCACTGCTCAGTGATTTTTTTTCTGTAGTTTGGCATTGAAAATAATTATTTATATTTCACTGAAATATATCTAAAGGGAGTTTTTGTTGAGACAGTATAGTGTAATCGATAGTGTAAATAGCGGTCTTGGAGTGTTAGTGTGATCGCGCATTACCGAACTAGGGAAAATGGCCCTCCTTGCTGGATATTTGAGAGTAACAAAATATTACTGCAATGTGAAAGTATTCTTGGGATTAGTGCCGCTTGTTATTGTTGCTAATTTGTTTTTATATGTACTCTTATTTTCGAGATCTAAAGCCAAAGTTATATCTCTTGAAGACATTCCAAATTATTTAGTACCAGTAAATCTTTACATGTCAAATTCATCCGACTTGAACTACTGTAGTTTTGTGCAGAGTGTGTTTCCTACATCTTTAATCACAGCAGAAAACATAATTCCAAAGACTTTATTATCTGAAGTGAAAGAAAAGTACAACATTGAACCAGGAGGAACTTGGAAACCAAAAACTTGTATCCCATTGTATAAAGTTGCAATTATCATTCCATACAGAAATAGACTGAGCAACTTGAAAGATTTTCTTATCTATATGCACCCTTTTTTACAAAATCAGTTCCTTGAATACAGGATAGTAGTTGTTGAACAAACATCAAAACGTCCTTTTAATAGGGCTAAGCTGTTCAATATTGGTTTTACAGAGACTGAAAAGATCAGTGACTATCCATGTTATATTTTCCATGATGTGGATTTGATTCCTTTGAATCCCAATAACATTTATGCCTGTACTGAACTGCCTCGTCATATGTCTGCTAATATAGATGTATTTAACTATCAGCTTCCATATACTGAAATACTTGGAGGTGCTGTTGCAATCCTCAAAGAGCAATTCATGGCTGTAAATGGATTTTCCAACACTTTTTTTGGTTGGGGTGGCGAAGATGATGATTTTTACAATCGAGTGACAAGGAATGGGACAAAGATTTGCAGGTTCGCTCCTAATGTTTCCCAGTATGTTATGTTGAATCATAAAAAACAGACTCCTAGTGCTGACAGATATTATTTCTTATATTCTGGGAAAGAGAGGTATAATACTGACGGTTTAAATTCTTTAAAGTATACTGTACTTATGAAAGAGATGCTACCTTTGTATACAAGGTTATTAGTGGATGTATGATATAGTGTGTCACTTATAAATTATAAGGATAAACAATAGTCTACAAATGCTCTAAAATTTTAAGATTCTGATTGTTTTCATTGAAGGCTACTTTACTAAAGGCATTTAATTTATAACATATCATTTGAAGCATAAGTATCAATAAAAGTTGTACCTTATGGAAATATTTTGCTTTCTTTGTTGGTTATTAAGTATTTGAAGGAAGTAGTAAACGTATACAGAAGTCTTCGAGTCTTCTTTCAAAGTTAAAATTGTTTTTATTTTGGATTGTAGAGTTAAACTTTGCTTGATGCCTGCTGAAGTAGCTGCAAAGGATATATTATTCTATTTTAATTTAATACCAAATGTGATTTGGCCACCATATAATTTTATTAGAAAGTTTTACATTACATATTCTGTATCGTTATTTAATAAGATTTGGGAAAAATATTCATTTATTATTTTTATGTTTATAAATCTTAGCATCATTAAAGAAGTAATCGCTATTACATATATATATATATATATATATATATATATATATATATATATATACATATGCATACCTATTATTTGTAATAGGTAGAGAGAAATTTATTATTTTGTATTTTATTCATTCTCTAAATCCTCTCCCTCTCTCTTTCAAATTTAGTTTTTATTCTAAGTTTCATGAAAAGTAGACTGCCTAATTGAAAGTTTTTTTTTTTTTTTTTATAATTTTATATACATATATATATATATATAGATGGCTTATTCTTTAAATGAAAATTCACTAAAATAAACCGCCAGAATGCATGTAACTTAAGTTAGAGGTTTTATTAATTATGTGGTGGCTCATACTAAATATTTTGTGAATAATTCTATACAACTGAATCGAATCAAAGTTTTCTGTTGTTTCTTTGTTTTTTTTAATTTACACACATGAAATATACATATCTCTGTTATATGTGGAAGAAAAAATGTTGGCCTTACACTAATCTGTTTTCTCTTTTTAAACTATTATTTTTCTTAGAGTAGATGAGTCATTGTGTGTAGAATGGCATGTGTAATATAATGTATATAAAAAAGTGCATTGACATTAGCGTAATACTCATTAAAAGGGGGGTGAATCTTGTTCTTGTAATAATTCTTTTTGTATTTGATGTTATTTTGTAATTCATGTTGCTTGAAAGTGAAACATGGTAACTACTTCTTCATCTACAAAATGGAATCTTAGTTTCTTTTTAAGGATTGTTTTAATATGAATAATGGGGTTTTGAAAAATATTACTTGAAGTAAGGGGTATATTATCCAACCTAATGTCATGGAGTATTTTCTCAAAAATCCATTTTATCTAAGCAATATAGCATTGTATACATTTCTCTTTGGAAATTTTGGTCACTATGTTTAATTATGTAGTTATGTATAAAAGTTTAATTGTTTATCTTCATTTATTTTGAAATAGTATATAGTTAATCAGTGTCATTGATACATTGTATTAATACTTGTTGCTCTTTATCAATCATTTCAAATACTTTTGTTATGACCAGTTACAAAATTTAACCATTTAAAAAGTCTAACTTTAGTTTTTGAACTGGAATCAGCCACTTGAAAATGAAATACTAAAAAAATTGGTCATGCATAAAAATGAGACATTAGTCTACTTGTGAAGCTGCTACTGGCCTTTCATGGACTTTGTTCTTGAAGCAATAACTTCTTTCTTATGATTTATGGGATGTGCTTTTTATTATTCTGTTCATACGAGATGCCGTTAGATGTTAATTGCGTGTTTCAGCTGGCCTGTTAAGCCTAGTTCATTTTTTGTTTCAGTGTTAAGCAAAATGCAGGCCATTATCCAGATAACAATTTTTTTGGTACCTTAATACTGTAGATGTTTAGATCATTATCTATGACTAGGTTATCATTATTTTATATGGTTTTTTAAAGAACTTGTCACTAATTTAGTATTTGAAATTCCAATTTTCACATAATTAAGTAAATGCACGGTTGTATTATTTAAGATGCATGATTTTAATTTATTTATTTATTATTTGTTGGTGGACAGATTCTGCCCTCAAAAATAGTTTAAGTGTAACTTTCATGTATAGTAATTATATTAACAACTCTAGTCAGAAAATTGAGATGTGTATAATACATCAAATTATTTTATATATATATTTCTATCTGAATTATAAGTCATTCACCTTGCTCAATGTGCCTTTTAAATAATATAAGGTGAGGCCACTAGGAAAAAATGGCAGATTATTGTATTTTGCGTAGATCCTTTTTAGAGTTTAGTTTCTAATTGATTCAGGTAAATTGAATAAAAATATTAGCTGGCCTTATTGAGTTTCGCTTGTCTTTATGGTGTAGCAAACCGAAACAAAGGATCGTTAAATCAGAAAAATCGTATCAAAATTTGGTTTAGGTTCCAATTGCAAAATTAATGCATTCATTTTTATTGATTCAGTCAGTTAGGCAATAATATTTTTTCTTTAATCCACTCCTTATCTATTCGTAATCGTTAATTTAGATTAAAATGGGAAGTACACATTTTCTATTTGTTTGGATTTATTGAAGGAACAGAATTACTTGTAATTTTGGTTTTGTTGATTTTTCCTTTCTGTGCGTTCCTATGCAGTTAGATTTTTCATTCTGTGTAAATAAGACATGTTTAATTGTACCTAGTTTTGGTGTAATCAGATCATCAAGCTAAGACAATGATAGGAAGCATATGACAATATTTTTGGTTATAACAGATTTTGCTTAAGGGATAATCAGCTATTAAGGTTGTACTTATGAAAACATTTTTAAAAAAATCTTCAAATAATCATCGATCCATTTGACCAAAGTATTTTCCATTCTAGTGTTTGTTTGTGTGCGCGCGTGTTTTCAGGCTTGTATAATTATTTATATTTATCTATTAGTGCTCTAGAAGTTGCAATTTTTGGTGGAATGGTAGCAGTATCAATATTTAAATGTTTGTTGCAAAACGAATACCAAGTTCATTGATGGGTGACATCGAACCAGGAGGAATGTGGTTTGTAACAAAATAGCGTAGTTGTATAAAACTTTTTTCATTCCCGACATATAACTAATCTTATTGGTAAAGTAATGTCCTACAATTGTGTTTCCATACATTCTTCTCTATTTCAAATATTTACAGTTTGTTATTTGTTCTCCTGCTCAAATGATTTTCACTCAAGATACTGTATCACTAAATGTCTCTTGCCCTGCTTACATTTTAAGTCCTGTTGTATAGTGTTCTTAATAAGGGAGAGTAGGTAGTAGAGTGTGATACATCACCTCTGTGTTTTATGAGGTCTGATTTTTCAAATGTCTACTGACCCTACCTAGTAGATGATTAAAATGAGATTTGTTTGAATTTATGTATTGGTATTTGTCTGTGTCTGTGTGTGCGCGCGTATACTGTGTTAAAGTTTTAGTGGCACAGTTTTTGTTTTATTTTTGCCAAACTCGGCATTTAAAAACGACATTATTGGCTGAAATTGAACCTGGAGAAATAAATTACAAAGTCATGTATATTCATTTATTTTTTATCCATTAGATCAAAAGTGTTATATGACTAAACTATATGACTACTTTTTATCAGATAAGAATGTCCCTAATTTAATTTGTCCATGTCCTTTCCTTATTCACGAAAGTGAAAATTCAGTGGTTCCTCTTGTTATATTTGTTTTTACTAATTTCTTTTATGAGCATTAAGAAATACACTCAGCTAATACAATTTTAAAAAAAATATAAATATGAAAGAACCAGGTTTTATTTGTAAATGGGCCAATGCTATGCTAAATCATTCTATTCTTTAAGATTTATTGCATCACAATGAATATTCTAATAGACTATAAATTGAAAATTTAGGCAGGAATGTATTAATCTTCAATGGTTAGGGAATCCTATATTTGATCTTATTTTTTCATCTTTTATATTTACTAGTATGTTATATTGTATGTTGCTTCTTCCTTAGTCTAGGTTAATGCAAATTGAGATTTATATATTAACAATTAAAATTATATCTTCAGGCATTTATGCCTTCTTCCAATATTATGGCCTTTTAAACTTATAATAACAGTAAACATTGGCATATGTGTGAGTGAGTGCTATGAATACTGTTATCGAGTATTCTGCTAATGCTGATCACCACTCGTCTAATTGACTGTAGATGTTTACACAAAACACTTGTTAATACTAAGTTATTAGATTCTCTTAGGCAAATAAAGTTTTCAACCATTTCTTATTTCAATACAACAATTTTAAATTGGTGTTAGGTCTTTTTTATGTGCCTTAAACCTTTATAACAGGAACTGTACACTTTTTCTTATTTTTTAAATAGAAAACATTAGATAGTTAACACACTTATAAGGCCTCACGTATTAACCCATTCAGTATCGGCCCCATTTATGATTTAACTCTGTGAGGCCGAGGGGAATATTCTGGGGAGGAAATGTAGGCTGACGCATTTGCCCCATGATCAGCACTGAATGGGTTAATCTATTTGTCTGTGATATGCTTTTACAGTAATGATTGTTTTTTGGTTACCTTAACATCTTAGATGTGTAGATGTTATGACTTCTTTCTTGCCAGAAAGAAATATATAAACTATATATGTATTTTAAAGGAAACTGAGTACTTATATTTGTATTTTTTTTTTTGTTTTTTTAATGGTTTATGAATAATTCTGTTAAAAAAAAATTCTCATTAAAACATTTGTAATTTTATCATTTAATTCTTCCTTCACATACTCCTGTCTACTACTTGGCCTTTTTTTTACATATATTATTATTTATTTCTGACTAGCTAAGGTTTTGTATGTCCAAAGAAGAAACTTGGTATTCTTAATGTTCATAGGATGTGTTCTGTTCTGTGCAACATATTAATGGAACAATTTTCATAAATAGCAGGTATAACTTCGTGGCTACACTTCATCAGCACTTTCGATCCTCTTTAACATAGTTTTGTTTAAAAGATTTATGAAATGTAAATAAACTTATTTTTCCGGAGGATAACACAACATCCCTAAAAGAGCAGATATTAAATTTTGTTGAAGTTGTTATCATATATTGTTTAATTTGTACTTACATCCTATTGGTTTAAACATTACATCCCATATAATGTTTAACTATAGTTTAAAGTGTATATCATCATTACATCCAATTATTAAGCACCATCTACCTCTTTTCTGGCCAAAGCCAACTGTGTTTTTCTCCTCACAACTTCTGTTCTCGTATTTTGATCTAAGGCCTTCTCTCTAGTTCAAGTCTTATTTAGAATAATCATATAAGTCTCAAAATATTTGACATAATATGCCATTATGAAATAAGGTTTATTAAGAACATATCAATTGGTTTACACACAGGTTTATTTAACAACCCAGCCTAAAGTAACATTTTGCAGGAAAAAGAACAAACTATTTTTCATAATTTTTATTTCTGATCACCCTTTCGATTTACTTCATAAATCTGACTTTCCTAAACACAAGTATTGAGGCCATTCAGTTATAAATGCAAGTTTTAATTGTATCTCAAATTAAACATATATGAGCAAATTTTGTTTATTATTATTTTACCAAAGAGCATATAACGAAAGTTGCTCTAAATAAGGAAATAAACAACCTTTGTTAGGTACATATTTGCAGAAAAGCAAAGGAAATGTGATTTCTCTTTTCAAACCTCCCTTCCAATCACCACTTTTGTTCCTCCCTACAAGTGTTAATGTAGCTTATAATCTAGGAGGAGCTAATACTAACACACATGCGGAGGTTTGATGAGTTTGGTTAAGCCCTTTGTATTCTATAAAATTGTTGGCCCCTGCTATATAAGTAAATATCTTGTTTATATTCCTTTATAAAGTGCACATTTAAAAAGTTACTCTAAATATCAAAATAAACACCTTTTCTTAAACGTATGAGGCACCAAAGCCAAAACAATATCATGAAATTTTGAGAAAAAAATTAATTTCACAGAGGTTACAATTTCAAATATATATATATATATATATATATATATATATATATATAGAGAGAGAGAGAGAGAGAGAGAGAGATTGTAAATAAATAATAAATTCCTACACATACTCATTTCAAAAGGTTATACCTATCCGATATTAACTGAAATCAAATGAGCCAACAAAACTTGGTATGTGAATTAACATCCTCTACTACATGAAAATAAGATATGTTAACATTTCTGTGAATGACACGGGTGGAGGGGAGGTATCTCATGCACATTACAGAAGGTTTTTATTTGTTATTTAGAATAACTTTTGATGTATCCACTTTTGTCGTTTAACAAAGTATAAATGAGGTATACGCTAAAACTATAGGGGAGGTAACCAATTGTATTAGTACTAATTAATGTTTATTTGTTATAAGCATAATAATGGTGTTTTTCGACTTATATGGTAGTTCTATGTATAATTCGTATTAGTGAGGTTATAAATCTCAAGCGGAAGGGAAAGCCGCACAGAAGCCCACACAGTTAATTGTATTAACTTATTTCCTGTTAAATGCTGGCACTACTGGACTACTTATAACTGACTATTTCGAACCTTTGTGTGCTCTGAGTGGGTTTGACAAAAAATATGTGCATTATAGATACTATTTCATTATAATAAATGCTATCCATAATCATGATTTGAATTACTCACACTGTGTCAAACAGTAGAGAGGGATTGATTGGGAACTCATTTTCATTTACTCTTTTTAATTAAATTTTCTATTCTATAAATCCCCACAGTTACCCTTATTGAAAAATAATACTCCCTCACAGGAAGTATAATTGTACACATTGAAGCCTTGCTATAAAAATACCCTCAATACTCAGCCTCTAATGATTTCCCGAGCGAAGCCTTAGCTAGTCTATATATATATATATATATATATATATATATATATATATATTGTAACCTCTGTCTGTACATTGATTTTTTTCGTGAAATTTCACCATAACTGCATTTTGTTTCCTTCGTATCTGTTTGTTTGTTTCCTTTTCACGCATAAACGGCTGAACCGAATTTTATGAAATTTGGTATATATATTAATAATAATAATATATATTACTACTAACCCAACTTAGACTTTAGGCTATGTTAAAAATTCTCTGAGACGAACAGGAGTGGGGATATAGGGATGCCTGAAATTAAAAATTGCGATATTTTGTTTCCTATTGCTTTTTCGGCAAATATACACATAATAAAAGTTGTTTATTTTGTTATATACACTATTGTCGTATACCTAAGTATTAATGAGTTATACATTAAAAACTACAGCGGAAGTCAACAATATTATTTGTCACAAAAGACTCAACCGAACTGAACAATACTCGGTATGTGAATTAGCAGTAACTCCTCCATGATAATAAGCTGTACCAACATTTCTAGAGACGAGCAGGAGTGGGGGTTGTAAGGGAGGCCTGAAATTAAAAATAGCGATATTTCGTTTCCTATTGGTTTTTCGGCTGACATGCACATGACAAAAGTTGTTTATTCTGTTATTTAGAGTAACATTTGTTATATTCACTTATGTTTTATAACAACGTATAAACGTTACAAATGCTAAAAACTAAAGTGGGAGCCAACTATTTTATTGGACACTAACGGTTAAACCTAACTTAACAAAACTCGGTATGTGAATTAGCAATAATTCTACCATGATCATAAGCTATATTAAAATTTTTAGTTCCAAACGGGAGTAGGGGTTATAAGGTAGGCCTGAAATAAAAAAAAAAACATTAATTCATGTCAAACGCCAGTTAGCCCTTAAGTGTATTTAATTAAAACGTCAAAATTATTTGAACAAACATTTTTAGTATTGTGAAGATAATGTAATCAGATTTGTTAATATAATTTATTGTATTACAAAATTCAGATCCTAAATGAGTTGGCACCACTAGGCATAGGGAGGTGTGGGGTGGGGGTTACTTCCTTTGTTGTATCTGTTTTCCCGCTTCTCTGCCGACCCCATATTAGTCTATGTTTACATGATAATTGATGCTTGCACTTTTAGCAATGTAGTGTTATTCTCAGGAATGTGAATTTGTTTAATGATCATAAATAAATAATTTAAAAGGATGAATGCTGGGGAGGTGCATCCGGTTATTTCTGGTATTTATTAACTCTGGTACGTTAATTTATGATGAACACACTATTTACCAATATGAATATACAGTTTACAAAAGAGTATTTTTAATGGCGGTTATGAGGTACCTAAAACAGCTGTCACCGTTGACTTTGTACCGCATCAAGGGAAAAGAATTTTTATTCATACATTGTTTGGATGACAGAATACTTTCTAAAATTATGAGTTATATGGTCCATTACTTTATAAAAAAAACAACATGCATAGGAGACGGGAAATATAAAAATATTGAAGACAGTGAAACCTTACAGAACAAATACTTTTATTATTAACAAATCCAAAGCAACGACGGGAATAAAACACTGGGACAGGGAATGTCAAAACGTTATGGAAAGTAAGGCCTTGCCAAAAAAATGCCATCTTCATTCAGTCTCAAATGAATTCCCGTGCGAAGCCGGGTACCTTAGCTAGTATTCTATAATTGTAGTTGTATACAATTTTTCTCCAACTCAAATATTCTCCAAGATATATTCCCTTTTTTTATTTAAATAAGAAATTGTATTGTTGATGAAATCCCGTTTGCTTAAATTTCTAATCCTTTATATACACTTATCATATTCTTATTCTGGGAGAAATAAAGAATATTATGTGTAGTGACATCAATGTCATTCTAGCAAGTGGGGAATTGCTTAGTTTATGAAGGACTTGCATATGAGTATATATATATATATATATATATATATATATATATATATATATATATATATACTCATATGCAAGTCCTTCATAAACTAAGCAATTCACTAAAAATTTATATATATATATATATATATATATATATATATATATTTATTAGTACTGCTAGAGGTGCAGTAAAAAAGTAAATTGCTGGTTAGAATTAAGAGAGACTATACAATCAAATGCTAATTCAATACTGTTTTTGTTCATTTTTTTAATCATGTGATTGCATTTAAAAAAATCTGATGTTACGGGTAGAAGGGGCAATATTTGATATATCTTTAAGATGTCATTACTAGTAGCATGGACATTATCCTCACACTTTCATTCTTGCCTTGGTAAAGAGTTGTGATATTTCCTTCCTTCCTTTAGAATCGTCCACAGGCGAATAGTCCAGTCTTTTTCCGTCGAAGGTACTTTATCTATATTTTCCAAAATATATATGTGTGGTGCTGAGACATTCTCCATTTCTTCATTAAGCTAATGTTTTTTGAGATAGGAGGTATCCTTGGCTACCTGTGCTAGATCCTTTCAAAGAGGGATTAAATGTAAGTGACTGGTTCAAAAGGATCATAGGAGACGATCGATCGTTAAGGGTTGGCTGTTGACTCAATTTTAAGTCTCATCAAATAATATAAAATAAATTTCATCCACCGGAGTCATTATTATTTATTTATTAACATCCACTTTTTGCAACTAAGGCTAATTGGGACGGGTTATCTACAGGTTACCACCCTTTTCTAGCCAGGGTGGGATTTAGGACATTATTTAACACGTTCGCTGCTGTAGTCTATATACAATTTACTCCACCAGTAACTGCATCGGTCCCCGGCGTCCGATGCCTGTCCTAACGTTAAAACCTGTATCGGACCCCGGGGACCGATATAGTTTTCGAAGTTATCGCATTTTCTTGACAATTCAAGTGAACTAAATGAATGAATTAGCAGAGCAATCAGTACTCCAAACCTAGAACTAGCACCAGCAAAGCCAGGAGAAGTCCCCGGCGTCCGATGTCGTCTACAACTAATGAACATCCCCGTTAAAATATCTCTCATAATAAGCTTGCTAGAGCCTTCGTCTTTTTGGAGTGTACTGAAGGAGAGGGGCCCGTCCTGATAGACTTGATGACCATCGGACCCCGGGGACCGATGCATAAGCGAACATGTTAATGAATTTCGTCATCTCATAATTCCCTTTGCCCAGGCGAGAATTGAACTCACCACTCTAGTTTTACCATGTGAGATAAATGTCAACACTTTAACTCACATGGCTACCGGAGTCCGTTCCTGTAGTGCCATGGAGAGAGCAGTTTTTGCAGATCACATGAAATCTCCCACCATCTTCTCATATGTGGTGCAGAAAGTAAGCTGTTCCACTTGATACAGTCGAGATTTCATAGACAAATAATAATATTATAAGCACCTTTGTTGTTTGTACTATTGTCTGACCATAGAACCTTATGACAACTTCTATGACTGGCCATCCTCCGATTGCCATAATGGTACTGTCTGTTAAAAGATCTTCAACTCTATTTGTAGCTGGTATGTGTACTCCCATCTCTACGAATTACAGGAAGGAAAGCAACTGATTTTTAAAGCTAGAGGGAGCAAGATCTGAATACCTCTTCCACTTTTCATATTTCATCCCATATATTGTTACACCTCCAACTGTCTTGAATAATTACTTTAGATTGAATGGTAAGGGGTGTCAAATCCAAAGGGTTGAATATGGACATAATTAATCAGAGAACTTTCCTTTTCATAGGTTTCCTCAACCCTGTTTGAATTTCATGATGTAACAGCATGATCTATTCTAAAAACATATTTATCCCTTTTCAGACTTTTAGGGTTTAAATTTATTTCAGATTGATCACATAAATTCTCTTTAACTAGTTTTGAAGCACTTCTAGAGTTGAATTACAGTCTCAATTTGCATATTAGGCCCACCCAAAATGCTTGGGTTCTCTTGACATCATTAATCACCTTAACAGCATCTTCCTATGTTTTGGCACTTTCCATGTAATGGGAATTAAGAATAGCATCAACAGCTCAAGGAACCTCTTCTATGATCTATAATGAGATCATATTTATAATTTCTTGGGCTTAAAAGGAGATTTTAAAGATTAAATCAAAAATCATTACTTTCAAATACTATTTATATAAATTACCATTTGATGGATTCGCAATTAAATCTTAGAAGTGCTTTGCCAATAGTTTTCCTTTGATAGTCCTGCCACACCTTTTATTTTCAAATAACTTTTGAAACCTTCTTGGGTTTGAAAGCACAACAAAAATGAGGTCCTCAAAATTATATATATACCTACACACACATACTTATCTGTTACAGTTCTAGCATTCGCAATTTTTGTTTGATCACCACTAAACTCGATATATAAGCAGTTCATGCAAAACTAAAGGTCAAATTCATTAATGGCTGAAATCAGACCTGTGGAAGTGGGGGTTTAGAGTGGCATAACACATAAAGGGGAAAAATTCTTAATATTTATTACTCAAATACATACACACACGCCCATATATATATATATATATATATATATATATATATTTATAAATTTAATAAATAAAAATACATGTGAATAAATATTAACTCGGTATGCAGAAAACCTAGTATTTATAAACTAACAAAAATATATATCTCAGGTTAACTAGTGAGGAACAGATGGTGATTTACTATACATTGGAATTTAAATTGTTAATAATGATATAACATAAACAATAAAGATACAACAAGTGGACGTTAATAAATAATAATAATAATAAAGATACAACAAATAATCTCACCCTAAAGAAATTCAGAGTATTCAATCACTAAGTATTAGTATCCAGATATAGACTTATATTGAGGGCTTCGGTGGCAAGCTGGGTCTTGAATGTGGTATATACTTCTTATCTAATTCTTCCCGCTGCATATATGAATAAGAGCAAGCAGAGACCATGTGTTCCTCTTCTTGTTCAGGTGACAAGAGCGATCTTCCCACTTCTGGCGATGGCTTGCTTTTCACCTTCCCTCTACCGCTTCCTTAAAAAGGATGTATTTTGTAAATATTTGATTTCTTTTGCAAGAGATCTGTTCATGATACGAAAAATAAACCCTGTAGTCGATAAAACATTTTTCCTCTTCAAATCATTAACTCTACATTCAATGAGTGTAAACACTTTGTGCTGTTGGTGAATCGGTCCTAACGACGACTCTTTCACAACTTCATTTACTGCGACTTTTTAAAAATTTATTTTGCACTTTTCACTGAATGTAAATTGTACATGTTACATATATATATATATATATATATATATATATATATATATATATATATATATATATACTAGCAAAGGTACCCGGCTTCGCCCGGGAATTCATTTGAGGCTGAATGAAGATGGTTTGTTTTTGGCAAGGCTTTACTTTCCACGATATTTTTTTTATTTCCCTGTCCCAGTGTTTAGAATTTATACCCGTCGTTACTGTGGATTTGTTAATAATAAAATTATTTGTTATTTCAGACTTCACTGTCCTTAATATTTTTATATTTCCCGTCCTCTGTGTATGTAGTTTTTTTTTATAAAGTGATGGACCATATAATTCATAATCCTAGAATGTATTCTATCTTCCAAACCACGTATGAATAAGTTTCTTTCCCTTCATGCGGTACAATGTCCAACGGTGACAGCTGTTTTAGGTACGTCATAGCCTCTATTAAAACACTCTTTCATAAGTCTTGATTGTAAACTGTGTATTCATATTGGTTTTCAGTTAAGTATATCATAATACATTAACGGAGCAGAGTTAATAAATACCAGAAATACCTGAGTGCACCTCCTTAGCGTTTATTCTTGTAAATTATTTATTTATGATAATTAAAGAAATTCACATTCCTGAGAATAATAATACATTGCTATAAGCATCAATTAACATGTAAACATAGACCAATATGAGGTCGGAAGGGAAGCGGCAGAATTGATAGGACAAAGGAAGTAGCTCGACACTTACATAGCCTCAGTGCTGCCAACCTGCAATGCATTTTAGATAGCTATCCACTAATACATTCAAATACATATATTAAAAAATCATATTACATTATCTTCACAATTCTAAAACTGTTTCAAATATTTTTCACGTTTTAATTAAATAATGTATTAAATACACTTAGAGAAGGGTGGGGGCAGTATACCTTATTAGGTGCAAACTGTTACTGGCATTAAAAAATAACATAGTTTTGAATTATTAAGGATAAAATTCTAACATGGATTGAATTAACTTATCCAGGTGAGATACCTGGGTAGTTCATATTGGAATGTATTGTTGAGCATATCAATATTTCTAAGCAAATTACTTGCTTCATACCTTATTTTACAAAAAAAATAATTATAAAACAAAATTTACACTAATTAAAAAAGTAAACAACTTATGTGCACGATTGCCAAAAACCAAATAGACGATGAAATATCGCGAATTTTTATTTCAGGCCTCCCTTATAACCCCCATTCCCCTTGGAACCTAAAATTTTTAGTATAGCTTATAATCATGGAAGAATTAATGCTAATTTACATACCGAGTGTTGTTAAGTTCGGTTCTACCGTTAGTGCCCAATAAAATTGTTGCCCCCGCTTTAGTTTTTAGCGTATATCTCGTTTATACTTTGTTATAAAAGAAAAGTGTATATAACAAAAGTTACTCTAAATAACGAAATATCGCTATTTTTAATTTCTGGCATCCCTCATAACCCCCACTCCTGCACGTCCCTAGAAATGTTGGTATGGCTTGTTATAATTAAAGTGTTAGTGATAATACATATACCGAGTTTTATTTATTTCGGTTGGATCTTTTGTCCCAAATAAAATTGTTCACTTCCGCTATAGGTTTTAGCGTATATCTTGTTTATAATTTGGTATACGAAAAAAGTGTATATAAAAAAAGTTACTCTATATAACAAAATAAACAACTTTTGTTATGTTCATATTTGCCGAAAAACTAATAGGAAATGAAATATCGCTATTTTTAATTTCTGGCTTCCCTTATAACCCCCACTCCTGTTCGTCTCAGAGAATTTTAATATAGCCTAAAGTCTAAGTTGGGTTAGTAGTAATATACATACCAAGTTTCATAAAATTCGGTTCAGCCGTTTATGCGTGAAAAGGTAACAAACAAACAGACACCAAAGAAACAAAATGCAGTTATGGTGTCTATGACATGTGAAATGAAAAGTTATCGTGAAATTTCGGGAAAAAAATCAATGTACAGACAGATGTTACAATTTTATATATATATATATATATACTAGCTCAGATTTCCCGTCTCTTATACATGTAAATATGATGAATTTTTATTTCAGGCCTCCCTTATAACCCCCCTCCCATTCGAACCTAAAAATTTTAATATAACTTATAATCATGGAAGAATTAATGCTAATTGACATACCGAGTTTTGTTAAGTTCGGTTCAGCCGTTAGTGTCCGCTAAAGTTTTAACGTATAACTCTTTTATACTTAGGTATACGACAAATGTGTATATAACAAAAGTTACTCCAAATAACAAATTAAACAACTTTTGTTATGTTTATATTTGCGGAAAAACCAATAGGAAACGAAATATCGCTATTTTTAATTTCAGGCTTCCCTTATAACCCCCACTCCTGCCCGTCCATAGAAATTTTGGTATGGCTTATTATAATGAAGGCCTCACTGCTAATACACATACCGAGTTTTATTTAGTTCGGTTGAGTCTTTTTTGGCAAATAATATTGTTGACTCCCGCTATAATTTTTAGCGTATAACTCTTTTAAACTTCGGTATACGACAAAAGTGTATATAACAAAAGTTACTCAAAATAAACAACTTTTGTTATGTGCATATTTGCCGAAAAACCAATAGAAAACGAAATATCGCTATTTTTAATTTCAGGCTTCCCTAATAACCCCCACTCCTGTTCATCTCAGAGAAAATTAATATAGCCTAAAGTCTAAGTTGGGTTAGTAGTAATATACATACCAAGTTTCATAAAATTCGGTTCAGCCGTTTATGCGTGAAAAGGTAACAAACAAACATACACGAAAGAAACAAAATGCAGATATGGTGTCTATGACATGTGAAACGAAAAGTTATCGTGAAATTTCGCGAAAAAAATCAATGTACAGACAGAGGTTACAATTACAATTTTATATATATATACATACATACAAAACAAAATAAGCTGCCCTCTTTCTGAGGGTACCTGTATGGTCAGCCTCCTAATCTGCCAATTTCTTGGTAATAATGTTTTGTTTTTAATTTTGTTTAAATTGTATATGAAAATTTGGAATAAATTGAATGGTGTAAATTAGGGGGGTATCTCAGGTGAGAGTGCAGCTTAATATTTTCATTTTTATTTTTTATATAAATGATGATTGACGATTCTTATAGATGATTTTAGGATAAGTCCTTTAGATCACTTTTTGTTATCCTGTGTTCTATTAATATCTTCACCGTTTTTTGATGGAGGACTCCTCTTAAGCCGAACAACAGCCCCAGAACCGTCCAGTCTTGGATTTCATATTTTTTTGAGAAATAGGGGCAACATGGTTCATATAT
Organism: Riptortus pedestris; assembly: GCA_019009955.1. Lineage (NCBI taxonomy): Eukaryota > Metazoa > Arthropoda > Insecta > Hemiptera > Alydidae > Riptortus > Riptortus pedestris. The sequence continues at coordinate 22,044,414 of CM032231.1, forward strand.
TGCTTTCCTCTCTTGGTCCACCTCGCCTGCTTGATTTTTGTTCATCTCAAAACGGACAGTGGGAACCAGAATTAAGCCCTTTTTTTCATTTTTCTTGATGGCTACAATATCTGCTCTTCTTGAAGTGCCGTCTGAGGAATTGCAAGTCACCTCTTCAAATATATCCCAATCTGGGTGCTTCTTTTTCAAGAGTTGAGCAATTTGAGTCCGGGGACCTTATGATGCCATGAATTATGCATCTGCTCCCCCCATTGGCAGGAACCTAGGACATGGGGAAGGGTTTCGATCTCACTGCAATCCCTACAGTGGGTGTATCCTATGATCCTTCCTGGGACAGAGCGAACTGGCACTTGATTCACGTTCATCTTCACCACTGTTGTCCTTTCTGATGAAGACAGCCCTTTTTTGTCAGAAATCCAAATATATATATATATATATATATATATATATATATATAATGTGAGAATAGTATGTAAAAAAACAGTATGCAGTGTGAAACCCAGAGAAGCTAGCCCTTGAGGTGAAAAAGGAAATTGTGTTGAAAAATTAAACTTCATTATAGATTGATCCTCATCTTGGGCCCTGACTAAATAGTTAGTTCCAATTACTAAAATATTAAATTCTGTTTTCTAGTGGGGCAGTTCACAAACAGAAGCTCAGGGAATAGTCATTAGAGCATTACTTGAAGGCAGAATAATGGTTGAGGATTAAACCACTAAACAAGGAATGCCATTAAAGTGGTGGGGCCCAGTAACCTAGACTTACTGGTGTAGAGCAGTGTAAGGGTCATTAACAATACTCGGCTCAGCGGCCCAAGAAGGCTCATGTCCTTCGGCTTTTTCCGCAAAAGTCTTATCATGAGACCCTCTCTTCCATGTCTGTGCCATTCTCGATCCAGCTGCACTATATTTTCTTCTTTTTTCTCTCCATTGCCTCATGATATTGAAAAAGCAATGAAGGAAAATAATGAAAGAACTAAAAAAACTAAATTGCCTTTCTAGAGTATTTTATTCTAGCATGGGAAAAACCTAGGACTTTGGTATGCCCTAAATTGTTATTTCATTAATATGTAATTGTTTACATGTATGTTTTTGATGTTGATTGTTAAACTATTAATAATTTCAATATATAAAATTACCAAAATATGTGATGTATCTAAAGGATGGAGCATGTAATATTTTAATAAACTCCTACTTAAAGGGTTGCTCCACTTGGAAAACAGGATGAAAAAAAAAAAAATGTCATTCAAAACGTTCCTCAACTGTTCAATAGTAGATCTGATATTTAAATAAGGTCGATTTCCTATCTTTCGTCTGCTTAGCTCCATGGTTTCATTTTCAAATCCTCCCTTTAGAAGTGGGGATTTCCCACACTGGAAGATGACAGATTGGTGATCTCATCTCACCATATATTCTCTATTTCGTAGCAAAAATCCTATGAGTAGAAGTGAGGGGTTTACTGAAGGCTGAAAACAAAAAAATACAAAGAACGTGCTTAATTAATATTTGAGCATCGAAAAAATAGAGCAACAATTGTAGAGCATCAATATTTTATCAAGATTGGTTCTATAATATTTTTTGACCTGACACATAAGAATAGGGATATTTAGAATTTACCACCCCCCCCCCTCTAAAGCCTCATATTACTGCCCCAATTTCGGTCATTAACAGTTGAATGAAACGGTTAAATATTGCGTTTGATATATATCAAATTAACATTTTTGAGTTCAAAGCGGAAAATTTTAATCGATGAAATCTTCACATTACATATTTGCAGTTATCTCACACAATAAAAGTTCAATGAAGACAGTATTTGGTATTTAAGCTTTGAATAAAGTGATTCATGATATAACTGGTTATTGTGAATATAACATATGCAAGAGTGGGGGTTTATTGAAGGCAGAAAACTATAAAATGCAAATATCTCAGTTAATAATCAAAATAGTGAAAAAAAACAACATTTATAGGGAATTAGATTGACTGTAAATGAGTGATAATTTCTTGATCCGACATAATAATGGAGATATTTTGAATTTTCCAAATTCCCCTCTCTAAACACCCCCCCCCTCCCTCTGGTCCAATTTCAGCTGTTAACAAACTTTTAGTTTTACATAGAACTTGTAGTTTTTTTATATTGAATTTCGGTAATGATCAAACAAAATTGATGACCACTAGAGTGTTAACAGATATATATATATATATATATATATATATATATATATATATATATATATATATATATATATATGTGTGTGTGTGTGTGTGTGTGTGTGTGTGCGTGTAGGTTTGAACAGATCTCATTTTCATCATAATCTGGGTAGGATTGATTTTAAACATTGACATTTTTCAAAAATCGTGTTATGAGTACTACCTAAATAGCTTAAGGGAAATCTTAAAAAACCTTTTTGGTAACAAAAAAATTATCTCTTGGCAATAAGTCTAATATATATGACAGTTAGAATGAATGTATTAGAAAAAATAAAATAAAACATTCCCTATTTAGTTAAATGTTATCATTTATAAGAAGGATCTTAACCTTTCATAGTATATTTTGATTGCCCTCAATGCAAAGTAGTTGCAAAACAATAGTTATTTTACTGAATTTGTATCACTCTGCTGAGTAAACTAAAACGATTACCATACTCGCAGGAATGATGACATGAACAATGCATAAGGTGTTATGATATGCAAATACAAATAACTTTTATATTTGAGTGGGGAGAAGAAACCAATATAAGAAATATTATCAAAAAACTGGGTTTTATAACTTTTTTTTTTTTTTCAGATAATGGAATTACACGAGGCTTGCCAGATTCATCAGGGCATTCTTCATGAAAGACCGAACTCACTTCATGACATGAAAGCTATTGTTAAAACATGGAGGAATCGTTTACCAATCATAGCTGATGATCTAACTCATTGGAGTGATATATTTAATTGGAGACAGCATCACTATCTTGTTATAATGACGCGCTATGACAGCCAGCACGACCAAGGAACTACTCACGGCACTTTCGGGGTTCATGCTTCAGCTCAAGTAGTTTTAAATACTTATTGTAGTTCATCTATTATTTACGTTAGTTAGGGTTTTCTTCAACAAGAGTTTCATTGAGGGAAAGAGATACATTGCTCAAGAAACTATATAATATTCCTATTTAACTTGAATTATTATATGACTTATTTTCAACTTAGAATAAGATTGTTCGCATTTTTTCATCCATTTTTTTTTTTTTAGGCTATTATTCATTTTGGGAAAATTGGAAGAAAACATAACTTGACTGGAGTATGTTTGGATTCCTTGTCTCGAATCTACACTATTCCATTTGTACCAATTATTGATTGTTTCACAAAAATAAGACAACAGGTGAAGTGTTATGTTCAGATGGCTCAAATGACTGGAAATAAAGAATTACAGGAAGGCCTTGAAGTGGTTGAATCCACTAACCTTAAGTATTTTTCTAAGGAAATGACTTCTGAATTTTATGCTCTGAAAGGGATGCTACTTGCTCAGATAGGTAATAATTTACTTGCCTCATTTCTTTGTGGTGTGATTATGGTTTAAATCATTTGTTTACTTGTAGCTGGTTTGAAAAATTCAAAAGGGGCGTTTTGATTTTAAATGTCAAAACGTTATCAGTTCTTTTAGGAAAAATGGGTGTCCATTGATACTCAACAATCTTCACAAGCATCTTTATTAAAATTATTAAAGTGTTTTTTAGTTTCAATGGCTCCTCAGTTGAGATACCCTGAAAAAGCTAGCAGAATGGCTAGCAAAATGTTGTTAGCAAATACATTCAACAGTGGAAGGCCACATTTCAGTAATATCCTTTATTTTGTGAACCATCCTTTACATATTAAATAATTATTTTTTAGGTCGACATGAAGAAGCCAACAAAGCATTTTCTGCTTCTGTTCAATTTCATGATACACAACCAAGAGCATGGGGCCTTTGGGGTGATTTTATAGAATCGCAGTTCACTAAATCAAGCAATCCAGATATAGAATTAGGAATTAATGCGATTACATGCTTTCTTCATGCATGTAGGCATCAAAATGAATCTAAAGCCAGGAAACATCTTGCTAAAGTAAGTAATTAATTTGGTTTATAAATATGTATTTTAATTAAATTATTCCTTATTATAAAAAATGCTGACTGTAGGTGATATGGCTATTGACATATGATGATGCCAAATTCTCTTTGACTGAAACTGTTGAAAAGTATGTCGCTGGAGTTCCTCCTGTACTTTGGCTCCCATGGATCCCTCAACTTTTAACCGGATTGATGAGAAGTGAAGGAAAATATTTATTGAATCTCCTTAGTCAAGTAAGCATGCTTAAATAACTAAAAGCTTACATGTTCACGTCAGTTTATCCTTATTTTCATTTTGATTGGATATCTTTATAGGTTGGACGAATGTTTCCTCAAGCTGTATATTTTCCTATCCGTACTCTCTATCTTACATTAAAAATTGAGCAAGTAGAAAGATATAAAAGTGCTGAGAAGTCACAGGTATTATTACTCTTCAATCAGTTGTACATTATTACCTAAGAAAGTGGTTCTTTAGCTCACAACAATTTCTTTTCAATAATATTTTTCTCCCCTTTTCTAGGGTGCTCAAATTAAAGTGTCGGAACAACAGCAAGTACAAGGTCAGTCAGGATATTATATTTTTTACCATTTAATCATTCAGTATATTTTGTATTAAATAGTCATTTGGTATTCGTGGCTGTGATGAAAACAATATTTTGTATTTAAGCATGGAATAAGACAATAGGTTATTGATAATGTCTGAGATATGCAGAAGTGGGGGATTATTGAACAATGGAAACAAAAAAAAAATGATAAAAAATAACTGTTAATATTAGTGAAAGAATGTATAAACAATTATAGTACATCAAAAAATGTTAAACAAGATTGGTTATATTAAAATTCTTAAACTCTGGAATATATTAATAAACTTCTGATATGCAAAATATAATATACTTTTTATTTAGTTTCATTTTTTAATTTTTTGTTATAGCATTTTTGTAAGCTATTATTTTATAATTGGGGTTATAAATGAGCTTGCTTATAAAAGTGTATTCACCTTTCCTTTGTTTAATTATACTGTTATTGATCAAAATACCATGTGTGTGTTAAGTAAAAATTACGCAATAAGTGTAAAATATAAATTAGCCTACTTAATAGTGAGAGGATTATTCATTTTGAATATTACTCATAATCTTCCGCATTAGAAATCATTTATCAATAATATTAGCTAAAACTCTGATGTTGACACCACATCACTTCCTCATACTCCATTATATTAAAAAACAAAATGTTCTCCTCTGCTTCATTTAAAATTATTTCATTAGAACATCATATATTATATCTCCATTCAAACACATTGGATTGAAAAATGTCATAGAACATAATTTATAGATCTTTTTGTGTTAAATAGAAAAGGTCTTATACATTTTGTTTATTTCATTTAATAGGAGTACTAGGAATTCATGTGATGTTCATGTTTAAAAATTATGAATGAGGTTGATTAATGTGCTATTTACTCATATTAACTAGATATTTTCCCATTCATTTGTTGTGGAAAGTGGTGAAAAAGAGGTTTAAATTACAAGATAGTAGACTGTGTTAAGCGTCTAGGTATGGTATGAGGAACATGATTCTCATTATGAGGCTTAATTGGAGGTTTCCAAATTATGCTATACTTCTCTATTAAAAAAAAAAGTATTTGAGGCTTTTAATGATCAGGGCCAGCCTGCAGAGTTTGGTGTGTAGTCATATTTGTCATATTATTAGAGAAGAGAGTTCATTATACTACATCCGGTTACGAAGTTAGCCATATTTGTTAAAGTAAAACAATTACTTATTTAAACGGAAGAACAATCACACCATCAATTGGAAAAACCGACTAGTATCGCCATCTATGAGAAAATGCTACTAACTAATTCTAGTACTCAGTAGTTGTGCAGTAACTTTGAAACCACATTCTAGGTTCATTCCCCCTGTGCCCACTCAGCATTATGAGGCAAATGAGTGTCTTCTGGAATTAAGAAGTAATGATATTTGGCAGATATGACACTTGGTACTACAACCCATTTGTACAAACAAAAATTAAAAATATTTGCCAGGACACAGAGAAGAGATCTGAATTTATAACAAGATAAAAAATAGTTTTAGTAAAATCAATCTATCAATTAAATAAAAAGGATAAAAAATATAGTTTTTATAAAACTGAAGGAGAGCATGGTGACAAATCATATATAGGGAAATAGGAGCAATTGCTAAGAAAAGAATTAAACAGCATTCCGGTAATGTGGATAATGGGAAAATAAAACAGCTTTTTCAAATCATGTTTTTACACAAGTATAGTTTTGAAATTTTTATGGTAGTTGGCAAAAAAAGAAATGTTATCAGGCAAAACAAAAAATAGAAATATATTCATATTATTAAAAATAAAATAAAAGAAACAGAGATTAAGTGTTCAAATCAGATATTTTTTAATTTTATGGTCGAAGAATAATCATGTCCAAAATAGTTTATTTACCTATGTGACCTTATTTCTTCCGGGAATCAATTTTAATGTATGACTAAGATTAGAATCATCCAGTTACCAGCCATGCTACCATCTTAGATTTGATCAGTCTTTATGTAATCCCCCCCCCCCCGGGTGGAAGGCACCATTTAGTGTGAAGTAAAATACAGGCTCCCGAAGAGATACTGGAAGAAGTGTGGATCAAGAAGAGCAGATATAAAAACATTGAATATTATGTGTTTTAGGTTATTAGCTTTCTCTGTAATCATCAAAAGAAAAGCCTAAAACTATAAAAGCAACTGATATTATGGTGGTTATTTTCCGTTGATAGATGTTATGATCAATGAAATCACATAAATAAATTAAAATGCATCTTTATTGTTGCTTTTTGGCAATACTGATATTTGAAAATTATAACTATAGTTATAGTAAGACAACAAATCATTTTTACGTTATCACTGTAATACTAAAAGATGTAGCTTTCATTCATTTATTCAATAAACATTTAATTAAAGTTTAAGCTAAAATAAGTTTTTACAAAGACATGCTCAAACTATAGATCTCCACAGTGGAGACAAAATCATAATTAGAGATAGACAGGATGAAAGTAGTTATATTGAATTTAAGAACAGTTTTTTCTTGTAATATGTCACTACTTTGCTACTGGAGTAACTTGCTGACACAAAATGGAGTAGAGTCTGTTCATTAATAAAATCCATGGTTTTACTTGGTACTGCTTGATTTTATGAGTAGTATGTAGCACATTAGTCTATATTTTATTTATGGTATAAATAACAAATAAATCAGGCGGTCCTACTGAAAGTACAGGCCAGCTCAGAGCTACTTCATCCATGTGGAGGTGTTCAAGAATAATGCAGATGCAGAGGGATATTCACCCAACGGTCATTTCTTCATTAGAAGGCTTTGTTGATCAGGTATAACTATATATTAAATATATTTTTATATAAATTTAGTTTATATTAGTGGTATTCATGAAACCTGTGCTTTAAAGATAACTTAAACTTGAAATGATTAAGATACTCTGCTTGAGCAATACAGGTTGCATGAATACCTGATGTACATACATAGTATCAGAATTAATACTTTTTGTCCGGCCCTTCTATGCATTTACTGTCTAGTCCTGAAAGTGTCCACATTCTGTTATTAGTAAGAATGATGTCTTTAAGATACTTTGCTATTGCTAAATTCATCAAGTACACTTCTATTTTTCACTTTATGATTAATAGACAACTGGTTTTATGGAATGTGTTCATTAAAGTATTTAACACTTACATTTTGGAACTATTCATTATTGTACTGAAGGCTTTTATTAATCTTAATTTTACACATATTTTAAATAAGAAATATTTTACAGTGGAAATGACTACTATTCACATTATTATTGTTTGTTACCATCTGAGGTTTGTTGTAATTCAAATGTTTTGTCTCTTATTTAAGGTACAGGCCTTTGTGAAATTTTGGCTGTGGAATACAAGCCACTGGAGATTTTTGCTCGGTTTAATAGTAGTAATTTTGATAAGAAGAATCAGTCATTGCTTAATGAAGATTCATGCTAAAGATTCAAGATTTCGTTGGGTCATTAGGATTTGACTTTTCAACAGTCTGCAAATGCCTAAAGGACTTAGGAATTATCCCAGAGCAGAGGAAAAATGTTTAAGGCCCTTGTAAAGGGGAGTAGTGGAAGGAATATGAAGATGAAGAACCAATAGACAGCTATTTGGACTGACAAAGGAACCGGACATCTCCAGAAAATAAGGCTATCCGGGATAATAAGGCCCAGACTTGTGTCTATTTGAGATGGAATAGCCTCACTAATAATTCTCTGTGATGAGCCGGTGGCGGTCACATATGCTCACTCCTCGGTTCCTGACTAAGTCTCCAATCTTCTGCCACTGTTGGATGAGCTGTATTTGTTTTAAATTTCACTCCCATCCATTGTTTGATGTTTTATTTTATTACATGGCAAAACGAGTGGTACTGGTCATAACTACTCAATAGTTGACAAATGAGAGTGTTTCAGTTAAAACATCTTTATAAGGAACAGGAGTTTTTATGGAAAATAAAACATAAATTGTACTGGAGTCTCAATAAAAATTAAAAAAGAAAATATGACGAATAGTATAATTTAAGAATTGTTGTAATGACAGTAAGTTCATTAGTTAAATATTTGTCCTATAAATTATCATAAATGGCTTGGGATACTTCAGAAAGTATTCTTTCCATTGCACATGATGGAATGAGGAATAAGTATTGCAGTCTATAAAATGCATCTCCTACAAATCAATACTTGCTTGTCCTCATATAAAAGGAAAATAAATACCAATATCCATATGAAGTATTTCTATTAATGTTCTAGAGGACTGCATTGAGGATGTTTGTTGTGTTTTCAAATGAACTGAAACTGAGGGTTCTGATAAAACCGGATGACAATATTGTTGTGAGTTCCACAGCTATAGTGATAAAAGAGCCATTTCATTGAAGGAGAGAAGATATTAAGGTTTATAAATGATTTAGTGAACTTACAGCCCTGGATCGGAGGATGATGACTGCAAGTGAATTATGAAGACTACATGACAGTGGGCGTTATGAGTCGCACTCATTAACAGAAAAGTTAAATAGAAATACTCCCATGAGAGGTGAAATGAGAGACGTGAAGATGGGGTTATACCTGAGAAAGTACGGGCTCCAGTAGAAACTGAATTTGGACTGATCAGGGGGGGGGGGTGATAAAAACATATGCATTGAAGCCTCCCTGCAAATAGAGGATATATAGCTAATCAGTATTTAATCGTTACCAGTCAATATTTCACAAGAGTTGTCCTCATCTCTGTGACTAGAGTTGACTGTGGTCTCCAAGCAACTACTCTCAAGACAAACACAACTTATTTTAAATAGAGACACACTAAGGCAAATCTTGGGACATCTTGTGAGATGTTATGTCAAGCAGGTAGTTAGCATTAGATGGAAAGATGGTACAGCATAAATCTTGCTAGGGATCCAGTCCTCAGACTTTTTCAGAGAAAGTTGTAGCTGTGTGATGGGACCATTTGCATCAATAGAGTGACTGGTCATAGGATAAGAATTGTAGTGCTGTTAGTTGGGTTCCATTCCGTGTACCTAATCAAACCCTCGGGTGATTTACCTTGTATCTTGTATTTATCAAAATGACCTTAAATATTTAATATTTTATATTATTTTTAAATTTAAATATTAATAAGACATTTTAATTTTAACAAGAACCAGATGTTATAAATTGGGAGGGGCTGTGGACATAAATGATATGACTTCTATAATAATTAGAGATTAAGCAGAAACTTAAAAGCAATTTGTATTTTTTTTCTGACTAGTAGATAATAAGTCCATAAAGCTATGAAAAAAAATTGAACAAATTTGAATTCTAAAATTGAATTCCATTATTAGATGGTGTGGTTCAGAGAAAGTTGGCATGAAGAAGTGTTAAGGCAGTTGAGGCAAGGTCTTGCTAAATGTTATGTGATTGCTTTTGAAAACCGTGGAGCAGTTTCAGAAGCAACTATTACTCCTCATACTCTTCAATTCGTAAAAAAGCTTGTGTCGACATTTGGAATAGGACTAGGTAATAAATCACCATATTAAAAGTTTAATTTTAATTGTTTTTATAATGCTTATCTTGAAGACCACTTTCATTATTATTCTAGAGAACATTGGAAGCTCTGTGAATTCATCCCTCGCAAGTTCAGCTTCTGAGAGCATAGCTAGGAGGGCCGAAGTGACTATCCAAGATCCAGTTTTTCAAAAAATTAAAGGACAGTTCAGTGCAGATTTTGATTTTTCAGTTCCTGGTGCCATGAAACTTCAAAATCTTATTATTAAACTGAAAAAATGGATTAAAATTTTGGAAAATGAAACAAAACTTATGGCAAAGTATGTATATTAACTATTACAAAAATAATTTATTCAGTAATATATTATTTAATTTGTAAATCACAATTTGAATTTTGTAGATCATTTTTAATTGAGGAGAAGTGCAGGTTTTTGAGCAATTTTAGTCTTCAAACTGCAGAAATAGAGCTCCCTGGAGAGTTTCTCTTACCAAAGGTAATTTATTTTTTTCTTGTACTAATCTTTATTCTGTCCCTTACCATCTTACAAATATTGCAGTCAAAAGATAGAACCAATTGACTGTTTTCTAAATTTGTCTTGGATTTAGAGGATTATGGGATCAGTCCTCTATCTTTAATTTAGCATTTACATTATGGAGTTATAAATATAATTATATTCGTTATAATTCTAAGATTGATTTGAGACAGTTTCATTTATCTTGCGATATAGATAAGTTGTATATAGTAGTTAATGAAGTAGAAAATATTTCAATAAGTTAAAAGTAAAATAATTAGTTCTAACTTGTTTACCATTTCTATAATTTAATTTTAATTATATATATAGTCTTTATTTTTCTCTATTAATCTTATATGTTGTATCCTTCTCTATAATCAATTGCCTTAAAATTGGATCTATGTAAGTTTTTATTCTGTGCCTCATTATGAATGCATGTCATGTAACTGAAGCAGATATAATTAAGTAGAAGTTTTTTTTTCTAAACCTGTTGTTTCAGCACTCTCATTATTATGTAAGAATATCACGCTTCATGCCAAGGGTAGAGATTGTTCAGAAACATAACACTGCAGCAAGAAGGTTCTTTATTAGAGGCCACAATGGTAAAATATACCCTTACCTTGTTGTTAACGACTCTGGACTGGCAGATGCTAGGAGGGAAGAAAGAGTACTCCAGTTGCTACGAATGTTAAATCATTATTTTGGAAAGCAGAAGGTATGCTCCTTTTATAACTCATTCAATTACATTTTTCCCTTAAGAGAAATCAGCTATTGAAGTTTTACTCATGATGCAATTTATGAAAAAAGAAATTCTGTTACCGCTCTTGCGATCAAAATACCAAATTTGATATATTACATGTAAAACTAAAGATCTAGTTCGTTTCTGGCTCAAATCGGACTAAGGGGAGGGGGGTTTAGTGTAGGAGAAATTTTAAAGTTTGAAATATCTCCGTTATTATGTCGGATCGAAAAACTATATATAACCACTCTTATTGAAAATTAAATTACCCATAAATGTTGTTACACACATATTTTCTCTATCATGAATATTAATGGAGATATTAGGATTTTTTTTTTTTAGTTTTCACTTCAGTAAACCCCCACTTCTACTCATGTCATTAACAATAACCAATTATATCATGAATCACTTTATTCTAAGCCTAAATACCAAATATTGTTTAGAAGGACCTATATATAATGAGCGAAATAGTTAATTACTTACATACCTGTCATCTCTCCCAATTTAGATTTTTTTTAAAAAAAATTAATTTTATGAAGAAAATATATCACATCACTAATAGTTTAAGGAACCCCCAATGTCATCATTCTTTCAGAATATTAAGAATAAATATGCAATTCTAAATTTGATTACTGGTTAAGTATACTATTACATATTGGCTATTAATTATGATTGTAATCACAGACTCTGGAGAGGAATTTATGATTATGAATACTCTCGTAATTTAACTTTTTTCAAAACAACACGTTTTCTTATGATTATTGTTGTTACCACAATTGTCTTTTAATATAATTTAATTAAATATTTTATTCTATTTTAGGAAACTTCAAGGAGATTTTTACATATAACTGTTCCAAGAGTTGTTGCATTAGCACCACAAATGAGATTAGTTGAAGACAATCCAGCCTCAATATCATTACTTGATGTGTATAAGAGTTCATGTGCAATGCTTAATATTGAACATGATGCACCTATTACAAAGTATTATGATCGGTTGGCTTCAGTACAGGTAAGGATATTTTATTTCTAATAGTTTAATTATATTAATTACATGAATGTCTGGAAAAATAATGTGAAAATAGAGAGCACATAGGAGTAATAATCGGCCAAGGATGGAGCACAAATACACCCTAGATGGAGGAATTCCCTAATACTTAAAAAAATACCTAACTTTATTAGAATATTGATGCATTATTTAAAACAGGTCAGATTATTGATTTTCAACCATGCCTTTCCGTAATCAAGTTGTATTATCAAATTCAACTACGCACAAAGTATAAATTTAAAAATATAAATACACCTTTCTAGAATATTCCTATTTGGAGTAAGATTATGGCAAATTAGCCCGAGGCTTTTATAAACCTGAGTTAATAGAGCTTCATGATGAAATAAAAATAAAATGCCTCTCTCTCCCAAAGTGCTTCAATAGATTATTTTCTATTTAATTTACTGCCAGTTAAGCATAAAAGGAAAATTATGTATACAAAAATGACGCTGAATTAAGTAAGCCAAAAATAAAGGTCCTCAACTCAATAAACTTTTGCATCTTTTCATCTGTGAATTTTTTGAAAAATGATCTCCAATTGAAGGAAAATGGAGGTGGACTGAGAAATGCAGTTCCCTGTATTTCATCCATTTGTTATTTAAAAATTCAAAAACATGTAGGTATACATTTCTAGTGTTCAATGATAACTTTCCAAAGATGTATTAGAAGTCATCAATATTAAGTTTTTAAACCCTTTCACACCCTCCTCCCTTTATTTGGGTATAGAACAAATGTTGTGGATTAATTAAGATCTAGAGTTACAATCTCAGATAAATGAGATGCATTTCAAGCTTGAAGTCTTCTTGTTACAATTCATTTCCTTTTGAGAAGGGATCTTTAATTAAAAGTATATGTTTAAGGAAATGGTAGGAGTATATTTGGTATTAGGAGACTAGGATATGTAGTATAGGGGCATGGTCCTCCTCTACTCTCACTGCGCTCCTAATACATACTGGGCCTCATTCAGTACTGCCCCTATTTCCCGCATCCTCTCCCCCCCCCCATTCATGGATAAGTAGAATCAATGTAGTTAATTGCTTATGATTTAGGGGCTACTCATGAACCCATTAGCGCCCAAATTTTTTTAATGATTTTGTTAGGAGCTATTCTTATTACGAAAACTAATATTATGAAATTTATTTCACATCCCTGCCTTCAATAAATTAATAGATATTTGCTGTCCTATAAATAGGACACTGGGCACTTTCGTAAATTTTGTCCCTTTTAAAGAAACCTTCACAAATGTTTGTATGAGTTACCTTATTTGAAGAAAAATATTTTCTGCTTACACAAACAAGGAAAAAAATTATGGATTACTAAATAAAATGCTCTAATGTAGTTATACAAATGTATTTTGACAAGAAATAAAATTGAAAAGTAAGACTATGGTTTACATTATAGTATTCACCTAACTTTTATTAGAATTTTTGCACTTTAGGAAAGTAAAATAATAACATTATAATAATAAAAATTAATTATTTACACATAAGATAACAGATGAAAATTAGAAACTAAATAAATTAACGATGAAATTTTGGAAAACATGATGTGCACAATGTGACATCACATTTACAACAAAATGCCAGTGGTTTTCCCGTACAATAGGAATATTGGCATGTTCTTTGCTTGCAACGTTTTTCGATTATATGCCATTTTCCATCTAATCGAACACTATCTAACACCTTTTTCTTTGATGTTTGCACTACAAGTGGTCGCCCGATACTTTTTCTCATATTCTTACCAAGTTTTAGGTAAGTTACAGCAATATTTCTTCTAATTTCTTTTATAGAAGTTTCTTTATTGTTTATGTTATTATAAATTATGAAAGTACTGATAATAGCCATCTCAATTACCCTTACAAATATTGGCCAATACCACTTTTTTCCACGAATTTGAATTTTGTGTTTCTCCAATAACAATGATCGATACCCCCCATATGTTTATTTCTTTCTTCATCAGTAATGTCAAATTTTTCTTCATCAGTAAGCTCATCAACATCTGGGGGTAAAGCGATCATATCAACTTCAATCTCAGAAGAAAATAAATATTCTACTGCTTGATCTACTGTGGTAAATATTCTATTGTGCGCCATATCAATTTTTCTAAAAATGGGAGAAATAAAATATAAGCAATGCTACCACTTTAGACCAGCGTCCTATTTATAGGACAGCTACTTTATTAATAAATAAATTCAAGACTTTTTTATATCTTCTTCTAAAAATAATTTTCAGTTCTTCTAAAACAATAAAACTTTACAATAAATAAGTTTGTTTTTACTTACCATTCATAGAAATGTATACAGAAAAAAATATTTATGAACTTATCAAAACACTGAAAATAGAGATGTTAACGGTTCAACAGTAAATCATAAACTGATATCTGGGCTATGTAACATAAGGAGACCTGCATAGACAGACATGTGCTGAGGGGAGAGAAGGAATATTGTTGATGAAGTTAACCTGTAGTGACTGACACATTGCCTGTCCTGAAAATAGGACACTGGGCGCTAATGGGTTAAGCATAACAACAGCAACCCTTATTATCTGGACATTTTCACATCTACTTTATTGTCTTCTTATTTACTCTCACATTTTCATAATTTATGATCATTATGTTTTAGAATAATTATTGTTTTATTATAATGACTACCACCTTCAAAGCAATTCAATTTGATATTTACTCATTGTATCTGATAAAAGTAATGATTTCTGTATATTATGTGCTCTCCCAATGGGTTGTCTGTTTTTTTTTTAAATTTCTCTCCAACTTGTGGCCTAATTCACTACAAATGGTTTTCGTAGCTATTGCCTACTGTGCCAACACTTAATGAATTCCAAAACTAATTGATCTAACCATATTTAATGTTTTAGCAGATTTCCCTTAAGGGAAATAAGCTATTGAGGTCACACTCATGACGCGATTTTCGAAACATTTCTTCAAATGTCCATCGATCCTACTCAGGAGATGACGAAAATGAGGTCCGTTCAAAATTATAAATATATTTGTCTGTTAACGCTCTATAGCGGTCGCAATTTTTGTTTGATCGTTACCAAACTCGATATTTAAACGTTTTATGCAAAAAGACAGATCAAGTTCGTTAATGGCTGAAATCGGACCAGCGGGAGGGGGGTTTAGAGGGGGGGATTTTCGAAAATTCGAAATATCTCCGTTACCATACATCGGATCGAAAAATTGTATAGAACCAATCTTATTGTAAATTACATTTACTATAAATATTGTTCTATACATTTATTCTCTATCTTGAATATTAACCGAGATATTTGCATTTTTATTAATTGTTGCCCTATAACGGATGGCTAGTTTCCCGCTAAAAGCTAGTTCGACCCTTTGCCATAACTATTTTGCTCTCGTATGGAGATTTCTCTATTGTATAACTTCACATGGGAAATCTGCTTAGTTTACGCAGCCCCTGCATGACGGGCTTTATTTTATTATATGATTTAGTTCTCATTAATTATTCAAAATATGAGTTTATAACTCTTAACACGTATATATCTAATAGAGTTCTGTAATATATTGAAATAAAGGCAAGACCCTCACCAACTCATCCAAATAGCATATCCAATTTTCATCAGTCTGACTCTGTAATACAGACTCTTTTTTTGTGACGACCTTCTGAACGAAATAATTGTTTTTCTATTTCTTTATATTGACTGAAAATCTCCTCCTCCTGTGATCAGTGTTAGGTGTGGTTAGACTAGATCACACAAATTTGGAATAGCAATAATTTCAGAGTAAATACAGCTAAACTAAACTTAATTCACTGCATCATCTGTACTCTGAAATTCCCTACAGTACACAATAGGTGTGCTGTATACGTCATCAGTATCATTATATATTAAAAAAAGTATATTTTATGAAACATGACTAATCATGTATTGATCTTTTTTTTTTAGTCAAGAGGATTGCAGGCTAGTCACCAGATATTAAAAGAAATCCTAAAAGAAGTACAGAACAATATGATTCCAAGAGGACTTTTGCGTGATTGGGCATTACGCACTTATCCTTCTCCTACAGACTATTGGACATTCAGAAAAATGGTAATGTTACTTATACAAAGACATTGAGGAATTGAACATCTTGTGTAAACAATTGTAAATAAAGCTCTGGGCAAAGACATCTGGATAGAGAGTTCCATAAAATATATGGAGCTGAATCATAGGCTTTAGTCAAAAGAGACAAAATCACATCTTGGTTATGATTTAGTGTCACTTTGATCAAATGTTCAGACAGGCTTACACACCCTACCACAAAGTTCAAAAAGAGCATATAACATTAGTGGACCTAGTTCTGTTGACATACACTTTAAGTTGTACAAATAAGATTTCCATGAGAAGAGTCAATAGCAGTATATTATTAATTTCTCTGTGCCCTCAGTTATAATTTAACAAAGAACGAAAAGGTATATAATAAATATTAAAGATATTTTCACGGCAATATAATGTATTTGTTGGAGATATTTTATCTCTCTTCCTAGTGACTAAGTTTATTTACTCCTGATCATAATACAGTATTATTTTTTTACCAGGAAAAAATACTCCTCTCTCACTATCCTAAATCCATTTTCTTCAGATATTCCACTCTTTGGAACTTAAAAAAAAAACATATAAAGTGCCGTTGTTATTATTATTATTTATTTATTTTGGCAACTTAGGCTAATCGGGACGGGTTATCTACAGGTTACCACCCTTTTCTAGCCAGGGTGGGATTTTAGGGTGTTATTTAATGAATTTTGTCACTAAATAATTTCCTTTGCCCAGGCGAGAATACAATTCGCCACTCTAGGTTTACCATGTGAGATAAAGGTCAGCGCTTTAACTCGCCACAACTACAAAATGATTTCTGAAGTCAAAGAAAGCCTGTAAAATGGGTGGTGTGTAAAATAGTACCATTTTTAATACAGAATAAATATTTTTTTAACATTTATTGATACAATTTTCAGTAATTTTGATTATTACTTTTAGGGAGTTTCATTAAGAACTATTTCGTTTAATCTAGAATATTAATTACAGTTATAGTTCAAGAACCTTCTCACCATACTTTGTTATTTTAGGATCTATCTAAATTCTATAAGAAATAATATATTATCATTTATTATATTTTTTCAGTTTACCCTTCAACTTTCCCTTGCCTGTTTCTGTGAATACGTACTACATTTAACAAGGTTAAACCCTGACATGCTTTATATTCATCAAGATTCTGGATTATTAAATATTTCTTACTTCAAGTTTGACGTTGATGATACAAAAGGTAATTAACTGTTTTTACCACATTTATTTATTTAATGTATCATTCTGTTTAGTTTACACAGACCATGCCTGACATTTTTTTTTTCTAACTTCTACACATATTTTTATTAATCTAGTATCTCTTGGTTACACATTAGGTCATGCTTGCGTGTGTGTGCGTTTAATTCTTCAGTTGGCTTAAATTTATCTTTCTGCCCTTGCTATAGTACGAGGTTAGGGACCTCCATTAACAAAAGTGGTTTCATTTATCTTTGGCCTGTGTTATATCAAGGGTCCACTGCAGTTTAATGTTTTTGTTTTTTTTAAGTCTGTTTCATTTTCCTTTATATTTTGTTATTTCAGGAGAATTAGATGCAAATCGGGCTGTGCCATTCAGGCTTACTCCTAATATTCAAGAGCTTATATCAGAGATTGGTGTGAGTGGACCCCTCACTGCAAGCATGATTGCTTTAGCCAGATGTCTTGTCTATCCGAACTTCAAAGTAACTAGTATATTAAGAGCAATATTACGTGATGAAATGATTTTTGCCCACAAGAAGGTAAATAAGGTAATAATGATCTCTATTATACATTGCTTCTCTATGATTTCATCTCAAATTACTTTGATGAGAATCTCATCCACATTTGTCTTTACCAAGGTATCCAATCGTATATGTGATGAAATTATTTAAACTTACAAGTTTTGTATTTTTCTAAATGTTGGCAAGATTATTTTCAATTCAACATTCATTGCAAATAAGGGTAATTGCTTGTATGCTTCTTGGAGATGTGAATAATTAGATCAAATAAATTGTTGAAAAATGTATCTTAAAAAATAATAAAAAAAACTGAAAATGTTCATGATTACAGTACTGCTTTTACTGTGTAAAAATGTTCATATTTCAGTTAGTAATAGTTAAGTATGAAATAGCTCTTGCAATGTAACTGTATATATATATAATATATACAACTCTGAGTGTAAGGCAAAAGTCAAAATTTTTATTTTCATTATAAAATAATAATTTTTCTATACTTCAATTTTCTAAAGACAATTTATTATTTATATTTGTTTTTTCTATGTTAGATATTGACAAATGCATATTTTGATATGGAAATAAACCTCTACTTCAGTTAATATATGTAATAAATAATATACGAACTGTACTAAATTGCTCAACCAGAAAAAACAACAAAAGCTTCTCTGCAGCCATTAACTGGAGTTAAACTTTTGAAATAGTGCAAGAGTTATTTTAGTATTAACAAATTGACTCTATATGAACTTTGTTATTTATATTTCTTCTATAAAGCCTATATAGGATATTGTCTATAACAAAATATTGAAGTACCCTTATTCTTAATATAAGAATAATGTTAAACCTAAGGACTGATAACATAATGAAATAAAATTTTATTGAAATGCTTCAAGCTGTTGTTAAAATAATTTAGTAGCAAAAGGGCACACAGACAAATATTTTGTATTTGAGAGACACTGGGTGAAAGTTGGTAATAGTTTTGTTTATCTGCAGCATGGTATGGAGAAAGCTAATATCTGATTGTTGCTCTGAGAGGTGAGGTTGCTTTATTATTGCTCAACTTGCTATTTAGAAAGTTACATAACTACAAATGAAAAAAGAAAGGAGATTGCTATTTGAAGGTCACTCATACGTTGTTGGTCTATATTCAATGTTATGCAGAAAAGCCTTTTATTTTTTACAAAGAAATTTACGTGGAAAAAATTGAATATGACTCTTCTGCACATCCCATGTATGATTTAAAAACTTACAAATAAAATAGCCCCATACCATTTTGTATTTTCTTGATATATTATCTGAATAATAGTATAAAATCTCATAGCTCCATATTTATTTTGTTTTTCTCATTACGTTCCAAAACAAATTTCAAATTCTAGGGCCAGAATTTGAAATTTGTTTTGAAACTACCCTTATTTACAAGGTTTAATGAAAATATGTAAAGATGACATGGTTTCAGGAATATTTGGCCCCTTTAAATTTTATTCCAAAACAAAAACCAAAAAAGAAAAAAACAGTTATTCTGACACTTAGTAGAAATTGTGATCTGATCTTGTTCAGGCCTTCAAATTGGAAAACTTGGATTTTTATTGTCAGCCCCCATTATTTGTAGCACAGATATCCCCTTATATACAAGTATAAAAACTAAAATAAAATATTAATTTTCTAAACCTCTTAATCATCACCTGACACTTCTACAAACTTAATTATTAGTGTTCCACATGAGTTTTAATATTTTGTACTTACTTTTACAATAATAATTTTGAATTAGTTCCTATGGAAGAATGATAAAGTAAATTGATAAATGCTTATTAATTCATTTACTGGTCTACTTGGATACTCCTTTATCCCAACTACATAGGTTTTTAATTGAAAGGTACTTAAGTAAGACATCTGTCAAAATATTTTTTTGTGATTTATAATTATTTATTTTATCATTTTAAGAAGCTAGAAGAGCAACATGACAACATGGGATCTCCACCTTCTGATGTTGCTGGAGAATTGATTATTAGTATGGTGAATCATGCTGTTACCTCAATTTCACAGCGCCTTAATAGCCTTGCACATTTTGAAGGAACTGAAAGCAAGGTAAGGAATTGGAATATATTTTGAGTTTTATGACCTTTAGGAACCTTATCATCTTGTGTGATTTATTTGCTGTAAACATATATATAACTCTTTCTCTTGTTATCAAAATGAATTTCAGATAAAAATATTTTTTTATTGAAATTCGTTAATATTTATCTGACTTGCCTTCTTTTATCAAGAATTTATATTTTTTCTTCCTTCAAAGACACAAATAATTTGTTATACAATAGCAGTTAAGTTATTAGCCATTGAGTGATAAATTGTATTACATCATTAATTGGCATTTTGTTTTCTCTATTTTAATAAAATTTGCATAACTCATTTCCTGAGTTCTATCTAAAGATATTACATGTTTATACCACAGAAAGAAATATTTATTTATTCAAATTATACATATGGCCTGCTCAACTGCGTTAAAGCGCTCTGCATTCACCGTACTCAACTATCTGATAGCTTTTCTTACTATTTAATTTTCTAACAAAAACAAATTATATCAAAAGGAGAAAATTGAATGAAATATAATAATTTAAAAAAATAGGTTACACAACTAATAAGAACATGTGATATCAGAGTATTCCTCAGTAAGGATTTTCTTATGATTCTCATCCATTCCAATTTCTTTCTAGAAGTTTGAAATTGTTCCCTTACATGAAACCACGTGCCTTGATCTTGGTGTCCCCATTTCCCAAATTCTCCCATAATTTTTTTTGTTTAAAAATGTAAGCACTAAAGCTATTTATTATTGTGGAAACGAAAGTGTATTAGAAGTTATATGTATAAAGATTTAACTACTCATACACCCTATGAATCTTCTCTTCTTTTATATAAATTCTGATGCTTTTGTTAATTATCGAAATCCCTAAGTTTAACAAGTAATTAAATACATTCTTGATGGAAGAATCCACATTTAAATATTTCTATTACATAATAACTTTTTTTGACATTCGTTATTTTACATTCTTCTATCTGTTCTCAAAACATTCTGGCTATTTAAAACTTTAATAAAAGAAGTAGACAACTCTTGGTTTATATTTATTCACATATATTACTTCAAGCTTACACTTATAGGCCCAAATATTTCTTGGGTTCCATCACAGACTAATGTTTATTTTTTATACAAATAAATCAATAATAATGAAATTAATGGAAATTATCGTAAACAAATTAAATGATATATTAAAATTACTATGCCATTCATTTTATCATGAACTAATTATATTACTTCTGAAAATTCATCTTGTGTCCGTGCCACAAAAACTTGTTTTTGCAATTACTTATTAATAAATAATTATAAACTTAATAAATCGGGAAATTCTAAATAAATTTTGCTTTAATAAATGAATAACAAACACCTATATTGATTCATTAAATCTAATCTACCTACTTAAAATTTTTAATATTCATCTTATTTTATTTAATTATCTGACAAAATGTAGATTTCTTAAGAGTATGTAATTCTTCACAAATTATTTCTTGCAGGTGGGCACTTTAGTTGTGGCCGCGAAGAGCACAGATAACCTCTGCCGGATGGATCCCGCATGGCATCCGTGGTTGTAAATAGATTTTATTTTTTATAGCTCCTTTAGATGTTGTTTTTTTTTATCCCACATTAGACTTTCATGTGGATTAATGTAATTGAAGACTGCTGTTTACTATTTTATGTAAATTATGTAATAATTTTATTATGTAAATAGTGACTCTTATATTATTTAATGTATATTATTATTTATTTTTGCTACCGAATGTATTGTATATATTCTTTAATCTTTGAATATTTGTACATTCTTGTAAATTTTACAAAATTTTCACATCATTTACCTGAGTAATAATATTAAGAATATTGTTTTTTTTTTTGTTTTGTTTTTTATTTGCTTTTTTACTTGTAATAAAGACATTTTAATAAATACTGTGACTTTGTTGTTCCTTATGCACTTAAAAACATTTGCTAAGCTTCTTTCTAAATCTATTTCATCTGGTTATATAGTGTTCTTGGATATTAGAAACAAACAAAAAAAATAAAATATTTTTTTTATCTTTCATTATTAATCATAAAACTTTGAACTTACAATGCATGTAGTGCCTAATTCTCCAAAGTTAATTTTTTTGGGGCGGAAATATTTCAATGTTAACGATAACCGCTGAAAGTGAGAGTGGGGTGAGACATGACCAGCATCATGATGAACTACACTATACCCAAATAACTGGCTATTAGTAATATCTGTTTATTTCCACAATTTTTATATAAGAATTTGACAAAATCATTATTAACTATGCATTACAATAACATGGAAACAACTTATCAAATAAAATGTTGAAATGATTAGATATCAGATGACCAGATAATAAAGATCGTTCATACATCATTAAGTTGGGTTCACACTAATTTCATATTGAATCATCCAATAAAATCCTTGCTCCCATCGCTGTTAGAATAAGAGTCAAAACCAGATAATAATCCACCATCAGTCAGCTTCAATAAAACAATAGTTTCAGCATGATGTATGTACGTACATATCTCCCATAACTCAAAAATGGGGTTTTATAGAAGGGCGGAATTAAAAAAAAGAAAATTTCTCTGTATTTATTAAAGATACGAAAAATTTGTAAGGACCTTTTTTGTTGATCATGAAAAGATTATAAATTATATTGTCATTTTTGATCTGATGCACTGGATTGGAAGTTTCATACACAACTTTCAAATTAAATATGTTTAATGGAGCATCAAAGGTTTTGTTTATTTAATTTAATAGCAATTCAAGGAAGTCATGTATCCAAATCAGATTTCTTTAATAAGCTCATAACACACTTCCAATTATATAAATGAAATCTTAACATCTATCATGGTAAATTACTAGCTAGTGTTATTTAGTTCCTCAGGCCCTAATTATTACATTTGCATACAATGTTTTTCTCGTTCATGATTTATTCAGATAATTGATAGTTATTTCATGTTTTTTTTTTTTCTTTCACTACTGTTAAATATTTGTAACCTAAAACGTAGTTAAATAAGTTTGAAAAAT
The DNA here is from genome assembly GCA_019009955.1 of Riptortus pedestris. Taxonomy (NCBI): domain Eukaryota; kingdom Metazoa; phylum Arthropoda; class Insecta; order Hemiptera; family Alydidae; genus Riptortus; species Riptortus pedestris. The sequence continues at coordinate 22,067,733 of CM032231.1, forward strand.
GTGTTTTGCAATTAAATTTGTAAGAAAAAAATGTGAAAACAAGTTTAAGCTACCTGAGAGAAAAGTATGGTATTTTTCACAAAAAGGGTTTCTGCGTTTCTTTGCTACTTTTTATGACAACTTTATAAAGTAGCTCAAGGTTATAGATGGGTTATAAGAAAATTGCAATAACTTTTGTGGGTCAATGACCAATAAATGAACAGAGGTTCAAAACAGAATAAAAAAATTGATTTCATTATTATATCTATTGAGTACAAAAAAAAAAAAAAAAAGTACAATCACAGTAACATTGAATAAAAAAATATATAACCATTTGAGTGAAGTTCTTACATCATTTTTTTTTAAATACTGCTTCCAAGCACACATCATTGCTTTTAAAAAATTGCAACTGCTGTCAAAATCCACACAATGTCTCACTTAACATAAACTTTTAACATTCCCATTACCAATTAGTATAGCATTAGCTGCAAATCGATTAAGCAAATATTTGGTGATAAAATGCTTACAGTCTTATCACTTCATAATTACAGTTTTGATAGACTCAGTCAGGCTCCTAATTTTATTTTCAATCTTTCAGCCAATTTGTCCAAAAATTCAAATGTCTCCAAGTAATCACTTCGAGTAACATTATTCATGCCTTTAATACAAATAGCTAAATCTTTAGTCATAAACCCGGCCTCAATAGTTTCTATGCAGACAGCTTCCAAAGTGTCAGCAAAGTTTTTCAGTTCAGTGTTGTTATCTAGTTTAGCACGATGAGCCAGCCCTCGGGTCCAAGCAAAAATGGAAGCGATGGGATTTGTAGATGTTTCTTTGCCTTGTTGGTAAAAGCGATAATGCCTTGTTACGGTTCCATGAGCTGCTTCAGCTTCTACTGTTTTACCGTCTGGGCAAATAAGTACAGAAGTCATAAGGCCCAATGAGCCATATCCTTGGGCAACAGAGTCAGACTGCACATCGCCATCATAATTTTTACAAGCCCAAACAAAACCTCCCTCTGATTTCATCGAATAAGCAACCATGTCATCAATTAGCCTATGCTCATACCATATATTTTTAGCTTCAAATTGTTTCTTATACTCTTTATCATAAATTTCCTGGAAGATATCTTTAAAACGACCATCATACTTCTTCAGGATAGTATTTTTTGTACTCAGATAAAGAGGGTAGCCACGAGCTAAAGCAAATTTAAACGAAGAGTGGGCAAAATCTCTGATTGAGTCATCTGTATTGTACATACCAAGGGCAACACCTGCCCCCTTAAATTCATTCACTACTTGCTGAATCTTTTGCCCAGAACCAGCTGGTTCGAACGAAAGTATTAACTTACCAGCACCTGGAACTATAAAATCAGTAGCTTTATACTGATCAGCATGAGCATGCCTCCCTATAATTATGGGTTTTTCCCAGCCAGGAACTAACTTGGGGATATTTTTACATATAATGGGTTCTCTGAAAACAGTTCCCCCTAAAATATTTCTTATCGTCCCATTTGGTGACTTCCACATTTGTTTTAATTTAAATTCCTCCACTCGTTTTTCATCTGGTGTTATGGTTGCACATTTGATACCCACATTATATTTCTTCACAGCTTCTGCACACTCTATAGTTACTTTATCATCAGTCTTATCTCTGTTTTCAATGCCTAAATCATATACATGTAATTCTATGTCTAAAAATGGCAAAATAAGTTTTTCCTTGATCACATCCCAAATTATCCTTGTCATTTCATCTCCCAAAATGTCAACTACTGGTCCTGCTTTTATCTTCTTCATTTTGTTGTTACCTGAAATTAAATTGAAATTTATAAATCATTGAAAATATGATGTATTTAAATATAAATAGTAGAAACAATTAACAGGACATGTGATTTGTTATAGGGTTTTCCAGATAATTAGGAATTTCATAAACCTATAACAATTTAACTGGGGGTTCTTTTACTGAAGACATAACATTTCTAGTATTAATGTTATGATCTATGGGTCAATAATTAGCACTGTATTGCAATTGGAAAATATTTGAAAAAAAACTCTACTACTGAAATACATTAAATAATACTGAGTACTTTCGACAAAAAAGAATGAAAAACAGATAAACAGAATTTGACATGTATGTGATAGACATCCAAACATTGAAATGTGATATTAATATGAGTATGATATAATTCAAGTTAAGGTTTCCAAGTAAATAACTTTCTTTAGAGGTAGCCTGGTAAATAGCTTTCTAAAAATTCAGTCACTCTTCCAAAACAGAGATATAAAAAAAATGAAGTATGTCCAACTTAATACACAATATTCAATTTAAAAATGTGTATATAGTGAAAGTTTAGTATTAAAAAAAGAAGAGTAGTGCAGCTTATAAATGTAAAACTATATGAAGATCATAAGAAGTTAAGGATCTTAGAAAGAATGGAAAAGCGACCCATTTTATCAATAAGAGAAAATCAGAGGTCTATAAATATAACCATGAAACTAAAATGAATGCTATTAAAGTACTGAATGAGGACAAATTATACATAATAGAGAATTTCAAGTATAATATGGAAAACATTATCTACAGTTACTTCCTTCTAGCATATAATATAGGTACTTAAATGCCACAAAAATGTAAGAGTTAATGATAAAAAAGAGTTTGGATAACAATAAAAAAAAGTGTAAAGGAAAAACTGCATGTTCAAAATAATTGTTATAAAATCGAAATACAATTTAAAAACTTTAAAAGTGAAATGAAACTGAATTGCACTATAATCGACTAATTAAAATTGAAGAGGTACTTACTGTAAATGAATAAAGTTCAATAAGGAGTGACTAAGACAAAACACTAAGTTTGATGTATAGATGGAAGTTGAATAACTCCACCCTGAGAGTAGAATGACACTGAGGAAAAGCTTATCTGAGATAATAAGATGTACCCCCACTCTCCAAGATGATTAGTTCAAGGGCACTGGATTACTTAATTACTCTAGAACCAATAAATCGATTCCTATAGCTTATCCTATCGACTTATCAAGAGGTTTGAAAACGCCCAACATATTCATATTTTACTAATACTAAACACGTCAGTTTGATAAATCGATATCAGTTTGAACTTTCTACTCATGGCGCGATTTTCGAAAAAATTCTCGAAATCTGTCTATCCTACCTAGAAAATGATGTTCATTCAAATTATATATATTAATAAATTGTAACCTCTGTCTGTACATTGATTTTTTTTTTCCTGGAAATTTCACGATACTTTTTCGTTTCACATGCCATAGACACGATATCACCAACTTGTAGCTTTGGCGTCTGTTACCTTTTCAAACATAAAAGGCTGGACCGAATGTTATAACACTTGGTACGTATATTACTATTAGCCCAAAGATTATTATATTACTTATAGACTAAAGACTATACTAATATTCTCTGAGACAAACAGGAGGGGGGGGGGGGTTTATAAGTGAGTCCTGAAATTAAAAATATCGACATTTCTTTTCCTATTGATTTTTCGGCAAATATGCACATAACAAAAGTTGTTATTTCGATAACTTTTGTCTTATAACAAAGTTTAAACGACATATACGCTAAAAACTAAGGCGGGAGTCAACAATTTTAAAGGACATAAAATACTGAACTTAACTAAACGAAACTCTGTAATTTAGTATTAACACTTCCCTGATTACAAGCTATATTAAAATTTAATTTCATGGAAGAATTCATGCTAATTCACATACCTAGTTTTCGGATCAATCGTTAGTGCCCAACAAAATTGTTCTCTTCCCCTTTTGTTTTTAGTGTATCTTAAGTTTATACTTTGTTATAGGACAAAAGTGAATATAACAAAAATTACTTTAAATAACAAAATAAACAACTTTTGTTATGTGCACATTTACAGAAAAACTAGTAGAAAACGAAATACCGCTATTTTTAATTTCAAGCCTCCCTTATAACCACCAATCCCGTTCGAACCTAAAAATTGTAATATAGCTTATAATCATGGAAGAATTAATGCTAATTCACATACCGAATTTTGTTAAGTTCTGTTCAATCGTTAGTGCCCAATAATATTGTTGGCTCCCACTATAATGTTTAGCGTATAACGCATTTTTACTTTGGTATACGAAAAAAGTGTATATAACAAAAGTTACTCTAAATAACAAAATAAACATCTTGTGTTATGTGGATATTTGCGGAAACCCCAAAACGAAACGAAATATGGCTACTTTTAACTTCAGGCCTCCCTTATAACCCCCACTCCTGCTCGTCTCAGAGAAAATTGATGTAGCCTAAAGTCTAAGTTGGGTTAGTAGTAATATACATACCAAGTTTCATAAAATTCAGTTCAGCCGTTTATGCGTGAAAAGGTAACAAACATATACAAAAGAAACAAATTGCATATTTCGAGTCTATGACATGTGAAACGAAAAAGTATTATGAAATTTCGAGAAACAAATCTATGTACAGAGGTTACAATACTAGCTAAGGTACCCACCCGGCTTCACCCGGGAATTCATTTGAGGCTGATTGAACATGGTATTTTTTAGGCAAGGCTTTACTTTCCACAATATTTTTACATTTCAGCGTCACATTGTTTAGGGTTTATACCCGTCGTTGCTGTGGATTTCTTAATAATAAAATTGTTATTTAAGGCTTCACTATCCTCAATATTTTTATATTTCCCGTCTCATGTGCATGTAATTTTTTTTATAACGTAATGGACCATATAATTTATAATCGTAGAAAGTATTCTGTCTTCCAAACCATGTATGATTAAAAGTTCCTTTCCATTCATGAGGTACAAAGCCCAAAGGTGGTAGCTGTTTTAGGTACGTAATAACCGCTATTAAAAAAAGTCCGTCACGCAGGGGCTGCGTAAACTAAGCAGATTTCCCACGGCAAGTTATGCAATTGATAAATCTCCAGTTACGGCAAATGGCCGAACTAGCTTTAGAAATTCAGTCATCCGTTATCGGCCCACAATTAATAAAAATGCAAATATCTCGGTTAGTATTCAAGATACAGAATAAATGTATAGAACAATATTTATAGTAAATTTAATTTACAATAAGATTGGTTCTATACAATTGTTTGATTTGACGTATGGTAACGGAGATATTTCAAATTTTCGAAAATCCCCCCTCTAAACCCCGCCCCCTCCCACAAGTCCGATTTCAGCTATTAACGATCTTGATCTGTCTTTTTACATAAAACGACTAAATATCGAGTTTGGAAACGATCAAACAAAAATTGCGACCGCTAGAGCGTTAACAGACAAATATATATATATATATATATATATATATATATATATGTATATATATATACATATATATATAAATATAATTTTGAACGGACCCCATTTTCGTCATCTCCTGGGTAGGATCGATGGACATTTGAAGAAATATTTCAAAAATCGCGTCATGACTACGACCTCAATAGCTGATTTCCCTTAAGGGAAATCTGCTAATACTCTTTTGTAAATCACAATTGTAAACTGCATATTCATATTGGTACAAAGTCGTGTGTTCTGTAATTTATATCATATATTACTGGAGCAGAGTTAATAAATACCAGAAATAACAGGGTGGACCTCCCCAGCAGTGGTGGCTCGTAGCTAACATTAGTAGGGGTGTTGCTCCAGAAAATGTTTAGCCTTAGGACGCCAGGGTCAGCACTGCGGGAACGACAGTGCTCTCTCTCCCTTGCAGCCTCGCCTGGAGCTTCCTGTGTGACAACAGTCGAACACCTCGCCGCTGGAACTGTAAAGCACACAGTTCAATACAAAGATTTTTGTATCTATTTCATAAAATGGGGGATGGTTACTGCATTAAGCTTAAGGATTATATATTATACAAGTATCAAGAAAGAATTAAAGAAAAATAAAAAGTCCGTCACGCAGGGGCTGCGTAAACTAAGCAGATTTCCCACGTGAAGTTTTACAATAGAGAAATCTGCCTAATAACAGCTGTAGTAGTAAGAAACCTCTAAACCTATTCACGAGGGACGAATAGTTACAAAAACGGCCGCCAGAGCTCACGGCGGAAAGTCCGAACATACCCACTGCTGCCGAGCACATGCATAATACAAATGCAAATATCTCAGTTAATATTCAAGATAGAGAATTAATGTATAGAACAATATTTATAGTAAATTTAATTTACAATAAGATTGATTCTGTAATATTTTTCGATCCGACGTATAGTAACGGAGATATTCCGAATTTTCGAAAATCCTCCCCTCTAAACCCCCCCTCCCTCTGGTCCGATTTCAGCCGTTAACGAACTTGACCTTTCTTTTTACATAAAACGACTAAATATCGAGTTTGGTAACGATCAAACAAAAATTGCGACCGCTAGAGCGGTAACAGACAAATATATATATATATATATATATATATATATATATATATATATATATATATATATATATACAGTTTTGAACGGACCTCATTTTCGTCATCTCCTGGGTAGGATCGATGGACATTTGAAGAAAAATTTCGAAAATCGCATCATGAGTACAACCTCAATAGCTGATTTCCCTTAAGGGAAATCTGCTAAAAGCATCATTATATTAAATGTTATAGATAATATCAAGTGGGAAATGGGGGTGCTGCAGATCCACAGTGCCTATACGCGAGCCGCCACTGCTCCCCAGCGTTCTTTAAAATTACTATTTATGATAATTAAATAAATTCACATCCCTGAGAATAACACTACATTGCTAAAAGTATCAGCATCAAGTAGCAGGTAAACTTAGACCCACCAACCAATATCAGGTTGTCAGGGAAGCGACAGAACTGATAAGACAAAGCAGACAAAGGAAATAACTCCGCGCCTCCCTATGCCCGGTGGTGACAACTTTTAGGATCTCAATCCTGTAATACAGTAAATTATATTAAAAAATCTGATTTCATTATCTTCATAATACTAAAACTGTTTGTTCAAATTCTTTTCACGTTTTAATTAAATGAAGAATTAAATACACTTAAGGGCAAACTGGCATTTCTCGTGAATTAATGTTTGTAAGAAGATAAGAGAGGGGGGGGGGAGCAGTATACTTTACTTGATCCAATCTGTTACTGGCGTTAAAAAAATAAGATAGATATGAATTATCAAGGATAAAATATTAACACAGATTTGAAATCATTTATCCAGGTGAAGTACCTGGTAGTTCAAATTGGAAAGAATTGTTAAGCATATCAATATTTCTACGCAAATTACTTGCTTCTTACATTGTTATACAAAAAATTGTATAAAACAAAAGTTACTCTAAATAACAAAGTAAACAGCTATTGTTACTTGCACGTTTGACGAAAATAGAAAATGAAATATCGCGAATTTTCATTTCAGGCCTCCCTTATAACTCCCACTCCCGTTCAAACCTAAAAATTGTAAAATACATTATAATCATGGCAGTATTAGTGCTAATTCACATACCGAGTTTTGTTAATTTCGGTTCAATCGTTAGTGCCCAATAAAATTGTTGGGTCCGTTTTAGTTTTTAATGTATATTTCATATACATTTTATAGGGGTTTATACCTCGTGATAAGATTAAAGTGAATATAACAAAAGTTACTTTATATAACAAAATAAACCACTTTGGCCATGTGCATATCTGCCGAAAAACCATTAGGAATGAAATATCGCTGTTTAATTTCAGGCCTCCCTTACAACCCCCACTCCTGCTCGTCCCTAGAAATGTTAGTACATATTATTATCATGGAAGATTTAGTGCTAATTCACATAACGAGTTTTGTTTAGTTCGGTTGAGGTTTTTGTTCCGAATAAAATTGTTGTACAGACAGACGTTACAATTTGTATATCTATATCTATATATATATATATATATATACTAGCTCAGATACCCGGCTTCGCTCGGGAATTAATTTAAGCCTGAATGGTGATGGTACTTTTTTGGCGAGGCTTTACTTTGCATAATATTTTGACATTTACCCGTCCCAGTGTTTAGGGTTAATACCCGTCGTTTCTGTGGATTTGTTAATAATAAAATTATTTTTTTATGTAAGACTTCACTGTCCTCCATGTTGTCATAATTCCCGTTCCCTGTGCATTATGCATAGATTTGAATTATTAAGGACAAAATATTAACATAGATTTGAATTATTTTTTCCCGGTGAGGTACCTGGTAGTTCATATTAAAAAGAATTGTTGAGAAAATTTCTCTAAATAACAAAATAAACAACTTTTGACATGTGCTTATTTGCAGAAAACCCAATAGAAAACGAAATACCGCTTTTATTTCAGACCTCCCTTACAACCCCCACTCCTGCCCGTCCCTAGAAATGTTGGCATGGCTTGTTATAATGAAGGCATTAGTCCTAATACACGTACCGAGTTTTATTTAGTTCGGTTGATTCTTTTGTGCCAAATAAAATTGTTGACTCCCGCTTTAATTTTTAGCGTATAACGCCTTTATACTTCGGTATACGACGATAGTGTATATAACAAAAGTTTCTCTAAATAACAAAATAAACAACTTTTGTTATGTGCATATTTGCCGAAACCCCAATAGGAAACGAAATATCACTATATTTAATTTCATGCCTCCCTTATAACCCCCACTCCTGCCCGTCCCTAGAAATCTTAGTATGTCTTATTATAAAGAAGGCGTTAGTGCTAATTCGCATACCGAGTTTGGTTTAGTTCGATTGAGTTTTTATGCCAAATAAAATTGTTGACTTCCGCAGTAGTTTTTAACCTATAACTCATTTATACTTAGGTATACGAAAAAAGTGTATATAACAAAAGTTACTCTAAATAACAAAATAAACAACTTTTGTTATGATCGTATTTGCCGAAAAACCAATAGGAAACGAAATATCGCTATTTTTAATTTCAGCCCTCCCTTATAACCCCCACTCCTGTTCGTCTTAGAGAATATTAATATAGCCTAAAGTCTAAGTTGGCCTAGTAGTAATATACATACCAAGTTTCATAAAATTCGGTTCAGCCGTTTATGCGTGAAAAGGTAACAAACAAACAAACAAACAAACAAACAAACATACACGAAAGTAACAAAATGCAGTTATGGTGTCTATGACATGTGAAACGAAAAGTTATCGGGAAATTTCGCGAAAAAATTCAATGTACAGACAGAGGTTACAATCTATCTATCTATATATATATATAAAATTGTAACCTCTGTCTGTACATTGATTTTTTTCACGAAATTTCACGATAACTTTTCGTTTCACATGTCATAGACACCATAACTGCATTTTGTTTCTTTGGTGTCTGTTTGTTTGTTTGTTTGTTTATTTGTTTGTTTGTTTATTTGTTTGTTTGTTTGTTTGTTACCTTTTCACGCATAAACGGCTGAACCGAATTTTATGAAACTTAGTATGTATATTACTACTAACCCAACTTAGACTTTAGGCTATATTAATATCCTCTGAAACGAACAGGAGTGGGGGTTATAAGGGAAGCCAGAAATTAAAAATAGCGATATTTCGATTCCTATTGGTTTTTCAGCAAATATGCACATAACAAAAGTTGTTTATTTTGTTATTTAGAGTAACTTTTGTTATATACACTTTCGTCGTATACCGAGTTATAAACGAGATATACGCTAAAACCTATAGAGGAAGTGAACTATTTTATATGGCACAAAAGAATCAACCAAACTAAATAAAACTCGGTATGTGTATTAGCACTAACGCTTTCATTATAACAAGCCATGCCAACATTTCTAGGGACGGGCAGGAGTGGGGGTTATAAGGGAAGCCAGAAATTAAAAATAGCGATATTTCGTTTCTTATTGGTTTTTCGGCATATATGAACATAACAAAAGTTGTTTATTGTGTAATTTAGAGTAACTTTTGTTATATTCACTTTTGCCGTATACGGAAGTATAAATGAGTTATACTCTAAAAACTATAGAGGGAGTCCACAATTTTATTTGGCACAAAAGACTCAACCGAACTAAACCAAACTCGGTATTTGAATTAGTACTAACGCCTTCCTTATAATAAGCCATACTAACATTTCTAGGGACGGGCAGGAGTGGGGGTTATATGGAAGGCCTGAAATTAAAAATAGTGATATTTCGTTTCCTATTGCTTTTTCAACAAATATGCACATAACAAAAGTTATTTGTTTTGTTATTTAGAGTAACTTTTGTTACATGCACTTTTGCCGTGTACGGAAGTATAAATGAGTTATACGCTAAAACCTATTGCGGGAGTCCACAATTTTATTTGGCACAAAAGACTCAACCGAACTAAACCAAACTCGGTATTTGAATTAGCACTAACGCCTTCTTTATAATAAGCCATACTATTTCTAGGGACGGGCAGGAGTGGGGGTTATATGGAAGGCCTGAAATTAAAAATAGTGATATTTCGTTTCCTATTGCTTTTTCAACAAATATGCACATAACAAAAGTTATTTGTTTTGTTATTTAGAGTAACTTTTGTTACATGCACTTTTGCCGTGTACGGAAGTATAAATGAGTTATACGCTAAAACCTATAGCGGGAGTCCACAATTTTATTTGGCACAAAAGACTCAACCGAACTAAACCAAACTCGGTATTTGAATTAGCACTAACGCCTTCCTTATAATAAGCCATACTATTTCTAGGGACGGGCAGGAGTGGGAGTTGTAAGGGAGGCCTGAAATTAAAATAGTGATTTCCTATTGGGGTTTCGGCAAATATGCAAATAACAATAGTTGTTTACTTTGTTATTTAGAGAAATTTTCTCAACACTTCTTTTCAATATGAACTACCAGGTACCTCAAATGAAAAAATTTATTCAAATGTATGTCAATATTTTCTCATTAATAATTCAAATCTATGCATAATGCACAGGAAACGGGAAATATGACAATATGCAGAACAGCGAAGTCTTGCACTGACGGGTAAACGTCATAATATTGTGCAATGTAAAGCCTGCTAAAAAATACCATCACCATTCAGCCTCAAATGAATTCCCGGGCGAAGCCGGGTATCTGAGCTAGTATATATATAAAATTGTAACCTCTGTCTGTACATTGATTTTTTTCGCGAAATTTCACGATAACTTTTCGTTTCACATGTCATAGACACCATAACTGCATTTTGTTTCTTTGGTGTCTGTTTGTTTGTTTGTTTGTTTATTTGTTTGTTTGTTTATTTGTTTGTTTGTTTGTTTGTTACCTTTTCACGCATAAACGGCTGAACCGAATTTTATGAAACTTGGTATGTATTTTACTACTAACCCAACTTAGACTTTAGGCTATGTTAATATTCTCTGAGACAAACAGGAGTGGGGGTTATAAGGGAGATCTGAAATTAAAAATAGCAATATTTCGTTTCCTAATGCATTTTCGGCAATTATGCACATAACAAAAGTTGTTTATTTTGTTATTTAGAGTAACTTTTGTTATATACACTTTTGTCGTATACCGAAGTTTAAATGCGTTATACGCTAAAAATTATAGCGGGAGTCCACAATATTATTTGCCAAAAAAGACTCAACCGAACTAAATAAAACTCGGTATGTGTATTAGCAGTGAGGCCTTCATTATAATAAGCGATACCAACATTTCTATGGACGGGCAGGAGTGGGGGTTATAAGGGAAGCCTGAAATTAAAAATAGCGATATTTCGTTTCCTATTCGTTTTTCGGCAAATATGTCCATAACAAAAGTTGTTTATTTTGTTATTTGGAGCAACTTTTGTTATATACACTTTTGTCGTATACCTAAGTATAAATGAGTTATACGTTAAAACTTTAGCTGGAGCCAACAAATTTATTGGGCACTAACGGCTGAACCGAACTTAACAAAACTCGGTATGTCAATTAGCATTAATTCTTCCATGATTATAAGCTATATTAAATTTTTTAGGTTCGAACGGGAGGGGGCTTATAAGGGAGGCCTGAAATAAAAATTCACCATATTTACATGTATAAGAGACGGGAAATATAAAAATATCGAAGACATTGAAGTCTTATCGAACAAATAATTCTATTATTAGCAAATCCACGGCAACGACGGGTATCAATCCTAAACACTGGGACGGGTAAATGTCAAAATATTGTGCAATGTAAAGCCTGCTAAAAAATACCATCACCATTCAGCCTCAAATGAATTCCCGGGCGAAGCCGGGTATCTGAGCTAGTATATATATAAAATTGTAACCTCTGTCTGTACATTGATTTTTTTCGCGAAATTTCACGATAACTTTTCGTTTCACATGTCATAGACACCATATCTGCATTTTGTTTCTTTCGTGTATGTTTGTTTGTTTGTTTGTTTGTTTGTTTGTTTGTTTGTTTGTTTGTTTGTTACCTTTTCACGCATAAACGGCTGAACCGAATTTTATGAAACTTGGTATGTATATTACTACTAACCCAACTTAGACTTTAGGCTATATTAATTTTCTCTGAGACGAACAGGAGTGGGGGTTATAAGGGAAGCCTGAAATTAAAAATATCGATATTTCGTTTTCTATTGGTTTTTCGGCAAATATGCACATAACAAAAGTTATTTATTTTATTATTTAGAGTAACTTTTGTTATATACACTTTTGTCGTATACCGAAGATTAAATGCGTTATACGCTAAAAATTATAGCGGGAGTCAAGAATATTATTTGCCAAAAAAGACTCAACCGAACTAAATAAAACTCGGTATGTGTATTAGCAGTGAGGCCTTCATTATAATAAGCCATACCAACATTTCTATGGACGGGCAGGAGTGGGGGTTATAAGGGAAGCCTGAAATTAAAAATAGCGATATTTCGTTTCCTATTGGTTTTTCCGCAAATATAAACATAACAAAAGTTGTTTATTTTGTTATTTGGAGTAACTTTTGTTATATACACTTTTGTCGTATACCTAAGTATAAATGATTTATACTTTAAAACTTTAGCGGGAGCCAACAATTTCATTGGGCACTAACGGCTGAACCGAACTTAACAAAACTCGGTATGTCAATTAGCATTAATTCTTCCATGATTATAAGTTATATTAAAATTTTTAGGTTCGAACGGGAGGGGAGTTATAAGGGAGGCCTGAAATAAAAATTCACCATATTTACATGTAGAAGAAACGGGAAATATAAAAATATCGAAGACTGTGAAGCATTATCGAACAAATAATTCTATTATTAGCAAATCACCGGCAACGACGGGTATCAATCCTAAACACTGGGACGGGTAAATGTCAAAATATTGTGCAATGTAAAGCCTGCTAAAAAATACCATCACGATTCAGGCTCAAATGAATTCCCGGGCGAAGCCGGGTATCTGAGCTAGTTTTATATATATATACTAGCTCAGATACCCGGCTTCGCCCGGGAATTCATTTGAGGCTGAATGGTGATGGTATTTTTTAGCAGGCTTTACATTGCACAATATTTTGACATTTACCCGTCCCAGTGTTTAGGATTGATACCCGTCGTTGCCGGTGATTTGCTAATAATAGAATTATTTGTTCGATAATTCTTCACAGTCTTCCATATTTTTATATTTCCCGTCTCATACATGTAAATATGGTGAATTTTTATTTCAGGCCTCCCTTATAACCCCCCTCCCGTTCGAACCTAAAAATTTTAATATAACTTATAATCATGGAAGAATTAATGCTAATTAACATACCGAGTTTTGTTAAGTTCGGTTCAGCCGTTAGTGCCCGCTAAAGTTTTAACGTATAACTCATTTATACTTAGGTATACGGCAAAAGTGTATATAACAAACGTTACTCTAAATAAAAAAATAAACAACTTTTGTTATGTGCATATTTGCTGAAAAAGCAATAGGTAACGAAATATCGCTATTTTTAATTTCAGGCTTCCCTTATAACCCCCACTCCTGCCCGTCCCTAGAAATGTTAGTATGGCTTATTATAAGGAAAACGTTAGTATTAATTCACATAGCGAGTTTGATTTAGTTCGGTTGAGTCTTTTGTGCCAAATAAAATTGTGGACTCCCGCAATAGTTTTTAGCGTATAACTCATTTATACTTCCGTATACGGCAAAAGTGCATATAATAAAAGTTACTCTAAATAACAAAATAAACAACTTTTGATATGTTTATATTTGCGGAAAAACCAATAGGAAACGAAATATCGCTATTTTTAATTTCAGGCTTCCCTTATAACCCCCACTCCTGCCCGTCCATAGAAATGTTGGTATGGCTTATTATAATGAAGGTCTCACTGCTAATACACATACCGAGTTTTATTTAGTTCGGTTGAGTCTTTTTTGGCAAATAATATTGTTGACTCCCGCTATAATTTTTAGCGTATAACGCATTTAAACTTCGGTATACGACAAAAGTGTATATAACAAAAGTTACTCTAAATAACAAAATAAACAACTTTTGTTATGTGCATATTTACCGAAAAACCAATACAAAACGAAATATCGCTATTTTCAATTTCAGGCTTCCCTTATAACCCCCACTCCTGTTCGTCTCAGAGAAATTTAATATAGCCTAAAGTCTAAGTTGGGTTAGTGGTAATATACATACCAAGTTTCATAAAATTCGGTTCAGCCGTTTATGCGTGAAAAGGTAACAAACAAACAAACAAACAAACAAACAAACAAACAAACAAACAAACATACACGAAAGAAACAAAATGCAGATATGGTGTCTATGACATGTGAAACGAAAAGTTATCGTGAAATTTCGCGAAAAAATTCAATGTACAGACAGAGGTTACAATTTTATATATATATAGATTATAGATATATATATATATATATATATATATATATATATATATATATATATATATATATATATATAAAATTGTAACCTCTGTCTGTACATTGATTTTTTTCGCGAAATTTCACGATAACTTTTCGTTTCACATGTCATAGACACCATAACTGCATTTTGTTTCTTTGGTGTCTGTTTGTTTATTTGTTTGTTACCTTTTCACGCATAAACGGCTGAACCGAAATTTATGAAACTTGGTATGTATATTACTACTAACCCAACTTAGACTTTAGACTAAAGTGCGCACCTACCTTTCTACCTTTTCCTATATCTTTTACCTCTTCTTTCCTTTTCCCCCTAACCTTCCTTATCCGCCTGGTGACCCATACCCGCCACAAGGTACCCTTACATCCCTAATAAAGTACTTCCCAAGAGCCTGCACTATCTCCCCTTCAAATACGACCACGGTCTAGAATAAGGGGCCTATCCTCCTTTACAACACGCAGCCATCTGACTGCAAATCGAACATTCTACAAACAAGAAGCTGGGTGTCAGCTAAAAAAATCTTGCTAATGATTCGTTGAACGACAAAAGTGTATATAACGAATATTTCTCTAAATGACAAAATAAACACCTTTTGTTATATGCATGTTTGCCGAAAACTCAATAGAAAGCGAAATATCGCGATTTTTCATTCCAGGCTTCCATTACAACGCCCACTCCTGTTAGTTCTAAAAAACGTTTACATACTTATAATCATAGAAGCATTAATCGTGCTTATGATGCAATTTTCGAATTTTTAGCAGATTTCCCTTAAGGGAAATCAGCTATTGAGGTTGTACTCATGGCGGAATTTTTCTTCAAATGTCCATCGATCCTACCTAGTAGATGACGAAAATGAGGTCCGTTCAAAACTGTATATATATATATATATATATATATATATATATATATCTATATATATTTATTACCTAGCTCCAGATACCTCGGCTTCGCCCGGGAATTCATTTGAGGCTGAATGGTGATGGTAATTTTATAGCAGGCTTTACATTGCACAATTTTTTTGACATTTCACCCGTCCCAGTGGTTAGGATTGATGCACATTCATTTGCCGAGATTTGCTAATAATAGAATTATTTGTTCGATAAGGCTTCACAGTCTTCGATATATTTATATTTCCCTTCTCTTATACATGTAAATATGGTGAATTTTTAATTCAGGCCTCCCTTATAAACCACCCCTCTCCCCTCGCCAGTTCGAACCTAAAAATTTTAATATAACTTATAATCATGGAAGAATTAATGCTAATTGACATACCGAGTATTGTTAAGGGTTCGGTTCATGCCGTTTAGTGCCCGCTATAAGTATTTAACGTATAACACTCATTTAATACTTTAGGTATCCGAGCAAAATTGAATATAACAATAAGTTACTGAAAATAACAAAATAAACAGACTTTTGTCATGTGCCATGTTTGACGAAAAACCAATAGGAATACAAAATATCACTACTGATTAATTTCAGGCCTCCCTTGACAAAGCCCCACTCCTGCTCGTCCATAGAAATGTTGGTTATGGCCTGTATGATAATTAAGGCGTCAACTCTAATAAACATACCGAGATATAATTAGTTCGTAGTTGAGTCTTTTGAGCCCAATAAAATTAATGACTCCCGCTGTAGTTTTCAGCTTATTAAGACTCATTTTATACTTCGGGCTTACGACAAAAGATGTATATATAAATAAGTTACTGACTCTAAATCTCAAAATAAACAACTTTTGATATGTTCATATTTTGCCGAAAACCCAATAGAGGAAACGAAATATAGCCTATTTTTTTTAATTTCAGGCCTCCCCTTATAACCCCCCAACTCTTGTTCGTCTCAGAGGATATTAATATAAGAGCCTAAAGTCTAAGTTGGGGTTAGTACGTAAATATCCATACCAAGTTTCATAAAATTCGGTTCAGCCGTTTTATGCGTGAAAAAGGTAACAAACAAACAAACAAACTTACACGAAAGAAACACAAATGCATATGGTGAAATTTTTATTTTCAGGCCTCCCTTATAAAAACTCCGCCTCCCAGTTCGAACCTAAAAAATTTTAATATATGACTTATAATCATGGAATAATTAATGGCTAATTGACATACTACCGAGTTTTGTTTAAGTTTGGTTCAGCCGTTTTAGTTGCCCGCTAAAGTAATTTAAAAACGTATAACATCATTTATACTTAGGTATACGACAAAAAGTGTATATAACAAAAGTTACTCCAAATAACAAAATAAACAAACTTATTTTGTTTATGTTTATATTTGCGGAAAAAGGCACAAATAGGAAACGAGAAAATATCGCTATTTTTATATTTCAGGCATTCCCTTATAACCCCCACATCCTGCCTCGAACATAGAAAATGTGTGGTAAGGGCTTTATTATAATAGGAAGGCATCACTGCAAATACACATACCGAGTTTTATTTAGTTTGGTTGAGTCTTTTTTGGCAAATAATATTGTTGACTGATTAGGTGTAAATCCGCTATAAAATTGTTTAAGCGTAATAACGCATTTAAACTTCGGTCATACGACCAAAAGTGTATATAACAAAAAGCATTACTCATAAATAACAAAAATAAACAATATTAAGACAATCTTTTGTTAATGTATGGGGTGGGGCATATTTGCGCGAAAAACCAATAGAACATCGAAAATTAGCTCGAATATTTATAATTTTCAGGCTTCTCCCTTATAACCCCCACTCCTGTTCGTCTCAGAGAAAATTAATATAGACCTAAATGTCTAAGATTGGGTTAGTAGTAATTATACTATACCAAGTTTTTTCATAAAATTCGGCGTTTCAGAGCCGTCTTCATATGCGTGAAAATGGTAACAAACAAACAAACAAACAAACAAATAAACAAACAACAAACAAAACAACAACGAAAGAATACAAAATGCAGTTATAGGTAGTCTATGAGTACATGTGAAACGAAAAAGTTATCGTGAAATTATCGCGAAAAAAAATCAATGTACAGACAGAGGTTACAATTTTTATATATATACTAAAGCGAGAATACCCGGCTTCGCCGGGACTTTCATTTGAGGGCTTTATGCGTTTGGTGGTATATTTTTTCGGCAAGGCATTTACTTTGCAACAATATTAATTGAGGACTATTTACCCGTACCCAGTGTTTAGTGCTAAAACCCGTCGTTATAATGAGGCATTTGATAATAATAAAATTATTTTTTTTTTAATAGCAAGAGATCTTCATCTGGTACCATCCTGAATATTTTCTTATTTTCCCTCGTAGACAAATAGACAAAATACATATCGTAAATTTTTTTAAATTCTCAGGCCCCTTATAACCCCCACTTCCTCGTTTCCTGTCTGCATTTAATGCATAGATTTTGAATTATTAATGAGAAAATATTGACATACCGAGGTTTTTTTTTGAATAATTTTTTTCTTATGAAGTTCGGTTTACTCGTTATCGCTCAGATGAAATCGTTGACATCCCGTTTTAGTTTATAGTGTATATCCTGTGTAGTTCTATAATTAGAACAAGACAAAAAGTGAATTTGAAGAAAAGTTTCCTCTAACTAAACAAATTCAACCACTTTTGTTATGGTTGCATATTTTGCCGAAACCCCAAATAGGAACGAAATACCACTATTTATTAATTTCAGGTCAGCCTTCCTTATATAAACCCCCACGTGCCTGCACCGTTCCCAAGAAAAAAGTTAGTAGGGCTTATTATAAGGAAGCGTTAGTAATAATTCAAAATAACCGAGTTTTGTTTAGTTCGTGTTGAAGTTCCTTTTGTGCTCAAAAAAAAATTTTATTTTGTTGGACTCCCGCTCTAGTTTTATAGAGTAACAAATCTCTTTATAGATCTTCCGTATAACGCAAAAGAGTATAAAACAAAAGTTGACTGTAAATAACAAAATTAAACAACTTTTGTTATAGCATATTTGCTGAATAAGCAATAGGAAACGAAGTACTATCGCTATTTTTAATTCAGGTCTCCATATAACCCCGCACTCCTGGCACGTCCTATAAATGGTAGTATGGCTTATTATAAGGAAGGCGTTTTAGTGCTAATACACATAGCCGAGGTGTTGGTTTAGTTCGTTGATCTTTTGTGTCAAATAAAATTGTTCACTCCGCTATAGGTTTTATCGTATATCTCGGTTTAATAATTTCGGTATACAAAAATTAGTATATACAAAAGTTATTCTATCATAACAAAATAAAAATAACTTTTGTAATGTTCATATTTGACGAAAAACCAATGGAAACGAAATATCGCTATTTTTTAATTTCAGGCCTCCCTTATAACCCCCAATCCTGCCCGTTCCTAGAAATGTATGGTGTAGCTTGTTATAATGAAAAGCGTTAGTGCTAATACACATGAGGAGTTTTACTTAGTTTCGGTGGGTCTTTTGTCCCCAAATAAAATTCTTCACTTCCGCTGTAGGTTTTAGCGATATCTCGTTTATAAATCGGTATATGAAAAAAGTGTATATAACAAACAGTTACTCTACAATAAACAGAATAAACAACATTTGTTATATTGTACATAATATGTCCGAAAAAACCAATAAGAAAACGAAATATAATCCGCCTATTTTTGAATTCTGGCGCTCCCTGATAGAAACCCCCCACTTCCTGTTCGTCTCAGAAGCGGAGTATTAATATAGCCTAAAGTATCATAAGTTGAGGGTTAGTAAGTTAAAAGACAAACCAAGCGTATTTTCATAAAATTCGGTTTCAGCCGTTTATATGCGTTGAAAAGGTAACAAACAAACAAACAATCAAACAAACAAACAAACAAATAAACATACAAACAAATCAAACAACACAAAAACGAAAACAAAATGCAGTTTATGGTTGTCTAAGACATGGTGGAAGTAACACATTATCGTGAAATTTCGGCGAAAAAAATCAATGTACAGAAAGAGGTTTACAAGTTATCTATATATATACTAGATCAAGGTACCTAGACTAGCTCAGAAACCCGCTTCGCCCGGGAATTCATTTTGAGGCTGAATGGTTATGAGTATATTTTTGGCAAGGGCTTGTACTTTGCAACAATATTTTGACACTTATACCCGTACCACCAGTGAGTCTTTTAGGGTTAATACCTCAGTGTATATGTGCATTTGTTAATAATAAAATTGATTTTCTTATTTATGTAAAACTTTCCACTGTCCCTGCATATCTGTCACTATTATCCCCGTCTCCTGTGCAATATGTGCATAGGTTTGAATTATTAAGGAGAAAAGTTAATGATATACATTTGAATTAATTATTACAGGTGGAGAGATACCTTGGAAGTTTCCATATTGAAAAGAAGGTGTTGAGCATAATCAATATTTCGTACCCAAATAACCTTGCTTCATACACTGTTTCCAAAAGAATGTAATAAAACAAAAGTTACTCTAAATAACAAAATAAACAAACTTTTGTTTATGTGCATATTTGCCGAAACTCCCAATAGACAATCACTTATCGCGAATATTAATTTCAGGCCTCCCCTTCAATAACCCCCCCTCCGCCGGTCCCTAGAAATTTAGAATGGCTCATAATAATGGAAGAATAGGCGTTATGCTAATACACAGACTGAGATAGTTTTAATTAGTTCGGCTGTGATCTTTTGTGCCAAATAAAATTGTTGTCATCCCGCTATAATTTCTTTAGCGCGTCAATAACGTTCTTAATATGTTCAGAGGAATAAACGAATGATAGTGTAATATAAAAAAAAAAGATCTTCTCTAAATAACAAAATAAACAATATTGTTATCGTGGCATATTTGCTGAACAAAGCAAATAGGTAAACGAAATATTGCAATTTATTAATTCAGGCCTCGCCTTATAACCGCCCACGACACTGCCCATGACCTAGAAAATGTTATTATGGCTTGATTTATAAGTAAATCAGTTAGTGCTAATTAATCCATAGCGAGATTGTTTTAGCGTTCGGTTTGAGTCTTTTATGCCAAATAAAATTGTGGACGTTATCCCTGTCAATAGTGTTTATATCGTATAACTCGTTTATAATCACCGATATACACGGTCAAAAGTGCATATAACAAAAGATAACCTCTAAATTACAACATAATAAACAACTATTTTTATGGGCTATAATTGCTGAAAAAGCACTAGAAAACGACATATACGCTAATTTTAAAATTTCAGGCCATTCGACCTTAAAAACCCCCCACTCATAGACCTTTCCGTCCTTAAGAGAATATGAAATATAGTGCCTAAAATGTCTAAGTTGGGCTATTAGTAAAATACATACCAAGTTTCATAAAATTCGGTTCAGCCTTTTAAGCGTGAAAAAGGTAACAAACAAAGTCCGTCACGCAGGGGCTAAAATTTTCCTTTTCCGTCACGCAGGGGCTGCGTAAACTAAGCAGATTTCCTACGTGAAGTAATACAATAGAGAAATCTCCATACAAGAGCCCAACACTTACGGCAAAGGGCCAAACTAGGTTTTGGCGGGAAACTCAAAAATCCGTTACCGGCCCAAATTTAATAAAAATGCAAATATCTCGGTTAATATTCAAGATAGGGAATAAATGTATAGAACAATATTTATAGTAAATTTAATTTGTAATAAGATTGATTCTATACAATTTTTCGATCCGACGCATAATAACGGAGATATTTCGAATTTTCCGAAAATCGCCCCTCTAAACCCCCCCTCCCACTGGACCGATTTCAGCCATTAACGAACTTGATCTTCCTTTTTACATAAAACGATTAAATTCCGAGTTTGGTAACGATCAAACAAAAATTGCGACCGCTAGAGCGTTAACAGACAAATATATATATATATATATAGATATATATATATATATATATATATATATATATATATATATATATATATATATATATATAGATATATATATATATATATATATATATAGATATATATATAAAATTTTGAACGGACCTCATTTTCGTCATCTCCTGGGTAGGATCGATGGACATTTGAAGAAATTTTTCGAAACTCGCGTCATGAGTACGACCTCAATAGCTGATTTCCCCTAAGGGAAATCTGCTAAAATGCAGTTATGGTGTCTATGACATGTGAAACGAAAAGTTATCGTGAAATTTCGCGAAAAAAATCAATGTACAGACAGAGGTTACAATTTTAGCAGATTTCCCTTAAGGGAAATCAGCTATTGAGGTTGTACTCATGACGGAATTTTCGACATTTTTCTTCAAATGTCCATCGATCCTACCTAGTAGATGACGAAAATGAGGTCCGTTCAAAACTGTATATATATATCTATATATAAATATATATATCTATCTATCTATATATTTGTCTGTTACCGCTCTAGCGGTCGCAATTTTTGTTTAATCCTTACCAAACTTCATATTTAAGCGTTTTATGTAAAGAGAAAGATCAAGTTCGTTAACGGCTGAAATCGGACCAGGGGGAGGGGGGGTTTAGAGGGGAGGATTTTTGAAAAATCAAAATATCTCCGTTACCATACGTCGGATCAAAAAATTGTATAGAACAAATCTTATTGCAAATTAAATTTACTATAAATATTGTTTTATACATTTATTCTCTATCTTGAATATTAACCGAGATATTTGCATTTTTATTAAATGTGGGCCGATAACGAACGTATAGAGAGACGGCTCTCGTATAGAGATTTCTCTATTGTATAGCTTCACGTGGGAAATCTGCTTAGTTTACGCAGCCCCTGCGTGACGGACTTTTATATATATATAGATATAGATAGATAGATAGATATTTGTCTGTTACCGCTCTAGCGGTCGCAATTTTTGTTTGATCGTTACCAAACTCGATATTTAGTCGTTTTATGGAAAAAGAAAGATCAAGTTCGTTAACGGCTGAAATCGGACCAGTGGGAGGGGGGGTTTAGAGGGGAGGATTTTTGAAAATTCGAAATATCTCCGTTACTATACGTCGGATCGAAAGTTTATATAGATTCAATCTTATTGCAAATTAAATTTACTATAAATATTGTTATATACATTTATTCCCTATCTTGAATATTAGCCGAGATATTTGCATTTTTATTATATTTGGGCCGACAACGGATTTTTGAATTTTCGCGCCAAAAGCTAGTTCGGCCCTTCGCCGTAACTGTTCAGCTCTCGTATGGAGATTTCTCTATTGTATAACTTCACGTGGGAAATCCGCTTAGTTTACGCAGCCCCTGTGTGACGGACTTTTTCTTCAAATGTTCATCGATCCTACCTAGGAGATGACGAAGATAAAGTCGTTCAAAACTATATGATTTGTCTGTTACCGCTCTAGCGGCTGCAACTATTTTTTTGATATTCAGTCGTTTTAAATTTAAAAAAAAGAGTGGGGGAGAGGTCTAGAGAGGAGAAATTTCAAAAATTCGAAATATCTCTGTAACTATACTTCGGATCGAAATATTGTATAGACACAATCTTATTGTAAATTAAATTTACTATAAATATTGTTCTGTACATATTTTTCGTATAATGAGTATTAACCGAGATATTTTATAGTTTTACGTTTTCAGTAAACCCCCACTCCTACTCCTGTCCTATTAATAAGAAGGTCTTATTTCATGAACCACTTTATTACTAGGTTAAATACAAAATATTGTTTGAACAAAGCTTTGTTATACAAGATACAAAGAAGTACGTTCTGTCCACCACCCCCCCCCCCTCTCCCTCCTCATTCTTTTGGTCTTAGATTACTAAATTCTGAGTGATTGGGATAGAACTTATTCTGATTCATTTCAAATTACTCCATTAGCTATAGTAAATAGTTTTCAATAAAGTTAATATGTTATATTCAGATATATTTCATTAAT
The DNA here is from genome assembly GCA_019009955.1 of Riptortus pedestris. NCBI lineage: Eukaryota > Metazoa > Arthropoda > Insecta > Hemiptera > Alydidae > Riptortus > Riptortus pedestris. The sequence goes on from CM032231.1 coordinate 22,091,216, forward strand.
TGTTCATCTTTCCGGTCTAGAATAATTCTATCTATTCAGTGCTGCGAAGTTGGCTGCCCTGTTTGTTTACAATTCAGACACTTTCCGTTGTAGATATAATTAACTTGTAAATTGTCTAAATAATTTCTTATTACTGTTTGCATTTATTCCCTTAACATTCACGGTGGTGTTACCACTATGTAGATTTATCTGTTCTAAACCTTCCCGTGGGAAATCTGCTTAGTTTACGCAGCCCCTGTTTGACAGACTTTTTAGCATATATCTCGTTTATACTTCGGTACATGCCAAAAGTTTATATATAAAGGGTACTACTCTAAATAACAAAATAAACAATTTTTGTTAGTTGGGAAATGTGCATAGGTTACATACCCCGTGCGATAAGGCCATTTTTAAGAATTTTATGTGAGGTTCTTCTCCTCCTCAATAGTTCCATATGACCAACAATATAGAGATATGTCAAAGCAAGAAACTGGTTCTCCAGCTGACCTCATGTTATCTCTAGTCAGGTCCTTACCCTGGCCGACTTGTGATTCCAGTTATAAAGGACATTCAGTTCCAGTTCCGGATTATCTATATTGCCAATCTAGAAACTACCATAGTTCCTCCCTTTCCTCTTCCCCAGGGAAATAATTGGAAGCTGTTCAGTTAATTTAATTTAAATGGTTGTAGATTAGTTTTAATCTAGCTGTTTTTTTTGTTTTTTTTAGCAGATACCACTTACGGGAAATCAGCTATTGAGGTTGTACTCATGACGTGTTTTCCGGAAAATTAGGACCTCTCAAAACTATATATACACTAGCCCAGATACCCGGCTTCGCCCGGGAATTCATTTGAGGCTGGATGGCGATTGTATTTTTTTGACAAGGCTTTACATTGCACAATATTTTGACATTTACCCGTCCCAGTGTTTAGGGTTTATACCCGTTGTTAGCATTTGTTAATAATAAAATTAATTATTTATGTAAGTCTTCACTGTCCTCCATATTGTCATATTTCCTGTTTCCGGTCCATTATGCATAGATTTAAATTATTAAGGAAAAAATATAATAATATATTATAATTAGAATTAATTATTTCAGGTGAGGTACATGGTAGTTCATATTGAAATGAATTTTTGAGCAAATTTCTCTAAATAACAAAATAAACAACTTTTGTTAAGTGCATATTTGCCGAAACCACAATAGGAAACGAAATATCACTACTTTTAATTTCAGGTCTCCCTTATAACCCCCACTCCTGCCCGTCCCTAGAAATGTTAGTATGGCTTATTATAAGGAAGGCATTAGTGCTAATACACATATCGAGTTTTATTTATTTCGGTTGGGTCGTTTGTCCCAAATAAAATTGTTCACTTCCGCTAAGGGTTTTAGCGTATATCTCGTTTATAATACGGTATACGAAAAAAGTGTATATAACAAAAGTTACTCTAAATAACAAAATAAACAACTTTTGATATGTTCATACTTGCAGAAAAACTAATAGGAAACGAAATATCGCTATTTTTAATTCCAGGCCTCCCTCTATATCTATATATATATATATATATATATATATATATATATATATATATATATATATATATATATATAAAATTGTAACCTCTGTCTGTACATTGATTTTTTTCGCGATATTTCACGATAACTTTTCGTTTCACATGTCATAGACACCATAACTACATTTTGTTTCTTTCGTGTCTGTTTGTTTGTTTGTTTATTTGTTTGTTTGTTTGTTACCTTTTTAACGCATAAACGGCTGAACCGAATTTTATGAAACTTGGTATGTATATTACTACTAACCCAACTTAGACTTTAGGCTATATTAATATCCTCTGAGACGAACAGGAGTGGGGGTTATAAGGGAAACCTGAAATTAAAAATAGCGATATTTCGTTTCCTATTGGTTTTTCGGCAATTATGCACATAACAAAAGTTGTTTATTTTGTTATTTAGAGTAACTTTTGTTTTATACACTTTTTTCGTATACCGAATTATAAACGAGAAATACGCTGAAACCTATAGCGGAAGTGAACAATTTTATTTGGGACAAAAGACCCAACCGAAGTAAATAAAACTCGGTATATGTATTAGCACTAACGCTTTCATTATAACAAGCCATACCAACATTTCTAGGGACGGGCAGGAGTGGGGGTTATGAGGGAAGCCAGAAATTAAAAATAGCGCTATTTCGTTCCTATTGGGTTTTCGACAAATATGAACATAACAAAAGTTGTTTATTTTGTAATTTAGAGTAACTTTTGTTATATACACTATCGTCGTATACCGAAGTATAAAGGTGTTATAAGCTTAAAATTATGGCGGGAGTTAACAATTTTATTTGACACAAAAGACTCAACCGAACTAAACCAAACTCGGTATGTGAATTAGTACTAACGCCTTCCTTATAATAAGCCATACAAACATTTATAGTGACGGGCAGGAGTGGGGGTTGTAAGGGAGGCCTGAAATTAATAATAGTGATTTCCTATTGGCGTTTCACCAAATATGCACATAAAAAAGTTGTTTATTTTGTTATTTAGAGAAATTTCCTCAACAATCCTTTTCAATATGAACTACCAGGGACCTCACCTGAAAAAATTAATTCAAATGTATGTCAATATTTTCTCCTTAATAATTCAAATCTATACATAATACACTGGAAACGGGAAATATGACAATATGCAGGACAGTGAAGTCTTACATAAAAAACTAATTTCATTATTAACAAATCCACAGAAACGACGGGTGTTAACCCTAAACACTGGGACGGGTAAATGTCGTGAAAAGTAAAGCCTTGCCAAAAATATACCATCACCATTCAGCCTCAAGTAAATTCCCGAGCGAAGCCGGGTATCTGAGCTAGTATATATATATATATATATATATATATATATATATATATATATCTATATATATATATAAAATTGTAACCTCTGTCTGTACATTGATTTTTTTCGCGAAATTTCACGATAACTTTTCGTTTCACATGTCATAGACACCATAACTGCATTTTGTTTCTTTGGTGTCTGTTTGTTTGTTTGTTTGTTTATTTGTTTGTTTGTTTATTTGTTTGTTTGTTTGTTTGTTACCTTTTCACGCATAAACGGCTGAACCGAATTTTATGAAACTTGGTATGTATATTACTACTAGCCCAACTTAGACTTTAGGCTATATTAATATTCTCTAAGACGAACAGGAGTGGGGGTTATAAGGGAGGCCTGAAATTAAAAATAGCGATATTTCGTTTCCTATTGGTTTTTTCAGCAAATATGACAAAAGTTGTTTATTTTGTTATTTAGAGTAACTTTTGTTATATACACTTTTGTCGTATACCGAAGTATAAATGAGTTATACGCTAAAAACTATAGCGGGAGTCCATAATTTTATTTGGCACAAAAGACTCAACCGAACTAAACCAAACTCGGTATGTGAATTAGCACTAACGCCTTCCTTATAATAAGCCATACTAACATTTCTAGGGACGGGCAGGAGTGGGGGTTATAAGGGAGGCCTGAAATTAAAAATAGCGATATTTCGTTTCCTATTGCATTTTCAGCAAATATGCACATAACAAAAGTTGTTTATTTTGTTATTTAGAGTAACTTTTGTTATATGCACTTTTGCCGTATACGGAAGTATAAAGGAGTTATACGCTAAAAACTATGGCGGGAGTCAACAATTTTTATTTGGCACAAAAGACTCAACCGAACTAAATAAAACACTCGGTATGTGTATTAGCACTAACGCCTTCCTTATAATAAGCCATACTAACATTTCTAGGGACGGGCAGGAGTGGGGGTTGTAAGGGAGGCCTGAAATTAATAATAATGATTTCCTATTGGGGTTTCGGCAAATATGCACATAACAAAAGTTGTTTATTTTGTTATTTAGAGAAATTTGCTTAGCACTTCTTTTCAATATGAACTACCAGGTGCCTCACCTGAAAAAATTTATTCAAATGTATGTCAATATTTTTTCCTTAATAATTTAAATCTATGAATAATGCACAGGAGACGGGAAATATGACAATATGCAGGACAGTGAAGTCTTACATAAAAAAAATAATTTTATTATTAACAAATGCCAACAACGGGTATTAACCCTAAACACTGGGATGGGTAAATGTCAAAATATTGTGCAAAGTAAAGCCTTGCCAAAAATATACCATCACCATTCAGCCTCAAATGAATTCCCGAGCGAAGCCGGGTATCTGAGCTAGTATATATATATCTATATATATATAAAATTGTAACCTCTGTCTGTACATTGATTTTTTTCGCGAAATTTCACGATAACTTTTCGTTTCACATGTCATAGACACCATAACTGCATTTTGTTTCTTTGGTGTCTGTTTGTTTGTTTGTTTGTTTATTTGTTTGTTTGTTTATTTGTTTGTTTGTTTGTTTGTTACCTTTTCACGCATAAACGGCTGAACCGAATTTTATGAAACTTGGTATGTATATTACTACTAGCCCAACTTAGACTTTAGGCTATATTAATATTCTCTAAGACGAACAGGAGTGGGGGTTATAAGGGAGGCCTGAAATTAAAAATAGCGATATTTCGTTTCCTATTGCTTTTTCAGCAAATATGCACATAACAAAAGTTGTTTATTTTGTTATTTAGAGTAACTTTTGTTATATGCACTTTTGCCGTATACGGAAGTATAAATGAGTTATACGCTAAAAACTATAGCGGGAGTCCACAATTTTATTTGGCACAAAAGACTCAACCGAACTAAACCAAACTCGCTATGTGAATTAATACTAACGATTTCCTTATAATAAGCCATACTAACATTTCTAGGGACAGGCAGGAGTGGGGGTTATAAGGGAGGCCTGAAATTAAAAATAGCGAAATTTCGTTTCTTATTGCTTTTTCAGATAATATGCACATAACAAAAGTTGTTTATTTTGTTATTTAGAGAAATTTGCTCAAAATTTCGTTTCGATATGAACTACCAGGTACCTGACCTGAAAAAATTATGCCAAATGTATGTCAATATTTTCTCCTTAATAATTCAAATCTACGCATAATGCACAGGAGACGGGAAATATGACAATATGCAGGACAGTGAAGTCTTACATAAAAAAATAATTTTATTATTAACAAATGCCAACAACGGGTATTAACCCTAAACACTGGAACGGGTAAATGTCAAAATATTGTGCAAAGTAAAGCCTTGCCAAAAATATACCATCACCATTCAGCCTCAAATGAATTCCCGAGCGAAGCCGGGTATCTGAGCTAGTATATATATATAAAATTGTAACCTCTGTCTGTACATTGATTTTTTTCGCGAAATTTCACGATAACTTTTCGTTTCACATGTCATAGACACCATATCTGCATTTTGTTTCTTTCGTGTATGTTTGTTTGTTTGTTTGTTTGTTTGTTTGTTTGTTTGTTACCTTTTCACGCATAAACGGCTGAACCGAATTTTATGAAACTTGGTATGTATATTACTACTAACCCAACTTAGACTTTAGGCTATATTAATTTTCTCTGAGACGAACAGGAGTGGGGGTTATAAGGGAAGCCTGAAATTAAAAATAGCGATATTTCGTTTTCTATTGGTTTTTCGCCAAATATGCACATAACAAAAGTTGTTTATTTTGTTATTTAGAGTAACTTTTGTTATACACACTTTTGTCGTATACCGAAGTTTAAATGAGTTATACGCTAAAAATTATAGCGGGAGTCAACAATATTATTTGCCAAAAAAGACTCAACCGAACTAAATAAAACTCGGTATGTATATTAGCACTAACGCTTTTATTATAATAAGCCATATCAACCTTTCTAGGGACGGGCAGGAGTGGGGGTTATAAGGGAAGCCTGAAATTAAAAATAGCGATATTTCGTTTCCTATTGGTTTTTCCGCAAATATAAACATAACAAAAGTTGTTTATTGTGTTATTTGGAGTAACTTTTGTTATATACACTTTTGTCGTTTACCTAAGTATAAATGAGTTATACGTTAAAACTTTAGCGGGCACTAACGGCTGAACCGAACTTAACAAAACTCGGTATGTCAATTAGCATTAATTCTTCCATGATTATAAGTTATATTAAAATTTTTAGGTTCGAACGGGAGGGGGGTTATAAGGGAGGCCTGAAATAAAAATTCACCATATTTACATGTATAACAGACGGGAAATATAAAAATATCGAAGACTGTGAAGCCTTATCGAACAAATAATTCTATTAATAGCAAATCCACGGCAAAGACGGGTATCAATCCTAAACACTGTGACGGGTAAATGTCAAAATATTGTGCAATGTAAAGCCTGCTAAAAAATACCATCACCATTCAGCCTCAAATGAATTCCCGGGCGAAGCCGGGTATCTGAGCTAGTATATATATAAAATTGTAACCTCTGTCTGTACATTGATTTTTTTCGCGAAATTTCACGATAACTTTTCGTTTCACATGTCCTAGACACCATAACTGCAATTTGTTTCTTTGGTGTCTGTTTGTTTGTTTGTTTATTTGTTTGTTTGTTTGTTTGTTACCTTTTCACGCATAAACGGCTGAACCGAATTTTATGAAACTTGGTATGTATATTAGTACTAACCCAACTTAGACTTTAGGCTATATTAAAATTCTCTGAGATGAACAGGAGTGGGGGTTATAAGGGAGGCCTGAAATTAAAAATAGCGATATTTCGTTTCCTATTGGTTTTTTGTCAAATATGAACATAACAAAAGTTGTTTATTTTGTTATTTAGAGTAACTTTTGTTATATACACTTTTTTCATATACCGATTTATAAACGAGATATACGCTAAAACCTACAACGGAAGTGAACAATTTTATTTGGGACAAAAGACCCAACCGAAATAAATAAAACTCGGTATGTGTATTAGTACTAACGCTTTCATTATAACAAGCTATACCAACATTTCTAGGGACGGGCAGGAGTGGGGGTTGTAGGGGAGGCCTGAATTTAAAAATAGCGGTATTTCGTTTTCTATTCATTTTTCGGCAAATATGAACATAACAAAAGTTGTTTATTTTGTTATTAAGAGTAACTTTTGGTATATACACTTTTTTCTTATACGGAATTATAAACGAGATATACACTATAAACTAAAGCGGGAGTCAACTATTTCATTAGGCACTAACGATTAAACCAAACTTAAAAACTCGGTATGTCAATTAGCATTAATTCTTCCATGATTATAATCTATATTAAAATTTTTAGGTTAGAACGGGAGTGGGGGTTATAAGGGAGGCCAGAAATAAAAATTCGTGATATTTCATTGTCTATTTGTTTTTTGACAAACAAGCAAATAACAAAAGTTGTTTACTTTGTTATTTAGATTAACTTTTGTTTTATACATTTCTCCAGGAACAATGTTTGGAGCAAGTAATTTGCGTAGAAATATTGATATGCTCAACAATTCATTCTAATTTGAACTATGAGGTACCTCACCTGGAGAAATTAATTCAAATCCATGTTAATATTTTGTCCTTAGTAACTGAAATCTATGCATTATGCACAGGAGACGGGAAATATGACAATATAACAAAATATGAAATATGACAATTTGGAGGACAGTCAAGACTTACATAAAAAATTAATTTTATTATTAACAAATGCCAACAACGGATATTAGCCCTAAACACTGGGACGGGTAAATGTCAAAATATTGTGCAAAGTAAAGTTATGCCAAAAAAATACCATAACCATTCAGCCTCAAATAAATTCCCGGGCGAAGCCGGGTATCTGAGCTAGTATATATATATATATATATATATATATATATATATATATATATATATATATATATATATATATATAAAATTGTAACCTCTGTCTGTACATTGATTTTTTTCGCGAAATTTTACGATAACTTTTCGTTTTACATGTCATAGACACCATAACTAGATTTTGTTTCTTTCGTGTATGTTTGTTTGTTTGTTTGTTACCTTTTCACGCATAAACGGCTGAACCGAATTTTATGAAACTTAGTATGTATATTACTACTAGCTCAACTTAGACTTTAGGCTATATTAATATTCTCTAGAACAAACAGGAGTGGGGGTTATAATGAAGGCCTGAAATTAAAAATAACGATATTTCGTTTCCTATTGCTTTTTCAGCAAATATGCCCATAACAAAAGTTGTTTATTTTGTTATTTAGAGTAACTTTTGTTATATTCACGCATAATGCACAAGAGACGGGAAATATGACAATATGGAGGACAGTGAAGTCTTACATAAAAAAATAATTTTATTATTAACAAATCCACAGCAACGACGGGTATTAACCCTAAACACTGGGACGGGTAAATGTCAAAATATTGTGCAAAGTAAAGCCTTGCCAAAAATATACCATCACCATTCAGCCTCAAATCAATTCCCGGGCGAAGCCGGGTATCTGTGCTAGTATATATATATATATGTTTATATATATAATTATGTTGTTAATGTTTTCGACCAGGTTATATTTATATATGGTGTTGTTGGTTTTTTTTTTTGGAGGTTTGGTCTTACTCTAATTTAACAACAATGTGCAATATTATAAAGTAGCAACTGTATTTTTACAGCCCTGGAGAAGAGAAAATAAAGATTTTCGAAATATCGGCATAAACTAAGAAGTTTCTTTCACCAACATTGACCAAACCTCCAAAAAAAACATCAACACCATATATATAAAATTTTGAATGGACATCATTTTCTGGATAGGATCGATGGACATTTGAAGAAATTTTTTTCGAAAATTGAGTCATGGGTACGACATCAATAGCTGATCTGATTTCCCTCAAGGGAAATCTCCTCAAATTGTTGATATCGTGTGGTTTGAATGATAAACAATAAATCTGCTAAAAGAACGATTAATGATGCAAATGCCCTTCTTGACAGTACTATTACACTTGCCGGTGATTGGAACTGGTTTATTTTGTGTTGATAGCTCTGAGAACTAAGGTGACCTTCATTCAATAGAGTCTTGATGAATAAACATAAACAATCAATACTCTCTTCCTATTTCAAATATTCAAGGTTGATATTAAATAGATATGGACCAGTCATTAAATATATATTATACGTATAATTTCATTTTATTAGCAGATTTCCCCTAAGGGCAATATCCTATTGAGGTCGAACTCATGACGCGATTTTCGAAAAATTTCTTCAGATGTCTGTCGATCCTACCTAGTAGATTACGAAAATGAGGTTCGTTCAAAATTATATATATTTGTCTGTTCCGCTCTAGTGGTTGTAATTTGTGTATTATCGCTACCAAACTTGATATATAAATGTTTTATGTAAAAAGCAAGATCAAGCCCCTTAACCCTCCGTCGAGCGCTCCTCTGGACGAAACAAAATCGGGCGCACATGGCCTGAGAGGCCGCCCACATATTTTATTAATGCCGCCGCCACTCCCCAACTAATTAATTTGAATTTAAAACGCTGGTAGAACAGACCGCTAGGATCTAAGGAAAACAAATATACTATTTAGAACGAATAATAATGACTTAATTAGAATGAAGCTTAAACTAAAACAAGTAAAATTGATAAGGCGCATTCGGCCTGAGAGGCCAGAGTTAGACCTAGCACTTATTTCTCAAGATATCGACGAACCTCCGTATAGAATAGCATTAACCTTAGCAAAAGGAACAATTGCAATAGATAAATCTTGAAAAAAACTCACTTTCGGAATTAAGGAGCAATGGGGCACAGTCGGTCTCACAAGCCAGCTAGGGACCAGACAGGCTGGATGAAGGATGGCAATAGACTATAGTAGGGGATTCTAAGCATGAACACGAACCAGGAAACTACTGGGAATGGCGCCTCACAGGGGAGACAGGATGAGGCGGGCTGGATGAAGGATGACAATAGACTATATTAGGGGATTCTAAGCATGAACACGAATCAGGAAACTACTGGGAATGGCGCCTCACAGGGGAGACTGGATGAAGCGGGCTGGATGAAGGATGGCAATAGACTATAGTAGGGGATTCTAAGCATGAACACGAATCAGGAAACTACTGGGAATGGCGCCTCACAGGGAAGACTGGATGAGGCGGGCTGGATGAAGGATGTCAATAGACTATAGTAGGGGATTCTAAGCATGAACACGAATCAGGAAACTACTGGGAATGGCGCCTCACAGGGGAGACTGGATGAAGCGGGCTGGATGAAGGATGGCAATAGACTATAGTAGGGGATTCTAAGCATGAACACGAATCAGGCTGGATGAAGGATGGCAATAGACTATAATAGGGGATTCTAAGCATGAACACGAATCAGGAAACTACTGGGAATGGCACCTCACAGGGGAGACTGGATGAGGCGGGCTGGATGAAGGATGGCAATAGACTATAGTAGGGGATTCTAAGCATGAACACGAATCAGGAAACAACTGGGAATGGCACCTCACAGGGGAGAAAGGATGAGGCGGGATGGCAATAGACTATAGTAGGGGATTCTAAGCATGAACACGAATCAGGAAACTACTGGGAATGGCGCCTCACAGGGGAGACAGGATGAGGCGGGCTGGATGAAGGATGGCAATAGACTATAGTAGGGGATTCTAAGCATGAACACGAATCAGGAAACTACTGGGAATGGCGCCTCACAGGGGAGGTAGGAGGAGGCAGGCTGGATGAAGGATGGCAATAGACTATAGTAGGGGATTCTAAGCATGAACACGAATCAGGAAACTACTGGGAATGGCGCCTCACAGGGGAGGTAGGAGGAGGCAGGCTGGATGAAGGATGGCAATAGACTATAGTAGGGGATTCTAAGCATGAACACGAATCAGGAAACTACTGGGAATGGCGCCTCACAGGGGAGGTAGGATGAGGCGGGCTGGATGAAGGATGGCAATAGACTATAGTAGGGGATTCTAAGCATGAACACGAATCAGGAAACTACTGGGAATGGCGCCTCACAGGGGAGACAGGATGAGGCGGGCTGGATGAAGGATGGCAATAGACTATAGTAGGGGATTCTAAGCATGAACACGAATCAGGAAACTACTGGGAATGGCGCCTCACAGGGGAGGTAGGAGGAGGCAGGCTGGATGAAGGATGGCAATAGACTATAGTAGGGGAGTCTAAGCATGAACACGAATCAGGAAACTACTGGGAATGGCCCCTCACAGGGGAGACAGGATGAGGCAGGCTGGATGAAGGATGGCAATAGACTATAGTAGGGGATTCTAAGCATGGACACGAATCAGGAAACTACTGGGAATGGCCCCTCACAGGGGAGGTAGGATGAGGCGGGCCATCAAGTATGTGTATAAAAGTATGTTTTCCTGGCCTCTCACCAGAGGAGGAGGAATCAGAGCGGAAAATTTAGAAAATTCTTAATATCTCCATTATTACTAGTCGGATCGAAATATTGTATAGAGCCAATCTTATTGCAGATGTAATGTTCTACAAATATTGTTATGTGTGTTATTTCACTATCATGATTATTAACCGAGATATTTACATTTTCTAGTTTTCGGCCTTCAGTAAACCTCAACTACCTACGGCATATTAATAGTAAGCTGTTATATCTTGAAGCACCCTATTTGAAGCTTAAATACCAAATATTGTTCTCATTGAACTTTTACTTTTTGAGATAATGGAAATCGTGGCGCATGTGAGGAATCTGCTTAGTTTAAGCAGCCCCTGCGTGATGCACTTTATTATATTTTATAAGTAATTATCAACTATGGCCAGCCCAAGCCTGAAACCCCGTCACGCAGGGTCTGCGTTAACTAAGCAGGTTTCACACGGACTGGAATATGACACGCTGATGATCTCATATCACCATATATTCTCTATTTCCCCCGCCGCAAAGAAGGCTATTTGAAAAGGAATTAAAATGTTGGTCGAGAGATGTTTATTGAGGTACCTAAGGTAAATAAAATTCCCGACAGAAAACCCGTCACGCAGGTGCTGCGTAAACTAAGCAGATTTCCCTCGCGCTGATATGATGCACTACTAATCTCATTTCAACATATTGTTACGTTTTATTACCAAAACCAGTAATAAACGTTTTTAATAAGAGTTCTTTTGGATTGCAAAATTAAATACTCGCAAGTTTCACAGTTTTTATCACTGCACAATTTATTTCACAATGCACAATACACTTGGTAATTATTCTTAATTACTACTCACAGTATACACTGATAGCGTCACTGTTCTTCAGATTACACAGTCCAATAATTCATTCACGGTCACTGAAATTCACAGAAAGACGGTACTGCACTGTCCTTTACTTCGCGGCACTGCACTGTCCTTTACTTTGCGGCACTGCACTGTCTTAAACACGGCACTAAACTGTTACTTACAGTCACGGCACAACACTGTTCTTCTTATAAAAACACTTTACCGCACTGCACTAAGTCGCACTGTAGCACCGATGAGCACTTGAGAAGAAAACTGACTCGCTCGCGGCTGGCTGGTTCTTTATATAGGTCGTCGGCATACATCAAAGGAGAATTGTCTGGACCGGCTGGGTGGGTCTATAAGGAACTAGGTCTTCTGTCGGCTTCTTTGATCTACATCACACTTTCCAAATACGCGACTCTCTCTCTGAAGGATTATTCATGTATTTAATTTTCGCAAAATATATTCTCTATTTCGAAAGGTAACACAGATTGTTTTGAGTTTTCAACAAGCCCCCTCTAACCCCCCCCCTCCCTATTCTGGTTCGATTTCAGCCATTAAAGGAATATTACATTAAAGTTGAATGAAACAGTTAAATCTAGAGTATAGTATAGATCAAATTAACGTGTATTAGTCAAGAGTGAAAACTCTTAATTGATCACACCATCTTAATCAGACCACGCAATGTATTTGCATGTATCTCGTCTTCAATGAAGACAATATTTGGCATTTTGGCTTCAAATTAAGTGGTCCATTGTGTAACAACTTATTGTTAATATGATGTAAACTAATAAATGAAATATCTCGATTAATAAGCAAGATAGCAAAAAAAAAACATATATAGCAATATTTATAGTACATTTAATTTGAAATAAGATTGGTTCTATACAATTTTTGACCCCACGTATAATAACGGAGATATTTCGAATTTTCAAACAAACCTCCCCCCTCCCAGTGGTTTGATTTCAGTCATTAACGAACTTTACCTTTAGTTTTGCATGAAACGCTTAAATATCAAACAAGAATTGCTACAGCTAGAGCGGTAATAATAAAGGAGTAATAATACAAGATATTTTCGGCTAAAGTGCAGTTTAGTCCCCCCCCCCTCCTTTACGCCGCCATCTTGTTTCGTTACAATCCCCCCCCCCTCGCTTAAAACCACCGATGGCGTATTTTGGAAATTTTAAAGTTGTTAAAAAAGATAAAGTTAGAAAAACAAAATGGCCGCCGTCTTGCACCGCCAAGGGGTGGACTAAAATACACTTTCACCGATATTTTGATTTCCCCCTTCTCTAAACCCCCACTATTCCAGGTCGGATTTAGGCAATAACAAATAGGATCTAGGAATAGAATGAAACGGTTAAATATCGAGTATGGTATAAATCAACTAAACATTTTCGAGTAATGAACGAAAAATCTTAATTGATGACGTTATCACAACGTTTTTGCATGTATCTCACAATGTAAAAGTTCAATGAAAACGATATATTATTTTCAGGGGACGTTTATTTTGAGAGATACATGAAAATTCGTTTTGACGTCATGAATTAAGATTTTATGTATTTGTTTTGAAAATGTTTATTTCATCTATACCATACTCGACATTTAACCTGCCAAATAGTGTCTAATCTGTCAACACTGGAGATCATAATTGTTATAGGCAGAAATTGGACATGGAATAGTAGGGGTTTAAAGGGGGGGGGTCTGTTAAATCAGAATATCTCCTTTATTATGAGTCAGTTCGAAAAATGTTATGGAATAAATCTCGTCAAACTAGTATTCCTCTACAATTTCTGTTCTATACATTTTTTCGTAACACAAATATTACCCTCCAGAACTCGCGTCAAAACGAGTGCCCTTAGAACTCGCGCGTGAGAATTTTTCTCACACCACCTATTTCCCTCAAAAAAGGTTGTTATATAATATATTTTCAACAAAAAATTTTTTTATTTATTATAAACATCAAATACTAATATAAAATAGTAATATTATTAATAATTTATTGTACAGGTATTCTTTTTTAAAGAGATTATGTCAAACCACTTAAAAAGCTACATAACTAACTTAAATTTTGTTCCCCACAAGAATGACATACAACAAAGGAATGTTCATTACAAACTGTTTTTCTAAATTTTCGGCAACTCTTTTTTGTCTTTTTTGGTTTTTTTCTCTTCGGACAATAGGTACAAAACTGCGACGTGGTACTAGAACCAGAACATGTGGGATTTGCCTCTTCTACACCAGCAATCCTCTTCATTTTGTTTCTGCTTATCATTGCTGATGAGAAGAAATCTCGTATTAAAAAAAAGAAAAAAAAGTTCCACCAGAACTCGCTTGATGAGAAAAACACTCACAATAAACCAAAAAAACGTTGCGCCAGAACTCGCACTGTGAGGAAAACACTCACACTTAACTTACTCCGGCTGATTAACCTTGACCTGACAACAGTCAGCTGATGCTAAGGATTGAGAGTCAAAGAGGGTGGTAAGAGAAGGCTACAAAGTGTGGTTAGAGAGAGCAACACTATCGCCAAAGACGTATTATAATAGATATAACTTTTTTCTTCGGGGTGTGAGTATTTTGTTCACGGCGCGAGTTCTGGAGGGTTAAGCGAGTTGTTCGTGCTTACTTGCTTTCAGCCTTCAGTTAACCCCCCACTTCTGCTCATCAGAATTCCACTTAGACTCAATAGCATGTCACATCAATTCGTGGGAAATCTGCTTAGTTTACGCAGTCCCTTCGCGACGGACTGCTTCCTGAAGCTGAGTTGTAAAGAACTGGACTAGATATTCTGGAAACACAGGTGCGAGTTTCCACAGATATGAACATTTATTTTTATCTAGGATAAAAAAGTCCGTCACGCAGGGGCTGCATAAACTAAGCAGATTTTCCGCGCTTAGT
Organism: Riptortus pedestris; assembly: GCA_019009955.1. Classification (NCBI taxonomy): domain Eukaryota; kingdom Metazoa; phylum Arthropoda; class Insecta; order Hemiptera; family Alydidae; genus Riptortus; species Riptortus pedestris. The sequence goes on from CM032231.1 coordinate 22,106,230, forward strand.
TTAACAATAGATTAATCTACATACCGGTAACACAATACCACCGTGAATATTAAGAGAATAAATACAAACGATAATAAGAAACCTCCCGACGGAAATCATCTGAAATGTAAACAAACAGTTCTGCCAATTTCTTACCGGAAAGAAAAACAATTACTATAATATATCTGAATATGACTTATTAGTTTGAATGAAAACTATTTACTATATCTAGTACTGTAATTTATAATGAATCAGAAAAATTGTTATCTCAATCAATCAAATTTAAGTAGTCCAAAAACTTAAGAAGGGGGGATCAACAGAACATATTTGCATGTATCCCGTATAATAAATGTCTCTTGAAAACATTATTTGGTACTTAAGCATCGAATAGTGTGGTTTATTACATAACCGAGTATTGTTTATGTATCATGAGTAGAAGTAGGGATTTGCTGAAGGCTGAAAAATTCAAATATCTCGGTTGATATGCAAGATAGAGAATAAATATATATAACAATATTTATAGTACATTTAATTTGCTATAAAATTGACTCTCTACAGTTTTTCGATACGACGTATAGTAATGGAGATATTTCGAATTTTCAAAATTCTCTCCCTCTAACCCCCCCCCCCTCCTCCTGGTACGATTTGAGCCGTTAATGAACTTTATCTTTCTTTTTACATACAACGACTAAATATCGAGTTTGGTAACGATTAAACAATAATGGCGACCGCTAGAGCGGTACAGCCAAATATATATATATATATATATATATATATATATATATATATATATATATATATATACATAAACATATACAGTTTTGAACGAACCTTATTTTCGTCATCTTCTGGGTAGGATCGATGGACATTTGAAAAAAAAATTCGAAAATTGAGTCATGAGTACAACCTCAATAGCTGATTTCCCCCTAAGAGAAATCTGCTAAAAGAAATAAATTAAATTGCAAATATGAGGGGAAGACAGTTTGAAGCCCTAAGAAGACAGTGAGAGTTAATTTGACGAGCTCTTGGTTGAACTTTTAGCCGGATTCGTCAAAGAGGAAACTCACTTTATTCTATGTAAATAATTGAATCGTTATCTTTAATAGAAGTTATTTAAAGGTTTTAATTAAACAAACAAACAAAAAAAAAGCTTCCACCTTCATAGTCCGCATATTTACCTAAGTGTTTGCTCTTACACCTCTATTAATGACAAGCAATTAATGCAGTAAGTAATTATTTATCATTTCTTTTAAGTACCTTTATATTGATACCTAATTTTATGTTGCTTATAAAAAATATTTAATTTTATTCCTATAGATTTGTTTTTTAAAAATACTCGTTAAAATTGTATTAATTGTTTACTGTTTTATGTGTAGATAATCGGGGCCATGGATAATGCACTCTGTGGTGAACCACTAAACTAAGAGAAAAATACACAATCAAAAACAATGACTGTATGCTCGTATTTAAGTCTATCGACTATCTTTATCTCTTGATAGTTATAAAGATTTTTATTAAATTATTTTAGTCTATTAACGTAATAGATAATTAAAATGAGCGTTCTTAAAACTTCCGAAGCTTATAAATCGTTTTTAGATAAGTGCCTCATAGACTTATTTTTGGGATTCTACTTTAAGCAGTGTATTCCGGATTTACTGTTTTGGTAAGAATTAAGATACTTCTAATTGCATTTGCATGTAGGCTTTTTATAAAAAAGTGAATATTTTTAAGCCCCAATGTCTTAAGTAATGTATGGTCTTTGTCATGCTCATCTCTGTAAATTTAAAACGTTTTGATTTCTTTAATGCTTATTAATACCTCTTTCCCATTTTGTTTAACTTCTTTAATTAACTGAATGTAATTCGACTTAGAATTTTGTGTTTGTTTTGACATTAGATTTGTTTTATGTTTTTTTGGGGCAATTAGTTTAGTTTAACAATTACCACTGTTTACAATGCTATGTAATCGTGAATATTAGCAGTTAGTTTTAGTTTTCTCCATTTAAAATGTTATCCTACCCATGGGCAATAATAATTTTAATTTTTATAGGTTATAATGACAAGCCTAATAATGTAAACATAAACATTCTTGGAACCATTCATTTTGACATCTGGGAGTTATTTTTAGTCTAGCTGTAATTAAAAAAAAATGCAATAAACATACCTTATTACTTGATTGTTTTTTTTTTAATTTCATATTTATAAAGTGAAGTTTTGAAAGTGTGCTCTTTTCTTATCTTTCATCTCCCACTATGAACATTTATATCTTTGTAGTTCTCCTGTCACAGTTCCAGTTAAAAATTCTTCTAGTTTAAACTAATAACTCTTCTTTTGCATTAAAAAAATATATTTCTTTTAAGAATATTGTTATTAAAACATAGCTTATCTTCTTAATTTCTTTGAATTGGGTGTATTGCTTTCTTTTGCGTTGCATTAATTTTCATATTGTTGAATTTAAACTATTAATAGATAAAATCATTCCCCATTTATTTTGAAGTAAAAAATTGTATATTTATTTGTGGTTTAGGGAAATCTACGTCTGTGTAATCATTGCCCGAATTATTATATTGAAATTGTGAGACCAAATTAATGAGCTCTAGCACATTTTTATTTAATTAAAATTACATAAAGGTTTAAAATAATAGATTAATTTGAATGTAAACATGTAAATATAAATTATCAATAAATATTGGCTTGGGCCTCTGGGCAATGGTGTGTTCTAAGGCATAGTTAAAATAATTCTCTTGGTGAACTTGAGTGCATTTAATTCTAATATTGACAACAGAAATTTGGGTAGTGGTAAATTCTCTAAATTAGTCTCCTAGACCCACTTTGACCTGAAAACGTTGGTAACCTGTCCTGGGATTCATTTGCATAAGTAGAGTTAATTATTAATTAAGTAGTTATTTTCAATAAAGTATTAGTTTGTCTACTACTGTAGTCGAAAGTTTCACATCATTCCTATCATTATACTAGTCACCAACCTCAATTCTATCATAATAATAACTTGGTGGAAGAATTGCTGAAAATGCTTTTTTATAGTATAATATAGTATAAACAATTCTCATTTAGATGTTAGAGAGTTCTTCTCTATGGCTATATATTTATTACTATAAATCTGTAGAGAGTGCTGTCATTACCTTCTAATCGTTAAGTACACATGGCAAGCACATTCGATTGAAGGACATCATTTACAAACTTAAGGAAAAATGAACTGAGTAGTTGTATAAAAGCTCCAGGCTTAGTGTATCTAAAGGTCAGCAATCAGTTATTTACATTTAATTTAGAGAAGTTTGTTTACCTCATGACAAATTTGTTTACTCACCTGTAGAGATGAGCTCTACTTTATGCTGTACTCTTGTTTTATGCTGGTAATAAGGTCTTCCTATATTTATTAATTTGAGCAATTCTAAATCCCCCTCCCCCGTAATTTGTGGATGTATGAAATCAAATTCTTTTAGTGGTATCAATTTTGGATTACTAATATTTAAAAACTGTAATTTTTATTCTAGTATATTTTTAATCATCTCCACCCCTCCCCCCCCCCCTGTCCCTTAACTATTGATGTTCAAGATATCAGCACTAAGTGAAATCAATATTATTTAACTATGCCTACATAGTATTTAAGTAGTGCCTAGCAATGTGGTGATGCAATACAATTTTGACTCATTGAAAGGGAATGTAAATAATAACACAGTATTAAAGAATGGTGTCTGGCCAGAATCACAAAGCATTTCATTCCTGTAATACTAAAAATCTGATGAGAGCACCACATCAATCCGATCTAGGAAATGACGAAAATGAGGTTCATTAAAAATTATATATATAATCTCTCTATCTAAATACTTGTTGGTTTCCGCTCTAGTGGTTCCAATTTTTGTTTGATTGTTACCAAACTTGATATTTAAAAGTTTTATTCAAAACTTAGTGGTGGTTAACCAACCACCACTAGGGTAACTTAGTGGGGTGGTTTAGAGGAGGAGGATTTCGAGAATTTGAAATATCTTTGTTATTATGAGTCAGATCGGAAAAAAAAAAGTATAGAACCAATGTTATTGAAATTTTATTTCCCTAAAAAATACATTTTTCTTTATCCTGAATATTAACTCGTCGTATTTTCAATAACCTGTTATACCTTGAACCACTTTTTTCGAAGCTCAATATACTGAATGTTTTTGTTGGACTTTTACTGTGTGAGATAAGTCCAGATATCTTCACTGTGATATCACCATTTAAGACTTTACATTCTAAACTTCATGATTTTTATTTGATCAAAGCCGCACTTGATGTTTAAACGTTTCATGGAAAACCAAAGATTATATTATTGTAGGTAATGGCCCTTGTGAGAGGGGGTAATAGTTGAATTTTCAAAATATTTCGGTTACTTTGAGATTGATAGAAAAGTTTCTTACAACCAGGTTTTGGAATTCAAATTTTCTACTGCCATTGGTTTATGTGTGTTTTCTCTGACTTGAATATTTATTGAGTTATTGGTATTCTTTTGGTTTCTGCCTTTAGTAAACTCCCAGTTCTACTCATCCGATTTTCACTCAAATGACCTCAGTCACTACATCTCAAGTCCAATAATATTTTAATTCCTGTCTACATACTGTCTGTTGCCTCCCTCCCCCCCCCCATACATAGCCTTCTTACTACACAAGAAATAGGGAATAGATAATGAGATGAGATCATCAGCATATCATATTCCAGTGCATAGCAGACTTAAATTATAATCACATCCTATATCCTTTATCAGTATTGTTCATGCTCTTTTTTTTTCAATCCCATGTATAAAATAAGGAAGTATTGTAATAACTAATTTTTGGGTTTCAGTTATTAAATTATCCTTTTTGTTCTTCCCTGAATCCATTTTGACTAGCTTGTTGTGACGTCTGTACGTATGCTGATATCTCCCATAACGCAGAAACTGAAAAAACCTTAGAAGGTTGAAATTTCTATTTGGGTTGTTTGAACTGTCTAGCTTGGCAAGTCCTCTTTTGATCTAAATTGACCTGGGGTAGGAATGGAGGGAGGGGTTATAGGTGAGCCAAATTAAATGAATTCAAATTTCTATGTTTTAGAGTTACAAAAGATTTGTATAGGACCTTTTATGTTTATTGTGAAAATATCTATAAATTATGTTCTATGGCATTTTTCGATCCAGCAAATTGGAACAGAGATGAAGGACGCATGTCACTTTCAAAATATCTTGATAATTTTTAATGAAGCTCAAAATTTTCTTATTTAATTTAATTAGAGTAGAAAGACTTCATGGGTTGCCTGTGCCATACTTTTTTTATATAACAAAACTGTCATAGAATAATAAACGTTTTAAGAGTTTAGATTTTAAATTCTCCAGATGTGTATCTTAAACATGTATAACATGCTCTTGTTATATAAACACGAAACAGCATACTGCATATCTGTAGATAGGGAGGAAGGAAGATTTCTGTGGCAAGTCATTTTCCCCACCCCACAGTACTTATGATATGGAGTTACTACCTTCAGTGTTGGATGGTGGTTTTACAGTGCTAGTATGCATAAGGGTTGGGGGGGGGGCACTAGTAGTCTAATATTGTATATAAATAATCATCTATTGTTTGGTCCACAAAAAATAGGATTTAAATATTTTTTGTTCTTTTTCCCAATCATTCCCCCCCTCCCTGTGCACACACACACACACACACACACACACACACACACACAGAAATAAACAGCACAACCGATAATTATAAACAAAATACAATTTCTTATTTTTAAACGGGTAATAATATACAAGTATACACTTTAATTTGTTTTCACTTTAAATTGATGTTAGTTCTTTAAAATAGGGTGTAGCATTATATCTGGAGGACTCTTCAAATGCGGCTCAGTAAAATTGGACCTAAAATAAGAGTGTCGAGAAGGAAATTAATAAATCAATCTTATCCAGAATGAAAAAAGGGACATTTGTCGTCTGTCAAGTTTGTCCATTTTGAAAGAATTATTTTTACTTATTACTAGCCAATCTATCCTGACGTATAAGTCCTTTCTTATTGTTGTGCTGGATCCATTTAATATATAGTCCTTCAAAATCTAACTCCTTAGATACCTATAAAACAGGGTGTAATTTGGATTTAATTATACTGTCATTGATCATAAGGAGAATGAGTGATTTGGGGATCCAGAGATTAGAAATTTCTTCTTTACTTGAATTGTGCAGTTATCCTGCTTAAGCCAAAAGAGTTCCTGGGTTAACACTGTAAAATACTTCCTCAAGCGAAGTGCCCAGCTATAAGAAATAGATTCCAAACTATTGAGGATATTGAGGCACACAAAATAAACTTTAGGTAGTCCTTATTTGACATATTCAAAATCTTCATTGCCCCAAATTTCGGATAAATACAAGGGATCACCCTCAGCAATTGAGTTTGTAATTGAGTCACACCTAGATAAAACCCTCTCACTTCACATACCAGGGATTTACTTAATGAAGACGTTACAGCTTATTAGAATTTTGCTGAGGAAGAGAAGGGAACCTGTAGGCAAAATCGTTTACATTAATAATCTTTCCTCCATATATGAATTTCTTTAGTCCACTTAGCTGACCTCTTTTTTTAAATGCATAGATATTTGTCTTTTGAACATTGACTTCCATTTTCTTTGTATATCAATGGAGAACTTGGGTATTTTTATCCTTGGGGATAAAGGTCATCTCTTCTTTGGAAAAGTTGACCAAATTTGCAATAAAAAGTAGGTAGAAATAGGGCTAACAGTTTGTTGCTGTAATATTCCTTCACAAACAGATAGATCAGCCAGATTCAACTTTCTAAGAGGAAATCATCATAGAGACTTCTACATACACGAATTTTAAGAAATTTCTATCAATGTCATTTTTCCCAGTTCTCACCATAACATTTGATGGTTAACACCATCAAAAGCCTAATTAAGTTATTTATATTTATTTAATTTAATCTAATTAATTTCTTTTTATGGAGCATGTAAAGTCTTATTCTTGTCTATGAGGAATCTTTTTTACTTCCCAGATAAGATTAAATTTATTTAACACCTAGTTAACCCAGTGCTTCCATAATCAATAAACTGAACATTCATAAGGGATTAAGTGAACTCCTTTAAAGTATTGGTCTTATATGCTTTACTCTAAACTACTTGTTCAGGAATGCAGTAGTTGAAATACGAGGTTATACTTGTTTCCATTAACTTGGTAGCTGCTCTCCAACATGAGGCAATTGGCTTTTTAGCAGATTTCCCTTAAGGGAAATCAGCTATTGAGGTTGCACTCATGACGGAATTTTCGATTTATTTCTTCAAATGTCCATCGATTCTACCTAGGAGATGATGAAAATGAGGTCCGTACAAAACTGTATATATATATATATTAGTCGTTCTATGTAAAAAGAAAGATCAAGTTCGTTAACGGCTGAAATCGGACCAGTGGGAGGGGGGGGGTTTAGAGGGGAAGATTTTTGAAAATTCGAAATATTTCCGTTACTATAGGTCGGATCGAAAAATTGAATAGAATCAATCTTATTGCAAATTAAATTTACTATAAATATTGTTCTATACATTTATTCTCTATCTTGAATATTAACCGAGATATTTGCATTTTATTAAATCTGGGCGGATAACGGATGAGAGTGACTTTCCCGCCAAAAGCTAGGTCGGCCGTTTCCTTACCTGTTCGGCTCTCATGAAATTTCTCTATTATAACACTTCACGTGGGAAATCTGCTTAGTTTACGCAGCCCCTGCGTGACGGACTTTTGATGGATTAAAGAAGTAGTAGTATTTTTTTCTTTCCAATCCATATATTATGCTTTACAGGCCCTGATCCTTCATCAACTCTTGAATCAAATATTTTTATTACATATGCTGGTAGAACCATTCCACTGTTCATTAAAAAAAAAAAAAATGAAGTTTTGGGCCGGGGGTGGGATTAGCAATGTACGTTAATATTAATTAAGCCAACCCCCCCCACTCCCTCCATGTTCAGATGATTTATTCATCATATCTATATATTTATTTATCATATAATATTATTTATTTATCATAAGTGTATTGTACCAAAAATATTTTAATACCATAAATAACTTAAATTATTCAGATATTTTGTTGAAATCATTTGGGCTTGTTCACAAATTTTTCATTTAATATGCATGTATTTTTACAATGTTTTTTTTTTCCAGGTTAAATCTTGATAGAACAAAAATGAATATACGTAAAAATGTCGTTAGGATATAAATTAAGTAAGTATACTTATTGAAAGTTATTATAAATTAGTTAATAGTTTTATCTTGATAGTCAGATATAAGGATTAGTGTTCACTTCATAAAGATATAACTGCATAATTTAAAGTGGATTATAATTTCCAGTAATATTTTGAAACCATTTATTAAAATAGTATATTGTATATTTATAAAATTAGTCACTGTCTTATAAATATATACATTTATCAACCTCATACAAATCAATTAAAAATGGTGTCCTTTTTCTTAAACTTTTCACTGGAAAGGTCATTGTAGTTGATGTTTTTCCTCTGCAATGTATCATGTCCACTACGTGCTTTCTACTCTAAAAACCATCCCCAAGGTTGATCTTGGCACTAGTAGTTGTATATTTCAAACTCAATTAACTGTTTAGGCTCCGGCCTCCTCCCGCTCCAGCATCTCCATAGTTTTCCTTAAAATATTGATTCGAAGTATTATTTTAATAATTTATCTACCTGATGGAATTAAATAACAGTATTACCCTAAAAATAATTTCATTTATGTTCAAAAATATAGGCGAGGGGAAGAGAACGTAGCCCTCCTTGCAAATTAAGTAATACTCTAAATCATATCAAATTTAAATGGATATTGTCTTTTTTCATAATAACATTACCATTAACGTCTAATTGTTATGATGGTACATATTTGTTTCAATAACATCAAGATATCGGAAATAAGATAATATATTAGCAGAACCAAAGAGTATGATCCCATAACTTCCTCTATCACTCTTTGTGCCAATTCATCATAACTTTGTTTAAATAATACATTATACAAATTAAATAACGGAAATGCTCTTATAGTTTACATTTCTATTGGAAATAAATAGCAATGTTATTTTCTAGGAGAAATAAATAAATGAGAAGGGGACGACGGAGATATATAACCTCACTAATCTGAATCATATATAGAGTTATCATATGTGACTAAAACATAAAATCTTTTGTCATAATATTCATTCATTAAAAACACTTATAAATAAGCACTAATAAAATTAATGACTCCCGCTATAGTTTTAGCGTATATCCCGTGTTTACTTCATTTTACCAACATAGTGAATGCAACAAAAGTTACACTAAATAATAATATAAACAACTTTTATGTGCATGTTTGCCGAGAATCTAATAGGAAACGAAATATCATAATTTTTCATTTCAGGCCTCCCGTCCGGACATAAAAATTTTTATATAGCTTATAATCATGGAAGAATTAATGCTAATTCACATACCGAGTCTTGTTAATTTCGGTTCAATCGTTAGTGCCCAACAAAATTGTTGGCTCCTGCTTTAGTATTTAGTGTAAATCTCGTTTATACTTTGTTATACGACAAAAGTGAATATAACAAATCTTACATTAAATAACAAAGTAAACAACTTTTGTCATGTGCATATTTGCAGAAAAACCAGTAGAAAACGAAATACCGCTATTTTTAATTTAAGGCCTCCCTTACAACCCCCACTTCTGCCCGTCCCTAGAATTGTTGCTATAGCTTATAATAATTAAGGGGTCACACATACCGAGATTTACTTAGTTCGGTTGAGTCTTTTGTGCCAAATAATATTGTTGACTCTCGTTATAGTCATTAGCGTATAACTCATTTAAACTTCGGAATACGAGGAAAGTGTTTATGACAAAAGTTACTCTAAATAACAAAATAAACGACTTTTGTTATGTGCATATTTGCCAAAAAACCAATAGAAAACGAAATATCGCTACTTTTAATTTCAGGCCTCTCTTATAACCCCCATTTCTGTTCGTCTCAGAGAAATTTAATATAGCCTAAAGTCTAAGTTGGGTTAGTAGTAATATATACACCAAGTTTCATAAAATTCAGTTCCGCCGTTTATGCGTGAAAATGTAACAAACAAACAAACACACGCCAAAGAAACAAAATGCAGTTATGATGTCCATGACATGTGAAACGAAAAGTTATCGTGAAATTTCGAGAAAAAAATCAATGTACAGACAGAGGTTACAATTTTATATATATATATATATATATATATATATATATATATATATATATATATATATATAAATATAAATATAAGAGTCTAACTTATTGTTAGTTTCAACTTTTCTTCTGCAGTGATGGAAGTCTTTGTCTGATTTTTTTTATGTGCTGCCTCAAAATTTGTAAAATCTAACAAAAGATGAAATAGACTTTTGATAGCATCAAGAAAAACTTGGAGGGATATGAATGGCCTTATGATTATATAAAGTTTGTAAAATCTTGTATTGCTTTACTTAGGGTAACATTCTTCTCCAGTGGAAGACAAACTACTACTGAGGATGTGTGGATTATGGGGGGGGGGGTTGATAATTACCTCTCGTCCCTTCTAAACCCATGTCTTTTAGCAGATTTCTCTTAAAGGAAATCAGCTATTAATGCCGTCCTTGTAACATAATTTTTGAAAATGTTCCTTAAATATCCGTCAATACTTGCGAATAGACGATGAAAATAAGGTCTGTTCAAAATTATATATATAATTTTATGTCTTTTACTTTTCTAGCAGTCACAATGTTACTTGGAGAGAGAAAAATACGTCCAATTCTTCACAAGTTTTTTATTTCAGCGCTAAGCGCTTTCGAAGACCATTGTTTCCATCTTCAGAGCTACTTGCATGCGCTCATAGGGAAAGCAAGCTGTTGTCTTTCCCTAGAGCACATGCAAGTACCCCACTTCCACTCATTAAATATTTACTTAGAAGCATAAAATATATGATAGAGGCATAAATAGGGGGAGGGTCCTGGGAGAATGTGTTCGTATAGGTACAAGGTTATGTGTAAGCACTCTCTGTCCTGTGCTCGAGGTGGGAGGTCGTTTAGGACAAGAGGCCGGGCTCCTATCAGAATAAACATTACTTTGGCATATTACACAGCAATAACTAAGAAAACTTTCTTGGTCAACCATGGTTTGTTGCCAATCATTTTAAAGTTGTTCTTCATTACTAAGCAGTGCATATTTTCTATTGTTTTTATTTATTTTTCAGATCAAATTACACCTTGTTATTTAAAATGGTGTCGACACAAGGAGAGATTAGAGTTGGGCCTTCTCACCAAGTGAGTGAACAGTATTTTTGCTAATGTATTCATCTAAATTTACTCAATAAAATCAGTTTTATCGCAGACGAGCATCAAATTAAGGCATTGAACAGTTCTTGATGTATTTAATTTGTCCTACATGTTATCTGCCAATTTAATGCTCTTCAGGAGCTAAAACTAATATGAGGTCTATACTTTAGTTTACTTATTTTGAATTTGGGTAGCAAGAATAAATGATACTAGAGTAAATTGAATCAGAAAGAAAATTATTATATGTAATTATACATTATTCGTAACATACTTGGGATTTATTGTTTACATTATTAATGAAAATATTACTTGAATTATAATTTTGAATATCCCATGTCCATGAACATTTCTCTATCTTTTAAAATTCACAAATTTTCCAACTAGTCCAATACTTGTTTTTAGGGACTCATAGGAGGGGGATGAAATCATAAACAATCAAAAATAATATTCTAGCCCTGACCAGAGCAGAGTTTGGCTGTAACATTGGGTACCAAAAAAAAAAAAAAAAGAAAAAGAAATTCTCATTCCAAACTTTTTGGTTCATATAAATAAGATTCTTTAATTTTTCATTGAAATATATGAATTTCTTCCCTAAAATCAAAATTATCTATTTAATGTTAAAATGGCAAAAAAAATTTCTTCTTTTTAGTATGTGGATTTAATTTTTATACTTGTATAATAAGACTGTTAAATAATATTATATGTGTATTATAATTGTTATAATATTAAATATATTAAACATATTGTTGCACCTTAAAATATTGCTTTTTTATTTACCCTTATTTTTAATTGTTAAAACCAATTGGGTGTTTAGTCTATTAAAAAATAGATCATTAGCAGGTCTTAACCTTTATTGAGGTGCACATATACTGTTTGATTCAATCAGTATTTTTGAATTTTTTTTTGAATACCCATATAATCATAACATTAAAGAGTCTCAGTAGAAACTGATATACTAGTGGTATTTTTCCCCCTTAAATTTAAATTATTATTTGTGTGTGTGAGTGAGTGTGCGTGTATGTATGAATGTATGTATGTATGTATGTAATAAATTTGAGTAATAAATATTAAGTATTTTTTTCCCCTTTATGGGTTAATGTATTTTATTGTGTCCTAGGAACTAGTAAGTGACATTATAGAAAAAAAGGTAAACAAATAGTTTCACTTAACGTTACCAAAAAAAGTACTTGGTTTATAGTACAGCAAATGAATAGTTTAAGAAATTCTAACTCTAGGCTCCTTAAGAAGAGGATTTCATAGACCACTTAATATAATTATCATTAATTAACTCAAATAATTCATGAGTACTCAAATCTATGTTTGAGTAACTTTAATTATAAGATTATTTAATTAATAAAGATTTATTTAAAAGGAATATTGAGAACTCTTTATGCTTAGATATATTGGAATTTATTTATAATAAAAAAAGAATCTATATAATGTAATAACATTCAAAATATCTCTTCAAATATCTCAGGTTAAAAAGTGGAAAGGAGATGTTGATTAAACATAAATTATCAATAATTACATAAAATAATATACATTAAAAATTCAGAGATTTGATTACCACGATCACCAGATCTGGACTTATACTGACGGTTTCGGTGGCAAATGCCAAATAGGATCTTCAATGGTGATGTATGCTTCATATTTCATCCTTCATGCTGGATATGGGAGGTGAGGAGCTTGTCATGATTAAAAATATGAAGAAGAATAAACAAATATGAATATGAAGATGAATTAAAAATAAGAAGTTCGGGACACCATAAATGTTTTACAGGACGAAGAGCACTTTGACCTTTCTACCATCGCTGCCTCTAGAAGGACATGTTTTTGATTTTTGAACAAAGCATTTCTGTAGTTGATATAGCATTTTTCTTCTTCAAATATTCCATTTGACATTTTATAAATATAAATACACCGTGCTGTTGGTGTGGCTCTCCTAACAGTGACTTCTTCAATAAACATTTACCACTGCTTTTTGAATTTTTTTTGTATATTTCCCATTTATTGTACACTTAATCCTATAGCTTTGGAAATTGTACATGTTACAATATATATATATATACATGCTCCTGAAAAGGAATTGATAGATTCAAAATATGTCAACAAATAAAATATATCAAAACATTTTTTTTTCATGCTCTTCTACCTCAAACAGAATTTTCTATGTAATGTAGTTCTAAGTCCGCCTCTTGCCTTATTTATTTTCGTTTTACTTCTATTAACATTGTGACTATAGGCCCGACTCCCTGATTATCGAGCAAATGGTGGGTCGGGTGAGAGCGACCCAGAACTATTAAAGGAGAGGGAAGAGCTGAGATGGGCCCCTGCAATGACCCTCGACTGTGATCTGCTGATGTACCTCCGTGCTGCCCGCTCTATGGCAGCATTCGCTGGGATGTGCGATGGAGGATCAGCAGATGATGGCTGTCTTGCTGCGTCTAGGGATGATACAACTCTAAATGCTCTTGATGTCGTTAGTACTTACATTTAGTTCATAAACACTTCATATTTGATCTTTTGTTATTATAATTTATAACCAAGCTGTATGATATGTGATTGATGGTTAAAAGTAAAAAATCTTTTGTGCTGGCGCTCTGGAAACTAACCTCATTTCCCAAATGCTGGAACCTCACAGATTGTGTCATCTCATATTTTATTCTTTTCATCATATTTCCCTGAAGGGAATTGCGGGAGCTACTTACAATGTATTTGTGACATGATTTTTGAAAAATTTCTTCTTATGTCCATTGATCCTACCGAGGAGACAATGAAAATGTGGTTCCTTCAATGTTATATTCATATATATATATATATATATATATATATATATATACTAGCTAAGGTACCCGGCTTCACCTGGGAATTCATTTGAGTCTAATGATGATGGCATTTTTTTTGACAAGGCTTTACTTTGCACAATATTTTGATATTTCCCCATCCCAGTGTTTAGGTTTTATACCTGAGTACTCGGTCTTGTTAATAAAAAAAGTATTTGCTATATAAGACTTCACTGTCCTCAATATTTTTATATTTCCCATCTCTTGTGCAAGTAACTTTTTTCATAACATAATGGACCATACAATTACTATTACAAATACTCTTTTGTATGTCTGAAAAGTAAACTGTCTATTCATAATTATACTTGGTATATTCAGTAAAGTATAAAATATATTACCCGAGCAGAGTTAATAAATTCTGAAATAATTGGGTCCACCTCGCCAGCGTTCCTTCTTTTATATTATATATTTATTTAAATAAGGAATGTGAATTTGTTTTTCACATTCCTGAGAATAACACTACATCACTAAAACTATAAGCATCAATTCACATGTAAACATAAACCAATGTGAGGTTGGGAGAGGTGGGGCAGAAGTGATTATAACCTATTTGTGTACTCCCACTGTAATACGTCTAGTTGTATAATTTCTTCTGTTACACTAAAATAAATTTTCTCGCTTCAAATCCTCCTAGGATTGAAAATGAAGAGTTTTATGCGCACACTCAGAATATTAAAGTAGTCTTAATCATCAGTAAAAGCTAAAAACAAACTTAAACAGCTCACTAATGTAAAGGTCGTAATAGCTGTGACTAGACAGAGAGTCCCTCAGAGGAAGTATCCCCATGCCTCCCTAAGCTCAGTGGTGACAACCTATCACGCATTTAAGATCTCAATTCTGTTACATTAAATAAGTTAACCACCAAATAAGCAAATCACCAATAATATTATCTTCACAATATTGAAAACGTTTATTCAAATAATTTTCATGTTTTAATTAAATAAAGTATTAAATTTCTGGTGCCACATCAGTTCCCTTGTATTTTTTTATTTATTTATTTTTTTATATAGTAGTGATTCAGAATGGCACAAATTTCTAGGTATAAATTACTCAATTTGGAGAACAGTATTTTACTCAAAAATGGAGAACAATGAACAATGGATATTCTCCCATCAAAGTTTAATTAAAGACTGTATAATATAATGTTTTAAATCATTTAATATGACTAAGGTAAATACTAAAGGTCTTTTTTTACAAATCTCTCTTTATCAATTACCAAAGAAATGCTCAGGCTTTTGAATCACCCTAGTATTCAAAACTGAAATTTACTTTTTACTTTGAAACTTTACTGTGTGAGATACATGGATAAATTCAAAATGTGATGTAAATGAACAATCCATGTTGTAGAGGGCTTAATTAATATTTGATTGATACCATACTCTATATTAAACAGTTTCATTTAAAACTAAAGGTTATATTCATTAATAACGAATTTGGACCAGGAGGAGGGGTTTAGTAAAGGAGTGAAGTACATATGCAAGTATTCTCATACTCTGTTATTATTTTGGGGCTCAGGTTAGTCATGCGAGTTAAAGCGTTGACCTTTATTTCACATGGTAAACCTAGAGTGACAAGTTCGATTCTCGCCTGGGCAAAGGAAATTATTTAGTGACGATATTCATTAAATAACATCCTAAAATCCCACCCTGGCTAGAGAAGGGTGGTAACCTGTAGATAACCCGTCCCGATTAGCCTGAGTTGCAAAAAGTGGACGTTAATAAATAATAATAATAATGTTATTATGGGTTGAGAAGAAAATTTAATAAAATTATCATCCAAGTAATATAATGTAGTTATTGTTCTCCAATTGGTATATTTACCCAATTGTTTTTATTAATTTTTTTGCAGTCACCAGATTACTCCCACTCCTATTCAACCAATTTTCACTTAATGTATCTTATATTATATTGCTTTGCGTCTCATGTTTAATTTAAATCTTCAATCTCAGTAACATAGGTCCCTTGAAGGAATAGAGAATAGATTATGAGATGATATCAATGTGGTATTCCATCATGGGGAACTCTGCTTAGATTAAGTAGCAACTGCATCGCACACTAAGTAACTAATGTTTTTGGGTTTTCCTAAAGATGATGGGTATACATATTCAAATACTGTAATTATTATAATTCTTGAGCAATAAATAACATTGTTATTTTCTTTGCTTTTCCAGTTGCATGATTCTGGTTATGACCCTGGGAAAGCACTGCAAGCATTAGTTAAGTGTCCTGTGCCAAAGGGAGTGGAAAAAAAGTGGTGTGAAGAAGAAACGGTATGTACCTCACTGCTTTATATTTCAAATGGAATTATATATTCAATATAATTGATATGATATACAACATACTATACTGTAACCCAGTGAATGGGAACTGGGATAAAGGTGCTCTGCTTGTTTTTTGAAAGCCAAAAGTCAAGAAGTTTTTGTTCGTAGTCCTAGTGGAAAAACTATATTTTTTGCCTGTCTCAAACAATAAATTTAATAAATAAAAATAATTAAAAAATAAAATCAAGGTGTTTTCCCATACTGTAATAAGTTTGATAAAAAGTTGAATATTCCATTAAAGAAGTTATCTGACAAATTAGCTTTGAAAGCCTAACAAGCTGAACCAATTGTAAGCTTCAAACCAAAGTGAAATCTCAATGAAATATTCATTCATACTATTGGTTTGATAAAAACAGATTTTTATGTACATATATAGGCCAAAAATATTCCCTAAGTAACTTCACTTATTAATTTAAAATTATTTTGGTGTTAGTTATTCATTTTTCTTTGGGAACAGTTAATTAGCAACCTGAGGATAACTCTCTCTCCCTCCCCTCCTCCTCCCACACAGGTAATTTTGTGAACATTAAAGGAGTGGGGGAGGTATTAGGAAAGAGCTCTGTACCACATATTTTATAAGTGTCAGATTCAAAATCAGGAATTTATCACCAACTTTTATTAAGCTGTGTGGATACCAAGCTTCGAAGTTGGACTTCTATCCATTGCCTTAGTGACTGCTCAGTTTCGAGAACCAAATCCATGATGCTGGACGCTGGCCTTTAATAGGTTGTTGAAACAAAGAGTTTAATTTTTTTGTGAGCATTGTCAGGTATAATATTTTGAAATTTTCTATTACCTATTTTGTAAGTTATACTATTTCACATCTGGCATTTTAACGTGTTGAAATGTGCAATGAATAGTTTTGAATTTTCTTAATATATTTGTACATATTTATTGTTGTATTTTTTTTTTATATTAGAAACGATTTGTGAAGGGTCTTCGCCAGTTTGGAAAAAACTTTTTTAGAATTCGAAAAGACCTCCTTCCTCATAAAGACACTGTAAGTAATTACTGATTTGTTTTCTTACCAAAGTGCAGAAGTGGTTTTGTGTAATTTCTACTGTTTGTTTGTATAGCCGGAGTTAGTTGAGTTTTACTACCTGTGGAAGAAGACTCCTGGGGCTAATAATAATCGACCTCACCGCCGAAGGCGACAGGGCTCCCTGAGGAGGATAAGGAACACTAGGAACTCACCTCGCTCGGGGACACCCAAAGAAGAACCTCCTGGTACAGTACCTACTCCATCGCCTTGTATGTTTTATGTTTCGTTATTTTTTCCCTTCCCCCATTATTATTTTAAATTTAAGACTCAAATTCTTTTTTGACATTTTCTTAATGCCATCCATATTTAATGAAAATATATTCAAAATGAATGTCGAATTAGATCTCTCAGCAATATTAAAAATTGTTATAACTTTTGAATGCCCTAATCAGATGAACTGTTTTAGTCTCATTTACTTACTATTAATTGCTATAGTTCTTGAAGGACCTGGTCTCTGCCTATTCAGTGTGACACCTTTGAGTTTTAGTGTTGCCATCTTTCAATTGTGTATCTTTAGCTTCCGCAAGAATTTCTACAGCTCATACATCCATGACCTCCTCGACCTCTATTAAGAAATTTAGTCACTGGTTTCCCAAACCAGAAACGTGAATAGTGGTTTTGGATTTTAGCATCCATAGGTAATTTATCTATATTCGTCTATCTTTGCCACATTCATTAAATTTTTCACATAATCATTAAAATTAATTTATTAATTCATAATGGTAACTAACCACATCTCACAATTATTAAACATCCGATGATGTTGATTGATAATGTATACTATAAGAAATATTTTATTGCCAAAATTAAAACCATTGTTCGTAAATAATCCCTCTAGTTTTCATCCTATATATAACTGTAAACATTTTATGCAGCCCTTTCGTCTATTTTTCTGCTAATGCAGTTTTCATTTTCTGTTTTGAACTTTGTATTTCTTTATTTACCGTTTTAAAGAATTTCTTTCATTATTTAAGAATTTTTATATCATTCACTTTAAATTCATGTTTAAATTGTTGTTGTCGTTGTTAAGAGCATGCTAAAGTAGGGAAACATTCTCATAACGAAAGAACCTCTTTAAAATATCCAGGATGCTCGAAACACATTGGGTATCAAACAATTTATAAATAAAATAAAACAATGGTGTTTTAAAAGAATCAGTTGGAGTGTAGTTTGACTAAATTGGCTCAAAATAAGATAAGGAATTTATCAGAAGGGATTTTAAAGATTGTGTACATGTGTTTAGGAAGATGGGTAAGTTCCAACGTTTCATGGCATTAAGAAGCTGTAGTTTCCTCTTTTATGATTTTCTCATTTAATTTGTATTTTTTATTGGTAATTTAATTATTAACATTCATTATTTACTAATACACAATATTCAACTAATTTATTTTTTATGTAAGCTTGGAAATGGATTATTAACATTTATTATAGTAGAGTCTTGATAAAAACTCACCTTTAAAGATCAAAAACCTCTAGAAAACTTGCTCTTCCCTGTACCATTTTTTTTCTTTTAAATAAATAAAAATTAGAAATTATAACATCACAAAAAGAAGAACTAATGAGAGGAATTTAAAATAACATTCGAATATGGAAAAGCAATCCCACCATGGGATGTAGAGTCAACAAATTTTCCTTCAATAAGTAGGCCTGAGATTGAAGTAACAAAAAAAAAGTTAACAATTTCACTCTACTATTTAGCAAAATTTGAGGGGCTAAGAATCTAATCTCCTAATCTGTTGGATACTTGAATTAGTTTGCAGTGTTTTCTCAAAGATGATGCTACTAATTGGGTTTTCCAATTGATGCCGTGACTCTTCTGAGTAATCTTACTGCCATTGGGCTTTGTTTTTAGTGTAAGTCATTCCGTTGAACTCATCTCTTCTTAATCATTGGCCTGTTCTTATATAACTGATATAGATACGAGTTTAATGAAATTTAAAAAAAAAAAAAATTACGTTTTAATGTGTTAAATAAATTAAATTTGACAATGGTAATTAAGCACATACATATTGAACAAAAATATGAGAGAATAAGGAACTTCTTGATAATGAGCAACAATCCTCAGAATGGGTTGGGGACAAAAAAAAAATAAGATGTTTTAAAAAGAAAAATAATTGTTGTTTTTTTAACCCAGTATCGCTACACTTTCAAACAATTCAAGAAGCGGGTCATTTGTAATAAAGGACCTATAGTATTATATATATATATATATATATATATATATATATATATATATATACGTATATATAGATATATATATATATATATATATATATATATATACATACATACATATACATATATATAATGTGAAAATTAACATAATAAAATTTGTATCGATGGAGAAGGCAGGAATACCCAATGTAGAAGTCTAAATCATCATTATAGTCCAATGAATAACTAACTCACAACTTTGAACAAAATGTGTTCCCAATGACAAACTGCTATCACAGTAAAATCTATTAATGTTGTAGCTCTATTAGCTACTACTTTTTCCAATGTTCTGGTCACTATTGAAGCTTTGTCATGTATAAAGATTTCACGTTATCTAGCTATGTTTAATTAACATTTGACTATATTTTTCATAAATTACATCATGATTATAACCAATATTTCATTTTTTATAGGGAATCCTTATGCCCTTTCACTTAGTAATATCCATATTTATTTTATTTTATAAGAAATTAACTCCTTGTAGATATTATGTGATGAAATAATAACTATTTAATTTATATGATATATGTTGATTATATGAACAAGGAGTAAATCATAATGCCCTATTATGAATTATGAATAATTCATTTTTCATTATTGAGACTCTACTATAATTTTGGCTGCTTATGGAAGACTTTTAGTTTTTATTTTAGAGATTAATTTTAGTTGTGCTAATTTATTAACCTTCAAAAGCTGAATGAATAAGTTAATATACAGATCCTTCCCTCACACTGGTCCAAATTCAAACAGGTTTATTTTGCAGATTGTATCTTTAGCTAAAATTTGCATAAGATCTGTAACTAGTAATTGTAGAAATGGTAGAGAAAAAAACTGAATTGGAGTTAAAATAAATGGAGGCAGTTTTAAATGCACTTCTTTATGTTTATATGGCAGATTTATTTATCAATGGGTGTTGTAGGATTTCTTTTTTAATGATTGTCTGATATTTATTAAATTGACATTTTTTTTGAAGAGCTTTTATTGAGTGATATAGAAGAAAATTAAAATCAATGTTTCAAGCAAACAACAAATAAAAAAGGGGCTATCATTCTAGTGGTATATCATTCCCATCTGAAATCCAGGATTGTCCAAGCAGTAATTTTATTTCAAATGTCTATTATTATTATTATTTTATTTTTTAATTAGTTTTCCATATTATCATTTATTAAAATTAATTCTTGCCATTGAATAATTTTATTAAATTCATTGTTGGTTTAATAAGCAGTCTAATATATCTTTCATTACTTTGAGTATAAGTGTTGATTATTCTTATTATAAAAAATAAACTCGAATAATGTGTATTGAAAGAATTGATCAATTCCTTGCTTTTGGGTTTCCTATTATTTGGCTCTTGTCACAAAGATTTTCATTTCTTAATCCTTTGCAGCTGGCTACCTCCGGTGTCCAGCAGGAGGAGTACTTTAGAGTGTAAGATTCCACTATTCTGCATTTAAACAAATTCGTCAATGTTTTAAATTCATTTTGTTATATTATCTTCCCCTGGTGTTACTTTGTATACAATTTACAGCAGAAGCATTGGTTATACAGATATTATAATTTAACATAAACAATTTTAAATACTTAAGTTTTAAGATGTAAGTCCTGAATTCATTATTTTATGTAGTATATTCCTATATAATATACTCATTATTTGTTTGGTCAAATTCCATGCATACAATACATGTATGTATAAATGACCCAAGGGGGGGGGATAACATTTTGTAGAGCTTGGACGATTGATGTGTGAATTTGTGCCACAAGGGACCATTCGATTTCAATTTTTTTTATTTTAAAAGATTGAAATAAACCATTACCTCAAAATATAATTAAATTTTAACTACAATTCATTTGAATGAAGAGGCTTGCTGATGAGAGATTTGGACGAGGCTGGATCTTTAGGGTGGGAAACATTAAAAAGAAAGTTATTGATAGTTCTGTTTGACTACATCTACTGAGCAATGGAAAGGCATCTAAACCATCCCTGTCTGAGTGCCTAGATTCCTAAATCACTATTAAAGCCACTACAATAATTGCATTTAAAAAAAAAAAATAAATAATAATTGTTTTCCATACATCCATTTGCCTTGAGTGGAGACCTGTTTGTAGCCAATCACCCTTGATCTTCCTGTTGGAAAGATTCCTAGCACCTTTCATGTGTGTGTGTGTGTATATATAGGAGTCTTGGATGACCTATGGGCTTTGTATTACCTTCAGTATAAACCCATCTCCTCACATCCATATTACTCATGGAATGAAGATCATATTCTACATCCCATCTCCAATCACTTCAATTTCCTTGGGAACAGCCATTGTAATTGTGGTACATCTACTATATCCAGTGACCCATTGATCGGGTTATGACACATGTACCTCATCCTCGCAAAGGTCGTTAAGATGTCCATACTATCCTGACCAATTTACATGGTCAAAACAATTTGCTTGCCTTATCTACAATATATTATTGATGGAATATATTTGTAGCTCCTTTCTTATCGTTTTTTTTCCTAACTCAGTCTCGTCTTGTTTTTCCAGCAGTTCTTCGTAATAACTTCATTTGATCAGCAGTGATTTTCTGCTTTGCAGCTTGTTGGTAAGGACCCAGATTTCAGCTGCAAATAGCAGTATTGGGAGGTACACAATTTTATACACTTTCAGCTGTCATTACGACATACTTACCTTCCCCTAATACAATAATACAGATCTGGTAGTAGACAGAATTATCTTTACTGATTCTTAAAAGAAATAACTACTTTCCATGATCTGTGAATAACTTGCAAATATTCTCGTAATCGACCACTGTTACTAACTCATTCCTATTACAATCGACTCATTTCCTATTATATGTACCGACTTATGACGGGACCATCTGGCCTGAAGGCTCTAGCTATTTTCTATGTTAATAAGCATGATTCTCATTTGATTTTCTTCAATCCATTCAGTTATTGCGAATTTCATTTTTATGTGTTAACTATAAGGACATCTTCTTTCATTTACTTTAATACTAGCTTACCTGATACATTCTTGCATGTGTAATTTCTGATCTGCCATTATTACAATTACACTTCCACATATTTTCTTCTATGAACTTTAAATAAATAATTTCTTGCCCTTCTTATTGAATCGATGTGTAGTTTCTTTCATTTAATTTTAAAGAAACGTTTTTCCACACTACATAATACTCTTCAAAAAATGTGTGAGGAGAGAGATTTTTTTATTGCAATAATAATTTACTTTTTCAGCTGTTGGAGGGTCTCGATCATCACCTAACCCTAACGATAAAGGTATGTGCTGTGTTTAGTTTTATACTAACATATGTCTTGATAACATTATCAGTAGTATTCATTCCGCCTGTTATGCAATCTAATATTTATTTCTTGGGAATCTCTGAAATTTATGTTTGTTTTCACTTTTACGGTTTATAATTTTTTCAGGTGATGGAAGTTCTGGGAGTGATGATGATAATTCAGAGGACGACTCCGATTCAAATTCTCGAGACAATGCTTCTCTTCGATGCCAGCATTGTTTCTCTACTAGTGAGTATTTCATATAAATTGCTTGAGTTTTTTATTCAATTATTTTTCCTTGGTATTTTGCTGTTGTAATCATTATTTGGAGATACATTAAGTGAATGTTATTTCTTCTGTGTCTGATTCAAGGTTATTTTCTAATTAAAATAAATAACAATTTAGAAGGGCAGCGGGCAGAAATTTGTTACCTCCCTAATCCAAATCATAGTTTGAACTATCATATAAGTTTAAAATCAAAACATGATTTGCCATTATATGCCAATATTACAAACCCTTTAATAAGTAATAATAAAATGTTTGACTCCGTCTATAGTTTTTAACGTGTATCTCATTTAATCTTCGGTATATGACAAAAGTGTATATAACGAAAGTTATTCTAAATAACAAAATAAACAACGCTTGTTATGTGTATCATTGTCGAAATCCAATAGGAAACAAAATATCCTGGTTTTAGCAGATTTCCCTTAAAGGAAATCGGCTATTGAGGTCGTACTCATGCCGCGATTTTCAAAAATTTTCTTCAAATGTCCATCGATACTACTCAGGAGATGACGAAAATGAGGTTCGTTCAAAATTATATATATATATATATATATATATATATATATATATATACATATATACATATATATAATATATTTGTCTGTTAACACTCTAGCAGTCGCAATTTTTGTTTAATTGTCACCAAACTCGGTATTTAATTGTTTTATGTAAAAAGAAAGATCATGTTCTTTAACCGCTGAAATCGGACCAGTGGGAGGGGGGGTTTAGAGAGGGGATTTTTGAAAATTCGAAATATCTCCGTTACTGTACATTGAATCAAAAAATTGTATAGAACCAATCTTATTGAAAATTAAATTTACTATAAATAATGTTATATACATTTATTCACTATCTTGAATATTAACCGAGATATTTGCATTTATATTGAAGTTTCTGGATCAGTTCAGCTGTTTCTGTAACTGTTCGGCATTCGTGTAACCTAACCTTTCTCTCTTCTTGCCTTCTAACCTTTTACTTTGTGAGATATATGCAAATACGTTCTGTTGATGCCCCCCCATATTCAAGATGGTATTGTATTACCGGTATATAGATTTCTCTTTTTCATTTCAGGTTTCCCTTATGACCCCTACCATGTGAGTTAAAGCATTGACCTTCATCTCACATGGTAAACCTAGAGTGGCAAGTTCGATTCCTGCCTGGGCAATAGGAATTTATTTAGTGACGGAATTCATTAAATAAAATCCTTAGTCCCATCCTGGCTAGAAAAGGGTGCTAACCTATACATAACCCATCCTTAGTTGCAAAAAGTGGACGTTAATAAATAAATACAGATACATTTCAGGCTTCCCTAATAACCCTCACTTCTGTTCGTTACTAAAAATATTTATATTGCTTATAATCTAAGAAGCATTAATACTAACCCACATATGGAGTTTCGTTTAGGTCGGTTTAGTCTTTGTGCCATTGAAAATAGTTGACTCTTGCTATAGTTTTTAGCATATATCTTGTTTATACTTCTGTATATGACAAAAGTGTATATATATCAAAAGTTACTCTAAATAACAAAAGAATCAACTTTTGTTATCTGCATATCTGCCAAAAAAACATTATATATATATACACACACACACACACACACACACACACATATATATATATATATATATATATATATAAACATTGCCAACTTTCAACTTTCATTAGTATGATGATGCTAATGCTCTGGTAGTAGATAGGTATGGTACTCCTCATGCCCTTTGTTCTTTGACTGGTGGTCTAAGTTGGATGTTCTGCTAAGTATCACCAATATTAGCACAGTATTGTAGTGAATGTATAGGTAATAAAGTAATTTTCCGCTTATGTCGAATTCCTCTGCCAGAGCCCAATGATATTCACAATAGGTTACTTTGCCTCTCAGAAATTCGATCTCAGTGATTTTTGAACGTTCAGCTGTAGTAAGATCAACAATAGATTCTTAAGTTTTATTAAACAGTCAATGTTTTTCTGATACTAGAATAATGATAATTACTATTATTATTTATTTGGGTGTGGTACAATGGAATTATTTATTTGATAAATTGATTACCCTATTTATTTCTTTTTTTCCTTCAGGTTCTCGGGATTATCAACATTCTGGGCCGAAGGACAGAACTCTCTTATGTGCTGAGTGTAGAGCTCATTTTAAGAAATTTGGAGAACTTCCAGCTGTTACTAATAATCATAGTAACAATAACAATAACAATAATAATACAAGCAATAACAATAATGGGAATGTTAATGGTACTGGCAACAGTTCTGGGCGTGAGACTCCCTATCTTTTCAGGCCTGTACAGTCAGATAGCCCTGATGGATCCCCGGGTAGAATGAGGACAAGGAACAAAGCAAATAAAGAAACGGTTAGTTCATTACTTCTTGAAATGTACCAAAACAATTTGTTTAGGTTAGCTTTTACTAATTTTTTCATTATTTTCTTTAGCCTTCAAAAAGTAATGTTGCAAGGCCTAAAAGAAGTGGTACTAACACACCTGATGAACTAGATAAAAAGGGTGCAAAATCTCCAGGTAACTCAAGTACTTGCTCGAATTCTCCTGGTGACAAGGCTAAGAAGAAGGTAACGTAATAAAATCGTATTCAAAAGAGTAACTTTGCCTTAATAATTTTTGAATATTTCTATTTTTGTGATGATGCTAAGTTAATGACCCCCTCCCTTCATTTTGATAGTTGTTGAAAGTACTTGAACACTCTCGAAGCAGGCTTTATTATCTGTCAATACCTCAGAACACATTATTTTTAAAGGTCCACCCATCATCTGCTCGATTCAACCAAACTCAGCATCTTTACATTTTTACTTTAATGGAACGAATACTTATTAAGGTGTTTTTAACCAATTTCAAAGATATTTGTATATAAAACATTATAATTTCAAATTTCCTCTGTCAACAGTAGACCTGATCCTTCTGTATTTAGCTTTTTTGCTAGGCCAGTTGTACTTTGCCCTTTCTGAAACACTTAGCTCTCATTAAATTAAATTACTCCACACTACAAATGGCTCCAAGATTAGAAAACCATCAAAACATAATAGGGAGCTTTACCAAATTACCACTTTCAAGTTATTACCAGATTAATAACTTGCAAGTTATTAACCAACAGAAAAATGCATTTTCTTATTTATCATACGGATCAGTTTCAAATTAAAAATAATTACTTGGAGGGAAGAAATCGTCCAATTCTTCACAAGTTTTTTATTTTAGCTCTAAGTGCTTTCAAAGACTATTGCCTCCATCTTCAGAGTTTGTGAAGAGTTGGGCGATTTCTTCCCTCCACATACGCAGTATTCTTTACTTCCAATAACACTACTGTGAAATAAAAATAATTATGCTAGTATGAATAATTATATTATTATTACTTTATTTAAAATGAAAGTAATATGCAGGCTCTGCTTAGTAGTAGCTTTATGTTTGTGATGGTTTCATATTGAATAAAATAATTTTTCTACTTACTTTTTCCAGGGTAAGCAAGAGACACCCCTGAAAAATAGGAAGAGAGCTGCTGAGAGTACAGAAGAAGAAGAAATTTCAATTTTTAAGAGGAAAAGGGAAAGAGCTGATAGTCCTTGTGAAAGCCTTACCACTGATAGCGGCTCAATGGGTGATGAAGGCGAACCTGGGAATGAAGATACAGCTGATGCTGTTACACAACCATCTCAACCATCATCATCATCACAGGCTAATAGCAATGAAGAGGAAGAAGAAGAAATCAAGAAAGAACCTCCGTCTACTGAGGAAGGGTTTAACCTTTCTGTAATGTTGGATTTGCCCGAGAGGAAGTTGACACCTTCTCCAGGAGAAGATAAACATGTACCTCCTGTTCAACAATCAATTAAAGAAGAGCCTATTAAAGAAGAGTTTCCACCTTCACCACAGAATTTTACCCCGAAAAAAGAAGAAGAAAAGAAGCCCCTAGAATCTCCAACCTCCTCTGATTTTAAACCTAAAAGTGATGACTTTTTTTCACCAGTACAACCTTCATGTAACCCAATTGAGGCTGGCAGTGGACCTCTCTCCAAGTCATTCGAAGATATTCCTTCTCCTGGCAAGCTGACAGTTAAGAAAGAAGGATTATTTGAAAATAATGAAAACATCATGATACCAGTGCTTCCTGTAACTGTAGAAAATTTAGTGCCAAAAGAGGAACCTTTAAATCCCAGTACTGCCTCTGCCGCTACTCAGAGTAGTGAAGGGTTTCTTCTACCAAATCAAAGTTCTCCAACTTCAAGTTCTAATAATCCTAGCCATACAGCCCAGTCTATTTCTGCACCTAGCATAAAAGTGGAACCTGGTCTTCCGGAACAGGAGCAAAGCCCACAGGGGGAAAGAAAATCCGAAGGAAACTCCGAACCCCAAAGTAGTATTGAACCTTTATCTCAGCCCCCTATTCAGTTAACCCCTAATTTTCCACAGCCTAATCCCAATTCACCTCAACCTAATCAAGCAGGCGAATCTGGAAAACAGTCACCAGTTGTCCAGTCAATACTTGTTCCTGCTTACCCGCCTGTAGATCATGATAAGCCTACTCCCTTGAATATTCCACAAGTCCAGTCTCAACACAATCCTTTTGCTCAATTCTATCATCCTCACTTCCATTCTCATACAAGGATAAACGAAAAGCATCCTTCTTCTCCTCCTTTCTCAATTATGCAAAATGAACCTCAGAATCTCAAAATTAAACAGGAAGTTATTGCGCCTGATCAACTACCACCCTCTACAGACCCACTTCAGTCTCTAAAAGAAGTAAAAGTACCTGGATATACCGGAACTTCAATTTCACAACCCTTATTACCTACAACTTCCAGTTCATCCATTTCTTCTCAGAGTGAACCTATCAGAACAGAATCTAATTCTTCCAATTCACCTTTCCTAGGAGGCCCTTCTCTCGAAAATATTAAGAAAGAACCCGAGTTCATTCAAAACAGACCATCTACACCAATGAAATCTCCTGTGGTAAGAATCCCTGAATCTTCAAACTCTCCTACACCAGTAGTTCGATCTCAAGGTTCGCCATTTCCTCCTCCACCACCCCCTCCATCGACAGTAGCTAACATAATTGCACCTTCTCCTACGCACCCTACCCCTACAAGTATTCCACAGCCTGTAATGCACCCTTCTCAACAACCTTCGCCATTGAGCAGGGTCTCTCCCCACCTCCCGCATCCTCATGCGTTTGTACCTGCTATGCACCATCCCCACCACCCTCTCATGCACCATTCCCTCCTTGCTGCAGCAGCTCATGCTGCCGCTGTTCATCATAATCCTTATCACCCACATCATCCATACTACCCTTATCCATTTCCATATGGCCCTTATCCCATTCCTCAACCTATTCCCCCTCCTTCGAGAGATGGGAAGCCGCTGGAATCAAGTACTATGATGACTTCCCATTCCGTCACTTCTAGATCAATTAGAGAAGTTGAAACTAGAGATGAAGCCCTCAACCATCATACTACCCAAGAAATAACTCAGACTCATCATCAACATACAACATCTTCTACATTACTTCATCACGGTGAAAAATCATCTGCCCAACCACAAGGACTTACAATTTCTCATTCCACTACTTCCAGTAGTTCTTCCAGTGTACAGCATAAAATAAATTCTAGTAAAAGAAATGGAAGCCCATCACTTCAGCCTCCTCCTCAGGTAATGTGGATTATCCTATAATATTTCATTATCTACCATCATAGTTTTGTCCTTAATAGTTCTATTAATTCAATTATTTATTTTCCTGTACTTTCACAAGTCAATAATACCAAGATGTGATGTGGGCTTCGTTTTAATGATTAGGCTGTGCCTTAATTAGTTTGTGGCTGAAAATTTAGAAACCTTACCCTTTTAATATTAACATTTATATTCAATTTTTTTATTGAACCCAGGTTTTTGGGGTATGCAAACATTTTTTATTTTGTACAAAATAATGAAATTATTAATTAAAATTAGAATCGTAAGTTTCCTGCTAATAATTATCAGGATGTGTAACTTTTAGAAATGGTTCTTTTTATGAGATTTACCTTACAGGAAATTAGATATTGAGTGAAGTTGTACTCATGATGAGATTTTCAAAAAATTTCTTCAAATGTCCATCGACTCTACCCAGGAGATGATGAAAATGAGGTCCCTTCAAAATTATATATATATATATATATATATATATATATATATATATACACACACATATACACACACACACACATATATATAGACATGTATATTTGTCTGTTAATGCTCTAGCGGTCGCAATTTATGTTTGATCATTACCAAACTCTATATTTAATCGTTTTATGTAAAAGGAAAGATCAAGTTTGTTAATGGCTGAAATCGGACCAGTGGGGTTTAGACAGGGGATTTTTGAAAATTCAAAATATCTCTGTTACTATACTTCGGATCAAAACATTGTATAGAACATTATACATTTATTCTCTATCTTGAATATTCACCGAGATATTTGCATTTTTCAGTTTTCAGCCTTCAGCGAATCCCCACTTCTACTCATGTTACATAAACAATACTCTGCTATATAATAAACCACATTATTCGAAGCTTAAATAACAAATATTGTTTTCAAGAGACCTTTGTTATTAGAAATACTCGCAAATATCTTCTGGTTTGCCAAGAGCCTTAAGACCCTCACATTAAAATTCTTGGCTACCTCCGAGCCTTGATAGATTGGATAAATCTAATGGTTAGGTTCTTGAAATTAGTTATTGATTTTGGATTCTTTTTAATTGGAGTAAGATATTCTTTATATTTTATATATCTACCTCAAGACTGCTAGATTATATGTAAAAGTTAGTATGTGATATTGTTAATCTCTCTTATCTTATAGTGCAGTTTGTAATTGCTCCTGCTCTCCAGTCTGGTTTATTCCTCTGATAATTTTGTCTACAAACTTTTAGCAGAAGAAGTAAAATGTACAATTTCCAATATCTTTTTTGAACTAAAAGATCTTTTATTACAAATGTTTTGATAAAATAATGTATTCCAATTGTTTTTCCATTACTCGAATTTTAAGGAGGTTTCTTGAATTTTTTTGTTTTAATTTTTAATTCTCTATCCTTTCTCAGAAACGTTTTCACTTGTAAGTAAATTAGTAAATAAGTAAGTAAGTAAACAATAAATTTCCAGCTTATATTTCATCTCGTTTACGTAGATCTCTTTATAAGGGGGAAATAAAGAATAGAATTGAAGATGATATTCCAATAGTTGGGAAATCTACTTAATTTATATAGTCTCTATGTGACATCCTTTTAATTTATTATGTACTATCCTTAATTGAAAAGAGACCTTAAAAATAAATATCTTTCAGGTATCAGCTCACGTTTCTGCAACAGTTTCTCAGACAACCTCTTCTACACTGTCTACGAATCATGGTCAGGGTCATCACTCTCATCATCATCAACATAGCCACCATCATCACCATCAGAATGCGAGTGGAGAAAGATTATCACCTTCCACTCTGATGATTCCTGGAGGTAGAAACCAAATATTATTTGCTTATTTTGAGGTAATGGCGTAATTTTTTATTATATATAAAGAAAGATGAGAACAAAATATTACATTTAAAAAAAATCATTCTATTACTGTATTCTTTGTAAAAACGAAACTTGCCTGTATTTCTATTTAAATTTTATAATTTTTATATTTTCGCCCGGGTTTCTTTAGAAAAATAGCTATTGAGGCTCATTTGATAAACTTTTTATAAAAGTTCCTTCTAGTCTTTATGAATCATAGTAAATAAATGCTAAAAACAAATAAGTTTGATTTAAAAAAAAAAATGTATAAATATATAGATTGTTTGTTTGTTCACTAACTATTGGGGACGGATTTAGATTTTTGAAACTGAGGTTCATATTTAAACTTTTAACTAAGGAAGGCCAAGTTTATTAATGGCACAACGTTTCAATAGGGAGTAGGCGTTTATTAGGTCGAGATATAATACAAAAATTGAAATAAGTTTGTTATTATGTGTGGGGTGTTATAACTTATCTTGTTGCAAATTAAAATTTTTATACCTTTGTTCTATACAATTTGTTATACGGCTGTGGTTTCGAGCTATTAAGGTTGCACTCTTGACATGACTTTTGAAATATTGTGTGTGCGTGCGTGCGTGTGTGTGCGTGCGTGCTTGCGTGCGCACGTCTTTTACCACTCTGGCCGTCAAATTATGGCTTATCATTACCAAACTTGATGTTTAAGCATTTAATGTAAAACTAAAGATGAAGTGTGTTAACAGCTGAAATCAGACCAAAGGTAGGGGGATTTAGAGAGGAATTTTGACAATTTTAAATATCTTTATTATTACAAGGGAATGAAAAATTTTATAGGATCAATCTTGATGTAAATTCAATTCACTATAAATGTTGTTTTATACCTATTTTCTATATCATGAATATTAACCGAGATATTTGCACCTTTTAGTTTTCACCCTTCACTAACCCCCCCCCCTCCTATTCATGTCATATTGACAATAAGTTGTTATATCATGAATCATTTTATTAGAAGCTTATGCACCAAATATTGTTTTCATTGAACTTTTACTGTGGGAGGAACATGCAAATACGTTGTGTGATGATGCCATCATTTAAGATTTATAGTCTGATTTCAGCTATTAGCAGATATTACCTTTATTTTTTTTAAAACATTGTTAGATATAGAGTATGGGATTGATAAGTCATGTGCCTGGAATGTATAATGTTAAATAATGACGTTATACAAAATGTATTTGAGTATATCTCATATAGTAGAAGAGCAGTGAAAACAATATTAAACTTGTAATGGAACGTTTTATGATATATCACCTTATTTTTAATACGAGGTGAGTAGAAGTGAAAGATCACAATAGAGTCAAAACTAAAACATTCAAATATCTCTTTTAATATTCAAGATACAGAAAATGTGTATATTACAACATTTATAGGTAATTAAATTAACAACAAGATTGATTATATAACTTTTTTGACTCGTCGAAGTCACACTTAGAAAGAGACGCACTTTCAATTCAGTGGGGACAAGATTGCTATTAGGAATGGAAACAGTTTATAATGAACTATGATAACAGTGAGCAATGAGCTGCTCTTGCAATTTCTGTAGCAATCTGTCATCATGCTGTAGTCGCTTACTGATACAACACGGAAAAAGACCTAGCCTTTTTTGCCTCAAATTTGTATGGCAGGAGTCACCAATAAATAAAAAAAAAACAAGACATTTTCCTCTACACAGACTTACAGTTACAAAGTGCTCATCGTCTTAAGTTATTATATTTTTTTTTTCGTTGGCTAAAACCACTTATTAATTGTTTAATGATGCTTAGAATTAAAAGTGCAGTTACAAAAAAAAAATGATCTTAGGGATTTTATAAATTAATTGTTATTATTTGTAGAAAAGGGATGGCCCTTAAAGAGGTGGTATATAGACTACGAAACATATATGTCAATCATGAAATAAAGTCTGCCTTGAGGAAATAGTTTTTTTTTGTGTAAGCCTTGCCGTACTAATTTGAAGAATATTGGGACCTAAAAAGCTATAATAAAACTAGTCTTGTTTTTGTATGTATATTATAGCAGATTTGGCGCTCAGGTTTTTCATGTGAGTTCAAGCAATGGCTTTAATTTCACATGGTAAACCTAGAGTGCCGAGTTCGATTCCCGCCTAGGCAAATAGGAATTTATTAAACAACTCATTAAATAAAATCCTTAGTCCCACTCTCGCTAGAAAAAGGTGGTAACCTCTAGATAACCAGTCTCAATTAGCCATAGTAGCATAAAGTGGGCGTTAATAAATAAATAAAATAAATATGGCAGATTTCCCTTAAAGGAAATTGAGGTTGTACTCATCACATGATTTTCGAAAAATTTCCACAAATGTCCATCAATCCTACCTAGGAGATAATGAAAATTAAAATTTTATGTATTTGTCTGTTACTGCTCTAGCTGTCGCATTTTTTGCTCTTCGGTACCAAACTCGATATTTAAACATACATGTAAATCTAAAGGTCAGGCTCATTAACAGCTGAAATCGAACCAGTGGGAGGAAGGAGGGGTTTAGGGGGGGGGAATTTCGTGAGCTCAAAATATCTCGGTTATTATATGTCGTATTGAAATATTGTATAGAACTAATCTTATTGCAAATTTAATTTTCAATAAATGTTGTCATATACATGTTTTCTCTATCTTCAATATTAACAGAGATATTGGCATTTCATAAATTTCAGCCTTCAGTAAACGCCCACTTTTAGTCATCGCACTTTAAAAAGTTAGCAAATACAAGGTGGGGCAAAAGGTATGAACCGGTTTTGTCTGGCTGGCGCTCAGCTTGTGGTGGTGGGGGGAAGGTGGGCTAAAGGCATGGGAGGGTCTAGTTTTCAGTAGCAACCATGCCTTGGACAGGAGAGCATCGCGGATTCGCTGTGATGATGTTTTTTTGAAAATGGCCGTTCTGTTATCGCCACTCAGAGGGCCTTCAGACTGTACTTCAATATTCCTGTTGGGGGTGACGTCCCTGGAGGTAATGTAATTAGACGTTGGGCGAGGGCATTAGAGAACACTGGTTCAACAGCAACTCCTTCAGCAATTGGAAGGCCCAGAACGGTAAGAACCCCTGAAAATGTTATCCTGTAAGAAATGCTATTGAACAGTCTCCCAGGCGCTCAGCCCGTAGGCATGCAGTTGCTTTGGGCATGTCTAGCAGATCTTTAAGGAGAATTTTGCACGAAGATTTACATTTTCACCCTTACAAAATGGTGGTGGTTCAAGAGCTGATTCCTCGTGACTTTGAAAATCGTTTAAACTGCTGCCACGAAATGTTGGAGATAATACCAGCAAATTCAACATTTTCCAGCAGTGACGAGGCCCATTTCCACCTGTGTAGAGCTGTTAATAAGCAGAATTTTTGATATTGGGCTAATGAAAACCCAATGGAAATTCACCAGAGGCCACTTCACTCCCCTAAAGTGACTGTATGGTGCGCAGTATCCCAGTTTGAGATTATTGGTCCTTACTTTTTTGAGGAAAATGGGCGAACCATCACTGTCACTGCTGAGCGTTATGTGACAATGTTAGAAGAGTTTTTTGAACCTCAGCTGGAAGAATTAAGTGAAGCGACTAATCTGGGGGACATTTGGTTCCAACAGGACGGGGCAACATCCCACACTCCTAGGATTTCAATGGAGAAATTGAGGCAAATGTTCCCCCTGCGCCTCGTCTCCGCGAGGGGTGAAGTGGAGTGGCCTGTGCGCTCACCAGATTTGAGCATTTGTGACTTTTTCCTTTGGGGATACCTAAAGAAAAAGGTTTTTAAACATCGTCCACATACCCTGGAAGAACTTAAGGACAGAATCAGGGAGGAAGTTACGGCAATACCCATCGAAATGTGCAGAAGAGCTGACGAAAACTTCAGAAATCGCCTTCAAGAGTGTATCGCTGTTAACGGCCATCATCTTTCAGATACCATATTTAAAACTTAGTGTAAAAAACTAGTTTATATACTGATTTATTAATTACAAAGATAATTTTGGTAAGTTGAGTTGTTTTGTTTTACATCCCTTTAAAACCGATTCATACCTTTTGCCCCACCCTGTATATCATGAAATGTATTATTCCAAGCATAAATACCAAATATTGTTTTCAACAGGCCTTTATTATGTGAGATACTTGCAAATAGTTAGTGCCGTGACATCATCAATTAAGATATTTTGACCACCCACTCCTAGTCATCGGATTGTTTTTGGGAATTGAGAATATAAGGTAAGATGAGATCAGTGGCGTGCCATTCCAAGATCTGGGAAATCTGCTTAGATTATACAGTCGCTGTGTGAAAGACTTTATATATATATATATATATATATAATTTTTTTTTCACTTGGTTGTAGTGTATTAAAGTGGCACTTCCTAGTTTGATGATACTGATCTCTCAAATAAGTTACAAACTTAAAAAAAAAAATTTTGATTTTCATGTCAATACATTTCACCACCTAACATTTTAAACATTTCTTCTATATAATTTACTTCATAAAAATTACATATAATAAACGATACTCACAACACTCAATATCTCAATTGTAAGCTTAAGGAAAATATTTTTATGTTTTTGTATTTTTTATGGACTGATTGTTATAGGTGTTGGCGTTGGAAGAAGTGGAGGGAGTAGTAGTAGCAGTAGTAGTAGTGGTGCTGAGCGGAAAGGGCACACGAGCCTGTTTGGGAACAGCTCTCTCCACCACCCGCTCGCATTAGCACCTCAGAACTCCCTCGAAGCGCTGAGGGCTCATGCTCAAGCCGCAGCTATGCAGTCCTCTCTGCCTTCTTCTCACGGTAATAGATAGTGCTTATTTATTTTTAACAGATTTCCCTTAAGGGAAATCAGCTACTGAGGTTGTACTCATGACGGAATATTCGAAATTTTTCTTCAAATGTCCATCGATCCTACCTAGTAGGTGACGGAAATGAGGTCCGTTCAAAACTGTATATATATATATATATATATATATATATATATATATATATATATATATATCTTATTGCAAATGTAATTTACTATAAATATTGTTATATACATTTATTCTGTATCTTGAATATTAACTGAGATATTTGCATTTTTATTAAATCTGGGCGGGTAACGGCTGGGTGACAATCCCGCCAAAAGCTAGTTCTGCCGTTTCCTTAACTGTTCGACTCTCGTGAAATTTCTCTATTGTATAACTTCACGTGGGAAATCCGCTTAGTTTACGCAGCCCCTGCGTGACAGACTTTTTATCGTTTAATATGTGTTTCGAGAAACTAGGATTTTTAATGTAACAAATGAAAAAGTAAACACTTCATTAATTCACACATTTGTAAGGAGGCTGGACGAAATATCGGGTTGCTGATTACGCACTATACTGACCATTTGTTAGGATAATAAATTATTATATAGTTATTGCCAAAATCTAATGAGAAAAATAGTTAAGAAAAAAAATCACAAATAAAACAAAATGTTAAAGTAATTAAAGATGTGCCAAAAACGCTAAATTAAAGTACAAGAATTGTTAATTCACAAAAAATTTAAAAAGTAATAAAATAAAACATGAACAAACTAAAAAGAAATGGTTAGTTAGCCATAGTAAAAATAAATGGAATTTTATTTTTTTTGCCTATAAACATGATAATTTATTATACCTCATTTCACTCAAATTGATTTCATATTTTTCATGGAATGAAGAGTTTGTGATGGGATAGATCTTTTCAAGATGAACCACAGCCCTCTTTTTCTGTAACTCATTATTATGAAGAAAAGAATAGAAGAAGATATTACATTATCTGTTTGTTATTTTATCAGTTGAGCACTTTGGAGTAGTGTGTATTTTTTGCCCCCTGCCCCATCATGATGGACTTTTATTTTTGAGTATTATGATTAGGTGTTGTCTTTGTGTTGTAGTTAAAGATCTGTTTAGGAAAGAAATGTTTTCATAATCAGCCTTACGAATAGTGTTGTTATGCATTGTCTGCCAAATTTACTGTTGGTTAATCAAATTACAAAGTTATTAATCTTTCTATTTAATATTCTTTTCTTATTGGATGTTGAATTAATTAATTTTAATGTGCTTCTAATGGTTCATTTTTGAGCAGGAACACCTCCTAGTGGAAGCGGTTACATTGGTACATCCGATATGCTGAAATCTGAGCCGATAACCGTCTCCAGCGATGAGGCAGGTGGTAATGGAGACGACGAAGAAGTGCCTTCACCCCCGCACCATGTTCCTCGTGGCCCTAGCCCCGAACCAAAGATAGAGGACACTGAGTGTCATCGCTCTCAAAGTGCAATGTTAGTTATTGACATATTATCTTAAAGTTTATAAACATTAGTTTTCCTTTACATCTTAGTATACTTTCTATTAGTACACTCCCCCCCCCCAAGCACGAAGAATGGATTTATTATATAATGTAGAAAAACTGCTTGAAATGCCAATAACAGGAATTCGGGTCACCTGATGCTATCTAGACTTGTATTCTACCAGCAAAGCCACTCATTTAGTGATGACTAATCCAGACTTTTTTTCTGTAAATCAACTTTCACAAACTTGATGCACCAAGTCAGTCATTTGAAGAGGAGACAATTAAAAAAGGCGATATTTATACAGATTAGCAGGATTGATAGAGTACACTGAGAGCAATTATTACTGATTTTAACATCTTCATATTGTAGAAAATTGTTTAAACCGCTACTACAACTGCCAATCTTAGTATTCTACTAATTGTCCTGCTGATTCGTTTAATTACTAATTCAATTATAAAATTTTCATTTAATATAATAATGGTTTAAGAATAGTAACAAATTGTTGTTCAAATATCTAAAACTGGTTTGTCATCCAGACATTAGGCAGTATGTATGATCCACAGGAATATTAAATAAAAGTTTGCATTTGTGAAAGGAACACAGGAAGAGTTACTGGTTGAGTTATTTAAACAAGGCCAGTATTGTATACTGAAAAGCCATTTAAAATTATTGAATAATTTATAGTTAAATCAGGTGGCAGGCTAAGTTGTCTCCTTCAAATATTGGTACTTGTATTCAGCTTGGTAAAATAAAAGAAAATAATGATCAAAGAAATTCTTCTTTTAAGTTTGAAATTATTTGTTTCATAGGATCACTTCTCATTTCTAAATCCTTTAAGAATTTTTTTTTATTCTACTTTTAGATATTTTCCTAACTATTTTGTTATGGCTTCTTTTGTTTCCAGATTTTTACGTCATTGGAATCGTGGTGATCATAATTCATGTTGTCGGACTGATTTAACTTTCAAACCAGTACCTGAATCTAAGCTAGCTAGAAAACGAGAAGAAAGACTTCGAAAACAAGCAGAAAAGGAGAGAGAAGAAAGAGAAAAAGCTCAGGCTGTTAGATTTTTAATTTAATTATTCTGGCACTTTTTTAAATATATTTGTTGTAAAAAATATGAAATTGGTGTTATGTTCTTTTTTTTCAGCGTAAAATAGCCACACCAGAGAAACCTGAAACTTCAAAACCACCATCCAGAGGATCAATTGAGCCATTATCTTCTCCCTATGATAGGTTTAATCCCCGAACCAATTATCCAGATACTCCTGCTTTGAGACAGCTAAGGTAATTTTTTACATTCAGTTTCGCGTGTGTGAGTGTGTGTATGTGTCCTACAAAAAAAAAATCCTATAGCTATAATTCTAGCTCAATGATGCCTTTTCCTGACATATTTAAAATTGCTTAACTTCTCCATGACTATCCACTCTTGCATAGCCACTCTATACATTTACAATGCAATCTTGGACGAGTGAGGTAGGCTACTCTATATATTTACAAAGCAATCTTGGACGAGTGAGGTAGGCTACTCTATATATTTACAAAGCAATCTTGGACGAGTGAGGTAGGCTACTCTATATATTTACAAAGCAATCTTGGATGAGTGAGGTAGGCTACTCTATATATTTACAATGCAATCTTGGATGAGTGAGGTAGGCTACTCTATATATTTACAATGCAACCTTGGGCGAGTGAGGTAGGCTACTCTATATATTTACAATGCAATTTTGGACGAGTGAGGTAGGTTCCCCCTGCCTTCTACCCCTGAAGCCTTGTTAGTATGTGATAGTGTTTAGAGTGAACTATGAAGAGAAATGTAATGATAATATTAAGATGGTAACAAAAACAAAATTAGCTGATGAACTATGAAGAAAAGAAATAAATAATCCATGAATTATGAATTAAATAATAAATTAAAATTAATGATATTAAAAAAAATATTTAAATATTCAATTATAATGATAATCAATTGAATTCGACCGATAACCATTATATTGATGGATGGGATTTTAAGCATTATTAAATTATAAAAACACAATTTACTTTACTTCATTAGTTCATTATTTTATTTATTATGTCATGGCTACAGGCCTTACCCGGTAATTGATCCTGTGAACAGGTAAATCTGATGTTCATGGGAATGAACAAGGGAATAGGAAGATTACAAAGACATGTAGTGGTTTCCCATGGCCTTCTGCATCAGACCCTCCAACATATACATACCAATAAGAGCATGAATGGAAAGAATTCCACTCGAAACCAAAATTTCTAGTGAGCTATCATTCCATAGCCTTATATCCTTACTAGCTCAGATACCCGGCTTTGCTCGGGAATTCATTTTAGGCTGAATGTTGATAGTATTTTTTTGGCAAGGCTTTACTTTGCCGAATATTTTGACATTTACCCGCCCCAGTGTTTAGGGTTAACACCTGTCGTTTCTGTGGATTTGTTAATAATAAAATTATTTTTTTATGTAAGACTTCACTGTCCACTGTCATATATCCCGTTTCCTGTGCATTATGCATATGCAGATTTGAATTATTAAAGACAAAAGATTAACATACATTTGAATTAATTTTTCCAGGTGAGGAACCTCGTAGTTCATATTGAAAAGAATTGTTGACCAAATTTCCCTAAATAACAAAATAAACAACTCTTGTTATGTGCATATTTACTGAAAAACCAATACGAAACGAAATATCGCTATTTTTAATTTCTGGCCTCCCTTATAACCCCCACTCCTGCTTGTCTCAGAGAAAATTAATATAGCCTAAAGTCTAAGTTGGGTTAGTAGTAATGTACATACCAAGTTTCATAAAATTCGGTTCAGCCGTTTATACGTGAAAAGGTAACAAACAAAGAAACAAATAAACAAACACACACGAAAGAAACAAAATGCAGTTATGGTGTCTATGACATGTGAAACGAAAAGTTATCGTGAAATTTTGAGAAAAAAATCAATGTACAGAAAGAGGTTACAATTTTATATATATAGCCTGCATGAGTTGACTAATGATAGGGATTTGCCTTAAAGTATGCAGACTGCAATTTAATCTATCCTCTAGTCTTGCCCCACTTAGATGTTGTATGTGAGAATTTAAACGAGGGGGATTGTGTTTAAAAATAAATAAAATAAATATAAAAGTATATTTAATAATAAATGAATAAATTAAATTACCCGTCACAAATATATTAATATTTATACTGGCAAACTGGAGTGGGAGGTGGCATTTTGCTCTCTGTTCTTATTTTTCAGCAATTATGCACATAGCACATTTTTGTTTTGCTATTTAATGTAATTTTTGTTTCATATTATTATTTAATAATGTCCACTTTTTGCTATTATGGCTAATTGGGACAGGTAATCTACAGGTTACCACCCTTTTCTAGCCAGGGTGGAACTAAGGATTTTATTTAATGAATTCGTCACTAAATAAATTCCTATTGACCTGGCGGGAATCAAACTCACCACTCTAGGTTTACTATGTGAGATTAAAGATATCGCTTTAACTCACATAGTTTATCTGAGCCACCATTTCATATTATGATTTATATATATATATATATATATATATATATATATATATATCTTTATATATATAATTCTAGCGTACGTGTGTATGTCACTGAACTCCTCCTAGACGGGTGGACCGATTTGATTGAATTTTTAAATACGCGTTCGAGTGACGCCCCGGATGGTTTAGCGCCGCAGATCGGCCAGGCAGATGGAGCAGGAGTGGGGGTCGTGAGGGTGGCCTGAAATTAAAAATAGCCGTATTTCGTTTCCTATTGGTTTTTCGGCAAATATGCACAGGATAAGAGTTGTTTATGTTGTTATTTGGAGTAACTTTTGTCATATTCAATTTTGCCGTATATTAAAGTATAAACGAGATATACACTAAAAAAGTAAAGAGGGGCCAACAATTTTATTGGGCACCAACGATTGAACCGAACTGAACGAAACTCGGTATGTGAATTAGCATTAGTTCTACCATGGTTATAAGCTGTACTAAATTTTTTAAGTTCGAACGAGAGTGGGGGTTTACTCAAGGCCGAAAACTAAAAAACGCCGATATCTCGGTTAATATTAAAGACATTGAAAAAAGGTACATGATAACGTTTATAGATCTTTTAATTTGCATAAAGATTGGTTCTCTACAAAATTTCGATCAGACTCAAACTAACGGAGATATTTCGAATTTTCGAAAATCCTCCCCTCTAAATCCCCCCTTCCAATGATCCGATTCCAGCTGTTGAAGAACACGATCCCTCTTTTAACGTAAAAAGTTTAAATACGGAGTTTGGTAACGATCGAGCAAAAATTGCGACCGCTAGAGCGTTAACAGGCTAATACACCTCTATCTTTATATATATAATTCTAGCGTACGTGTGTATGTCACTGAACTCCTCCTAGACGGGTGGACCGATTTGATTGAATTTTTAAATACGCGTTCGAGTGGTTTAGCGCCGCAGATCGGCCAGGCAGATGGAGCAGGTCTCCGGTCGAAGGGCGAAGGGCGAGGTTATTGGAAATGTAATGAAATGTTAATATGTTTATCTAATGTATGTCCTTAGAATTTAAGTATGTCATCTATATAATGATGTTTTCAGCTGCGAGAGGTTTTCACTTTCAGACATTGTTATTTATTTTCCAAATTTA
The DNA here is from genome assembly GCA_019009955.1 of Riptortus pedestris. Classification (NCBI taxonomy): domain Eukaryota; kingdom Metazoa; phylum Arthropoda; class Insecta; order Hemiptera; family Alydidae; genus Riptortus; species Riptortus pedestris. The sequence continues at coordinate 22,148,020 of CM032231.1, forward strand.
TTTTAATTTGATTTGAATGTTGCATTTATTTTATTTTCTATATTTATATTTATGTATTTGCGTTATTATTGTTGAGGGTTTTGATTTATGTCAGTTATTGGTCTACAACTGTTTGTTTTTAAGAACGTGTAGTACGCATTCTACCAGATAATCTCAGAACTAAAACGTCTTCTTTTCCTTCTCTCATTTTTCCTTTTCTTTTGTGTACCAAGTTTTTGCGATATTTTATTTACTATTTGTTTTTAGGCAAACGTGCATATAACAAATGTTGTTTTTTGCGTTATTAAAAGTAGATTTTTTTTAAACATAATATTATTAAATTTAATATCCTAATCGCTTGATATATAATGCAGGACAACGTCTGCCGGGTCCGCTAGTATATATATATAAAACTATTGTTCAAATAAACAATTAGCCATAGTAGTTATATGGTAATAAGTTATATCCGATAGCAAAAAGTGGATGTTAGCAAATAAAAAAAAAATAGCAATTAATGGTAATTAATTGAAGGCTAATATTCTTATGAGTAAGCTGGAATAGGGTGGTGGTCAGTAAGGCCTCAACAAATTCACATTTGTTTTCTGTGTTTTTCTTTAGAAGGAGTGGGGGGGGGTACATGTGCATCAAAAGCGTTTTTTTTTTTTTAAATTTAAGTCATTTTTGGTCTATAACAATGTATTAACACCGCAATATTGGCATAAAACTACAATACATCAAATAATACATGTTTTGTTAATTTATTAGAATGTTTTAATGTTAATGAATCATTATTCTGACAAATATTAACTTTTCTGACGTACTTTTTTACTGGAGAATGTTACTCTTATTTTTAAAAATAAATGATTATTAATATTGCAGTGAGTATGCAAGGCCGCATGGTGGCTTTTCACCAGTGACTCTTCAGAGGTCTGCTGCACTTGGCCTACCTCCTCAGTGTATAGACCCAATGCTCCATTATCAGATGTATGCTTCTGCTGGTGCCAGGGAACGGTAAATAATCTACCTTGCACTTATAACTGGTACTATTCTAGAAACAGTAATATATGAAGAAGTATTATGATATTGTTCTCAGATATTCATATAATCATTATAATTGTGATTAGTCATTATTGATAATCACAATTTTGTGGATAATTCTTAATTTTGTTGGGCAAAAATTCAACGTGGATGGTTTTGTTTTGATCTGAACTGCTTGATGTTACAACCTTACTATTGTTTTCACCACTTTTATAGTAAGTAATCCTTCTTTCAAATATTTGTATCCTGGTTCTTTTGTATTTGAAACAATTTTCTACTTTTTCTTCATATATTTCTTGCATTTTCATTTGAAATTGAAGGTTTTCATTTCCTTGATTTGATTGTTACTGTTAGTAAGCAATTCATCGTTTTTGTATAGTTACACATGTGAAAAATTGTTTATTATTAATGATCCTTAATGACCTTCATTAGTTCACTATTTTTCATTGAGAATCTTTAAAATTCTTATATTCTTAAGTATCCAATAATATAGATCTCTTTAGTTTGTTCAATATTGTTGCTTCTAATCAAGGAGTGATAGAACCACAGAAAAGGAGAATTGTGCTTCTAAAATGAGTGGACCTCGGCTCTGAAAACTAAAATCTATATTTCCTTGTTCTCCTATTAAATAATATCTTTTGCTGCACTTCGTTTAAAATTATTTCATTTGAAAATATACAATATTTCCGTTCTAATGCATCGCATTGAAAATGTAGAACATAATTTACATAAACAAAAATGTTACTATACAATATTTTGGGCCTTTTGGTTGTGAACAAGTGCGGCAAATTTGCAGTTTTTTAGTTTCACTCCCCTACACCCCCATTTTTAACCTGCTCCCCACCATCCCCCTTAGTTGATTTTGGTTATAACTAGATGTTACAAGGTGTCCTAAATTTAAAATTCCATTCTAAGGGTAGTTTTTTTTTTATTTATGTACATGAACAGATGCAGTCATAATGGGTTCAGGGAGGGTCAAAACTAATAATAATAATATAATGATAATTTCATTCCTCTAAATATTTGTGTTTTTACACATTAGACATTTCTTTTTATATCAACATAAAGTCTTTTTTTATAATCAGAGAAAAAGATAATTTTATACTTAATTTTTCATTAAAAATATGGTTCCAAGGCAAATATTTTTTTTTGTTTTCCTATTCTATGATTATGTAAAAAATAACGATAAAAAAAAATTCCATTGGAATAACTGTCTATAGAAAAAAAAAAAAAATTAATAATTAGTTTATATATTGATATTAGGTACAAAATACTGAATTTAGAAGATCACACTTCTTTTTTATAGAATTGTAATTTTCTATCATGTTAGTATGTGGACCTTTTTAAGTGTCACATATATCTATGTATATATTTATTAACATTAAATTTTTCTTAGATTTTCTTCTAACACTCCTGTGAAAAATTCTTTTGAGATTATGGCTGGGGTCATTTAAAACAAACACATCTTGTCTTCATAATTTTTGTTTGCTTTGGATTTGAGTTATGGATCTAGTAAAATACTAGCTGGTATATAATGGTACGGCGTCGCTGATATTGCGATATATGTTGATCGTGATATATAACTCTAACCTCCAGACTAGAGCTGGAGCAGTTTGAGCGTGAGAAGAGAGAGAGGGAACTGAGGGAGCTGAGAGAACGTGAGCTGAGCGATCGCCTCAAGGAAGAGCTCATGAAGAATACGCCAGCCCAACGCCTCCCCAACACCCTTGACTCCCATTGGATTGACATGCATAGGAGGTAGCTTCTCATTCTTTTTAATTATTTCCCTTATCATTTTGTATGCTCTCCATTATTATGCATATTTAATTTTTGCTCTTCTTTCTCTCCGAGAATGTAGGTCCTAAATACTCAATAGCTTTTGTGTACCTGGGCTTTTCTATTTTTGCTTTTGATTTTAACTAACATTGAGATGCGTGCTATATGATGGTTTTGTGTGTTTGGAGAGGGATGTTTACTTGTTATTAATTTATATTTGGTTTTAAGAGAAGTATAGTTTTAGAATTAAATGGGAGAAAATAAGACATTGGTCATATTTTTGCTTTTGATATTAAATAGTAACAATGGTGTCCAGATTGTTAATATAAACATGTAGTTTTTTATTAATTTAATGTAATTAATTCATTAATTACTTATATTAAATAATTTTACAAAATAGTAAATATTTTAGGATATCCAGGTATCTGCTCTAGCAGTGTATTTTTGTAATTCTCAGGAATTTTCCGAGGCTCTTCTGTCTCCTTCTATTTGTCCAAATGTCCCTTCACCTCAAGAGGAAGAAGGGCCTTTAAGAAAATTTGTGGCAAGAACAAAAGGTTTCTGGAGGAGGCTTCTAGAATATATTAGTTAAATTTGCTGTTTCAAGCTAGATAGCCTAAAATTATAAAAATAACAAATAAAAATTGGAAAACTGTTCTTATAAAGCCTTGGTAAACATTGTTTTGAATTAATTTATTTTAAATTAACTTATGGTGCTCAATTTGGGAATTTTGAACAAATAAGTCTTTAAAACTGACTTGTACTCTCCCCCCCCCAAATCTTGATCTAGATTAGTTGGTTGTCATCTTGCTTAAATTTAACTACTTAGCTCTTAAAAGCAAAGTGTTGAATTTATTAGTAAGTCAAAGTTTTACCTTGTTATAGAGGTAAGGTGTAGATTGTTAGATGGTTCTTGAATTGTTGGGTCTGAATTCTGGTTTAAGTTTTGCTCTTCCTTCTAACTTGCTGTCATACATTGAGCTGGAGGTTTCCATTAGCTGCATTTGTCCTACCCTGCATTCTTAACCCTTTGCAGCTGGGGGACTCTTGTAGGAGTCGAGCATTCTCTCCCTCTTTTCTGGTTAATACCGATGAACTGTTGAAAGAAGACATTAGAACTATCAATCAGAGTTCTAGGGCAGTGTAGTTACTACTCCTATTATGATACAACTAAACCTAAGTTTATTTACCTTAGGGATTTCGATCTAGTAGCTCCCAACCCAAGTGTTATTCCCTTTGGTTCATTTTATGGCGTACTCTATACCTAGAATTAACCCAAAAATTAAATAATACAATGTTGTATAAGAAGATACTAAGTAAGGTGATTTTTGACATGTCTTAAAAAAGTATGTATTTAAAAAAAAATCATGTAAAATTATAATAGCTCTAAGGTCAATGCTTCTCTTGTAAATTACATACCAAAGTAACATCCAAGGTGGATATTAATAATAATTATAATAATGAAAAATAAAAAAAAATGGTTTAAAACGATGAAAAATTTGTGTAACTGCCTGATAGAACGAGAGGGGATATTTCACTCAAAAGTACTGGGCCCCCCTGCTAGCCCATGGCTGCAAAGGGTTAATTGGGTCATGAGGAGCTCAGAGATCAGTAATTATTACACAGGCTCCATTGTGCATCAGAATAGATATTGACGGTTCATTTCAACATAGAAAATATTTTTGATATTAGTTTATTACTATCTTTCTCACTTCGAGTAGTTTCACTGATTTGAAAAGTATAATATATAATTAACTATTATAAGTAACTAAAAAATATATACATATAATACATTTTCAATAGTTCAGTAAGTTATATAATTAGACCCATAATTGTGCCTTTTCCTTCAATTCCCCTCTCATCATTTCTCATCAATTTGTAAGATTGTTTATGTCATCCTGCACGTGTTAATACCTAGTAGTTCATATATGTGTTTTAATAGCTCTATGTTAGTTTGAATTACATTTTTGAAAAATGACTGAGACATTTGGTTCAGGAGAAACAGGAATTAATTAATGATTTTTTTAAAAATAATATGAAGCATTATAAGTAGACAATGTACAACCCTTGTCAGTAAAACACGTGGGAGAAAAAGAGAAACAATTTCATGCATGCAAAGAATAATGAAAAATTATATTTTGTACTTATTGTAGAGAAAATCCAAGAGTGTTCACAATCATACGAAAATAATAATATAGTACACTTAAAGACAGTACTCAACTTGAATTAAGCTAACACAGATATAATATAGGACTAATGAGAAAACAGGTCGTATCATTTTTGTAATTTAGTTTCAATTAATTATTGGTGAATATATTGTTTTAATGAATCAAGTCAGTTTGGAGCCCATTAATTAATCATATGAAAAATTTTCTCTATTTCACATTCACCTTATCCTTTTTGTATTGAAAAAAAAAATTTCAAATGTTTAAGAATATAATCTATTTGTATCTGCTAAATTTTACCCTCTAAAGCCCATAAGCCACCTACAGGTGCTTGATTTTTAAATTAAATAAATAAATTGTGTCCTTTTATTTTATGCATTTTAGTCATCTCTATGGATTTGTTAGCTAACTAATAATTGATTTTTAAATTTTCAACCTGTAGATGGTCCTGGAAGTCAACTCTCATCTCAATAATGAACAACTGAGTTCACAAGATTTTGACTCTCTTTAGTTCTTAAAGCTTTATATTTTAGATAAATGGGTTTTGCATTATTGACTGTATTTACGAATGGCTTTCGTTTATTACTTACCAATATTTGTATCCATATGAGAAAAATATCAGTTCAAATAAGAATGGACCCATAAGTTTGACTGGACATGTACCCAACTATTGGGCTGTTCAGAAAGTTTCCACTGATTTCTGCAAGGCTGCACTTGGCCTGCTGTAAAGGCTGAGGCCCTGTCATCACTATTTGACATCACTTGAAAGGGGGAGGGGTCTTTCTTCAGTGTTTTAATCAATATCAACATTGGCTTAAATGTTTCCCTTCAGTACCCTAATAGTCATGGAGAACAAGAGTTCATTTTTGTCACTTGATGTATTTTTATTTCCAAGAATGCAGCTTAAGCTGAAAACAAAATATGTCCTGTATATGGGGACAATTCAGTAAGTGATAGACAGTGCTTGAGTCATTGATCAAATGTCCATGACCCTACCTAGGAGATAATTGTCCGATTGTTACCAAAAATCAATATTTAAACGTTTTATGTAAAAATGAAGATCAAGTTCGTTAACGGCTAAAATCGGACCAGTGGGAGGGAGGTTAAGAGGGGGAATTTCAAAAATTCGAAATATCTTCATTGCTATACATCAGATCAAAAATTGTATAGAACCAATCTTATTGCAAATTTAATGTTCTATAAATGTTGTCATATATATGTTTTCTCTATATTGAATATTAACCGAGATATTTCCATATTTTAGTTTTCAGCTATCAGTAACCCCCCTCCTACTCTCATATTAACTGTTAGCTGTTATATCATGAACTGCTTCAGTCCAAGGTTAAATACCAAATATGGTTTTCATTGAACTATTACTTTGTGAGCATGTCATGTGCATGCAAATATGTCATGTGATGACGTCATGAATTAAGATTTTTCGTTCTTTACTGGAAAATGTTTATTTGATCTATAGCATGAGTATGAATAAAAAAAGTTACAAAAAAATTGCTACTGAAATGTCTCAATTGGAGGTTTAAATGACTATTCTATCATATTTGTGTAATTTGCACATTCATCAATTCTTCATATATGGTAAGTAGTAATCATTTGTTTTAGTGGGTGACTTACAAGACTATTTTCTTAAGAGAAATAAGGGTATTTGTTTCTTTGCTCTTTTTAGGGTCTGTTAAGTATCCTAATGACATGGTAATGTGTCTGCCATTTGTCAAACTTATATTTACAATGAGTGGACATAAAGTAAAATTTCTGATTACTTTCACATGGATTATTATGGCCTATAGTCATCTAACCTCAATTGGGAGAGCCTAAATATAGTGAAGATGGCCTGCCTGTGGGGAGTGCAAACCATCACAAGGGTATTCACGCACATGCCCTTTAGAGCACCCATTCACGTATACAGATTAATGGCCCTGTATAGAAGTAACAAGTCCACACCTGTATACATATCTATTACTTAGAATGTGTTACTCTTCTTAGGCATTAAATTATATATTATTATAAATATCATTAATTATTTTTCCTTTTATAAAAAGGATATACTTTTGAAATTGATTTTTTAGAAGTGCTGACTACTGGGAATTGGAGAATTCAGTCTCCTCTCTGTCCTACCTTTCTTTAGGGCCTCCTCTACTTACTTTAATGAAAACTTAATTTTTTTAATTTTCAAGAATTATTATCAGTCTACTCAAGGGTTCTGATAGCGGACAGCAAGTTGCTGTAGTATATTATTTTTCTGCCTTCCATTTTTGGAATGTTTATTCAATGAACTCTTTATCATGAGTGACTGTCTGCACTTAATACTGGAAAGCAATGGAATGGAGTAAAAATCATGAATTAAATCATGCAATTTAAATTTTGTATATCTACCCCAATATTTGGTAGATTTTGGTAATAGTGAGTGTCTTTAGATTTGAAATGAGTTCCAAACCTTATTAGCGAATAAGCCTAAACACAATATAGCTACTACTGTATGTCTCGTAGAAAAACCTAGTCCTGGGACCAATTTATGTTTTCTATCCATTTTGATGCTTTTAGAAGCTAAAAACATTATTTGTTTATCATATGTGTGCACACGTCCATGCCATTTAAAATATTTAAATGAAAACATTCTATCTGTATGTGTTAAAACTTTTTTGTTTCAGTTTTTTGTTATAATTAACTAACTTTACAGTTTATTATGCGTGCCCAAAGTTGTTTTTTTTTTTTTTTTATTTTTTTTTTTTAATGCTTGTGAATTCATTATCTGCATGGGAATATTTTTAAGTCATTCAATATAATTATTTTGTGCTTGACCAAGTATTGACATCTAATTGCTTATTCACCATGATTTTTAATATATGTGCCCTCTCCTTCCCTGTGCTTTAGAATATCTTTATGGCTTTATTATATTTGAATGTATTATTAAGTACATTCAGCCTCTACGTGGTTCGGCTGAATGTACCAGGGTGTATATTTATCACAAATCTGCAACAAAATGAGGGTATACATTAGTTAAAGAGCAGGTACAATGTTATGATAGAAGCTGCTTGGACTAATATATAGTCTCTAGAATGAAACTATTAGATTATTTTTTATGTTTTATATGTGAAGTCCATAAGATGTTTAATGTTTCTGAAAAATGTTTTCTGGGCCTCCCTCCCTCCTCCCTTTTGCATCTTCAAATATATTTGCGATGAAATACTTATTCCTTAAGATGTGCCAAATAATTCATCTTTTTCTCCATGACTTTTGCAAGTTTTTACTTCCTCTCTAGAATAAGAATTTCCACATTTGATTTTTCTTAGTTCTACTGGTTCTGATGATTCTCTGAAAAATCCACATTTTCATTGCTTCTAATATATTATATTCTCTTTTGAGAAGAGACTAACTTTCGGTCATTTAAAGTCGTACCCTCCATATATACAGATTTGAAAACATTTTTTTCAGTGTCAATATTTATGTTGGTTAGTTAAAATACTCCTTTTATTTTGGTAGGTCATTCACCTTGAAATTTATGTCCAGTACTACACATGTACTTCACTCAACATTTTATGAAAAAAATGCAATATGCAAGGCTCATAAAGAATAGTAATATTTAATGCATATCATACTTAAATTAAAGCACGTTTTTTCTTTCAACAGTGTTTTCAGCTTTCTGTAAACCAAACTAAATTACAGTCATCATACTTTAACAACTCATGAATATATCATGAAACACCTTATTCCAAACTTAATACTAAATCTTGTTTTCAAAAAATTTGTACTAGTTAAGGTAACTGGTAATACGTCATTAAGATTTTAATTCTTTCTTTGATAATGTTTATTTGATTCATTATTATTTAGAAATAGAGAATATATGTTAAGATGACATTAATACTGTCATACCAGCATGTGATAAATCTGCTTAGTTTATGATGGATTTTTATCATTTTCCCTTATGAAAAAAAATAATAGACATGGCAAAATGCCACATGCTTTTAATACATGAACAAACAACAGGAGAAAGTTGTAATAAGTCAAAAGCCACAGAATCTTAATCTGTCAAAATGTTATTTATAATTTGTCAACTTAAAAACACATTTTTTATGACTCATAAAATTGGCATCTGTGCACAAAATTGTAGATAGTTATGGAATACTCTGCAATTTGCTATTGCAGTAAAAATATTACTTGCTGTAAAAACCATTGCTAACACTACAATTATATTCCATTGAAAAGGCTAAGTTATGATCCTCCTACCCTTTCTTCGTTTGTATATAATTATATTTGTATATATTATTATTATTATTTATTAACAACCACTTTTTGCTACTATGGCTAATTGGGATGGGTTGTCTATAGGTTACCACCCTTTTCTAGCCACGGTGGGACTAAGGATATTTGAAGGAAGGAAGGATTATTGTTTTACTTTTTGCCATATTATCACATTAGGTGTTTATTATTCTGATTGTTAACACAAGGTTTACTTCATCTCTCCGACCTTTCCAGTACTACATGACTACACTTTTTAGCTCGCCAAATTAAATGAAAGGTTCTCAATTTTGCTTTTGTTTTCTTCTGGAAAGTTTTATTAACTTGAGCAATATTTTAGACATCCATCATGCCCTCTTTCAACTTTCTTTTTTTTTTTTTTTTTTTTTTTTTTTGTCTCTGTTCTTGAGGTATAAAATCTTTTCAACCATCTTTCATTTTTTCTTTTCAGAATGTGCACCACATTGTCATTTTAACATTTTGCACTCAATCGTGACGTCTTGAAGCTCTGACATGGGCTTCAGCTTTGTAAATTCACTGTTTCTCTTCTTCGGAAATGGCTAAATAGAGAAGATATCTGTGCTGGTCTGACACTTTAGTGCCATCCGTGTTTAATTCCTGTTTGAGGAAAATCTGCTTAGATTATAAATGAAATCTGCTGAGTTCAATTAATTTATCCCACTATAAATATTTTAGCCAGGCCAAGTAGCTTAAAATAAAAATTATTGTAACTTGACATTTCCAGTAGCCTCCTGTGAATAGCACCAATATTTTTGCCTTTGTGTTTTGGATGACAGAAATCAGTTAGTTCTGATAATTGAAATAGTAGATTCATTGATCGATTCTTTGACCTGAACTGTAATAGTAATTAGTTATATGTGGACTGTATGTGAAATGTGAATTCCAAATCTCATCTCTTTTACATTTTTTTTTTTTTTTTTCTTTAAAAGCTAATACAGCAGTTTGTACTTATGACACAATTTTTTCAAAACGTACATTGATCCAATCTAAGAGATAAAAAAAGCAAGATCCATTGAAATTTATTACGGGGAAGAGGGGGGGGGGTAGAGTGGGTCAAACAGAAGCTGAAAAACCTGTTATTATGAGTTGGATTGAAAAAAGCTGTGTAATCTAAGCAGATTTTCCACATGCAGGTAAATGACATGCAAATGATCTCATCTCACCATCTATTCTCTACTTCTCCTGTAGTACAAAGCCTTTGTTAAAAGTCCGTCACACAACCCCTGTGCACTAAGCAGATTCCCCACATGTAGTTTTACAATAGATAAATCTACATATTGGTAATACTTAATCCACCGTGAATAAATACAAACCATAATGAGAAATCTTTCAGTCAATTTTAATAACCGCCCTACAGAAAGTGTCTGAATTGTAAACAGGTCAGCCAACCTCAGAGAGCTAAACAGATAGATAGAAATATTCTTCATCAGAAAGAAAAATAATTACTGAAATATATTTAAATATGAGATATTAATTTTATTGACAACTATTTACTATTTCAATTTATAATGGAATGTAATTTATAATGGATCAGAATAATTTTTATCTCAATCACTCAAATTTTAGTAATCCAAGAACTTAAGGCAGGGGATCAATAGAACATTTGCAATTATCTCGTATAATAAAGGTCTCTTGAAAATATTATTTGGTATTTAAGCTTCAAATAGATAGAGAATAAATGTATATAACAGTATTTATAGTACATGTAATTTGCAATAATATTGGTTCTATTTTTCAATCCGAAGTATAGTAACGGAGATATTTCGAATTTTTGAAAATCTCCCCTCCCACTGATTTTAGCCATTAACGAACTTGGTCTTTCTTTATACATAAAACGATTGAATATCGAGTTAGGTAAAAGGTAACAAAAATTGTGACCGCTAGAGCGTTAACAGACATATATGTAAGTGTGTCTATATAAATAATTTTGAATAGACCTTATTATCATCATCTACCGTATAGTATTAATGGACTTTTGAAGAAAAATTTTGATTACAACCTCAATACCTGATTTCCATTAATTAATTAATTAAATGTGCTAAAACATAATACTGTCTAGTTAAAAATGAAAACTTTTCACTGGCTGAAAAAATTATCAATTTTTTATTTTTATTAATATCTCTTTAAGGCTTAAGGCCTTAATTAATTAACTCTGCCTTTTACTCTAGTGATTTTCACTTCAAATCAATGAATCCGAACAACACATCTCCAGCTTAAATTTCAATTTTGTTGTATATAGGTCCCTATATTATTGAAGAAATCGGGAATAGAGAATTGGTTGACTTCATCTGCATGACATTACAGTTGGAAAATATGCTTAGCTTTCACAGCCACCAGAATGACAGATATTTTTTTTCTTCCGTTCATACATTTTTAAAGAAATACATGTTTTAATTTCTTGGATTATGGAGTTTTTAAATCAAGAATTTATTTTAAAAATTCAGCTGTATTATTGCTAATTTAAATTTATTTTTCCAGATGGGCTGGGCCTGGAGGTCCTCTTCACCAGTTTGGTCTATACCCGTCTCCAGGAGCTCCGGCTCAACCTCCTCCATTATCTCATCTTGAGAGGGAACGTCTCGAAAGATTAGGTTAGTTAGTTAGTTTAGTTAGCATTGAATGATTCTTATAATTCAGAATTAATTAAGGTGCTCAAATATTTGTGCTAGGCTAATTTATTTTCCATCTTTCACAGTAATTATCTTAATTTGTTTGTGCTGTGCTCATATGAGGTTCATTTTATTCTTTGTATTATTGTCTTGGAATAATTGATAATCAAAGAAAAATGGTTGTGCTCTTGTAAAATTATTTATAAAACAGATGGATGATGCTGTCAACGACTTCATTTTTATCTATCCCAGCATGTGCAGGAGTCCACAAAAATTCTACAGATTTTCTGATTTCATTTAGGTTTTTTATATAGGATTGAATAGATTGAATGAGTTTATTCCTTCAACTGTTGAGAGAAAGTCAGTACAGATGGTGAAGTTAAATCCAGGGGTTGTTATGATATTATACAGTGCTTTCTTTATGGTAAATAGTACTGCTAGGTTTACAATGGAATTAAGAGTAATAATTAGCCAACATATAAACTCTTTTTTGCATTATAAACAAATCTGATGTGGGCACCACACAACTCGTACTCCTATTAAATTAAATAAACTAAATGTTTGGTTGCACTTCATTTAAAATTAATTTATTGGAAGATGATATGTGATATCTCCATTCTAGTGCATCAGAGAAAATAGTGTCTTAGAACATAATTTTCGTAGATCTTTTGATAAGCAAAAAAGGTCCTATTCAAATTTGCTGAATCTCTAAAATGTATGGAGAACTTTGCAATTTTGTATTTTCACCCTTTCTCTAACACCCCCTCTTCCCACCACTCCATTCGATTTCAATGAAAGCAGTATAACATTCATAATATGAAATTTCATTATTTTAAGGCATATATATATATATATATATATATATATATATATATATATATATATATATATATATATACTAGCTCAGATACCCGGCTTCGCTCGGGAATTCATTTGAGGCTGAATGGTGATGGTATTTTTTTGGCAAGGCGTTACTTTGCACAATATTTTGACAATTTACCCGTCCCAGTGTTTAGTAAATACCCGTCGTTTCTGTGGATTTGTTAATAATAAAATTATTTTTTTATGTAAGACTCACTGTTCTCCATACGGGAGAATCCCGTATTGTCATATTTCCCGTTTCCTGTGCATTATGCATAGATTTGAATTGTTAAACACAAAATATTAACATACATTTGAATTAATTTTTCCCGGTGAGGTACCTTGTAGTTCCAAAGAATTGTTGAGCAAATTTCCCTAAATAACAAAATAAACAACTTTTGTAATGTGCATATTTGCCAAAATCCCATTAGGAAACGAAATACCACTATTTTTAATTTCAGGCCTCCCTTATAACCCCCACTCCTGCCCGTCCCTAGAAATGTTAGAATGGCTTATTATAAGGAAGACGTTAGTGCAAATTCACATACCGAGTGTTTTATTTAGTTCGGTTTAGTCTTTTGTGCCAAATAAAATTGTTAACTCCCGCTATCATTTTTAGCGTATAACGCCTTTATACTTCGGTATACGACGATAGTGTATATGACAAAAGTTTCTCTAAATAACAAAATAAACAACTCTTGTTATGTGCATATTTGCTGAAAAAGCAATAGGAAACGAAAAATCACTATTTTTAATTTCAGGCTCCCTTATAACCCCCACTCCTGTTCATTTCAGAGAATATTAACATAGCCTAAAGTTTAAGTTGGGTTAGTAGTAATATACATACCAAGTTTCATAAAATTCGGTTCAGCCGTTTATGCATGAAAAGGTAACAAACAAACAAACAAACATACACGAAAGAAACAAAAGTCCGTCACGCAGGGGCTGCGCAAACTAAGCAGATTTCCATCGTGAAGTTTAGTAATAAATAGATAGATAGATAAATATGCATACTGCTAACACAACAACACCGTGAATAAATACAAACGGAAATAAATGTTTCATCCAATTTCAATAACCTGCCGACAGGAAGCGTTAGGTTAGAAAAGTAAACAAACGGGTCGGCCTGCCTCAGACCTGAAAGAAAAACAATTACTGAAATATATCTGAATATAACACATTCATTTTATTGAGAACTATTTACTATATCTACTAGTGTAATTTATAATGAGTCAGAATAATTGTTATCTCAATCAATAAAATTTTAGTAGTTCAAATCTTTAAGATGGGGGGGGGGGTCATCAGGGCATATTTGCATGTATCTCGTATAATAAAGGTCTCTTGAATACAATTTTTAGTATTTAAACTTCCAATAATGTGATTTATTATGTAGCAGAGTATTGTTTACGTAACATGACTGGAAGTGGCGGTTTGCTGAAAACTAAAAAATGCAAATATCTCGGTCAATATTCAAGATAGAGAAAAAACGTATATAACAATATTTATAGTAAATTTAATTTGCAATAAGATTGGTTATATACAATTTTTCGACCCGATGCATAATAACGGAGATATCTCGAATTTTCGAAAATCCCCCCTCTAAACCCCCCCTCCTTCTGGTCCGATTTCAGCCATTAACGAACTTGATCTGTCTTTTTACATAAAACGGTTAAATATCGAGTTTCGTAACGATGAAACAAAAATTGCGACCGCTAGAGCGTTAACAGACAAATATATATATATATATATATATATATATATATATATATATATATATATATATATATATAATTTTGAACGGACCTCATTTTCGTCATCTCCTGGGTAGGATCGATGGACATTTGAAGAAATTTTTCGGAAATCGCGTCATGAGTACGACCTCAATAGCTGATTTCCCTCAAGGGAAATCTGCTAAAATGCAGTTATGGTGTCTATGACATGTGAAACGAAAAGTTATCGTGAAATTTCGCGAAAAAAATCAATGTACAGACAGAGGTTACAATTTTATATATATATATCTATATATATATATATATATATATATATATATATTCACACATATATACAGATTTTACAGGAAAACTAGTCAAAATTGGTTCAGGAAAGGTCAAAACAGAAAATTCTGTTGAAATATGATAACTAAAAATATTCATGATTATAATACTTACTTTACTTTGTATAATGAAGTACTTAAGAATGAATAAAATATGTTTGTGTCTGTCGACAGCAGGTATGAGTGGAGGAGGAGCTTCTAGCAGCGGTAGTGGTAGTGGGAGTGGGGGCGGGAGTGGTTCGACGGCTGAGGAACGGCTGGCACTAGCTACCGATCCGATGGTCAGACTCCAGATGGCAGGTATATCTCCCGAATACCACGCCCATACTCACGCACACACCCATGCTCACACACACCTCCATCTACACCCAGGGCAGGCACAGCCACCTGGATCGCAGCCTCAACCTTCGGCTTCTTCCACCCCGCAACAGCCTACGGGACCTCCTTCTCCTTTCTCAATTCCAGGTTAGTTATCTACTCTCTTTACTTGTACATGAATAATAATAGACTTTATTTTTTAAGGAATAATTAATGTTAATTATGATCAATACAAGTTTTTCTTCTTCTTTTTAATGGAATTTTGGGGTAATCCCATTTTTGAGTTGTTTATATAGATCCAAATCTGCAGTTGTCAAAAAAAAAAAAAAAAAAAAAAAATGTAGACACTGTTGACTTCCTTGTACACTTATTGTACAATATCTTCATTCCAATGCATTGAATTGAAAAATGCTATACAACATAATTTATAGATGGCTAAAAGGTTTTATACAGCTATTTTGTATTTCTAATAGGTAAGGAGAAATTTAGCTTTTTTTTTATTAGCCCTCCCCCCTTGGCGATATTGATAAAAAAGATAGGTGCACAACTAGACAATACACTGTTCTAAATGTAGTTTGAACATTCCAAGGCTAGTCATTTTTGTACTATGTGTATACATACAGAAGTCTCACTGAAAATAGTCAAACTGGTTCATGGAGGGGCAAAACAGATAATTCCATTCAAATTTTGAAACAGGAAATTTTCGCAATTACAATACTTACTTTACTTTTTACTAGGAAGTAAAATAAACTTTTCACTACTTGAAGGCAAGTTTGTTCAGCTTGCTTTAATTTGAATAATAATTATTGTCTTGATATGATTTTCTTAAAATATTGTAGAATTCAAATTTTTACCTTATAATAATATAAAATTCAGCATTGTTGAAGTAGAAAAATGTAGGGGGTGAGGAGAATCAATGTTTTTTCCATTTGATTAAATTAATATAATATTACTTCCAATTTGCCTTATGGACTTTTTTTATTAGCAGATTTCCCTTAAGGGAAATCAGTTATTGAGGTCGTACTCATGACGCGATTTTCGAAAAATTTCTTCAAATGTCCATCGATCCTACCCAGGAGATGACGAAAATGAGGTTCGTTCAAAATTATATATATATGTATATATATATATATATATATATATATATATATTTGTCTGTTAACGCTCTAGCGGTTGCAATTTTTGTTTGATCGTTACAAAACTCTATATTTAACCATTTGATGTAAAAAGACAGATCAAGTTTGTTAATGGCTGAAATCGGACTAGAGAGAGGGGGGATTTTCAAAAATTCAAAATATCTCCGTTATTATGCATCGGATCGAAAAATTGTATAGAACCTACCTTATTGCAAAATAAATTTACTATAAATATTGTTATATACATTTATTCTCTATCTTGAATATTAACCGAGATATTTGCATTTTTATGAAGTCTGTGGTTGGGTATAGTTCGGATTAGGTCGGCCGTTTCCGTAACTACTTGGCTCAGGTGGAAGCTTCTTCTAACCTTACCTGTCATTTCTAACCTTACCTTACCTTCGACACTTTGTGAGATTTGTGCAAATGCGTTCTGTTCATTCCCTCCACCCTCTTTCTTTAGTTCTTGGACTACTAAAATTTGAGTTATTAAAATATTCTTTTAAGAAAATTATTCTTACAATTCAGAAGCCATTTCAGTTGGGAATCTATTTTAATTAACTGAAAAATTTCTTTTTACCGTTTGTATTTAATCACAGTGGTGTTGTGCTACCAGTATGCAGATTTCTCTATTGTAAAACTTCACATGGGAAATCTGCTTAGTTTACGCAGCCCCTGCGTGACGGACTTTTATATAATTTTTCAATGAAAGCTTGGTTTTAGAAGTATTAGGTTTGAGAGATGAAAATTTTCAAACTTAGAGACCGAATATCTCTGACAATCAGGCTCAAGAAAATGTATTGTATTGGATATAAAGTGGTTAGAATTTTAAATATAACTGAATAATGTAATTCGCTTAACAAACAGATTAACATTGTTGGCTGAGGTGGAGGGGTTAGTGAAAAGTAAACTTCTGATTCTATTATACAGAGTGGGACAGAATGGACTCCCTAGTTTCAAACACTCACTGTAGAGCGCGTAGGTGGGTTAGCGGAGTGGGGGGATAGTGGCGTTAGGTCGGGAAAACGATGCTATTTTCATTTCAGTAGACGCCATGCAGTGGTCTGGTGAGCATAGAGGCTTTGTCGTTGAAATGTTCTTTAAAAACAATGATAGTGTGGTGGCGAATCCTGCAAAGACTGTTTCCCGGCCACATGATCTTACGTGGCGAAGTTCCATGGCCCCCTCACTCACCGGATTTGAGCCCATGCAATTTTTTTCTTTGGGGTTATCTCAAAGCTAAGGTTTACAAAGTTCGACCAAGAACCTTGGAAGCCCTTAAGGAGGCAATTACAGGCGTCGTCGCTGAGAAGAGTTTTCGGAAACCTTTTTGAACGACTCAATATGTGCATCGCTCGCCAAGGTCATCACCTGGATGAACTAATTTTCAAAACCAAATTATAATAAAATGACATTGAATGTAATTTTGGAAAATAAAAACGTTTTGAGATTATCTTTATTTGTTCTATCACAATTCATCCTTCAAATCAGGGAGTTCATTCTGCCCCACCCTATATAAACAAGATGTGGTTTCAAAGACCTCATTACTGGGCAAGCTGTTTACTCAATATACTCTCCACTAGTCTCCTTATCTATACAAGAGCTAAGTTTGGCACCTCTCCTGTTGCCTGATTATTAATCCTCCTTTAGTCTGCTCACAGACCAGGAGTTAAAAAATGTAATTATGCTGTATTTTGAAGTTTTAGGACCTCTAAAAGTAAGTCACTAACAACATATCTAGAGTGTGTAAGTTCATAAGTCAACACTTGTATACTTGATTGTATTAAACAAATTTGATTTTCAGTATTAGTTCCTTTGTTGTTTATGCTCATTTTACAACAAATATAAGTATTGCATTCACTTTTCAAAATACTTAAAGTACACATACCAAGCTTGTGCGTGCGCACACACACATGCACGCATATTATATACATGTATATAAATATACTAGCTCAGATACCCGGCTTCGCTCGGGAATTCATTTAAGGCTGAATGGTGATGGTATTTTTTTGGCTTTACTTTGCACAATATTTTGACATTTACCCGTTCCAGTGTTTAGTGTAAATACCCGTCGTTTCTGTGGATTTGTTAATAATAAAATCATTTTTTTATGTAAGACTTCACTGTCCTCCATATTGTCATATTTCCCGTTTCCTGTGCATTATGCATAGATTTGAATTATTAAGCACAAAATATTAACATACATTTGAATAAATTTTTCCCGGTGAGGTTCCTGGTAGTTCCAAGGAATTGTTGAGCAAATTTCTCTAAATAACAAAATAAACAACTTTTGTTATGTGCATATTTGCCGAAACCCCAATAGGAAACGAAATATCACTATTTTTAATTTCAGGCCTCCCTTATAACCCCCACTCCTGCCCGTTCCTAGAAATGTTAGTATGGCTTATTATAAGGAAGGCCTTAGTGCTAATACACATACCGAGTGTTTTATTTAGTTCGGTTTAGTCTTTTGTGCCAAATAAAATTGTTAACTCCCGCTATCATTTTTAGCGTATAACGCCTTTATACTTCGGTATACGACGATAGTGTATATGACAAAAGTTTCTCTAAATAACAAAATAAACAACTCTTGTTATGTGCATATTTGCCGAAACCCCAATAGGAAACGAAATATAACTGTTTTTAATTTCAGGCCTCCCTTATAACCCCCACTCCTGCCCGTCCCTAGAAATGTTAGTATAGTTTATTATAAGGAAGACGTTAGTGCAAATTCACATACCGAGTTTGGTTTAGTTCGGTTGAGTCTTTTGTGCCAAATAATATTGTTGACTTCCGCAGTAGTTTTTAACGTATAACTCATTTATATTTAGGTATACGACAAAAGTGTATATAACACAAGTTACTCTAAATAACAAATTAAACAACTTTTGTTATGTGCATAATTGCCGAAAATGCAATAGGAAACGAAATATCGCTATTTTTAATTTCATGCCTCCCTTATAACCCCCACTCCTGTTCGTCTCAGAGAATATTAATATAGCCTAAAGTCTAAGTTGGGTTATTAGTAATATACATACCAAGTTTCATAAAATTCAGTTCAGCCGTTTATGCGTGAAAAGGTAACAAACAAACAAACATACACGAAAGAAACAAAATGCAGTTATGGTGTCTATGACATGTGAAACGAAAAGTTATCGTGAAATTTCGCGAAAAAAATCAATGTACAGACAGAGGTTACAATTTTATATATATATATAGATTAAAAAGGAATTGAGGTATGATAATGGATAATACTGTCATTTTTAATAATAAGTTTTAACAAAAAATGAAATGTTATAAAATGAAGACATACACAGCATTAGTACTATTTTTTGGAATGCCTATAATTGAATCCTTCAAGATAGGAATTTCTTATTGCTTCTATTGTATTTGTGATGGAATTCATGTATTTTTCAAATTTAAAAAATAGTTTTTGGATTTATGGTATGTACAGCTTTATTCATTAATATACTTCAATTTATCTTTGGTTAGCTACTTGTAACATCTTAATATGAGATAGGAAAAGTATTGTTTAACTTCTTTGTTTTAGGCTTGCTTTAACAAATCTGTGCTCGTTCCTAGATTCTAGAAGTGATTGTGGACCCTTTGTCATACTATTATTTAAAACAATTGTAGTTTTGGGTTAATTATAAAGATATTTATAATATAACATTCTCATATCGTGAGTTCTATAAATATTAAATATTCCTGTCTTAATGATCTGATTTAGGCTGATTACTTCTTAAGTAAAATAGTGAGAGTCTGATTGATTAGTTGAAAATTATTTTGATTCCTTTCCAGTTAGAGAAAATCTTTTATCTTCTTGCATTGAGGAGTGAGTTTCTTTATGTTGTGTAATACTCCTTTGATATGTTTCGGCTGAATTATCAGAGATTATGTACATATTGGCACTTGGTACAATACCCTGTAATTTTTGTATTGTTTTTTTTTTCTAAAGGAAGTACTGGAGGATATCCTCGGCCGAGTTTATTGCCTCCTAGGGAGGCACTTGGGCTCCATCATCCTTCAGATCTTCTCTCTCGCCCATATGCTGATCAATTAGCTCATCAGGTAACTAACATATTTTTTTTTCATTAAAATTACTAAAAAATCGTATTAAATTTATTTGGTAACAGTTTCAAATAATGTATTTTTGTACAATAATGTTTATTATTATGAACTTGTTGTTGAGTCCAATATAATTTTTATAAATCCATCATAATCAATGAGTGGCATTTTTAGAGTAGAGTCCTTTTGTTTTTTACATTCTGTCCTTCTACCACAGGTCACACTCTACTACCTTTATATCAAGTGAGGTTAAATTCCTGAAATTTATCATACGTCTCTATCTTGTTAGTGGTACAAACTTTGTATCATGGTCCTTTACATCATATATTTTCTGGAATAGATTTCATACCTTCAATTCTCACAATTTTACTCAACATCTCCAGCTCCTCTGCTTATCACTTTAATTTTCTGAATTTTCAAAATAAGCAAAATTTTGGACTAGCAGATTTGATATGTGTATTTCATTGAAAATTGATTTTATTTGTGTCTATTTTCCAGTGAGGCATTGCATTATTATATTTTTCTTGCAAATGTGTACCATTATGTGTTTTGATAAGCACAGCCCTATTATTAATCGGACGTTAATTTAGACTGCATTGTTAGGAGTTTTGAGAGTTTTTACCAATTCCTTGGTAATATGGTACAAAAAGTAAGACTACTTTCAAATTAGGTACAAAAATAACTTTCCTTTTTTAAGTGAGTCAAGGAGAGGTTCTAGTTTTATGTTCTGCAGTGTTTGAAACTAGAGTCTCCTCTATGGAGGGAAAGGAAATTTTCCTGTTTTGTGACATATTAGTGATATAAATTCATATACTTAAAGAATGTTTTTAGTCTTTTTTAATATTATAGCCGCTAAGGAAGAGGAAACCATGTTTTCCATTTAATTGAAAAGTGAACATCGTGCAGGGTGGTCTCCTGATTTCCTATTTTTGAGAGATAGGCAGGGTTGAGATGTTTCCACATATCACATTCGAGTTCTTTGCTCCTTTTTCCATAATTTTATTACATGGACTTAATTTACCTCAACACACACATATATATTCTATATAAATTGTTATTGCCACTCACTAGTTTCATATTGAGTCATATAGATGTCTTGTTATTATTGATATTTACTATTTTATTCAGAGCTAAAGAATTCATTTAAGGTTTCAAAATTTTAAAGCAAAATACAAATTGAATTCTAATGAAAAATAATCATGCAGAACATAAATTACAGGGAATTTGAACATAATTATTAATTAAGTGCTATACATATACACTTAAGTATGTATTATGAACTGAAAATTATTATATGATTATGAAGATGTTTAGTAGAAAAAATGGCTCTTTATTAAAATTGTTTTGAAGTGTATGTACGATTGAATAAATGATGTATATAAACCTAGATTAAAAAAAATGTTAATGTATAGTCAAGGAATGAAAGGCCTTCAATGCGGGTTAATCATTACTTGTACTAAGAACTTTTTTATTTGAAACTGTGAAACAAATTTTAAGGCTGCGGCCCATGAACACTTGCAGAGGCAGATGCTGATGGAACGAGAGAGATTCCCACATCCATTTGTTGCTCAGCATGAAGAGTTCATAAGGTAAATATATTCGATTATTTATAAATGCATTTCAATGTTTACTTGTTCTTTTTTTAATTGAAAGGCTTAAATTAATGCCAAATATGTTAAGAAAAGGCCATAAATAAATAGTGTAAACTGGCAAACATCAGACAGGCTTATTTATTTGGTCTTTGATTTCACCAGATGTAGAATCTTATCATGAATATTTTTTAATTTAGAGAAAAATGTATAATACAACAGTTAGTACATCATTATCAATTAGATTGGTTTCAATATTTCACCATTTTGTGACTGGAGTAACTTGCTGAATCAAAATGTAGTAGACCCATTTTTTGAAATTTAATTTCCTAGAGTACTGTTAGCTGTTATATTTGGTCTTTTATTCGTTACCCTTCTCTCGCCACTTACTTTCCCATCATCTGTTCTTCTTAACCTGTGTCTACATGTCACCATATATCTAATTCAACTATATATTAACCCTAGAAATACTGGGCTAGGAGAGGTAGTTCTCGAATGCAAAACTTATTTACTAAATAGTAACTTAGTATTATAAATTGCGAAATAAATTTATTATATACATTGCTAAATAGTATTTTAATAACTATTACTATTGGCCAGAAATGTTTATTTCTATTTATAAGTATGTTTACATTGTAAAGGTTGTGAGCAATTTACTTTGTCAATAAACAATTTATATAAAAGGTAAGACAGCCATAATTATATGAATCATTATTTTGATATATCTTTTATACTATTAAATTAAATGTTCTAGTAACTTAGGGGAATATTCACAAATAATATTGGAATTTAAGAACAATAAAATAATTTGTTACTGTTATTATGCAGCAATAATTCATACTCTAGCAAAAATAATTTATACAAAAAGGAATGGAAGTTTGTAACTACGTAGAATAGTTTGTTATTTAACCCTTTAACAGCTAAGGAGGTGGGCGGAGAGTTGCAGCCAGTAGCTGGGGAGGGCCAGCCAGCTATCACCCTCCCAAGCTAAGGCCACTCTCCGCAGCTGCCTCCTTCAATACCTCCCTCCCTTTTCCGACTATTTCTTAATGTTTTATTTTCTTTGTTTGATTCTTTAATACCTATATCATTATTTCAATAAATTAAAATGCTATTGTAATGAAAGATTATGTGATTTATGAAGGAAATAATGAACATGATTGTAATGATTTTATTATCTTATATATAATTTTTTTATTTGAATTAATATTTTTGTAATTTGCCATTTTTTTTTTTAATTTGAAGATATATTTTAATTATTTAACAATATACAATAGCAGGTAGAAAAGGGGTGGGTTGGGTTTCCCTCCTTGGAAAACCCAAACATTCCACTGTTACGGGTTCGGAACAAATATTTCCCCAATAGAGACACCCCTGCAGCCTAGCGGCCGCTAGAAATATTTATTAAATCTCCGAGGATCCGCTAGGATGTACCACAGTCGGGATGAGTTATATTGTGTGGTGCTGGGAGCGGTAAAACAGTGGGAAAGCAGTGACGGATATCTCGTCCTGCGCGAGGGGGTAGCGAGCAGGTGGGAATGAGTTATCTCGTCTGGAGCTGATGGGGTTCCTCTCCCTCCGACGAGATATCTCGTCTGGAGCTGTCAATGGGTTAAAGTAAAATTTGTATTTAAATACAAATTATTCTGAATCACTTGATTCAGAAAAAAAAAAGAAATTTACCCAAAAAAAATTGCATGTACTACTTAACACTGAACTATAAATAAAAAAAAAAAAAGGTAACATTTCTGCTTGTGGAAAATCCTCTTCTTGGCGATCTCAACTGAGGGAGTTGACACGCTGTCCCAAGTGGGAGGTGATACCTCAATCCAAAGGGTAGAAATTCAATGTTATTTCCTGTGAGAAAAATAAAAATATGAACATTTATTTTCTTTACTATCATGTTTTAAAATGCTTTTCCTTAAATTGTAATTTTTTTGTTGGGGAATTTATGAAGTTGTAACAAATATACAAAGTTGTGGGTCCAATGAACCTCCCCGCTTGTTATTTCTAGTGTTAAAATTGTTTTATTTGATTTCAGTGATTACACAAAAAGAAATATTAGTCCTGTAGTTTTAAAAGTTACTCCTATTTGTAGCCAATAGGTTCCGTAGTATAATGATTATTTTAATTAATTTGGGAACATGAGTAGCTCTTTTTGGGCTGGGCGAGTATGAATTTATTTGTGTAAGTTTAATGTCTTCCATAAGTGTCATCATTTCTTTTAACTAAACAAAATATAATAATTTTTCAACTATCCGGAAGCCTTAATGGTTACTTCTGATATTCCCAAAATGTAGGGCCATTTTTGAACCTTCAATAATTATGAAGAACTGGAGGATATTTGATTTAAAATTAGATTTTGGGCTAAGGATAGATAAAGATTTGAAAATGCTATTTTCCATGTTATTTTTCAATGATATTTCCAGGCTGCCGCCTTTCTGAGGTGTCGCCAGCTTGGCTTGAGATAGTGTGTAGAGATAGTTTGATTAATGTCCACAGACAGCAGAGGGAGAGAGAACTGAAAGTGAGGGCTCTTGAAGAAGCAGCAAGGGGTGCTAGGCCCTGAAAGGAGCTACCTTACCAATTCAACGGTAACTTATAATTTACACGTAATATACAATTTTGTTATTGTTTGCTTATTTATCTGTTTTTTGTTATGTTATACATGCATTTAGAATTTTAGCAGATTTCCCTTAAGGGAAATCAGCTATTAAGGTTGTACTCATGGTGGGATTTTCAAAAAATTCCTTCAAATCTCCTTTGATCCTACCCAGGAGATAACGAAAATCATCTCATGAGTATGACCTCAACAGCTGATTTCCCTTAAGGGAAAGCTGCTAAAAATGTCGAAAAGAGAAAATACAATATATAAATAAAGCCGTGTTAAGCCAAAATGAAACTCACTGGCAGTTAAAGGATAGTATGAAATAAAGATAACCATCTAGTAAGGAAACTCACTGAATTGTAATAGCTGCAAATACATTATAAGCCAGAATATGCGATGATGATTGAATGAACGGAAATAACACTACTTACCTTACATGGTAGGTCTTCTTTGTGCTGAACAACTTCTTTTTTTGACATCATTTTTCAAAATTGTGTAAATGAAAATTAAATTCTGGATTGAATTCTGAATAAAAATAAAAGTGCAGCAGAGATGAAGTTATGCAACAATTTCATTTTTTGCATAACAACTGAATTGTTGATGTTTTTCTCGAATGATTTGTTAGGGCTTATCAAGAAATTTAATGAAGATTTAAATAGCATTTCTGTATATATAACAGATGATAAGTATTAAGAATTTTGAGAAAAAATAAACCATTTGGTTCTGGCCACATTGTGTGCGGGTTATCTACTGGTTACTATTCTTCTCTAACCAGGATGGTACTAAATATTTTATTTAGAAAGTTCTAAATATATTCCTACTGCTCTAATAAAAATCAAATCCAGAACCCTAAGTTTACCAACACCTTAAATGACATTGCAAACCTAAATCTGAAAAAAAAAATAATAGTAATTAACAAATATTTATTGGAGTTGATTACAGCCAAACTTAAAAATAAGTTGGAAAGACCTAGAGATAATATTAGTAATTATATTAGCCAGTGTTCAAACACAGGATTGAGTGATGGTCTTATGTATGATCAAAGAAATTAAAAAGCTTGATGAGAGTTGTAGTTAGCTTTAATGATTCCGATTGAGGTAATAGCAGTTATAAAGACTCATTGCAATTAATTATATTGAATTTTCTTAGGTTCGACATTTACATACTTCTTTTGTATTTTTAGTCTTAATATTGCTGTTTTATTTAATAAATTATGTTTCCCTTTTCAGTGGAAAAAAGGAATTAACTCCAATAGAATTACTTAGTCATTTAAAGAAGA
The DNA here is from genome assembly GCA_019009955.1 of Riptortus pedestris. Lineage (NCBI taxonomy): Eukaryota > Metazoa > Arthropoda > Insecta > Hemiptera > Alydidae > Riptortus > Riptortus pedestris. The sequence continues at coordinate 22,173,771 of CM032231.1, forward strand.
GGAAACCAAAGAACCAGTTACACCCAGAGCCTCTCTTCCCCTCTTGACAGTGGATCCAGAGTGCTTTTATTCAACTTCTTGCCTTCAGTTTTTATTCAGTACCTAATAATGTGTAAAACATTTTTGATAGTTTTGTTTTGTGATAGTAGGATTCTTACAAGTATTTTATAACAGTCAGATGTCAAATTTTAATATTAATTATTGTTATTGTTATCAATTATTTTAAAGCAGGTCGATTTTTTTTCTTCAAAGCTCTTACTTATGTGATTTATATTTGTTTATATTATTAATTTTATATTTATTTCTGAAGAAAAGGCTTTACAATTATTTATAGGTAAAAGTGTTTTAGAAACATAATTTATTTTAATGCATGTACATGCATATTGAAAGAGTACATGCCTTTATGTAAATAAACAATTAAATATTATATTCTTATGTCATATTTAAATATTCTGCAAATACTTAAAATTAATTGAGGTAGTTTTTTATGTGATTAAATTATGACCTTGGATTTCAGAATGCTGATCTCCTCATAGATTATATTTATGGATATTTAAAAGGGACAAAATTAGCCATTAGAATTGTGTACAGATAAATTATTTTTATTCATTAGCACATCATGTCTATGATTTTAATAATAAATACTCTTAAATTTGTTTTTGATTCCTGACCACACTTCTTTATTTTTGAAAGAGGTGCAATTCTATCGATTGGGGTGTACGTGAAGAAATACAATCACTAAGGACTTGGGAAAGTGAGCCATCACTCACTTTAGTTCTTGCAAATTGGTTTCAGTACTACTTGTAGACTATAAGTGCTTTATAGATAGTTAGACATTAGGGCTTAATTGGTACTTCCAGAAAAAAAAAAGTTTCTTATCAATTGTATGATGATCACATACATGGGGGACTAAAACGAGAATGCACAACCTTCTTTACTTAGTGCATAATCTATTTAAAATATTTTTCCTTGTTAAAACTAATTTTTATAAATAAGAGGAGTAATTATTGAAGGATTAATCTTGTTTGCACTTAGTAAAGGACATGTGATACCTCATTATCAGAAGCTTTAATTACTGTCTTTTTATCTATTATAAAAATTAACGGGTATTATTGCAGTCGACAAAACAGTAGCAATGTTATGGTACTAGTAAAAAAAAAAAAGTAAAGAAACAAATTAAAAATATATATATTTAAAAATTTAATTAGAAACATATCTAATATATTTCTCTGTATGTGTTGTGTGATTTTTGTATTTAAACTGTTATAATCTTAAATTTACCTGCATTAATCTCTTAATTAAGTTGAATATTGCTTTGTTTGTTTTGTATTTTATTATATTCTAATGTAACACATTTTCAAAAAAATAGTTTTTGTTAACAAATTCAAAGTAATATTATATATTCAATAATATTTTCCAAAAAAATAAATAAATAAGACATGTACTGAATTAAGAATTGTTAGTAGATTTCATATTTCTTGGTTTAATTAAATATTTGTCCAACTGCAATTTTTCTAAATGCTAAAAAAAATAAAGCTTTCATTTTATATAGTATACTTTTATTTTATATCCCATAACATTTATATATTACTAGCTATGGTACCCGGCAATGTCTGGGAAATCATTGTTGACTGACTATTGATGGTATTGTTATAGCAAGACTTCAATGTGTACAAATACACTTCACTCCACGACATAATGTTTTTCCGAAATAGCCAATCCTAAAGGGTAAATTTTGGGTATTAATAGAATAGAAATTTTAGTTATGAAGAATAAATAAAAATGTGTTCCTAATCTATCCCCCTACACTTTTTGACTCACCGTTTTTGAATAATTCAAACCATAATCATGAATAGCATTTATTACAATTAAATATCATCTATAATGAACGTATTTAATTTCAAAAACCAATCCGAGCACATATAGTTTAGCACGTAAGGTTATATTCGTAATAGTAGATGTCAGTGGAAATCACTTCCCGTAATGACAGCATGTCACAGGAAATAAGTAAACTCAATTAACTTTATTAGCCTCCTGTCTATTTCCGCTCTCGCATTAGAGTTATCAACATTCTACTTCTTAAATTATTGATTCAAAATATTATTGTAATAATTTATATACCTAATGGAATTAAATAATAGTGTTACCCTAAAAATAATTTCATTTATATTCAAAAAGCTAATCGAGGGGAAGAGATCGTAGGCGTCCCTGCAACCTAAGTAATACATTAAACAATCATATCGAGTTTAAACGCATATTGTCTTTTGTCATAATGACATTACCATTAACGTTTAATTGTTATGATAGTATATATTTGTTTCAATAACATGAAGATATCGGAAATATGATAATATATTACCAAAATCAAAGAGTTTGATTCCCTGCTACTTCCGCTATCACTCCTTGAGGAAATTCAGCATGATTTTGTTTAAAAAATACATTATACAAATTAAATAATGGAAATGCTCTTATAGTTTAAATTTCTATTGGAAATAAATAACAAAGTTATTTTCTAGGGAAAATAAATAAATGAGGAGGGGGGGGGGAGATTTATAACCTCACTAATCCGAATCATACTTAAAACTAAATAATTGAAATAGATAAGACTAAAACATAACACCATTTGTCATAATATGCCTATATTAAAAACAGTTAAATAAGTACTAATAAAATGGTCGACTCCCGCTATAGATTTAGCTTATATCCCGTATTTACTTCATTTTACGACAAAAGTTAATGAAACAAAAGTTTCTCTAAATAACAAAGTAAACAACTTTTGTTATGTGCACGTTTGCCGAAAAACAAATAGAAAATGAAATATCGCGAATTTTTACTTCAGGCCTCCCTTATAAATCCCACTCCCGTTCGAACCTAAAAATTTTGGATATAGTTTATAATCATTGAAGAATTAATGCTAATTCATATACCCAGTTTTGTTATGTTCGGTTCAATTGTTCGTGCCCAACAAAATTGTTAGCTCTCGCTTTAGTTTTTAGTGTACATCTCGTTCATTTTTTGTTATACGACAAAAGTGAATATAGCAAAAGTTACTTTAAATAACAAAATAAACAACTTTTGTCATGCGCATATTTGCAGAAAAACCAAGAGAAAATGAAATACTGCTATTTTTAAATTCAGGCCTCGCTTATAACCCCCACTCCTGCCCGTCCGTAGAAATGTTGGTATGGCTTATGATAATTAAGGCGTCAGTACTAATACACATACCGAGTTTTATTTAGTTCGGTTGAGTCTTTTGTGCCAAAGAATATTGTTGACTCCCGCTATAATTTTTAGCGTATACTTTTATACTTCGGTATTCGATGAAAGTGTATATAACAAAAGTTACTCTAAATAACAAAGTAAACAACTTTTTTTATGTGCATATATGCCGAAAAGCCAATAGGAAACGAAATATCGCTATTTTTAATTTCAGGTTTCCATTATTACCCCCACTCCTGTTCGTCTCAGAGAAAATTAATATACCCGAAAGTCTAAGTTGGGTTAGTAGTAATATACATAACAAGTTTCGTAAAATTCGGTTCAGCCATTTATGCGTGAAAAGGTAACAAACAAACAGATACCAAAGAAACAAAATGCAGTTATGGTGTCTATGACATGTGAAACGAAAAGTTATCTTGAAATTTCGAGAAAAAAATCAATGTACAGACAGAAATTACAATTATATATATATATATTAGTTAAATTGTGACTTCATCTTGAGTATTATTTTAATGTTGAAACTTTTTGTGATGTATAAAAAAATTTAGGAATAAGTGTTGTATATGTTTATTATTATTTATGTCCACTTTATGCTACTAGGCTAATCGGGACGGGTTATCTACAGGTTACCACCCTTTTCTAGCCAGGGTGGGCTCAAGGAGTTTATTTAGTGAGTCCGTCATTAAATAAATTTCTACTGTCCAGGGCGGGAATCGAACCCGCCAACCTGAGCCCCGTGTTGTTATGTAAAGAACTGTTCCTGAATTTGTTGTCGGGTGAAGTTGTGAAATTAGTGCTGCAACATTTTTGGACCGAAAACCATTCTTAATCCTCTTGATTTAGCTCTCAAGCTAGTTTGCTTTCCCATCTAAATACTCTATGTATCCTTTATAATAAATGACTTTCATAATATTAATAAATTAGATAACCCTTTTCCACATTTAAGTTTTGAGCAGGTGTTTCACCTTCTAAATATATCTTGAAGTGTTATTGGCATTTTTTGTACGTTAATACGTATATGGATATAAATATAACTGTGTGTGTGTGCATACTTTAACATGTTAATTGTCTAGCTTGTGTTCTTGCATAGGATGCCCATTACGAGATAACTCATAGCTTGCATTCTTGCCTAGGATGCAAATTTTAAGATAATTCACAGCTTACGTTCTTGCAAAGGCTGCCAATTACAAGATAAGTCATAGCTTAAATTCTTGCATAGGATGCCAATTACAAGATAACTCACGGCTTACGTTCTTGCATAGGATGCCAATTACAAGGTAACTCACAGCTTAAATTCTTTCATAGGATGCTAATTACAAGATAACTCACGGCTTACGTTCTTGCATAGGATGCCAATTACAAGATAACTCATAGCTTGTATTCAAGCCTATGATGCAAATTACAAGATAACTCACGGCTTAAGTTGTTGAATAGGATGCCAATTATAAGATAACTCATAGCTTGCATTCTTGCCTAGGATGCAAATTTTAAGATAATTCACGGCTTACGTTCTTGCATAGGATGCCAATTACAAGATAACTCAGCTTACATTCTTTCCTATGGTGCCAACTACAAGCTATTTGGTTGAATTTTTACTTTCAATATATGAATAGATTACCTCAGGGAGGTGAGGAAAACATGTTTTGCTTGGATAAAATAAAATGTACTTATAATGATGAACAGAATTATACTGGACTGATGTACTTATTATAATGAACAGAATGATTACTGGGCAGATGTATGTATACTTTTTGCATAACTCAAAACTTCAAATGAAATTATTTTAATTGAAATGCAGCAAAAACATTTTGTATATTAACTTAATAGAGGCACAAGGAAGTCATGTGGTTACTGTATTAAATTTAAAGAAACAAAACGATCTATAAGCCTTATGAAGATTACTATGAACAGTAATTATGGTTTTTATATTATAATATATTGAGAAAAAATTAAATTTTCATTTTACCCTGGAAAATTGCCATGCCAGTCAAAGTATTAATATAAATGCTCAGTTGATAAGCGACACAGAATTTTATTATTCTTCAAATAAATTATAGTTTTATAATATGGATTCATAATCACACTGATGATGATAATATTTTGTTGAAATAACATCAGACCTTTTTCTTGAAAACCAGTAACATTTTTATGGACCACGTATATCGGACATTCAGATTTTTTCTATAACTATTCTACTCAATTTGGCTCCTCCTCAGGTCTCTTAAAATATAATTTATAACACTTTAACCTCCATTGAGGTCATTTCTTTCTGCCCTGGCTGGATATTCTCAAATATTGAATCAGTTTTAATTCATCGTTTTTTGGAGAAAAAACCCTCCTCCACAAAGCAGAGCTTTGTGGTTTGTTTTTCTAAAATGTCTCTCTGTGTATCAGGTCATGGCTGTGCAAACTAAGCAGACTGCTTAGTCAAAACTAAATTTGTGAATCAGAAAGTTTAGTGTCAGAGGAAGGAAAGCTATTTTCAAGGTAAGACATTTTACTGGTAATCCAAACTGTTTCACAGTAAATAGTTCCTCATTGGAGGTTGTGCCACGGCCTCTAAGAGTTGAGGACCTAGTCAAAGAGATGAGGTTGAGGGAGCTGAAATAACAATTATGTATTTTGGTTTTGTATGGTGCAATTTTCTAGGGCAGCAAAGCACCTTCGTTTCAATATTTCTAGCAGCATATCTGATGATATAAAAGAATTGTCGGGAGGTGACACAATATTTTTTGTTCAACAAATTATAGGACCTGAAATTACAAATCTTATTGTCAAAGGAACTTATGGTTATACCTCCCAGATGTTGAAAAAAGTCTGTCACGCAGGGGCTGCATAAACTAAGCAGATTTCCCACATCAAGTTTTACAATAGCGAAACTTCATGAGAGCCCAACAGTTACGGAAACGCCCGCACTAGCTTTTGACGGAAACTCACGACTAGACCCGAAGTTAGCTGATCTTACATCGACCGACCGTTACAAATTAATAAAAATGCAAATATCTCAGTTAATATTCAATATAGAGAATATACGTATATAACAATATTTATAGTAAATTTAATTTGCAATAAGATTGATTCTATACAATTTTTCGATCCGATGTATTGTAACGGAGATATTTCTAAAAACCACCTATATAACCCCCCCCCCTCCCCCTGGTCCGATTTCAGCCGTTAACGAACTTTATCTTTATTTTTACATAAAACGACTAAATATCGAGTTTGGTAACGATTTATTATATTTATATTATAAAATTTCGAAAATCGCGTCATGAGCAGGACCTCAATAGCTGATTTCCCTTAAGGGAAATCTGCTAAAATTATGGAAATTCCAACTAAAACTTTAATGTCTTCGTTTTGTCTCACTGATATTACCAGTGAGAATTATGGCAACAAGGAAACTTATTTTTATTAGAAATATTATAATGAATTTAGCTAGAGTTACAGATAGTCAGCTTCACCCAAATTCTGTTGTAATAGGTCAATTTAAGAGACATGATGTGTAAATTGTCTCGTGTAATATATCAAAATTTTAGAAAAGGTCATTGAATTAATTTTTGATAAATTTAAATTTAGTTAATATCAATTACTCAAAGCAAGTCTGTCACTCAGGGGCAACATAAACTAAGGAGATATCCCATTTCATGTAATGAGACAATGATGTCACCACTCACTCAATTCTCTATTTATTCCAAAATATGAAGCCTATGCCAAATGAAATTTAGGCTAGATAAGAGATGACTATTGCCAGCTGCTTGAAGTGAAAACCGCATGTGTAGGAGAGTGGTTTGACTGAAGATTAAAAACAAAACGATAAAAATAACTTCATATTATATATATTTTCCTTCTTCACTAAATCCCCATCCTTCCTGGTCTGATTTCATCCATTAACATATATGATCTGTAGGCTACATTAAATGTTTAAATATTGAGAATAGTATCAGTCAATTAAAAAGTAAGACTTTTAGGGCATGAAATGTTCTAACCATAGCCTATCGACTGAGAATATTGTGACAATTTTTGGTTTCAGATTTCAATGGAATTACCAGTTTTGACCCTCCCTGAACCCCATTTTGACTAGTTTTGGTGTGACATCTGTATGCATGTATCCCACATAACTCAGGAACAAATAGTCTTAGAATTTTAAAATTTCATATTTAGGATTGTTGTGCCGTCGATTTGTGTACCCCTTTTTGACCAAAATGGACTATAGGGAAGAGGTCAAAATTAAAAAAATGGATATTTTTAAGTAACTATAGGGATACAACAGATTTGTAAAGAACTATTTTTCTTTTATCATAGAAAGTTGTACAAATTATATTCTAAGCATTGGAACAGAGATATCATTTGTAACTTTCAAATGAAGTGCAACAAAACATTTTTTTATTTAATTTTATAGGAATACAAGGAAGTCATGTGGTGTCCATGTCAGGATTTTTAATTGTATATATTTGGTTAAAATTGAGTGCACCAGGCTCTAAGTGTTGACATTTATTAGCCCCATTTTCATGATTTCAAATCGATTGGAATGTCCCATGAGGCGTAATGATAAGTTTCTTGGCTTTGGAAAAGTGTTGTAGCGGAGTTGTTCCCTCTTACAGCATGCTAATCCAAGAGCTCGGGTAATGATGTACAGCATTGAATATTGGAGTGTTAGTCTTCGCTGGCAAGTCTAGCATTTGCACTCATTCTTATCAAAATAAATGGACAGTCAAACAGCTGCAAGGCAAATTAGGAATTTTACAGCCTAATGTCAAAGGATTGAAAAATGGATCTTTCAGCTTTAAATATATATATATTTACTCTAACACAGTGAAAATTTTATTTCTCTGATATTACAATAAATTATAATTTAATACAAAAATATTGGTTACTATCAATGAATAATGAATCTGCTTTTAGAAATATAACTAACAAATTATTTCAGTCAAATAATTGTCTCCTCTAATATATTTGAAGGACACCTACTCCATGTTGAATACATTTATCGGCCAAACCTTATGAACAATTATTCAGAAACATTGAATAAGGAAGTTACAAATTCACCATTTCATAAAGATAGCTTGAATACATAAAAAACTATTTGTACAAATTGGACACATCTATTAAAAACATGGTGATATGCCATTTACAGGATTTGTTATTAGTACATATATATCAACTTGTATTCCGGATAACAGTTACATTTAATAATGTGTTAAATGATCAGAAGTTCATTGAAAATAATTTATATAATATTGCATGCATGAAATGGATAAACTATGCAACATTGATTTAAAGCTACAATCAACAACATTGTATTTGTATAAGAAGGAGGAATCAGCTTTGAAAGTTCTCAGATATTTTTTCTTCTTGTTTCAAATTTAATCCTTAGTTTTGGACATTTTTGTGTTTTCCCTCCTATTTTTAGTTATTTTCAGAACAAGAAGAAAGTATTGAAAAAATAAGTTTTCAAGTTTTTTTTTCTAAGTAACATCTTGTAACAAATCACATCTACTTATAGAATTTTAAAATATTAAAAATATTATTTTTAGAAGCTTTAATTTGATTGATAAAATCAAGCATTTAAGGGACACAATTTTCCTTTAACGATTCTTTTACAATCCATTATATTTAAATGTGAGCATTTTTATGTGTCTCAGGTGCTTGATAACGTTTATCAAAACATTTTTAGTTAAGGAGACAAGCAGAGGAAAACAGCAAAAGCTAAGTTATGGCTTTATATTTACATGTTCGCACTTTTTATAGTGTTTAGTAATTAATTGAACATTTATTTTCAAACTATCATTTGTCAGATTAAATAGTTCCTATTAAGATAGCAAACAAATAAATTAATTTAAATATTTTAATAAAACTTAAAGATCCAATAAATTGAAATAATCATCTCTCAAATATCTCTGCTTTTTGAACATTAGAAATGAAAGGTAATATAACATACGTAGTGTGATAGTTTATTGAGAATGATTATTTATTTAAATTATCTTTGTTTTACATCAGGAAAACTGGATGAAATTATTGAAATGAATTTCACATATTATACTTTTGTTTTATTATTAGTTGAATTACACATGTTCACTCTTCACTTAGATAAAGTGAACTTTATTGGTATCTTAACAATTAACCACTATGATCTACATTTACTTTAGAGTGGTAGATGACACCTTTACATTTGCAGAATTTAAGATAACACAAAATCATCTAATGAAGTATGTACTAGTAGCTTATTTTGAGGACATTACTCTGAATTGTTTAGTTCATTTTTTATGTCCCTTATTTTAAGTAGCTTGCCTTTCATGGGGACTGCAAGAGTAATGAACTGTTAAGAATTATTGAAATATGAATATTATTTTCTCAAGAGTTTGAAGTAATTTCTGCATTACCATAAGATCTTAAAAATTGCTCTTCAAATTACTTCTACATTGTAGTTTATTTTAATAAGGCGTTAGAAAAACCATGTTTTTCAATTTTGGAGGAAACCGGGGGTCTCTTTCATTACGTTCAGATTTGCTTATCATTCATTACTATATGTTTATGGGGGTTTTATTTAGTTATGTGGTTACTGAGCAGTGGGGTTCTGTCAGTTTCCCCTGGTTGCCACTCAGAACCATCAGACTATTGAGTAGCTACTTGTATAAAAAGAGGAAAATTTTGGTCTGTGATTTCACCTCGATGCAAAGGACACTTATAGTTAACCACATATCCCTGTCCATCAATGCTGAGCCCCTTTCAGTAGGATGTATTATGACGAGGTAACTAAAAACCAGCTGTTTCGAGAATAAAATAAAAACTTATGTTTTGTTATACATCAGTTTTCAAACATACATAGATGAAATTGTCTAAATTCAACACTAATGAAAGACATTTTCATACCTTGTAAAATCCATGGACAAACAAAATAATTAAGATCCATAGTGCCTTCCTAGCTAGAAAATGGTTGTAACCAGTAGATAACCCGTTCCGATTAGTCTTAGTGTCAGCACAAAGTGGATGTTAATAAATAGCATTTAATAGTAGCACTCACTCCATAATATTATTATTGAGGAATCCCTATTTTTTTTTTTTTTGCATTTAGCTACCACCACCAGTCAAGGCTCAATCCATTTCAAATCATTCAGAAAATATTAATTTGGTTGCTTCATTATTTTTAAAAAATCTGATTTTTTTATACAATACCCTTACATGTTGGAAGTTGAAAATTATCATTTTAAAAAATGTTTTAAAAGTTTTTGAATGGTGTCCATATTTGTTCTGTGAATTGCTACATCCAAGCATTTATGCCAACACCTATAACTCCTAAAATATTTGTCCTATCACTGTGGAACAAAAACAAAACTATTCAGAAAATAAAGGACTACATTTTATGTCTTATACACTTTTTACCCCAATTTAGGATTTAAGGGGAGAAACTAGAGGCTATGTTTTCATATTTCTATCCCCTTTCTTCCAAGTTTTTAAGGGTGAAATTTCTTGAGAATGATTAGAATATACAACTTTCATACTAATTCAATACATTTTTATTGAATAAAATATTTTAATACCTTTTTACCAAATAGGCTCAACTTCTGCCCTTATATGATTTTATCTCACTACTACTTAATATTCAAAAAATCGTAAATTTTTTGATAATATTTGAATAACTTCATTTATAATGGTTTTTTAATGTTTAAACTATTGTTTAGCTTACCTTTGGTTGTAAATTTGTGCAATTATAAACTGGAATGCATCACAATTGCAGTTTATCTATGCCTTCTAGAGAGCGTTTTTTACCACATTTACCTTTTCATATCTCAACTTGTAGTCAAAACTACAAAATGAAATTTTTATGTACATGTTACTGTCACCTCTGGTCAGAATTTCAGATTTTTATATTTTGCTCCATTGAAGATGTTAACCCTTAAAAATAACTATTTATATATATAAAAAAAAAACAAAAAAAACTAGTCTTGAATATTCTAATCATTCTCAAGAAATATCACCCTTAAAAACTGGGAAAAAAGGGGTTAGAAATATGAGAACATAGCCTCTAGTTTCTCCCCTAAAACCTAAATTGGGGTAAAAAGTGAATAAGACATAAAATGTAGTCCTTTATTTTCTGAATAGTTTTGTTTTTGTTCCACAGTGATAGGACAAATATTTTAGGAGTTATAGGCGTTGGCATAAATGCTTGGATGTAGCAATTCACCGAACAAATATGGCCACCATTCGAAAATTTTTGGCAGTAAAATTTTTAAAATGATAATTTTCAACTTCCAACATGTAAGGGTATTGTAGAAAAATGAATCAGATTTTTTAAAAATAGTGAAGCAACCAAATTAATATTTTCTGGATGATTTGAAATGGATTGACCCTTGACTGGTGGTGGTAGCTAAATACAAAAAAATAGGGATTTCTCAATAATAATATTATGTAGTGAGTGCTACTATTAAATGCTATTTATTAACATCCACTTTGTGCTGACACTAAGACTAATCGGAACGGGTTATCTACTGGTTACAACAATTTTCTAGCTAGGAAGGCACGAATGTTAATTATTTCGTTTGCCTATGGATTTTTTTAGTTGAGGGTTTATAATGCATTTCAGTCCAAATTCCTCTTTAGCTTACCTCTTATGCTAGCTCCCAAAATATAAACACATTTTCTTGGAAATTATTATTACCATCTTTACTTTGGAACTAAGTGCAATATTTAAAATGTGACATTTTTCTATATGCTTTCAGAAAGAATCAGTTATCTTACAATAAATATGAGTGTTCAGGTTGGGCAGTTCTAGAATTCAAATTCTGCATTACTCTGTGAATTGTGCAAATTCTAGACTAACTATTCGTATTTTCTGTTATCTTAGTTTTCTTTCTTTTTTTCATTCTATTATTTCATACAAATAGTCTTTTCTTTGGTGCTAGATTCTGTGATGGGCCTGGGCCTTTGCCAATAGTGTCTTAAATCAATCCAGGCTTCTGCAGTTATGGATGTTCTTTTTCCTCAAGTCCTATTTAGAGGCGATCAAACCACTTTTGCTTTGGTCTGATTCTCTTCGCCTACCATATAAGATCTTAGGTAGCCTGTTGGATCCCATTACTTCTATATGCCCCAACCAACACAGTTCGAGTTTTTAACCTTTTTTCTTTAGTTAAAGGGACTATTGAGGTTGCTCATTTAACAAAAAGGCCGTCATGCAGGAGCTGCATAAACTAAGCTGATTTCCCGCGTGAAATTTAACAATAGATAAATCTACATACCGGTAACACAACGTCACCGTGAATATGAAGTGAATAAATACAAACAATAATAAGAAACCTCCTGACGGAAAGCATCTGAAATGTAAACAAACAGTTCTGCCAACTTCTAACCGGAAAGAAAAACAATTACAGTAATATATCTATCTGAATATAACGTATTAATTTGGTTGAAAACTATTTACTATATCTAGTACTGTAATTTATAATTAATGAAAATAATTTTTATCACAACCAATCAAATTTAAGCAGACCAAAAATTTAAGAAGGGGGGGTCACCAGAACAGATTTACGTGTATCTCGTATAATAAATGCCTCTTGAAAACAATATTTGGTATTAAAACTTCGAATGATGTGGTTTATTACATTACTGAGTATTGTTTATATAAAATGAGTAGAAGTGAGGGTTTGCTGAAGGCTGAAAATGTAAATATCTTGGTTAATATTCAAGATAGAGAATAAATGTATATAACAATATTTATAGTACATATAATTTGCTATAAGCTTGATTCTATACATTTTTTCAATCCGACGTATAGTAACAGTAATATTGCGAATTTTCAATATTCTCCCCCTCTAAACCCCCCCTCCCCCTGGTCCGATTTCAGCCGTTAACGAACCTGATCTTTCTATTTACATAAAACGACTAAACGATTAAACAATAATTGCGACCGCCAGCGCGGGGTATATCTATATATATATATATATATATATATATATATATATATATATATATATATATACATACATACAGTTGAATGGACCTCATTTTAGTCATCTCCTAGGTAGGATTGATGGACATTTAAAGAATGATTTTGAAAATACTGTCATGAGTACGACCTCAATAGCTGATTTCCCTTAAGGGAACAGTATTTTTAGTGGTGTTTCGTAATTCTACTAGATACTTCAGTGAACTATTATCTTTAGTCTCGTCTATATAATCATGTTATTAATCTGGTTTTATCTAACTTTCTGTTAGTTACACAGATCACAATCTCAAGACAGGCATATTTTATTTTGGCATGGTGCCAGATCTCAGACAAAAATGGTATTTCAAACAGAAACAGATTCCCTAAATCCTAGGTACCTTAGAAAAACGACTAATATACGCAGCTCCTGGATGACAGGCTTTAATACTTATCTTTTTTAATATCATAGATGATGTCAAGTTGATCTTAGTAGTACACTAGTTTACAGGCCTTACAGACAATCCACCATCTTTGGTCCTCTATGATGGCTCCTAATACTTGTTTTTCATTTCAGACTGTTACACTTGCATGCATGTCCATATTGTTAATAACTGTTCTGCATTTCAACTGCTTCAATATTTTTCAGAGATGTTCTTGAAGTAAAGAGCTTTTTGCCGAGCATGGGCCCCTGCCATTTTTCTATTTCTCCTAGATATTTAAATAATGTACAAGTTGGAAATGTGTAGTCAGCAAATAACAGCATTTCTACATCTCAGGTTTGTCTTGATATGCTAATGATTTTTTAAGGTCTGTATTTTGAAAGTGACATCTATCAGCATGTTTACAGTAAGTTTTTCAAAAATATGTTCTGGAGCAATGAACATAGTGAAGAGTTATTTAGATTGCTTTTATCTATTACGGTAACAACGTATCTTGTGTAAATTCACATTTTAATACTGAGCAATTTTTCCTTAGATCTATTTTTGTGCTGCTATAGTTCTCACTGCAAATCTTAATAGGAATAATGGTACTATTTTATCCAATTATAACGATAAGAATGGCTAGTAGCAGATATTACTTCATTTAGAGTGGACTAATTGTAGTTTTTTATTTTTATTTTTGATTAGTTCTTAATGGCTAATAATAAACCAGAAAGGGTGTATGCTTATGTTTATAACTAATTTCCAGTGTCGTAATTTACAACTATTATTTATTTATTTCAACTTAACCAATCATATGGCATTCATGTTAAAAAAAAAGATGCTTGATGAATTTTATATTAATACTAAGATGGTGAACAGTGAACACGTCCATCATGTAAAGTGGCAATTAATTAGGAACTAATAATAGGACACAAATAATTAATGTTTGAAGTATTACTAAATATTAAATATTTCTAACCGTCCAAGTACATTTTTTTAAAAATAGTATGTGTCTTAGCAACAATCTATCACACACATATATATTGGGAAAACATCTTTCTAGAAAATGTTCTGATAAAAATAAAATTTTTAGATTTTATATATTAAATGTTGAAAAATGAACTTCAAATATACTGCTGATAAAGGAATAGAATATCAATGGAGTAGAAGATTTTAACCCTGTCACTTATACTTTTTTAGTGTTAAAAAAATACATTTATGAAAAAGAAGCTTATATTTATATACACATATATGTAAGGGTTTAATTCTAAATTTCATTTCTTTAAATTCTACAATACATTTATGCACATCAAACAAGTTAAGACATTAATAAATACAAATATCTCTTTTATTTAAAATTTCCATTCAGATGTAGTCAAAATATAATTTTGGCACAATAATGTATGATATGCTTAATTTCCTAATTTTGACACATACATTAAGGAACAAACATCGATCTATATATAACATTGAATAAAATTTTTGAAACATAATATGAATAATTTTATAGTTGTTCATATTATT
The DNA here is from genome assembly GCA_019009955.1 of Riptortus pedestris. NCBI lineage: Eukaryota > Metazoa > Arthropoda > Insecta > Hemiptera > Alydidae > Riptortus > Riptortus pedestris. The sequence continues at coordinate 22,188,858 of CM032231.1, forward strand.
GTATTACCACAAAAAGATTCCAAATCTTAATCAATGGATGACGGATTGATTGAAGATTCAGTAGGCTGGCTTATGTTCCCATGAGCTTGTATTATGGTCCTCTTTGTCATCTCGTCTGATGTGGTCGTCAACAGCCTTGGCTGAAACAGTAATTTACAAATTGTAAACGCAGAGCAAGATTGATAACTCAAATATATTTCCATTTACAAATCTCTGAGAGAAAAAATTATTCCTTCCTTTTAAAAGCTCTGGGTCACTTGTTGAATAACTTGAAGAATAGTTCTAGATTTGATATATAGAGGGAAAGAAGCCACGACTTTATTGGATCTAAATTATTTTGAATTCCTTGTATAAAGCAAAGAAAGTATTTCAATCTCGAAAATTTTTGGTTTTGGCAGATTAAAGATCTGCTAATAACAATATTTGGTATTTCAGCTTGGAATAAGACGTTCCATGATATATTCGCTCACTGTTAACGTGTGATGACTAAAAGGGGGGTTTACTGAAGGACGAAAAATGAAAAAAAATGCAAATATCTCAGTTAATAATTGACATAGAGAAAAAGTCTGCCACACAGGGTCTGCATAAACTAGGCAGATTTCCTACCTGCTGGTATAACACACTGGAATCCCATCTCATCAAATATTTTCTATTTCATGTATAAAACGGATGATTAAAAGGGGGCCTGGGGAGGGAGGGTACTGAAGGCTGAAAACACAAAAGTACAAATACCTCACTTTATACATGAGTTACAAAAAAAAAGGTATAGTACAATGGTAGAGCATCAATAATTTAACAAGATTGGTATCAATAACATTTTACGATCCCACTCATTATAATAGAAATATTTCTGAATTTTCAAATTTCCCCATTCTAACCCTCCCCCCCCCCCCGTCTATTCTACCCCCAATTCAGCCATTAACTGATATAATCTTTAGTGTTGAATAAAACAGTTAAGTATTGAGTATAGTGTAGAAGAAATAAATATTTTCGATTCACGACTGTAAAATCTTAATTGATGATGTCATCTCAGAAATAAAGTGGTTCATGATATAACATCATGTTGCTCATATAACATGAATCGGAGTGGGGGTTTACAGATGGCTGAATACTAAAAAGTGATAAAATCTCCATTAATATTAAAGATAGAGACTAAATATATATAACAATATTAGTAGTACATTTTATTTTCAATAAGATTGCTTCTATACAATTTTTCAATCTGACATGTAATTACAGAGATATTTCGAATGTTTGAACCCCGTCCCCCCACTGGTTCGATTTCAGCCATCAACGCACTTGAGCAGTAGTTTTGCATGAAACACTTATATATTGAGTTTGGTTACAATCAAACTTGCGATCCCTAGAGTAGTAGCAGACAAGTATGTACAAACATACATATATCATTTTGAACGAAGCTCATTTTCGTCATTTACAATGTAGGATTGGTTGACATTTAAAAAAATTTTAGTTTTGAAGAATAAATGAAAGTAAGTCCCTAATTAATCCTTTCCCCTGTTTGACTCACTGTGAATAATTCAACTCATAATCATGGATAACATTTATTATAATTAAATAATATCTCTAATGTACATATTTCCTGCCAAAACCCAACCCGAGTACACATTTTTTTGAGCTTAGTTAAAAACATTACATACATGATAGTAAATGTGAGTAGAAAACAATTCCAATAATCCTAACATTTCACAGGAATTAAGTTAACACAATTAACAGTGTAAGACTCCCGACAACGTTTGCTTCCGCTTGAGTGTTATCAACATTGCTTTACTTACTTTACTTTAAACAATTCGAATTTTCTAGTAATTTATATACCTGGTGTAAATAAATAACAGTGGTACCCCAAAAATAATTTAATTTATATTGCAAAGGAAAGAAATTGTAACACCCCCCCCCCCTTCAAATAATATTGCGTTTAAACGCATATCGTCTGTCTTTTGTTATAATGACATTAACAAGTAATGTTTAATAGTTAAGGATAGTACATAGTCATTTCATTAATGTTAACACATCGGGGGAAATAAGATAATATATACCACAATTCAAGAGTTTGGTTCTGCACAACTTCTGCTATCACACATGCAAATTCAGCATGAGTTTGTTTAATGAAGTAAAACATTATACAAATTAAATAATTTAAATGCTCTTATAGTTTAAATTTCTATTGGAAATAAATAACAAAGTTATTTTCTAATTAAAATAAATAAAAAATGAGGGAAGCAGGGGCAGAGATTTATAACTTCCCTAATCCGAATCATACTTAGAACTATCGTATAAGTCTAAAAACATAACATAATTTGCCTATATTAAAAACACTTCAATAAGTACTAATAAAATTTTTGTCTCCCATTATAATTTTTAGTGTATATCTTGTGTACAAATCGTTGTACGGCAAATGTGAATATAACAAAAGTTACACTAAATAACAAAGAAACACCTCCTGATAAGTGCATTTTTGCAGAAAAAACTAATAGGAAGAGAAGTACGGCAATTTTTCATATAATACCTCCCTTACTATCCCCATTCCTGGTCATCCCTAGAAATTTTGATATAGCTTATAATCATGGAAGAGTTAATGCTAATCCACATGCTGAGTTTTGTTTAGTCATTAGTTCCCAATAAAATTGTTGACTTCCACTATAATTTTTAGCATATATCTCATTTACATTTCGGTCTTCGACAAAAGTGTATATAACAAAAGTTACTTTTGATTGACTGCCCACTTCTACTCATCGAATTTTTATTTGGAAATAGAGAATAAATAGTGAGATCAGTAGTGTGTTGTGCCATTGAGAAATTTTAAAAATCATTTTTAAGTTATTTTTATATTTGTCTTTTCTTAAAAAGAGTTTTAAGGTATTACCTGTAATGGAAGAAGTAGGCTGACATTGCCTATTGTTGCCGCCCTGGGTTGTAGTGGTGCTGGAGCAACCATTGCCCCTCCGACTCTAGGCACAATTGATGTGCTACTGCTGCACGCTCCTTCAACATCTGCAAGCCAACACCTCATCAGTATATGCCATCCATATTGAATACGTTCAAAATGAACATTCTCATCTATTTAGATATAACTACATTCACCTCAAACATTGAATACATATTTATATGTTTTACTACAGATGAATCACTTCTTAAATTGTTTGAAAGCGTAGCCATGCAGGGCCAAAAACAAAAATAAAAATTATTTTTCTTCTTTAAACAATCTTTATTTTTTCCCCCCTACAAGTTTCAAGCATAGTCTCTCCTTATCAATGGGACATCTCTTATTATTATTTCCTTGCCTAATTATTAAGATCAATATGTACATGCTTAATTAGCATTGTCAAATGTTGTTTACTTATCACACTAACATGTATACAAAACTTATTTTCAATACCATTAAAATCATATCTATATTGGTTGTATTAGAACAGGTCAATGATTAAGAAGAATTGGCCAGCTAATATTTATAATTTTTATAATGAGAAGGTTACTATCTAGACTATTACTATTAATTCTCTATATTTAATTTTCAAAATAAATTAAAAAATCAAGTTAATAAAAATTAGTTTAAAAGATCGATGATGGGTCATAATGTGATTCAAATAAACTAAGTTGGACAATGCTAATTAAGAAAGTAAATAAAAGTTAGGTAAGGAAATAAGAGATAATATGGAAATAGATTTATTCAAACTTAACAAAAAAGTTTAGAATCCCTAGATAAGGAGTGGCAATGATCAAAACACATTAGGCATGAAAATAACATCTTTATTGAACATTAAGATATATATATGTCTTATATATCTACAGTGAAAGGAATGCATTCTGAAATTTAAAAAAAAAAAATGTTTGCCAATCTAATTTTATTTTTCATGGCTTCAATATTCTGCGGCCTGTTTTGGTAGAGATGCCTTTGACCCTCCACCATAGAAAATAATCCATTACTGTCAGATTGGGTGATCTGGGGCCACTCAATGTGCAAACCGCGACAGATACTGCGTTGGGGAAAGATTTCTCTTATTGTTGATCGAGTAGTGAATCAGAAGTGGGAAGGAGATCCATCAAGTTGCAGCCACATTTCATTTCTTTGGATCAAGGGTATGTCTTCTATTTAATTTAATAGTTCGCCATTTAGGAAGTGGTTGTTGACTGCACCATTTAATGTTTTATCAAATGTAATTTAATAAATGTATTCCTTTTACAAATAGATAACTACATAATTAGTTTAAAATAAATTAATCCTTAGAACGTTTTTTGTTATGTTGATTTTCTTTGAAGAAAAACATTTTTTGAATTCATTCAAGAATACTTTTGAGTTATTTCGTTTTATTTTTTTTATTTCAGAATGCATTCCTTTTCCCATAGACACGTTTCAAACATGATTCTGTTGGCTGCAACGTTTATGTCGCAGCATTTTTCAATAAAATGTGCCGTTTCTGAAATAAAGATTTGCGCATTTTACGGCCAAAGGATGCACCGATATAAACTCGTTTTAGAATTCGATTTTCTACATGAATCTGACATTAAAAGTATGGCATTCCATTGGAATTTCAAAGTTATGGTTGCTGGAGGAGTACTGGAGAAGGTTATGAGGTTGAATATGGATTGAAAAGATTCTTCAGGGGCCACAATTATTGCACACCAATTCTCAGTCATTTATTAAAATAATTGGAGATTTTAAGGGAGGGTGGCACGGAAACTTGGGACACCCAGTATATTGCTATCACTTATTGAAAGAATAAATTGGATATCAAATTTGATATTGCCAATGTTATTGTATGTTAAATATGATATTACCACTGCTATTGGATGTCAAATTTGTTATTAACAATGCTATTATGTCAAATATGATATTACCAATGTTATTGTATGTCAAATATGATATTACCACTGCTATTGGATGTCAAATTTGATATTAACAATGCTATTATGTCAAATATGATATTACCAATGCTATTGTATGTCAAATATGATATTACCAATGCTATTGTATGTCAAATATGATATTACCACTGCTATTGGATGTCAAATTTGATATTAACAATGCTATTATGTCAAATATGATATTACCAATGCTATTGTATGTCAAATATGATATTACCACTGCTATTGGATGTCAAATTTGATATTAACATTGCTATTGTATGTCAAATTTGATATTACCTATGCTATTCTGTCGAATATGATATTACCAATGCTATTGTATGGCAAATATATTAACCAATGCTATTGGATGTAAATTACGATATTACCACGATTATTGGATGTCAGTTATAATATTAACAATGCTATAGTACGCCAAATGTGACATTACCACTGCTACTGAATATTAGCAGATTTCCCTTAAGGGAAATCAGCTATTGAGGTCGTACTCATGACGCGAGTTTCGAAAAATTTCTTCAAATGTCCATCGATCCTACCCAGGAGATGACGATAAAGTCCGTCACGCAGGGGCTGCGTAAACTAAGCAGATTTCCCACGTGAAGTTTTACAATAGGGAAATCTGCCTAATAACAACTGTAGTAGTAAGAAACCTCTAAACCTAAAACATTATTTAGGGCGTAACAACCCAGTAGTTTCTAGCCCCAAAAAACAGTTGACCTAACCTCTAAACCTATTCACGAGGGGCGAAGTTATAGAAACGGCCGCCAGAGCTCTCGCCGGAAAGTTCGAACATAGCCTACTGGTGACCAGTATCACGCAGAATACAAATGCAAATATCTCGGTTAATATTCAAGATACAGAATAAATGAATAGAACAATATTTATAGTAAATTTAATTTGCAATAAGATTTATTCTATACAATTTTTCGATCCGACGCATAATAACAGAGATATTTTAAATTTTCAAAAATCCCCCCTTCTAAACCCCCCCTCCCACTGGTCCGATTTCAGTCATTAACGAACTTGATCTTCCTTTTTACATAAAACGATTAAATTCCGAGTTTGGTAAAGATCAAACAAGAATTGCGACCGCTAGAGCGTTAACAGACAAATATATATATATATCTATATATATATATATATATATATATATATATATATATATATATATATATATAGATATATATATATAATTTTGAACGGACCTCATTTTCGTCATCTCCTGGGTAGGATCGATGGACATTTGAAGAAATTTTTCGAAACTCGCATCATGAGTACGACCTCAATAGCTGATTTCCCTTAAGGGAAATCTGCTAAAAATGAGGTCCGTTCAAAATTATATATATATATATATATATTTGTCTGTTAACGCTCTAGCGGTCGCAATTTTTGTTTGATCGTTACCAAACTCGGAATTTAATCGTTTTATGTAAAAAGGAAGAACAAGTTCGTTAATGGCTGAAATCGGACCAGTGGGAGGGGGGGTTTAGAGGGGAGGATTTTCGAAAATTCGAAATATCTCCGTTACCATACATCGGATCAAAACATTGTATAGAACCAATCTTATTGCAAATTAAATTTACTATAAATATTGTTCTATACATTTATTCTGTATCTTTAATATTAACCGAGATATTGGGATTTGTATTGTGAGTGTGGTCGGCTATGTTAGGAGTTTCCGCCGAGCGCACTAGCGCTAGTGTGGCCGCTTCACTAACTATTCGTCCTCATGAGAATAGGTTATTACTAGGCAGATTTCTCTATTGTAAAACTTCACGTGGGAAATCTGCTTAGTTTACGCAGCCCCTGCGTGACGGACTTTCAAATTTGATATTGCCACTTCTATTGGATGACAAATATGGTATTACTACTGCTGTTGAATATCAAATTTGATATTAACACTGCTATTGGCTGCTGAATAAGATATTTCCAATGCTGTTGAATGTCAAATTTTTATATTACTAAAACTATTAGAAGTCTTAGAAGACTGTGTAAAAACCTCTGGGGGAGTTCAGCTGTTATTTGAATCATCTGAAGATTAAGCACCTCCTGAACACAAACTTTCACTTTCTTGAGCTCAAAAACCACTAAAATTTTAATTGTTGATAGAGTAATAAAAGATAAATATTGAACTCTATAACAGTTATACCTTTCTTAGGAGATGACTCGGAACTAGAGGAAGGAACTGTTACTCCAGGAATAGATGGACCTTGCAAAGCCAAGCCTATCATGTTCATTCCATTTACTGTGCCTGAAATTATATAAAAAGTAAATATTTATTTATCTAAAATTTTGTTATGATAGCTGTTAAGATTTTCTTTTCTGATGAGATATTTAAGGAAAGTAATAGTAAGATGAATGACTGAAAAGGAATAAAGACTAAAGGCAAAATCCTCTAAATGTTTTGATTATTCACATACAGATTTCAATTCTTGAGTAATAGATAATACTGCACAATTAATAGAAAAAAAATTATAAATTAATAAATGAATCTAGGCTGTTATAATATTGTTGCTGTGTCCTGTCTCTTTAGAATTCAGACACTTTCTGTTGTGGAGGTTTTTGAAATGTAAACTGACTGAAAGATTTCTAACTACCATTTATATTTATTCACTTAATATTGACGATGTGTGTGTGTGTGTGTGTGTGTGTGTGTGTGTGTGTGTGTGTGTCTATACATATACACACTTCTCTATCTTCTATCTTCAATATTGCATTATTTAGTTTTCAGTTTTCAGTAAACCCCACTCCTACTCGTGTCACATAAATTATACTCCGTTATATAACGAACCACTTAATTCAAAGCTTAAATACCGAATATTGTTTTCAACAGATTGCATAAATATTGTTTACTACATGAGATTCTTGCAAAGACGTTGTGCGATGACGTCATCAATTAAGATTTTTAGTTCTTGACATTAAAATGTTTATTTTATCTATACTCCACTTGGTATCAAACCATTTCATTCATCACTAAAGATAATATTGGGTAATGGCTGAAATCGGCCATGGGGAAGAGTGGGATTAGAGAGAAGAATAATTGAAAATTTTAAATATCTCGGTTACCATGAGTACCAATGTTGACATTCAGGGTGGTGTGAGTGGTGTTGTGTTAACAGTATGAAGATTTATCTATTGTAAAACTTCACATGAGAGATCCGCTTAGTTTAGGCAGCCCCTGCGTGCCGGACTATTTTGTTTAATGTTTGGACTTTATGTGAGTTATTATAATGCGGTACCTAGCTTGGGTGCTGGGAAGGCCTCTTTGAACATTGGGTGTGGGTGGTGTTTGATGGCATTCACCCTCCTTGTTGCCACTGCTACCTGGGTCGAGATCTCTCCCCTCTTGGGTCTTGGCTGCTCCACTGGTAGCACCCTCCGTCTCCTCTTGGGCAGCTTTGATCTAGCCTGAAACATTAAATTAACCCCATTAAATCAATTATATTACATTGATACATGAACAGTGTCATGTTCACTCGAGACTAATGGTCTATTGCAGCTGGGATTGTGCGTTCAATGCGCCAATTTCTAGCTTATGCAATGTTCTAATGGAAATGGTGCCTGGCATTGATAGGGTTCATCAGCCTGCCATAAATTGCATCTAGCGACAGATCTGACAATAGTATTGTTACCTTTATAACAAAAAGAATAATAAACGTTGATTATTAGATTTTTTTTCGATTGTAAAATTAAATACACAAGCTTTAGAGTTTTTTTTAACTGCACAATTTATTTAACAATGCACTACACACTTCATAAATTATTCTTCACTAATACTCATAGTATGTGCTGATAACTTCACTTCTTATTTGCACAGTGCAATAACTCACGATCACGCGAATTACTGAAGGTCACAAAACACAGCATGCACTGATCATCACAAAGAACACAGCACTGCACTGATCTTCACTTTAACACGGTACTATACATAAACCACTGTCCTGCATTGAAACTAAAATGCACTGTTCACTAAAGCTGCACTGAACGCACTGTTGTTATTCACTTGAAGAGAACTGAGAACAGACTGTCGGGCGAGCTGGACCGCTCTTATGGGTGGGCGGCGAGATCAAAGGAAAAGGGTCCTGACCAGCCTAGATTCCATGCAGGTGTCGCCGAGAACATTCCAACGGTCCTTCCATCGGTCGGTGGTTCCTTTCATCTACTTCGTACTTCTTCCTTACCAAGTTGTGTCCTACTAGTAGCTGGAACCAAAGAAGAGCTAATAGAGATGTTAAACACTCTCCAGATCAACAGTTTTTCCCTTCGCCTTCACTGGACTAAAAAAAAAAAAAAAAAATATAGCTAATAACAGGACCGACAAATTTAAGGTTCACCTCCCACAAATTGAAATAGTAAAAGAAGTTACATACTTAGGTAAAGAAAAACTCGTTCCAAGACAGACCAAGAATAGAAATAGAAACAAGAGTCGCCTTGCCTGGAAAAAATACTGAAGCTTAGAAAGTCAGTCACGCAGAGGCTGCGTAAATTAAGCAGATATCCCAGTGCTGATATAACAGACTTGTGATTTCATCTCGCCACATATTCTCCATTCCTACGTAAAATATCTCCGTTATTATAAGTATTTAATCCAGAAGAATTTACTATATTATTGTAATATATACTTATTCTCTATCTTCAATATTAATAGATATATCTGCACGTTTTAGTTTTCAGTCTTCAGTAAATCTCCAATCCTACTCATGTCATGTACAACAAGTAGCCTCATCATGAACCACTTTACTCTATGCTTAAATACCAAATATTGTTTTCAAGAGACCTTAATTATGCGAGAGACATGCAAATTGGATGTGTGATGACATAATAAATTAATATTTGACGTTCTTTACTCGAACATATTTATTTGATCTAAACCGAAATCGAAATTTAACTTTTTAATTCAACACTAAAGTTCATAGTCTTTTAAAGTTGAAATTCGATCCGAGTGGATTATGAGTTGTATCGCAAAATGTTACAGAACCAATCTTGTAAAGCTATTGATGCTATACGGTGTTGTGTTATAAATCCTCCGTAGCTTAAATATTAAGCGAGTCATTTTTACTTTCCCGAATTCTGCCTTCAGTAAATCACCACTTCTACTCATCGGATTTAAATTCAGAAATAGAAAATATACTAGGAGAAGAAATACACAGTGTCATACAATAACGGGGGAAATCTGCTTAGTAACGCAGGTGCTGCGTGATGGACAAAATTTTACTTAATGAAGTTGGTCACTAAATAAATTCCTAATGGCCAGATGGTTAATCGCACTCACGGCTCCAGTTTAGCCTAGTGAGATTAAGACCATCTCCATAACTCTACGTGGCTAACCTGACTGTCCAGTCTTAATCGGAAATAACGGAAGGAACAATACACAACAAAATGGAAACCCACTCTTCACGGACCTTCACGTTAATAAAGAAAAGAGTGTTAAAGACGACTTCCCGACGAGAAGTCGTGTTTACAATAATAAGACGAGTTGCCAGTTTAACGGAATAGAAGCCAAAAACAACCATCGAGACCCACGAATAAAGATAAAGGTAATAAAAACATTGTCAAACCCACACAAATAGATGTAAGGCCAGTATCGAGTGTTGTGTATTGTTCCTTCCGTTATTTCTGATTAAGACTGGACAGTCATTGGTAGTAGAAGGTGCAGTTTTTGTAATAATGATTTTATTATGGTTCCCTTTTAAGTCTGATTGAGTCAGGTTCTCTAGTCTTGGTAATTGGGAGTTAATTAATGAGGCTGATTTTGGTTGTTTTCAGGATACACTGCTATTATCATTTGTTCCACTTGTCCATTTTGCCCAATTTCTATCCTTTTTTGACATATTCAGGGCAGAAATTCTGTCAGCCTGTTCTTTTGTGATTCTATTGACTGTATGCCATGTGTCGTCATCTAGAGTTCTACTCTCTAGCCACTCTACTCTAGCCAGATTTTCATCTTCATTTTTTAGGTACCAAAGTTTCTTTCTATATTCTCTTATTCTTTCTCGTATCATTGATCTTTCAAGGTTATCATATAATTTATGGGCTTTAAAAGTCTTGATATTTCTCTAGACCTTAAGGAAGGTTGGTGTAATGTTCTCAGATCTACATTTTCGTAGAAAGTTCAAATCATTTTCTAGAGTAACTATTCGTCTTCTAGTTTTTTCAAGCTTTCTTGTTAGCTTGTGTATACCCTCGCCGTAAAGGGTTGTAATTCTATTTTTGTATAATTTAATAATAATTTAAAAAGTAGAAAAGACATAATAATTACTAAAGCCGATAAAGGCAATTCAACAATAGTTATGGATATAGATTTCTATAAAACAAAAATAAATGGTCTTTTAGATCCACTGGTGTACGAAAACGGAATTAAAGACCCGACCAGAGTTATTGAAAACAAAATAAAGATGATCCTAAAAAACAGCAATTTAGATAAAAAAGCTTTGAATGAGTTATTACCCGGAGACTCAAGAATACCACGTATTTACTGGTTACCAAAGATCCATAAGAAAGGTACTCAATTTAGACCGATAGTATCTATGATAGGTGCACCAACATACCGACCCAGCAAAGCGTTAACCCGCAAATTGAGCCCGTTCGTAGGCCACACACCATCGTTCGTTAAGAATTCTAACCACCTAGTAGAACTACTAAAGAATGTAGAAATAATGGATTCTGACATATTAGCCAGCTTTGATGTCGAGTCATTATTTACTAACGTCCCAGTACAAGACTCCATCGACCTAGTAAAAAAGAAAGGTTGGTTAAATAATGAGATGTTAGAATTATTTGAATTAGTACTAACTTCATGTTATTTTCAATATGAAAATAACTTATACAAACAAAAACAAGGACTCGCTATGGGAAGTCCCCTGTCATCAATTGTGGCCAATCTCTTTATGGAAGATCTCCTTTGAAAAATGGGCATTGAAACCTAAATTATGGCTTAGATACGTAGACGACTGTTTGATAATTTGGCAACACGGCAAAGAAAAACTAATAAAGTTCTTTAACTTCATGAGCGCGCAACACCCACAGATCAAATTCACCATACAATTAGAAAATGAAGGGAAATTACCGTTTCTTGATCTTTTAATAATTAAAGAAGGCAATAACAGAGAACAGAGCCTTTTCACTGTGCAGCAATGAAACCCATTTATAAAATGAAATAGCACAGTTGAAAGAAGAACTCCACCACAACGGCTACAAAAAATGGAAGTAACAAGAGTATTAAGAAGAAACTTGTTAACAAGATTCAACAAGACATTGAAAATACTCAAGTTAAACCATTAAGCAGCGTTACACTTCCTTATATAGCGGGGACCTCAGAAAGACTGGCAAGAATACTTCGAAAATATAATTTACGAGCAGTATTCAAGCCACATAAAATATTCAACGAATATTTAAAGAGCCCAAAAGACACCCAATTATTACAGGATAGTGGAGTATATATGATACCGTGTGATTGTGGTAAGGTTTATGTGGGGCAGACAGGCAAGAAGACTGCTACAAGAGTCAACCAACACATGGCTGATCTAAAACATAACAGAACAAAGACATCCGCCATTGCCAAACACGCAAGTATTTGTCCCCACCAAATTAAATTTGACGAGACAAAGGTTTTACACAGAGAGGACCACCTCGGTAAAAGATTAGTCCTGGAAGCTCTAGAAATAAATAAGAGGACAAATACTATAAACGGCGTGGACGGTGTCATACTTTCAGAAACGTGGAAAGCCATACTAAAATAAAATAAAACTCCAAAACATATGATAATTGAAGTAGCCATTCAAATCAAATTTATGCCTGACGAAGATGGACGCATTTCCATCGAAAATTTGCAGAACAAAAATTCCAACTGCTGGAGCAGATAGCCGAAATCCTCATAATGACAATACACACACACACACACACACACACACAAACACACACACACACACACACACACACACACACACACACACGCACGCACATAAAGATAATAATAATTATACAAGTCGCAATTTTCCTCGTATCAAATCATATCGTATCAAACTCGATATATAAGCAAAGCTAAAGATCAAGTTCGTTAAGGGCTGAATCGGGCTGGGGGAGGGGGTTTAGAGGGGAGAAATTTGAGGCTTCTCCGTTGTTAAAATTTAAATTACATATTTATTACCGTCCACATTTTGCAACTAAGGCTAATTGGGACGGGTTATCTCCGTTATTATGAGTAGGATCGAAATATTGTATAGAATCAATCTTATTGTAAATTTAACTATCTATAAATGTTGTCATATTCATACCCCCCCCCCCTTCCACGGTTCACTATCGTTCGCACTTCTCATCAAGGTAGAGCTTTCATTCCTTTTAAATTCATCTGCCCATCTCCTTCTTTGCCTGCCTCTTTTCCTCTCCATACCTAGTGCCACCTTCACCGGTAGCTCGTTTCGTCTATCATTCATTAGGTTTTCTTATCTGGCGAACTTCCCATATCCACTTCAGTCTGTGCGCGTATTGATTTACATCCACAGCTTGGCTTTCTTTTCCTCGCCTTACCATTGTCTATTCGGTCGCATCTCTTTATTTTTGGCATGTTCCATTCCATTGGACACTGGTATGCCGCTATTAGCAGATTTCTCTTAAGGGAAACCAGCTATGGGCGTGGTGCTCATAGCGGGATTTTTGAAAAATTTCCTAAAATGCACATCGTTCCTACCTAGCAGATGACGAAAATGAGATCCATTCAAAATTATATACATAGCTTTGGACGGGCATCATTTTCATCACGTCAAGGGTTGCATCGATTTACATTTGAGGACATTTTTAAAATATCGCGCCTTGAGTACAAGGTAAATCTGCTAAGAGTGGTATCCTACCATATAGATACTCCGTCCCAATTATCCTTAGCAGCAAAAAGTAAACGTTAGTAAGTAAGAGTTAGTTAAATATGAGTATAATAAAGGGAATGTTTAGCTATATGAGTTTTGTGTGTAGAGTCGCGAGGTGCGTGGCTATTAGGCAAATTATCGTATAGATGGCCTTCCATAGAGATAGGAGGCTGGCTGGATCTCCTTGGTAAGCAAGCTAATCTCTAGATAGGGCGATCCCTGTTTGCTCTCCGATTTACAGGGCAAACACCATTAGCGGCCAGCCCACCACTTACTCCTCTGATTTATAGCTTAACCCTTTCACTACATCCCTCTCTCTTATCCCTACTACACACCCTCTCACCCAAAAATATACTCCTCACTCCCTTGCTTTCCAATTATCCAAATGCAGTAAGTAGTTCTTTCGTAAACTAAAGGGATTTTCACCTAGACCCATACTCGGATCGACAGATTAATCGAAGTGCAACAGAACAGAAGAACGTTTCGCAAGTAGTGAGAGAACTAAGCAGATTTCTCAAATGCTGGAACGTGCTGTCACACATAGATCTTATAGACACATCTTTTATATTCTTTTTCTACTGTAAAAAAAAAATACAAATTGATGTGGACAACACATGAGTTACTTCAAGTATTGTATCAGTTCATTCAACAATTAAATAAACAAAACGTTTCGTTGCAATTCAATTAAAAATACTTCATTTGAAAATAATATACGATTTTTCCGTTCCAATTCAATGGATCGGAAATTAATAAAAAATGAATGAAAGAACATAATTTATAGGTAGTTTCATGATCAATAAAAACGTTTCTATGCCACTTTTACCAAATTTCCCTTAAGGGAAATCAGTTATTGAGGCTGTACTGATGCCACGAATTTTAAAAAATATCCTTCGATCCTACCCAGGAGATGACAAAATTGAGGTCGGCTCAGATCTATATGCACACACACACATATATACACTCAACCGCAAAAAAAAACCGGACACTTCATTTTTGTCGTATTAAAAGCTAATTTTCAGCAATTTTCTTTATGTGGGTATTCTAGTTATTACAGAGAATGTAGAGTCCATTGAACTAATCCCTTCAGGGGATTATTAGATAAAACTCAGATTAGATTTATTTGTCGTGAAGTTGATCTATTCTAAACTGTAAGTAGTTTTTCGCACAATTAAACATCTTTAATTATTAACCAAGCATTTTCTTTAATTAATGTTTTATTTTTATTTTGGTCCAGAATAATGGGTCTTTCAAACTTAGATGGAAGGCCGGAGCTTACGTTACATTGCCGAAACGCTTGGGGTAGCGAAGTCTACCATTCACTGTAATAAAAATGAAGAATATTGTTTATTTTATTAAATGTGTCAATTTATCTTTTTTTTTATTTTGTATTTTTTTGTAAATAATCAATAAAAATTATTCATTTTTGGCAGATTTTGTTTAAATAATCTATTAACCAATTATTTTAATTAAAAAGATTAATATAGATATATATTAAGTATTTATCAAAATTATAAGACTAAATCTAAGTGTCCGGTTTTTTTTTGCTGTTGAGTGTATATATATATATATATATATATATATATATATATATATATATATATATATATATATCAGCTAAAGTACCCGGGTTCGCTCGGGGAAATCATTTGAAGCTGAATGATGACGGTATGTTTTTTTTGGCAAGGCTTCAATGTGTACAATTATACTTCCCGTCTGGACGCATTGTTTTACCGTAAGGATCTGGTAGGGATTTGAAGAATAAATGAAAATAAGTCCCTAATCAATCTACCACTATCTCCACTGTTTGACATACCGTTAATAATTCAAATTATAATAATGGATATCATTTATTATAATTAAATAACATCTATAATGTACATATTTCTGTGTCCAAAAACCAATCCGAGCACACGTTGCTTGAGCTTAGTTATATAAATAACACTATATACGAAATAGTAAATATGATCGGAAAGCAATTCCAATAATGCCAACATTTCACAGGATATAATTTAACACATTAACTAATAGACAACTGTGATAGTCTCCGTAAAACTTCCGCCCCTCCTTGAGGGTTATCAGCATTGTTTTATTTAAATCATTTATTCAAAAAATTAAAAGCTTCGATTGTTCTAATAATTTATATGCTTCATGGAAATAAATAACAATGGTATCCTATAAATAATTTAATTTATATTCAAAAAGCGCCGTGAGGGGAAGATATCGTAGCCTTCCCTGCAACCTGATAACACTTCAAAAATCAATCATATTGAGTTTAAAAGCATAATGACTTATGCCATAATGGCATTACCAAGTAACGTTTAACAGTTATGGTAATTAGTAAGACACGTACCAAGTTTCATAAAATACTGCTCACTAATTTAGGCGTGAAAAGGAAACAAACAGACACCAATGGCAAAAATAGTTGTTATAGTTACAATTCCATTTGAAACGAAACAGTCCGTCACGCAGGGGCTGTGTTAACTTAGCAGATTTCCCACGTGCGCCACGTATTTGCATTTAACTCAAAACGTAAAAGTTCAATGAGAACAATATTTGGTATTTAAGCTTCAAATAAAGTGCTTCACAACATAATAGAATATTGTTAATATGAGATGAGTAGGAGTGGGGCTGTACTGAAGACTGAAAACTAAAAAATGCAAATATCTCAGTTAATAATCCAGATAATGTAAAAATGTAAATAACAACATTTATAGAACATTACATTTGCAATAAGATTGATTCTATACACTTTTTCGATCCGACGCATAATAACGGAGATATTAAGAATTGTAGAAATTCTCCCACTCTAAACCCCCCCCCCCTCCCCCTGGTCCGATTTCAGCCGTTAACGAACTTGATCTTTCTTTTTACATAAAAAGACTAAATAACGAGTTTGGTTACGATCAACAAAAATTGCGACCGCTAGAGCGGTAACAGACAAATATATATATATATATATATACTAGCGGACCCGGCAGACGTTGTCCTGCATTATATATCAAGCGATTAGGATATTAAATTTATTAATATTATGTTTAAAAAAAAGTCTACTTTTAATAACGCAAAAAAAAACATTTGTTATATGCACGTTTGCCTAAAAACAAATAGTAAATAAAATATCACAAAAACTTGGCAAAGGAAAAATGAGAGAAGGAAAAGAAGACGTTTTAGTTCTGAGATTATCTGGTAGAATGCGCACTACACGTTCTTAAAAACAAACAGTTGTAGACCAATAACTGAAAAAAATAAAAACCCTCAACAATAATAACGCAAATAAATATAATATAAATAATATAAATATAAATAAAGAAAAGAAAATAATTGCAACATTCAAATCAAATTAAAATAAATTTGGAAAATATATAACAATGTCTGAAAGTGAAAACCTCTCGCAGCTGAAAACATCATTATATAGATGACATACTTAAATTCTAAAGACAAACATGAGATAAACATATTAACATTTCATTACATTTCCAATAACCTCGCCCTTCGCCCTTCGACCGAAGACCAATCTTTTTGCAAATTGAAAGATCTATAAACGTTGTCATGTACCTTTTTTCACTGTCTTTAATATTAACCGAGATATCGGCGTTTTTTTAGTTTTCGGCCTTCAGTAAACCCCCACTCTCGTTCGAACTGAAAAAATTTAGTACAGCTTATAACCATGGTACAACTAATGCTAATTCACATACCGAGTTTTGTTCAGTTCGGTTCAATCGTTGGTGCCCAATAAAATTGTTGGGCCCTCTTTACTTTTTTAGTCTATATCTCGTTTTTACTTAATATACGACAAAATTGAATATGACAAAAGTTACTCCAAATAACAACATAAACAACTCTTATCCTGTGCATATTTGCCGAAAAACCAATAGGAAACGAAATACGGCTATTTTTAATTTCAGGCCACCCTCACGACCCCCACTCCTGCTCCATCTGCCTGGCCGATCTGAGGCGCTAAACCATCCGGGGCGTCACTCGAACGCGTATTTAAAAATTCAATCAAATCGGTCCATCCGTCTAGGAGGAGTTCAGTGACATACACACGTACGCTAGAATTATATATATAAAGATATATATATATATATATATATATATATATATATATATATATATATATATATATATATATATATAGATATATATATACAGTTTTGAACGGACCTCATTTTCGTCATCTACTAGGTAGGATCGATGGACATTTGAAGAAAAATGTCGAAAATTCCGTCATGAGTACACCCTCAATAGCTGATTTCCCTAAAGGGAAATCTGCTAAAAGTATCGAGAAAAAGATCAATTTACAGACTGAGGCTACAATTATGACTTTATTTTTTTACTCATATAAACTGAATTCCTCCTTCCACGCCATCGGCCATTAACGAAAATAACATTTAAATTTAAATTAAATTATTTATTAACGTCCACTTTTTGCAACTAAGGCTAATTGGGACGGGTTATCTACAGGTTACCACCCTTTTCTAGCCAGGGTGGCACTCAGGATTTTATTTAATGAATTCCGTAACTAAATAAATTCCCTTGACCAGGCTGGAATATAACTCGCCACTCTAGGATTACCACGTGAGATTAAAGGCAACGCTTTAACTCAAATGG
Organism: Riptortus pedestris; assembly: GCA_019009955.1. Lineage (NCBI taxonomy): Eukaryota > Metazoa > Arthropoda > Insecta > Hemiptera > Alydidae > Riptortus > Riptortus pedestris. The sequence continues at coordinate 22,207,208 of CM032231.1, forward strand.
CTAACCCCAGCCCCGTAACATCAGCTGTACATGAAATGCTCAATTATGGAGTGTTATATAGATCAGGGGTCTCCAAACTTCCCAGCCTTAGGGCCATACTGCTTACTCCAATAAGTTCCGAGGGCTAAAACCATATTATCATTGTTGCCGGTGGTAAATAGTGAAATAGTCCACTGATGAAAAAAAAGGTATGAAACGTTTAAAAAAGGCTGCAAATCGGACTAATGTCCGCAAAACGGACTTTTCTGTTTTTGGTACTACTTACTTGTGTGAGAAGACCTTCTCCAAACTGAAGTACACAAAAAATGTTTACAGATCTAAATTAACTGATGAGCATCTTAAATCTCTTTTAATAATTGGTACAAGTAAAATTAGTCCACAACTACAAACTATTGTCAGTGGAAAATCTCAATTACATAAATCTCATTAGTATTTCATATGTCATTATGCTTGTTATAAGTTATGTTTTTATTTAAAATGTATAAAATGTTAGTTGGATTCATTTCAATAATTTGTTAGTTATTATATCTGTAACCCCAGTGAATAAGTGGTTAAGTCCATCAGTGAGTAAGGGGGACTTAACCACTTATTCACTGGTACAACAGATATACTGAAGTTAAATTTTCTGCATATTATACATGTCTTTTCTCATCACAATTCTGTGTTTCTTTATCCAACTTATCACAAAAACAATAACAATAAGCCTATTGTCATATTAATATAGATGTCATAGTTATAGATGTCATATTAATAATTATTCAACATAAAATTATAATACTTCAGTAAACTAAATTTAATTTGCTATAAAAAATATGTTTTCTAAAAGGAGTTTTCAAGTATGCTAGCTCTCCGCGGGCCGGACAAAATCTGTCCGCGGGCCGGATGTGGCCCTCGGGCCGTAGTTTGGAGACCCCTGATATAGATCAAATAAAAATGAAGAACTCTAGAACATAGGTAGCTTCTGAATTCGAAACTGTTTATTTGATCTATGCTATAATTCATAGTTAATCGTACAACTCAAGTTCATTGCCATTATTGGCTGAAACCAGACCATTTACGGGGGGGGGGGGATTCGACAATACCTAATATCTCTATTATTGTAAGTCGTATCGAGAACCAGCCTTACTAAACTATTGATGCCCAACAATTGTTGATATTAATCGAGTTATTTGTATTTTCTTGTTTCCACCCCCATTTCTACTCATCGTATATTGACAATATATGCAGAGATGGGATAAATAGTGGGATAAACCCGCAAGTGCGAAATCTGCTTAGCTTACTCTGCCCCTGCGTGACGGACGTTTAGCAGATTCCCCTAAGGGAAATACTATTGAGGTTGTACTCATGACGCGATTTTCGAAATTTTTCTTCAAATGTCCATCGATCCTACCTAGGAGATGACGAAAATGAGGTCCGTTCAAAACTGTGTGTATGTGTGTGTGTGTGTATATATATATATATATATATATATATATATATATATATATATATATACATAGAAATATATATCTGTATATATATATATATATATATATATATATATAGAGAAATATATATCTGTATATATATATATATACACACACGCACACACACACATACACACACACACACACACACACTCACAGATCTATCTATATATTTGTCTCTAGCGGTCGTAATTATTGTTTAATCATTACCAAACTTGATATTTAGTCGTTTTTTGTAAAAAGAAAGATCAAGTTTGTTAACGGTTGAAATCGGACCAGAGGGATGGAGGGGGGAGTTTAGAGGAGAAGAATTTTGAAATTCGAAATATCTCTGTTACTATATGTCGGATCGAAAAAATGTATAAAGCCAACCTTAAAGCAAATTAAATGTACCATAAATATTGTTATGTACATTTATTCTCTATCTTGAATATTAACCGAGATATTTGCATTTTTCACTTCTCAGCCTTCAGCAAACCCCCACTTCTACTCATGTTACATAAGCAATACTCAGTTATGTAATAAACCACATCATTAGAAGCTTAAATACCAAATATTGTTTTCAAGAAACATTTATTATACGAGATATATGCAAATATGTTCTGGTGAACCACCCCCCCCCCTCTCCTTTCTTAAGTTTTCGGACTACTTAAATTTGATTGATTGAGATAAAAATTATTCTGATTCACTAGAAATTATAATACTAGATATAGTAAATAGTTTTCAATCGAATTAATACGTTATAATCAGATAAATTACAATAATTGTTTTGTTTCCGGTAAGAAGTTGGAAGAACTGTTTGTTTACATTTCAGATGATTTCCAGAGGTTTCTTATTATCGTTTGTATTTACTCACTTAATATTCAGGGTGGTGTTGTGTTACCGGCATGTAGATTTATCTATTGTTAAACTTCGCGAGGGAAATCTGCTTAGTTTACGCAGCCCCTGTGTGACGGACTTTTTTTAATAATCGAGTTTTGGTTTGAAATGAAGAAATTTCAAGAAGATTACGTCTACTAAAGCGTTAACAGTTTAAATATATTTAAATTTGTTGGAATCTTCTTTTCGCCATTTGCTACGTAGGATAGAAGGAAATTTGAAGAACTCCCTTGAAAATCGTGTCACGGGGAGAACCTCAATAGCAGATTTCATTTAAGGGAAATCTAAAATCAAGCAATGTTCAGTTAATTGCTTCTCTAAACGGTCCTGCCCTTAATTACTTTAGAACGGCCAAGTCGGCGGAATTTTCCCAATTACCCAATCGTGTTCGTTATGGCTGACGAGGTCCCGCTTTGTCAAATAAATACCTGTCATAAATATAGCTGGAATAGGCTTTGGCAAAGGGTGATATGTAATATGTAAAGGAGCAATAACAAATTAAAAATCTGCTAAAAGTCCTTCACACAGGGGATGCGTAAACTAAGCAGATTTCCCACGTGAAGTTTTACAATAGAGAAATCTGCATACTGCTAACACTTTACACCACCGTGATTAAATACAACCAGGAATGACAAAATCGCTCAGTTAATTTTAATAAGCTACCAATGGAAACGGCTTATGAATTGTAAACAAAAGTCCGCCACGCAGGGCCTGCGTAAACTAAGCAGATTTCCCACGTGAAGTTTAATAATAGAGAAATCTGCCTAATAATAACAGTAGTAGTAAGGAATCTCTAGACCTATTCACGAGGGACGAATAGTTACAGAAACGGCCGCACCAGCTCTCGGCGGAAAGTCCCGAACATAGCCGACTCCTGCCGACCACACACGAAATAATATTCAACATACAGAATAAATGTATAGAACAATATTTATTGTAAATTTAATTTGCAATAAGATTGATTCTATACAATTTTTCGATTCGACGCATAATAACGAAGATATTTCGAATTTTCAAAAATCCACCCTCTAAACCCCCCTCCCACTGGTCCGATTTCAGCCATTAACGAACTAGATCTTTCTTTTTACATAAGACGCTTAAATATGAAGTTTGGTAAATATCAAACAAAAATTGCGACCGCTAGATCGTTAACAGACAAATATATATATATATATATATATATATATATATATATATATATATATATATATATATCGAATGTTTTTAATTTCAGGTCTCCCTTATAACCCCCACTCCTGTTCGTCTCAGAGAATATTAATATAGCCTAAAGTCTAAGTTAGGTTAGTAGTAATATACATACCAAGTTTCATAAAATTCGGTTCAGCCGTTTATGCGTGAAAAGGTAACAAACAAACAAACAAACAAACAAATAAACAAACAAACAGACACCAAAGAAACCAAAGAAACAAAATGCAGTTATGGTGTCTATGACATGTGAAACGAAAAGTTATCGTGAAATTTCGCGAAAAAAATCAATGTACAGACAGAGGTTACAATTTTATATATATATATATATATATATATATATATATATATATATAGATATATCAGGTTAATCGGTAACACTTTTTTGTGGCACTTCACAATTTATTTCTTAAAAACCCTTAGCGCTTTCGGGAATTGAATTCCCATCGTCAGAGCTACAAACAATAAAACACCATAATAGAGGAGTCTAAAAACAATTTTTTAAAAATGAACATAATTGCTCATATAACAAAACAGTCAATAACACTATAAAATTTATAACAATAACACATACATTTAACAACATAGTTGAATTAAAATATAACAAATTAATAATGTCTTATTTACTATTTAAGTATTGAAACGGTCTTATTTACTATTTAAGAATTTTTGACGGTAATTTGGTTTATGTAATTTTAATGCTTAAAAAGTAATTAAGCCATATTTAATTTAATATATTTAAATTATAACTGTGTTGTTAAATATATGTGTTATTGTTATAAATTGTATAGTGTTATTGACTGTTTTATTATATGACCAATTATGTACAGTTTTATAAAATAGTTTTTAGACTTCTTAATTTAATTCCCGAAAGCGTTAAGCGTTTTTAAGAAATAAATTGTGAGGAGCCACAAAAAAGTTTCCGATTAACCTGTTATATATATATAAATATATATATAAATATATATATATATATATACACACACACACACAATATAGTTGGATTCATGAGACGTGAGACAGTCCGCGTATGGGGGTGGGGATGGGTGGTAGGCTTGGTGGGGTGAGAGGACCTTGTACTACCCAAGCTGAACATATTTGCCAGTATGCCGTACACTTGCTCCAGCCCTTTAAGTATCGATACTGAGTACCTGCAGTCTAACCTTTCTCTAGTATATGTTCTACTTTTCGTAATTTATATAAAAATATAGTGCAAAAAATGAGAAGCAGCATTGATTAAACATTATTAAAAATCAAACATGAATAAAAAAATAAAAGAATTTCAAAAATAATAATTTATTTAATGCAAAAAAAAAACCACGTAATTTATTATTGATTAGTGATAATAGAAAGTTAGTGGAATTGCATATACTTGCATAGTTTACATAAATAATAATTTTGACATTATTAAGAAATATAAATTTAAATGGCGACTTATTGACAGGTACACTAGGGATGGTGAAAAAATATCGATATTTCTCCCTTAAAATATCTAAATTATTACCTGATATTTTCCCCCCGATATATCGGTATTTCGATGTTAAAATTCAAGTATCGAAAACCGATATTCTTTTTTTAAAAACAAAAATTAAACTAAAATAATTGTTGCAACTTATTAACTTGAGGTTAGAGCAAGACCTTGCAGGGATTTATATCGGCATTTCTTCCTACATAACCAAGATATGGTTAGATTGTATCTTTAAGCTACACTACATACACACTGAGGGCTAATGTTTTCAGGACGCCCGATACATATCCGTAGCTCACGAGAGTGGTTAACAGATTGATAACGGGAGCATGCGCAATAGCCTTCTTTGCTACTGCGCATCCTAGCCACTGTCTCACGTCTTATGAATCCAACTATACATTTCTCTATTAACGCTCTAGCGGTCGCAACTTATGTCTGTATAAGTTCGTTATCGCCTGAATTCGGACCAGTAAAAGGGGAATTTCCAAAATACCAAATATATCCGTTTTTATACGTCAAATGGAAAACGTGCATGGAGCAGTTCTTATTGCAAATTAAATGTTCGATAAATATTGTTATATACGTTTTTTCAGTATCTTGATTATTATCACAGATATTTGCATTTTCAGTTTTCAGCCCTCAATAAATCCCACTCCTACTCATGCCATATTAACAATAAGCTGTTATATGATGACGCACTTTATTTGACGACTAAATACCAAATATCGTTTTCATTGAACTTTTATTTTTTGAGATAAATACAAATACTTGGCGCACAAGGGAAATCTGCTTAGTTTACGCAGCCCCTGAGCGATGGACTTTTAGATTAATTATAACTATAAAAATGCTTGGATCGGTATACTACTAGTATTCACCGTTAATTCGATATGAGTCTCCATTAAATTAAATATGAAAATTTATACTCAAATAAAACTTTCACAATTCTTGATTCAAAAGTTTACCGAGTAATTCCAAACTCTGAAAAAAAAAATCATGTTTTTTTTTTTCAATTTTCCCTTAACATTACTTCCCCCCCTTTTACATTATTAGAAAAGTTTTCTCTTTCCCAGAGTGTAAAGGTGAGACTACCTTCTAAGAAAAGCTAATTTCTTCCTTTTTATTGCTACTTTACCAACTGAAATTTATAGCTACGTGTGTCAAATTTATTCAAATTGAAGTAATTATTGTTTCCAAAGAAGTTCATGTTTGATACTGACAATAATGTGTAATTTTAAATAAAATAACTAATACATTTATGAGGGGTTTTATCCTTACTTAATTCCATATTACAATTGTGTTTGTTTTTATTGAATTTAAAGGCTATTGTCTTTTGTTATAATGACATTACTAATTAACGTTTAATAGTTATAGATAGTACATAGTCATTTCAATAACGTCAACATATCGGAGTATATAAGATAATATATACTACAAATAAAGAGTTTGAATCCCACAACTTCCGCTATTACACTTAATGTGTCATACCAGCACATGTTTGCTTAGCTACTGGGAAGTTTGATTAGTTCATGGAGGCTTTGCGTGGCGGACTTTTATATTTAAAATATACATAAAGTTTATTTTTTTTTTATAAACTTAATATAAGGATATTCTCAAACCTTAAAACATTGAACTAGAAGTTAAGTTCGCTATGTAAAAGGGGTTGTTGGTACTCAATTTAAGAAAAGAAATGAGTTAGCGATTTCTCGTTGATATATATATTTTCATTATTGAAGAGGGGAAGAAAAGATATAAAAATTGACTGGAATTGTTTGAAAAGGGAATACTAAAGAGGAAGAAGAAGAATGGGCAGCTATTGTTTTAAAGATGAATGAAAGATATAGCTTGATAAAATATGAATTCTTTTTATTTGTTTATTCCCCTCTTTTAGTTTACTTTTTTTTATTAATAGAAACGATTCATAACGGATTTCCCATAAGGGGGAGGGGTTGGACTCACGACGCGATTTTCGAAAAATATTTTTAAAACTCCTTCGACATTCAAGGTGATGGCACAAATTGATTTTATATTTATGTTGTTTGAATGTGTGAAGGAACAGAAACTTCTTTTCTTCCTTAAAACAAATTATTTATTTAAATCCATAACGCGTTTCAAGCTCCGTTTAAGGGATTCCTTTCTTTCTAAAATTACAATTTCATGTTTTTGTTAATTGTAAACACTCTCTATTTACAATACATCTCTTATTATTATACTCCAACATTAAGTTTTATGTCCAACATATACTTAGCAACCAAACCAGCATTGTCAAGTTTTCTCCTCATTTATGACCAACATTCGAAACTAGTTTTCTAAATTTCATTAGAACTACATCTTCATTGGTTGCATAACAAAAGGTCAATGATTAAGAAGAGTTGACTAGCCAATATTTATAATCTTTATATTGAGGAGGTTACTATCTAGACTATTATTATTAATTCCCTATATATTTTATTAAAAAAAGTAAAAAAAAGGTGTAAAAAGATGAATGAAACCTTATTCTTTGTTTTTAATTAGAAAACTAAAAAGTAGTAAGTAAATCCCCACTTTTACCCACCGGAATTTTATTTAGAAATTGAAAGTATGTGAGGTGAAGTAATCAATAGCAGCACTTGTGAAATCTGCTTAGTTAACGCAGCCGTGCGTGACGGAATTTAATTTTCATCACTCGGATTGGAAGTAGATACTTTCGATACAAGCTGGGAGATAGGAAAGTAGGCCTTTACAGATCTCAAAATTTAGCGGGAGGTTAAGTGACAAACATATGACTTTACACGCCTAGGGACGAAAGTTTTCGACTCTCGCAGTATTTACTACTATCAACACTAGGTTCGCTATCGTTTCTTTTTAATTTTACGTTGTAATTGCGCAAAAATGGCCGTCAACATCCCTGAAAAGTTAATTGAAGAAGCTCGAGGTGTAACTGATTCCCTATTACCCGGGAAATCCCGTAAGAGATACGAGGAAGAATATCTTAAGTTTTGTGAATGGTGCTATAGTGAAAGTGTTGAGCCTGACCATGTTAATGATGAAGTGATGTTAGTATACCTTTCAACTTTATCGAAGAAAATGAAACCCTCTTCTGTATGGAGTAAATATTCCATGTTAAAATCGTGTTTAAAAATTTGGATGTTCAAAAATTTTCTAAATCGATAGCATTCTTAAAACAGCGTTCATTATTAAACGCACGTTCATTATTACTGACGCAGATTCCTCATTTCAGATATGCGATATTATTCGAAAATATTTGTCCCTACGGCCACACATAAAAAGTAAACGATTTTTAGTTGCCTATAGGAATGGAAAGTGTGCTGCTCAAAATGTCGGTAAGCATACAATATACAATGTGCCAAGAAAAGTAGCAGAATTTTTGAAGTTGGAAGACGCCGAGAGTTTTACGGGCCACGCTCTCAGGCGATCTTCTGCTTCAATGTTAGTTGAAGGTGGTGCTGATTTACTCACACTAAAGAGACATGGTGGTTGGAGATCGTCGACCGCTGCCGAGGGCTACATAGAAGACTCAGTAGCTAGGAAAGTAAAGGTAGCAAAGAAACTGTTCAATCAGGGAGGAACATCATCAATGGAAATTCCAAATGTTGCAGACCAAGAAATTGATTTTTTTTACAGTTGATGATCTATTTCGGGATACCAATAGTGAAGATGAGGACAATAAAGAGGACCAATGCTTAAATAAAGTGTCTGTGGAGGGGCGATGCGAGACATAATGAAGTCAAGGCCAGATTAACTATATCACATATATTAAAACAGTAAAATAAAATATGAAAAAGTTATTAACAAATAGGTCCATTCACGGCCGCACTTCAGACTCCGGTATTTCCCAGTTTATAAACACGCACTAACCTAAAGACGGTTCACAACGCGAAAGCCGATAGAAGACTCACTCAGTCTAACCTCACTAAGTTATAGGGCCTTCTCTATAGCAACGTATAGCAGCGAGATACTCGCGAACACATAAAAATTAAGATTAACTGACAAGGTTATTCATTCGCGAGTACCTCGCCGCTACATCACCTCCCCTCAATGACTGCGTCGAGGAAGCAAACTGGAGGCTTAACCAAACGCCTTTGCTGGGTCAACTGGAACGGTGGAGGTTGGTCATTTTCCTTGGCGGAGTCATTGGAAGGTCTAGCTGGCGCAGGTGTTGCTGCTGAGGGTAGAGGCTGGCTGGAACTGGAGTCGTCTTCCTGGAGCAGGTAAGCTGGTTTCAGCCTGTCAATCGTCACGGTCCTGGGTCCTGAAGGCAACTGGATGTCATAGGTTCTGGAACATCTCTTTAAAACCTTGTAAGGCCCAGTATAAGGCGGGGTGAGTGGGCGCTGTACTGTATCATCCCTCAGGAAAACATGAGAGACAATCGGTTTTGCAGTGGATTGGCGATGAGGTGCTGGTCTCAGTAGCTCCAACTGCTCTCGAAGTCGCTGGACAAACTCTTCGGTGCTGGCTTGTTGCTTAGTTGTATCCAACAGTTCTCCAGGCAGTCGCAGGGGTTGTCCATAAACCATGTCTGCGGCGCTGGTGATGCTGTCATCGCGGACTGCTGCACGTAGTCCCAGGAGTACCATGGGCAGAAGAGATGTCCAATTGTTGCTGTTGAGCTGGGCTGTGAGAGCTGTTTTCAGCGTGCGATGCCACCTCTCGACACATCCATTAGCTTGCGGGTGGTATGCAGTTGTCCTACATCGCTGGAATCCCAACGTCTTGGAGAGCTGGTGGAACAAGTCGGACTCAAACTGTCGCCCTTGATCAGCAGTGATACGCGCAGGAACACCGAAACGTGTTATCCAGGACGAACAGAGTCCAGAAGAGCAGGTAGCTGCTGAGATGTCCTCAATTGGTTGTGCTTCTGGCCATCTGCTGAACCTGTCTATAATCGTAAGGCAGTACCGCATACCAGCTGAGCTGGGCAGTGGGCCAATGATGTCCAGGTGAAGATGCTCAAATCTACATGAAGGTGGGAAAGTACCAGATGGTGCGACTGTGTGACGGTGCACCTTCGCTTTCTGGCAGGCAATGCAGGCTCTTGACCACTTGGTAATGTCCACATTCTGGTTCGGCCAGAAATACCGCTTCGCGATGAGTCTGCGTGATGCGCGGGTACCGGGATGACTTAGATTATGAAGAGATTTAAATATGGCAAAACGCATACTTTCGGGCACGTACGGACGGACGGAGGTCGTGGACGTTTCGCAGAGTAGGCTACGGGAGGTATGGGGGAACTGCATCCACTTGAGCTGGAGACGAGGGTTCTTCAGCAAGTCAGGAATTGTGTCGTCACCGCTCTGTGCTTCTGCTAGAGCTTCCATCCCATCAGGGCTGCTGATTTCCTCCACTCTTGAAAACGCGTCTGCCACGTCATTCTCCGCTCCTGCAACATACTGGATATCAGTGGTAAATTGGCTAATAAAACTTACCCACCGAATCCGCATGGGGGAGGGGGTCTCCGGCTTCTGCTGAAATGCGTAAAGAAGTGGTTTGTGGTCAGTCCAAATGGTAAAATGTCGACCCTCCACTTGAGAGCGAAAGTGTCGCACGGCTTGATGAATGGCCAGCAACTCGCGGTCATAAGTTGAATAGTTCCGCTGTGTCCGAGTCAATGTCCTTGAGAAAAATCCTAGAGGTCGCCAGTTTCCATTTTCCTTCTGCTGTAGAGCTGCTCCTATAGATGTGCCGGAAGCATCACATTCGAGAACTAGCTCCGCTCCTGGAATCGGGTGAGCTATGAGAGCTGCGTTCCTGAGGGCTTCCTTGCAATCTTCAAATGCCTTTATGGAGTCCTCGGTCCAAGAGATGGGGGATTTGTCATTTTTCTTGGCTCCCGTCAAAAAAGTATTCAAGGGTGCTTGAATGGCAGCAGCGTGGGGAAGGCAACGTCGATAAAAGTTTATCATCCCCAGGAATCGTCGCAGGTCCTTGACAGTAGTAGGGCGAGGGTAATTGGTGATGGCTTCGACCTTCTCCGGAAGTGCAGTGATGCCTTGAGGAGTGACCTTGTGGCCCAAAAACTCTATCTCCGTCGCTGCGAATACACATTTGGAGAGATTAATCGTTAGACCGTGTTCCTGGAGGCGTCGAAAAACTTCGTCCAGATGTCTCTTGTGCTCTTCCTCGTCGGCTGATCCGATGCAGATGTCGTCAACGAAGGGAAAGGCGAAGTCGAGACCACGGAGAACGGAATCTAGAAATCTCTGGAAGGTCTGAGCCGCATTTCGTAGGCCGAAACACATCCTTACGTACTCGTAGAGACCAAATGGGGTGATAACAGCCGTCTTCTGTATGTCTTCCTCCGCTATAGGGATTTGGAAATAGGCCTTTCTGAGATCTAATTTGCTGAAAATCCGCTTCCCATGGAGGTTGACATTAAAATCAGCAATGTTCGGTACGGCATAACGATCGGGAATTGTTTTGGCATTCAGCTGCCTATAATCGCCGCAAGGTCGGATTTCGCCGTTCTTTTTAGGAACGATATGTAGCGCACTTGACCAAGGGCTACTTGACGGACGGATAATGCCTTCTTCCATCATCTGTTCGAATTCACGTTTCGCGGCCGCGTACCTTTCCGGAGGTAACCTTCGTGATTTCGCGGTGACCGGCGCGCCTCGGGTCTCTATGTGATGAACGACGGGATGAGTCGGCTTCTTAGTAAACGTGGTCGGTGACGTGAGGCTAGGGTACTTCTGGAGAAGTTCGGTGTACCATTGGCCTTCCGGGACAGAATATATTGTCGGTGCTGGAACGTTAGCCGGCTTCCCTTTTGTCGTCAACCCTGTGATCCTGTCGACCAGTTGGCAGCCAGCTAGGTCCACCATCAGCTCGAAATGGTAGAGCAAGTCCGCTCCAATTATGGGTTGCCCTACCTCCGCGAGGATGAATCGCCACACTATTTTCCGCCGCAAGCCTAAGTCCAATTGGATAAGTTTTTCACCATAGCTTGGGATGAGGGTGCCGTTCGCCGCATATAAAGAGACTTCGCTGGGCTTAGTTTTCGGTGTTCTTGTGACAGGGTAAACCGATACGGCAGCTCCTGTGTCCACCAAATATCGGATGCGGGTTTGCCGATCATAAAAGGCGGTGATGGGAGTTATTAGCGACGGGTTCCACCTCAGCCGTCGCTAAATTTAGTTTTCCTGCTTAGTGGGAACTGGAAATTGCTTCCATGAGAATGGGGGTCGGCACTTATTTACTTTATAGCGAAATCGTTCATGGTAAAAACATAACTTCCTATCTCTACTTTTACTCCGTCGGCGTAGTGCTGGGTTGGTGTCGTATCCCGTTGGCGGGTCTCCAGGGCTGTGATTCGCTCGGTGAGTTTCTCCAGAGCGTCTAGTAGACGACCTTCTCTGTGAGAGGGACTGGAAGGTGTCAATGTTGCTACCTCACAGGCTCTAGGGTCACTAACCTCAGCAATGCGGTCGGGTATGTTATTGAGCTTTGCTAAATCTTGCTGCTCAGTAGCGGCAAGTGCTATCTGCATGGCGTTGGGCAATCCCTTCAGCCAAATTGATTTAAGCAGCTCGTCCGTTACCGCGGTACCTCCGAGTTGCTGGAGTTCGCGCAAGAACTGAGATGGTCGGCGGTCTCCTAGTCGTTGATCTTCCAGGAGTTTTCTAATCCGGACATTCTCGGACTCCCCAAAGCTATTCATGATTCTTGTCTTGAGGGTCCCATATGGATTTTCATCAGGGGGGTTACGGACGAGGTCAATAACATCACGTATAACCTCCCTATCCAGTTGCGAAACCACAAGGTGAAATTTTTTTAAAGAGTTAACGGACATTGTATAACTCGAAAACAGTCTCACTTTGAAGAAAAAATATCTCTGGGTCAGCTTTAAAAAAATTTGGCATCTGAGACTTAATAGTGGCCATAGAAGTTGCTTCAACTAGCTGGGAATTGTGAGCAGGAGTCCGGATCTCATCACCTTCCAATGTGAGTAAGTCAAATAAATCACTGGAGTGCATATTTAAAATGGCGTACTCACGTGTATAGTAGAAAATCACGTCGGCCTTCACCAATGTGGAGGGGCGATGCGAGACATAATGAAGTCAAGGCCAGATTAACTATATCACATATATTAAAACAGTAAAATAAAATATGAAAAAGTTATTAACAAATAGGTCCATTCACGGCCGCACTTCAGACTCCGGTATTTCCCAGTTTATAAACACGCACTAACCTAAAGACGGTTCACAACGCGAAAGCCGATAGAAGACTCACTCAGTCTAACCTCACTAAGTTATAGGGGCTTCTCTATAGCAACGTATAGCAGCGAGATACTCGCGAACATATGAAAATTAAGACTAACTGTCAAGGTTATTCATTCGCGAGTACCTCGCCGCTACATGTCCATTAAAAACACACAAATGAAGAACCTAAATAAAAAAAACACTAACTGATGGGTTAAACATCACCAACAACCAAAACTGTACAATTAATATTAACCTGACCCTATAAAAATAAAGTGTTTTTTATTATATAAATAAACTTTCTCCTTTTTATTAATGTATTTTGAATTATTACATTTCAAAGAGTTATTAAACCTTAAAATATTAAATTAAACTTGTCTACGGTGAAGCAGCTGTTACCAATAATGGAAATATTAATTATTAAAAGATTCACGAGTTAAAAAACCGGCTTAATATGCGTTTTTGCCTCGTGATGAAAAGTATTGTACATTACTCGTACAGAAAGTGACTTTACGATGCTCGATCGAATTAACAGGCTCGGCTTCGCCTCGCCAGTCAAACACGATCTCGCAACGTAAAGTGCCACTTTCGGCCCTAGTAACGTAATATACTATTACTCCTGCTGTTATATTTATTAGCGCTGCACTCTCGTCGTAATAGAGCGGTATGCCGCAACCATTATAGACTATATTCCAGCATTTTAGGTCTGCTATTGAGGTCGTACTCATGACGGAATTTTCGAAATTTTTCGTCAAATGTCCATCGGTCCTACCTAGTAGATGACTAAAATGAAACCCGTTCAAAACTGTATATATATATGGTATTCTTTTTGGAGTTTTGGTCAATGTTGGTGAAAAAATCTTAGTTTATGCTGATATTTCGAGAATCTTTATTTTCTCTTCTTCAGGGCTGTAAAATTACAGGTACTACTTTATAATATTGCACATTGATATTAAACTAGAGTGTTATAGGGGGTGTTTATGCTATTATTATTTACCAAGACTAAAGATATTAAAAACTACTGCACATAACTATTGCACTTAGGACTAGGGTTACAGTAACCTTCCTTATTCTGTTTACACATAACAGGGTCACAGCCTTCTGTTTTGTAAATCTATAGTATTTTGTTTGTTGGGCTATATTATAATTATTATATTGCAGCTGTTATATTATGTTAGAACTATTGTTATTTGATTTTACAATTATTGTTATATTTTATTAAAGCTATTTTCATGTTGTATGAAAGCTATTGTGTTATTGTTATGTTATTATCTTACAGCTGTTATTGTTATTTGTTATTACAATTGTTGCTACACTTTGTGAAAACTATCTTCATTTTGTGTTAAGACTATTGTGTACTATTACAATTATTGTCATATTTTATTAAAGCTATTCTTATGATTTACCCAAGCTACTATTTTATTGTTATATTTATTATGTTACAACAGCTATTTTTGTGTGTTATTACAATAATTGTTATATTTCATTAAAGCTATTCTTATGTTGTACCAAATCTACTATATATTTTATCGAAGCCACCTTCATGTTGTATCAAACACGTTCTGTTGACCCCCCCTTCTTTTGTTTTTGGATTTTTAAAATTTGTGTTATTGAAATAATACTGATTCTGATTCATTACAAATTACAGCACTAGCTTTAGTAAATTGTTTTCAATAAAATTAATGTGTTATATTCAGATATATTTCATTAATTGTTTGTCTTTCCGGTCTATATATGCAGCGCTACGAGACTGGCTCAATATTTATCTATTGTAAACCTTCGTGTGTGAAATCTGGTTAGTTTACGCAGCCCCTGCTTGACGGACTTTTCCACATTTACAAATATCGTGTAATTAACTGACTAAAAATATTCTAAAATTAATATAATGAGGATTTTCCTCAAAATAATTTTATTATCAACTTTCTTTCTGGGGACGTCTATAGAGATGTTTAGCGTTGAGAGCAGCAGATTGAAGATGTTTATAGATTACTGTGTATATGTATATATCTCCACGCCCAGGTTTGCTCGGCTTTAGAGATGCAGCGAAGGGACACAAAGGAACGCCATATAAAAACTTACCCCGAAGAAGTACGGTTGGCTGCACTGAAATATTATGTAAAGCGTGATGTATTTGCTCATTCATTCTTGAATAAAACATGATGTGCAAAGAGTCAGTTTTATTAAAAAGGGTAATATATAACCACTTCCATGTACGTTAACATTCTCCAATGTATAAAGTCCTTTTTTATTTTTTGCGCCTTCTGAATGCTAAATTAGTGTCCTATTATTTATATCCAAAGTATTTCTCTATAGAAAGTACAAAAAGTCCTTCACGCAGGGGCTGCGTAAACTAAGCAGATTTCTTAAGTGAAGGTTTACAATAGATAAATCTACATACTGGTAACACCACCGCTAGTATTAAGTGAATAAATACAAACGGTAATGAGAAATCTTTTAGTTGCAAGTTAATAACTCTGCAAAGGAAAACCTCTGAATTGTACACAAACAGGCTAGCCAACCTGAATTTTAGACCGGAAAGAAAAACCATTAATGAAATATATCTGAATATAACACATTATTTTTATTGAAAACTATTTACTATAGCTAATGCTGTAATTTGTAATGAATCAGAATAATTTTAATCTCAATTACTTAAATTTTAGTAATCCAAGAACAAAAGAAGGGGGGGGGCAACCTACAGAACGTATTTGCATATATATCACTAAAGTAAAAGTTCAATGAAAACAATATTCCGTATTTAACATTTTAATAAAGTGGTTCATGATATAACAGCTTATTATTAATATAACATGCGTAGGAGTGGGGGTTTACTGAAAGCGGAAAACTATAAAATCCAAATATCTCGGTTAATATTCATGATACAGAAGAAATGTATAGAACAATATTTATAGTAAATTTAATTTGCTGTGAAATTGGTTTTATACAATAGATCGATGGACATTTGAGGAAATTCTTCAAAAATCGCGTCATGAGTACGACCTCAATAGCTGATTTCCCTTAAGGGAAATCTGGTAAAAGTTAAAAAATGTGAAAATTTAATTTCATTATCCTAATGAAATAGTTAGCCGTAAACAGTCTAAAGTCCTGAGAGATTGTTGGGAATGGTAGGTTAGGCTAACAACACTCTTGAAGAAAGAAGTGTGTTTATCACAGGACCCTTGGCGGTTTTCTTCTGCTAATCAATTGTAGTTAGTTCAATATTAACAAAAGGGATTTCTCTCTCTCTCTCTCTTTTTCTCTCTCTTTCTCACTCACTCTCTCTCTCTCTCTCTCTCTCTCTCTCTCTCTCTCTCTTAGCAGATTTCCCGTAAGGGAAATCAGCTATTGAGGTTGTACTTATGACAGAATTTTTGACATTTTTCTTCAAATGTCCATCGATCCTACCTAGTAGATGACGAAAATGAGGTCCGTTCAAAACTGTATATATATATATATATATATATATATATATATATATATATATATATATATATTTGTCTTTTAGTGGACTGAGTGGGGTGAAATAAATAGTTCTGTGCACTTTTCAAGTTGTATATTAAAAACAATAAAAAACTTCTTGGCATAAAATATTTACAGGTAACAAGTCTAGTAGTTTCACTATTCACTATGGTCCAGTTTGAATAGCCACAACTCAGTCACAGTTAGCACGAGACACTAGATATTTTCTTTCGCATTTCTCACTTTGCACTTGCAATCCGGTTAACTATTTTTACTAACTGAACATATTTTAAAACCATCTGGTATTTTTTATACCGCGTGGTTATCATATTTGATAGCGAACGACTCAAGAGTACGTGCGTCGCCGCTACATCACCTCCTCCCAATGACTCAGTCTCGGAAGCGAACAGGAGGACGAATCATTCGGCCCAGACGGGTTCGTTGCTCCTCTGTAGAGTGCTCTTCCGCGGCAGAGTCATTAGAAATTGGTGCAGCTGAAGTAGCTTCGACCTGCTGTGGCATCTGCACTGGGTCTAACCAGTGTGAAGTTTCCCCGTCCACTGTAAAAATGTCAAAGAAATCTGAGTTGTACATGATGAAAAAAATGTACTACTCACGCAGCGTAGAGATCACGTCGAAGCATAGAAATCGCGTCAGGGTCACCAATTTAGTGGACTGAGTGGGGTGAAATAAATAGTTCTGTGCACTTTTCAAGTTGTATATTAAAAACAATAAAAACTTCTTGGCATAAAATATTTACAGGTAACAAGTCTAGTAGTTTCACTATTCACTATGGTCCAGTTTGAATAGCCACAACTCAGTCACAGTTAGCACGAGACACTAGATATTTTCTTTCGCATTTCTCACTTTGCACTCGCAATCCGGTTAACTAAATACTAAGTTTAATAACTAAAACTAAATATCGAGTTTAATAAAAAGCAGAACAAAATAGCGACCGTTAGAGCTTTAACATATATATTTAACGTTCTTCGTTAAATAATTAAGTAAACGTTTGAAACACATGACGTTTTATTTAAGAAACTCAAAACATAGTTAACGAAAATATGGAACAAGAATAGGAATTAAAGCACAACATAACCCACATATTTACACTCTGGTCTCCGCCATTGTATAACCTATATGCCGCTACAAATTGCGTGACACCAAACAAACAAATAAATAAATGAATAACCTTATGTTTCCATGGCAACGTAAATTGTTGACATATACGCCACCGAATCCTAAACTAGTGGCAATCAGAATGGATGGAAGTAAAGAACCACCTCTGCAGTATCAAAAGTACTATTAAGGAGTGGCCATCGAGCCATAGGAGTACTAGACGGGAGGAAGTAGTTCTTGCCAGACTCAGGATCGGCCACACATACCTGACACATAGACACTTAATGACAAGGACTGATAACCCTATATGCAAATACTGCAACAAGCACCTAACGATAAAACACATACTGACAGACTGCATCCAACGAAAAAACCTTCACATACCCTACGATATGACAGAACTATTAACCGACAGCAGCTAATATATTCCACAAATACTAACATATCTAGAACACATAAACATTTACAAAAACATATAGTACAAAACAGAATAGATCTGCAGCATACTTAAAAAGATTTAAAAGGGTTAACTTTTATTATATTCTTTAGACAAAGCACGGATATGAGAAACAATCAGATATTAAAGAAATATTTTCCATAATATAAAAATAAAGTAAAACAAAGGTAAGTACATGAAGGTGTAAATATATTATTTTAATTATGCCAATTACCATCTGTGGGGCACAAACCAAATAAATAAAAGGTCCGTCACGCAGGGGCTGCGTAAACTAAGCATATTTCCCCCGTGAAGTTTTACAATAGAGAAATCTGCACACTGGTAGCACAATACCACCGTGATTAGATAATGAGAAAGTTTTGAGATACTTAAAATAAATTCCCAACTGAAACGGCTTCTGAATTGTAAGAATAATTTATATTTTAATAACTCAAATTTTAGTAGTCCAAGAACTAAAGCAGGGGGTGGGGGGATGAACAGAACGTATTTGCATAAATCTCACAAAGTAACGAAGGTAAGGTAAGGTTAAAAACGACAGGTAAGAAGAAGCTTCCGCCTGAGCCGAGAAATGAAGATGGCCGACGTAATCGAAACTATACCCGACCACAGACTTCATACAAATGCAAATATCTCGGTTAATATTCAAGATAGAGAATAAATGTATATAACAATATTTATAGTAAATTTAATTTGCAATAAGATTGGTTCTATACAATTTTTCGATCCGATGCATAATAAAGGAGATATTTTGAATTTTCGAAAATCCCCCCTCTAAACCCCCCCCCCTCCCTCTGGTGCGATTTCAGCCATTAACGAACTTGATCTGTCTTTTTACATAAAACGGTTAAATATCGAGTTTCGTAACGATCAAACAAAAATTGCGACCGCTAGAGCGTTAACAGACAAATATATATATATATATATATATATATATATATATATATATATATATATATATATATATATATAATTTTGAGCGGACCTCATTTTCGTCATCTCCTGGGTAGGATCGATGGACATTTGAAGAAAATTTTCGAAAATCGCGTCATGAGTACGACCTCAATAGCTGATTTCCCTTAAGGGAAATCTGCTAAAATAAAATTGTTTATGTTCCTAGAATATCACTCGGCAGGCTATCTTGCGGTTACCTCTAGAGCCTTTCGGGACACCCGTTATTACTGTTGTCTTAGCGCTCTTCAGCCACAGATATATAACATTTTAAACATACCTCATTTTTGTTATCTCATGGGTAGGATCGATGGGCATTTGAAGAAATGTTTTGAAAATCCATTCATGAGTACAACCTCAATAGCCGATTTCCTCTAAGTGAAATGCTCTAATAGTAATAATCATTATTATATTATCTAGGTAAAGGCCGTCACAATATGGAGCATACCTGGGTGTGAGAGTAGAACATGGAGAAGTTGGAGACTATGACTGGAACAGGAAGTGCAATGGTGAGGACCCCTGCCAATGCACAGAGAGCACCGACGAACATACCGACATAAGTCTTGGGCACCATGTCACCATAGCCGACTGTAGTCATTGTCACAATGGCCCACCATAGTCCTTCTGGGATGCTCTTGAAGTCGTTGTCTGGGTTAGCCTGCAACAGACAATAATAACAACCTCTAACTAACTTATTAGTTATTTAGGATCACCCGCTGCAAGGCGATTTTGCTCAAAATTCAACTAAGTGTAACTAAATCACGTTAAACAAAATGAACTATTAACAACAACAACGCAAAAAAATGAAACACAAGTAGTAAACATATCAAGGTGTTCAGGTTAGCCATGTTCGTTAAAGCGTTCACCTTAATCTCACATGGTAAACCTAGATTGGCGAGTTCAATTCCCGCCTGAGCTATAGGAATTTATTTAGTGACGGAATTCATTAAATAAAATCCTTAGTCCCACCCTGGCTAGAAAAGGATGGTTATCTCAAGATAACCCGTCCTAATCATAATAAATAATTTAAATTTAAACATATCAACAATTAATAATAAAAGTCCCTCATCCAGGGGCTGCGTTACGTAAATGTTCAATGACAACAATATTTGTTATTTAGGCTTCAAATAAAGTGGTTTATAATAAAACAGCTTATTGTTAATATGTCATGACTAAGAGGAGGGTTTACTTATGGCCGAAAACTATAAAATGCAAATATCTCGGTTAATAATCAAGATAGTGAAACTGCGTACATAACAACATTTATAGAACATTATATTTGCAATAAGATTGGCTCTATACAATTTTTCGATCTGACGCATAACAACGGGGATATTAAGAATTTTCGAAATTCCTCCACTCTAACCCCCTCCCCCTTCTCACTGGTCGGGTTCAACCATTATCGAACTTTCAAACGAATATAGAGTTTTATATTTACGAATATAAATATCGAGTTTCGTAAAGATTAAACCAAAATTTCAACCGCTAGAGCGGTAACAGACAAATATATATACAATTTTGAACGGACCTAATTTTCGTCATCTACTAGGTAGAATCGATGGACATTTGACATTTTTTTCGAAAATCGCGTAATGAGTAAAACCTCAATAGAAAAAAGTTGGCTTTACCAATTATTTTATTTAAAAAAATAGTCGCTAAAATTGTGGTGCACCAAAACAAAAAGGATTTAGGACGAAAGTCGGTATTCTAAACACGATTCCTTCTTTATATTTTTTTCGTTAAAACCAATACTATAAGATATTAATGAATGTGTGTTTTCACATCTAAGTACCCCCCCCCCCTCCTAATTGGCAATTCAGATTCTCATATAGCATATAATGTACCTTGAGATAGCTGACTCACAAATATAAAATTTCATAGAATTCCTCTGAGCCGTTTTAGAGTGATTGGGTAACAAATTGACTGACAGACAGGCAGACGAGATTTCAAATTTTGATGTCGTTGTTTTTCAATGTTCTAAAACGTGAAAAAAACTTAACTCCGCCGAATTTAAATAGAAAATCAGACAAATCTGAGAGTTTAATTTACATAGATAATATATAAGCCTATTAAGTTTTATTTTTTTATATTTATATTTGTTTAACAATTAAAAAAAATAATATATATTAAAATATTGTTGCCAATACTTGTCCAAGTATGGCAATAAATTGAAGTTTAGGAGCTTACCTGGACGACCCAATGTTCCTGTTGAGAGCCCTGTTGCCTTTCCCACAGGAAATGAATGAACATATTACCTATTGTGGCTTCCAACATAATTCAGCTTTATTTTCTATCCAGTCCTGGCTTTCTTGCCAAACATATTGTTGTTATCGGTCTCAGATGATACATTGTCCGTCAGAATTAATGATTTTTTATTTCAACATTCCTCCAACTGTTCATTTTTCTTCCTATCTTGTCTCATGAATGAATAAAATAAGTCATCTTTATTTAACTTTTCCTTCTATCCTTCCCGTTGAATATATATCCAAGCAAGACTTGAATTAAACATATTGTTACGTTTATTACATGAATAATAAACGTTATTTATAAGAGTTCTTTTGGATTGCAAAATTAAACAATTTATCAATGCACTTCACACTTGGTTAACTATTCTTAACTACTACTCACAGTATGCACTGATAGCTTCACTTCTTATTACACAGTCCAATAACTCACTCACGATCACTGAAGTTCACAAAAACACGGCACTGCACTGATCTTCGCAAAGATAACGGCACTGCACTGTCCTTTACTTAAACACGGCACTATACTGTTCTTCGCATAAAACACTGCAACTAAAACGCACTGTTCACTAAAGCTGCACTGAACGCAATATTGATCATTTGAAGAGAGCTGAGAACATAACTAACTCTCGGGGCGAGCTGGACCGCTTTAGTGGGGACATCAATGGAGAACGCCGAGAATGGGCTAGATCCTTAGTCTAGAAACTTCCGACGCCAACGGCCCTTCCATCGGTCGAATTCTTTCATCTACTTCATACTTCTTAAATTATGTGATTAACTCTGTTTAATTTGACATGAACGTAGTTTTCGCAACACTATGTATGCAGATGTAAAGGGATATATGATACTATGAGAACACGCAGGAGCTGCGAAAACTAAGCAGATTTTCCACGATCTGGAAAGTTGCGATTTCGTCTCCTATATGAAGTTTATCTATATAAAAAATATTAAATATATATATGACATTTTTTTTTCGTCTCTCCTAGTGTTGAGGTGGCTACGGTAGGCCCCCGTCCATGGATCCCAGCCATCATCAAAATCATGTTAAGCTAACAAGAACTCAAGCAATATTTTATTGAGTCTAATATCTTCTTTGCCTTCAGAAGTTTCACCTTTTTTTGAATTACATTGACATTGTAGCGAAAACTGCGTACATGAAAAATTACACAGAGTTAATCAAGTACTTAAGAAGAAAGAACCGACCTATGGAAGGACCTTTGGTTCCAGGAATGTTCTCAGCGACACCCATCTGGGATCTAGGCCATTATGGGCCCCTTGTCTTTGATCTCGCCGCCCGTCTATAAAACGGCCCAGCTCGCCCGACAGTCAGTTTGTTCTAGTGAATAACAGTGCGTTCAGTGCAGCTTTAGTGAACAGTGCATTTTAGTTACAGTGCGGTGCAGTGTTTCATCTGATATCAGTGTAGTTCGAGTTTATGTGAAGAACAGTGCAGAGCCGTGTTTTGTGATCTTCAGTGATTCGCATGATCGTGAGTTATTGTACTGTGCAATAAGAAGTGAAGTTATTACTGCATACTGTGAGTAGTAGTTAATAATAATTTATCTACTGTGTAGTGCATTGCCAAATAAATTGTGCAGTGATAAAAACTCTAAAACTTGTGAATTTAATTTTTCAATCCAAAAGAACTCTAATAATCAACTTTTATTATTCTTGTAATAAACTTAAAAATATTACAAGTTGTACAGGGATCTTTCTACCTTTTACTGCATAACGTATTTGCACTCATGATTCCTCATATGACATATACTATCATATGATGAATAAGGCGTAAGCAGCTTATCTGAAACGCACGAGATGCCTTTGGAGACAGGAATTCAATAGCGAATATTAATGTATTTTTAGAAAAAAAACATAGCCATGACAATTCAATTCAATTTAGACCAATTTTATTATTTGTCTTGCCATATTATAAGTTCAAATGATCCAAAATGTTTTTAGAGACACATTAACCTAACATATATTCTTTTATATTCCAGTAATATAATAATAAATTATAGATCAAATAAACATTTTCGAAACGAAAACGTAAAATATTAATTGATCACGCCATCATAAAACTAGTTTGCAAGCATCTCGCATAACAAAGGTCTCTTGAAAACAATATTTAGTATTTAAGCTTAGAATATATATACCAAAAAGGTACCCGGTGATGCCCGGGAAATCATTGTTGAGTTTATAATGATGGTATTTGTATAGCAAGGCTTCAACGTGTACATTGATACTTCCCGTAATGTTTTTCCTTAGAGGCCAGCCCAGGTAACTGCAAGGGAGGGGCTCACGTTGGCCATGAGAGTTAAAGCTTTGGCTTCAATATCACAAAGTAAACCTAGAGTGGCGAGTTCGATTCCCGCCTTGGCAGTAAGAATTTATTTAGTGAATGGATTCCTTAGTCCCACCCTGGCTAGAAAAGGGTGGTTACCTGTAGATAATCGACCCAATTAGCCTTAGTAGCAAAAAGTGGAGGTTAATAAATAAGAATAATAAAACAGGGACTTATAGAATAGAAAGATTATTTTTTAAGAATATATGAAAATAAGTCCCTAGTCAATCCCTCTCCACTGTTTGACCCACTGTGGATAATTCAAATCATAATCATGGATAGTGTTTATACTTTGGTATATGATAAAAGTGCACATGAAAAAACATTACTCTGAACAACATATTAAACAACTTTTGTTAAGTGCTTGCTTTCCAAGAAACCCATAGATACTAAATATGGCGATTTTGAATTTCATGCCTCCATTACAACCCTCCATCCAGTTCGTTTCTCAAAATGTTAATATAAATTATAATGAAGCAAGAGTTGTTACCAAGCCACATATCGAGTATTGTTAAGTTCGGCTAAGTCGTTTGTACCCAAATAAAATAGTTGACTCCCGCTATAGTATATGGCGTATATCTCATATATACTTCAATATACAACGACAGTGTAACTCTAAATAACAAAATAAAAAGCTTTTTTTATGTACATATTTGCTGAAAAACCAATAGGAAACGAAATATCGCTATTTTTATTTTTCGCCCTCCCTTATAACCCCCAATCCTATTCGTCTCAGAGAATATTAATATAGCTTAAGTATAATTTGGGTTAGTAGTAATATACAAACCAAGTTTCATAAAATTCGGTTCAGGTGTTTATGCGTGAAAAGGTAACAAACAAACAAACAGACAGACACCAAAGAAAACAAATTGCAGATATCTTGTCTATGACATGTGAAACGAAGAGGTATCGTGAAATTTCGAGAAAATAATCAATGTACAGACAGAGGTTACAATTTTATATATACAGGGTGGTCCACGGGAAACGGACGGTTTTAAAATAGTAAATACTCTGTTAGTTTTGAAGACAGACACGTTTTATTTTCACAAAAATAAAGCTGAATTTATGACATTTTTAAAAAATACATTACTTTATTTTTTAAAAATAACATCACTTAAATGGCGGCCATTTTCACGAACATACATTTTAAGTCTTTCTTGAAAATTGACGTCCACTCTTCTTAATAGCTCGTCATTGATTAGAGCGATTTGGTTTCGTATTGCCGTCTTCAGTGCTTCCAGAGTGCGTGGCTTTTCTTCGTAGACATGAGCCTTAAGGTGACCCCAAAGAAATTAATCGCACATGGATCAGGGGAACGTGGAGGCCAAGCATGATCGCCAAACCTTGAAATCACTCGGCCAGGAAACAACGCTCGCACTGCATCCATAGAAGCTCGGGCTGTATGCTTTTTTTAAAACTTTCTATAAATGTGTCGTATGCAAACACGCGATGTCCACAGCGGCATAATGGCGACTGAATGGCAGGCGGTGGGGAGTCGAGTGACCTTGACGGCATGTTTCCCCCTCCACCAGCCGCCAAATACTGCATGATCCAAAACCGTCCATTTCCCGTGGACCACCTTGTATAACATTTTGCACGGATCTCCTTTTCGTCATCTACTAGATAGGACCAATGGACATTTGTAGAAATTTTTCGAAAATCGCGTTGTGAGTAAAACCTCAATTGCAGAATTCCCTGTGTTGTGCGTGTGATGGCCCCAGGGTGTTGAGCAGCCCCATTCTGTGAGGCTAAAAAGGAGCCCTTGAGTGAAAGCGGCAGCCATTAAGGTGAAAGGCTTATCTTTCCTTTTGAAACTTTAATTGCCCACAAATTAGTTGAAGGCGAGGCCGGCTTTGTGCCGTGCAGATCGCTCAAACCCAACCCGGCTTTACAAGAGGATCGTTAACTGGCCCACTATCTGTCATCGCCTATTTCTCAAAGTTAACTGAGAAATAGGCGATTTTGGACATTGCGAAATGTTTCATGACATACCAAGTATAATGTAATAAGAATCTAATACACGAACGCTCATATAAAATCATTTAACTCTTTGAATATTAGCAGATTTCCCTTAAGGGAAATCAGCTATTGACGTCGTACTCATGACGTGATTTTTGAAAAATTTCTTCAAATGTCCATCGATCCTACCCAGGAGATGACGAAAATGAGGTCCGTTCAAAATTATATATATATATACTAGCGGACCCGACAGCCGTTGTCCTGCATGATATTTCAAGCGATTAGGATATTAAATTTAATAATATGTTTAGAACAAAAGCTACTTTTAATAACACAAAAACAACTTTTGTTATGTGCACGTTTGCCTAAAAACAAATAGAAAATGAAATATTGCGAATTTTTTTATTCAGGCCTCCCTTATAACCCCCACTCCCGTTCGAACCTAAAAAAATTAACATAGCTTATAATCATGGAAGAATTAATGCTAATTTACATATAGAATTTTGTTAAGTTCGGTTCAACCGTTAGAGCCCAATATCATTGTTGGCTCCCACATCAATTATTTAGTGTATATCCCGTTTATACTTAGTAATACGACAAAAGTGAATATAACAAAAGTTACTCTAAATAACAAAATAAACAATTTTTACTCTGTGCATACTTACTAGAGGGGGGATTTTCGAAATATCTCCGTTACCATACGCCAACGTATAGTAAACCTCCCCCCCCCTCCTACTTGTCCGATTTCAGCCGTTAACGAACTTGATCTGTCTTTTTGAATAAAACGTTTAAATATCGAGTTTGGTAACGATCAAACAAAAATTGCGACCGCTAGAGCGTTAGCAGACAAATACATACATACATACATATATGGTATGTGTATATATATATATATATATATATATATATACATATCCGATGTAGCTCGGGTTGGCCTTGCGATTTAGGGCGTTGGTCCTAATCTCGCATGGCAGGCCTAGAGTGGCGGCTTCGAATCCCGCCCTGGGCAGTAGAAATTTATTTAATGACGGAGTCATTAAAATAAACTCCTTAGGCCCACCCTGGCTAGAAAAGGGTGGTAACCTGTAGATAACCCGTCCCGATTAGCCTAGTAGCATAAAGTGGACGTAAAATAAAAATAAAAAAAAAATATATCCGATGTCGGAAAGAAAAACAACAACTGAAAGCCGTTACCAGACCTGTTTGTTTATATTTGAGACGCTTCCCGCGTGGTGGAGAATGAACTTTGTATTTATTCACCTAATATTCAGGGTTGTGTTGTGTTAGCAGTATGTAGGTCTATCTATGATTAAACTGTACGTGACAAATCTGCTTAGTTTACGCAACCCTTTGCGTGACGGACTTTTTGAGTGGCGGTGACACAAGAATAAAGGTTGTTCCCCGGGTAAACAGAGACCACCCCCAGAGATAAGACCTCCCCTATATACTCGGCTATTTATCAAATATTGCCGCTATCGACCAGAGCGCCCTTGTTCTACCAGACAGCCCTCTTAATAACGTTAGCTCCCTCCAACCAAGAACCACCGTTCTTAGATTTATAATACTAATAAAGGTTTTGGCTTAACAGATCATGAAATTCTATTAAATAACTCATGACACCATGGAATAAAGTACATGGACTTTTTCGCTTCTATATACGTAACCTAACCCGAAAGAAGACATTGATGGTGTTCATTAGATATAATACTATTTCAAAATGGCAAACAATTACATGAGGTGTTCCCTAAAGTCCCCCTCCCACCTAACCTTAAACTCACAAAATCGTTTCTTTATGCTAATTATATCAGTATAATTATAGAAGATACAGACCAAGAATACGTGAAACAGCATGATTCTGTTGCTATCACAGCATTATCTGATTGGTAATTCTAAATTAGTAGCTCTTCCCACATTATTTTTTATTATGCCTTTTTGTAGGTGTAATAAAAAAAATTAAGAACAATTAGACAATATTTTATAAATACATATATGCTCATTATTCGCTAACTGAGTTGGCTAAATTGTGATTTTTGTTACAAATGGCGTAAAGAAGTATACGTACAATATTGACTAATCAATGTAGCACGGATCCACCACTTCAGGATAAGTATGCTTAGAATATGTACTATATCTAAATATTAATCATACCTAGAATATATATTAATAAAATTCCAGGAGTTGTCTGATTTTATATTTAAAATCGGCGAGAATCAATTTTAGCAGATTTTCCGTAAGAAACATCAGCTATTGATGTTGTTCTCTTGACGCGATTTTTCACAATCCCCCCCCCTCTCTCTCTCTCTCTCTCTCTCTCTCTCTCTCTCTCTATCTCTCTCTCTCTCTCTCTCTCTCTCTCTCTCTATATATATATATATATATATATATATATATATATATATATATATATATAATTGTATCCTTAGTCTGGATATTGATTTTTTTCTCGACATTTCGACTTTTTCGTTTCACATGCCCTAGACCACAAATCTGCAATTTGTGGATTTGCTGTCTGTTTGTTCACGCCCAAACTACTGAAACGACTTTTATGAAACTTGGTACTATTGTATTTTAGCAGATTTCCTTTAAGGGAAATCAGCTATTGAGGTCGTACTCATGACGCGAGTTTTGAAAAATTTCCTCAAATGTCCATCGAGTCTACCCAGGATATGACGAAAATGAGGTCCGTTCAAAATTATATATATATATATATATATATATATATATATATATATATATATATATATATTTGTCTGTTAACGCTCTAGCGGTCGCAATGTTTGTTTGATCGTTACCAAACTTCATATTTAAGCGTTTTATGAAAAAAGAAAGATCAAGTTCGTTAATGGCTGAAATCGGACCAGTGGGAAGGGGGGTTTAGAGTGGGGATTTTTGAAAATTCAAAATATCTCCGTTATTATGCGTCGGAAAATTGTATAGAATCAATCTTATTGCAAATTAAATTTACTATAAATATTGTTCTATTCATTTATTCTCTATCTTGAATATTAACCGAGATATTTGCATTTGTATTGTGCTTGTGGTCGGCTATGTTCGGGACTTTCCGCCGAGAGCTAGGGCGGCCGTTTCCGTAACTATTCGTCCCTCGTGAACAGGTCTAGAGATACCTTACTACTACTGTTATTAGTAGACAGATTTCTCTATTGTAAAACTTCATGTGGGAAATCTGCTTAGTTTACGCAGCCCCTGCGTGACGGACTTATTTAATATTACTGTTAATCCAATTAAACGAACACATCGACTTCATTTCAAATATATATAAAGGTTTGGTTCTTGGGCATAGGGGAAGAGGAAGACCTCATGACATCAAACACCTTATGGATTACGGGCCCAACTAAGCATGTAGGCTATAATAATATTCTCAGAGACGAATAGGAGTGGGTGTTATAAGGGAGACCTGAAATGAAAAATTGCAATATTTCCTTACTTATTGGTTTTTCGGCAAAAATGCACATAACAAAAGCCGTTTATTTTATTATTTAAAGTAACTTTAGCCATACACAATTTGGTCGTATACAGAAGTATAAATGAGATATACGCTAAAAACTATAGCGGGAGTCAACAATTTTATTGAGCACTAATAACTAAACCGAAATAAACAAAACTCGGCATGTGCATTAGCATCAAATCTTCCATGATAAAAAGCTATATCAAATTTCTAGGGACAAGCAGGAGTGGGGGTAGTAAGGGAGGCATTATATGAAAAATCGTCATATTTCGGTTCATTTTGGTTTTTCGGCATACAAGCACATATCAGAAGGTGTTTATTTTGTTATTTAGAGTAACTTCTGTTATATTCACTTTTGTCATCCAACGAAGTATACAGAAACTACAGCGGGAGAATTTTATAAGTACTTATTAAAGAGTTTTTATTATAGGCATATCATGACGTAACTGTTCGTCCCTCGTGAATTGGTTTAGAGATTCGTTACTACTGCCGTTATTAGTAGGCAGATTTCTTTATTGTAAAACTTCACGTGGAAATCTGCTTTGTTTACGGAGCCCCTGCGTGACGGATTTTTATAGGATCGAACAGGAGAGTGGGTTGCTTGACACTTGAAAAATGATTATTTCATCTTTACCATACTAAAACATTACTTTTTCTTTCATCTCTAAAGATCATATTAATTCATTTTTGAAATATGACTTGGTATTGGAGGGGAATTCCAAAATATTTCCGTTATTATTAGTCGGATAGAAAAATGTTGTCAAATTATTGATGCTCTACAATTGTTCTATGCATTTTCCATTAAATATGAAGGGATCTTTTCTTGTACTTTCTTGTTCTCAGCTTTCTGTAAACCCCAACTACTATTCTACGAAGTTTGACTTAGAAATAGAGAATACATGGTGAGATGACATTACAAGAGCGTCATTCTGGGACGTGGGAAATTTGCTTCGTTTACGCAGCTCCTGCTAGACGGACTTTTTTTTTTTTGTTCCCACGGGGATATCCAGATGAAAGGTTGTGTTTATTGAGGTCGTTTACAGGTCTGAAGATGCGAGCTGTGATAATAGAGCTCTTCCTTAAGGGGAAGTTGCTTAGAAGCCTTAGGCGAGCAAGAGTTGAATCACTTCAGAGCAATGTTTCAGCTGGAGTTGCTTAACAGCTGTTCAATGTAATCCCTTCAAGAGTCGTCGGGTAGTTTGAGACTCTTTGTCTTATTTACAGTACAATAGTACAATTTCTCTCTCAATTCTCTGATTTGTGGTTGAAGGCGAATTTACCGCAGGTATAGTATTATTATTAATTAACGTCCTACGGTTAATTGAGCGGACTATCTACAGGTTACCACTCTTTTCTACCCGGGGTGGACTAAGGATTTTACTTAATGAGTTCGTCACTAAAGAAATTCCAATTGCCCATGCGAGAATCGAACTCGCCACTCTAGGTTTACAATGTGAGATTGTAGTGCCCATGCCACTTTTGTACTGAGTTATATTCATTAATAATATGGATGTTATAATATGGGTAGTGCATTCCGTGAATCGGTGATAGTCGGGATTATTCGGCCTTTTCCGGCAACCAACTGATGATTCGGTATACAGGTTAATTAATTATATATGCTCTGCCGGCCACGTGACTGCATTCTACAGCTTTTTTAGCAGATTTCGCTTAAGGGAAATTAGATATTGAGGTCGTACTCATGACGCGATTTTCGAAAAATGTGCTCAAATGCCCATCGATCCTACCACGGAGATGACGAAAATGAGGTCCATTGAAAATTATATATATATTTGCCTGTTAATGCTCTAGCGGTCGTAATTTTTGTTTGATCGTCACCAAACTTGATATTTAAATGTTTTATGCAAAAATAAAGATCAAGTTCATTAATGGCTGAAATCGGACGGGGGTGGTTTAGAGGGGGAAAATTCTTAATATTTCCGTTATTATGCGTCGAATCGAATATTTGTATAGAACCAATCTTATTGAAAATGCAACATTCTATAAATGCTGTTATGTACATTTTTTCAGCCGAGATATTTGCATATTTTAGTTTTCGGTCTACAGTAATCTCCCAATCGTACTAATGCCATATTATCAATAAGCTATTATATTATGAATAACTTTATTTGAAGCCTAAGTATCAAATATTCTTCTCATTGAACTTTTACGTCTAGAGATAAATGCATACACTTGACGCACGTGGGAAATCTGCTTAGTTAACTCAGCTCTTGCTTGACGGACTTTTTTGTTCATAAACCAAGTTTCAAGAATATCATCAAGCCCAAGGATTTTCCACATTTGTAGTACACATTCTTCTTGGAGCCCAGCAGTTCCAGACAGGCCGTCGGCGAAGTGAAATGGTGGAATTCCATGGACTCAATCAGGTACACTGGTCATATCAGCCTCGCCAAGACTGCGAGTGTTCTATTCTTACTTATTCATCCATCAGTACTCCTTAGTAGTAAGGGTGCATCTAGGAGGTATTCCTATACCTGTTTATTAATAAGAATGATTGGCTTATGCCTTTTGCTTAAGTGGGCAATACCCTTCACAGCTCAGTGGCTCTTAGACAGTGTGCGAGACTCTAGTACCGAATAAACACGGGATCGATTCTCATATATTTTACCATCATATTTTTTACCGTTTTTTTGTGTGTATTTTATAAATAATTATTATTGAGCTAATATTAATTCAATTTTGCTAATTTAAAAAACATTATCCAAGGTCCAGGACCATATTAGAACTTTATTTACTTAATTGTTTATTGGAAGGGGAAAACATTTATTTAATGTAGTATAATGAATTCACTAATTGAAATATTCAATTTTATTTTTAATTAACAGTTAGTTATAAACTAGACATTTTTCCTTTTAACTCAGTTATTTGTCAAAAGAAGTACAATATAATTTCATATTCATCAACACATTTTTCATCACAGCATTTTTTTTTTTTTTTAGTAGATTTCCCTTAAGGGAAATCAGCTATTGTGGTCGTGCTCATGACGTGATATTCGAAATTTTTCTTCAAATGTCCATTGATCCTACCTAGTAGATGACGAAAATAAGGTCCATCCAAAAGTGTGTGTGTACATATATATATAATGTCTGTTACCGCTCTAGAGGTCGCAATTATAGTTTAATCGTTACCAAACTCGATATTTAGTATATAGTCGTTTTATGTAAAAAGGAAGATCCAGTTCGTTAACGGTTGAAATCGGACCAGGGGGAGGGTGGGGTTAGAGGGGAGAAATGTTCAAAATATCTCTATTACTATACGTCGGATCGAAAAATTGTATAGAACCAATCTTATTGTAAATTGAATTTATTATAAATATTGTTATATACAATTATTCTCTA
Organism: Riptortus pedestris; assembly: GCA_019009955.1. Taxonomy (NCBI): domain Eukaryota; kingdom Metazoa; phylum Arthropoda; class Insecta; order Hemiptera; family Alydidae; genus Riptortus; species Riptortus pedestris. Next base: position 22,239,773 of record CM032231.1, read on the forward strand.
TCTTGAATATTAACCGAGATATTTGCATTTTTCTGTTTTCAGCCTTCAGCAGACTCCTACTTCTACTCATGTCATATTAATAATAAGCTGTTATTTCATGAACCATTTCATTACAAATTTAAATACCAAATATTGTTTTCATTCTACTTTTAATTTGTGAGATATATGCAAATACGTTCTATTGACCCCCCCCCCCTCCCGCTCTTTTGTTCTTGGATTACTAAAATTTGAGTGATTGAGATAAAACTGATTCTGATTCATTACAAATTAGCTTTAGTAAATTGTTTTCAATAAAATTAATATGTTATATTCAGATATATTTCATTAATTGTTTTTCTTTTCGGTCTATCTATCTATTCAGCGCTACGAGGTTGGCTGGCCTGTTTGTTTACAATTCAGCCGCTTTCCGTTGTAGAGATTAACTTGTATTGTAAATTGACTGAAAGATTTCTCATTACCGTTTGTATTTATTCACTTAACATTATTACTTATTTTTGTATGTGTATCTATTGTAAACCTTCGCGTGGAAATCTGCTTAGATTACGCAGGCCCTGCGTGATGGATTTGTTAATTTTCTATAAAACAGCCTATGGGTGAGATACACTGGAGTAGGGAAGGATCACTTTGACCCTATCCCCGCCATCACAATGACTTATGGCCAACGCTTTAGCTGACATGGCTAACCTGAGCCCCACGTAGATACATTGTACCAAAGGAAGTCAGGGGTAAATTAATAGTGTAAGGTAAATTTAATTAATTATGTGACCGGTAATTAATTTCGAACAGACCTTGCTCAATTATTGTCACGAGACTGTTATCACTCAATTCCATGTATAATCACTGACGCTGTTAGCTTCAGCCCCTGCTTATCTCAGCATAACACACAAACATCATTTAACAAGTCTAATTTGATACTCTTATTGTTAGTCACACTCTTCTGGCTGGCTCATTTAGCTCATCCGTGTATATACTTTGTCTCTACCCGAGAGGATAATTGGCATTCAATTAAAATATTAGAATAACTTAATAAATATTGTAAGTTATCTATGATTACTATAAATAAGGAAATATATACTCAATATAGTTTGAACTGAGTGCAAGAGGTACCACTCTATCTGGATAAATAAAGAAGGCCCATTTCCCTCTAAATATTATAATGAAAGTTAATGATATTATTCCAGTGGCTGTTGACACAACACCAAAGAATGGCAAACACTTAACAGCCTACTGTTGTTATATAAACATTTAAATCTAATTTATCGCTGCATTGATTAATTTATATTTAAATATTGCAAACATATTGATTATTATTATAGGCTTCACTTTTAATTATATTAGTTGAGGCTTGTTTAGTGATTGATAATCATAATAGGCGACTATCCGTATTACTCTCCGTTGACCGGTAAAAATAGAAATGGCTTGGCGACCAAAAGTAGGAAGTTAGAATTTTGAAATTTATAAATATTGTTACTTTATTAGAAAAGTCTCTGCTTCTTTCGGATTGTAAAATTAAATACACATAGGGGAGGATTACGGAGGCTAAGGAGTGGACAGGAACTCTGAAGAGAGGGACTACCGACAAAGGAAGGAAAACTAAAAAGTACCACGTACCACCTAGGCACAAATAACACTCAGCGAGTTCGGTACCTAATAAAAATAAAATAAATAAACACATAAAATAAAATTAAATACACAAACTTTGGCGTTTTTATCAATCCACAATTTATTTGACCACGCACTACACACTTGGTAAATTATTCTTCACTACTAATCACAATATGCACTGTTAATTTCACGTTCTTATTACACATGACAATAACTCATGGTTACTGGAATCACTGATGATCACTAAACACGGCACTGCAATGATGTTTAACTAAGCACTGCACTGATGTTTAACTAAGCACTGCACTGATGTTTAACTAAGCACTGCACTGATGTTTAACTAAGCACTGCACTGATGTTTAACTAAGCACTGCACTGATGTTTAACTAAGCACTGCACTGATGTTTAACTAAGCACTGCACTGCACTGATAACTACGCACTGCACTCATGTTTAACTAAGCACTGCACTGCACAGCTAACTACGCACTGCACTCATGTTTAACTAAGCACTGCACTGCACTGATAACTACGCACTGCACTCATGTTTAACTAAGCACTGCACTGCACTGATAACTACGCACTGCACTCATGTTTAACTAAGCACTGCACTGCACTGATGTTTAACTAAGCACTGCACTGCACTGATGTTTAACTAAGCACTGCACTGCACTGCACTGATGTTTAACTGAGAACTGCACTGAGAAGCTCCGACTTACAAGTAACTCCCTCCCCCTATTCAGTTGATAGCAGGGAAGTCTAGAATAGTACACGTTGGCAACATTCGAATCCCTGATACATATTCAAAAAGTCACAATTCCGTCTAGGCAACTCTCTTGGAACACTGAGGAAATGTTAGTTAACGGAGGTGGGAATTCAAAATTTTGAAATAAATAAAACTAAATAACGTTTTAAGGCCGGAAAATGGATTCTAAGCACAATTCGTTCTTTAGCGTTTTTCGATGAAATCAAAATTAGGAAAAATATTGACTAATATGTGTTTTGATGTCGAAGTAAACCCCCACTCCTGAGGCTGTTAGTAAAGTATAATAGCGTATCTTAACAATGTTCATTCCCTTAATGGATATACAAAAATATGATTAATTCTATTGATGTATTTCCATAGAGCACGAACTAGGTCTATCTATCTAAGTCTAGGTCGGAAGTCGAAACTTCGACATCCATAAATGTAGATAACATTTTAGGACTTTAATTGTAATTCTAAACAAATTGTGTTCTGTGCATTTTTTCAATAAAACAAATTTTAACGAAGATATTCACGAACACGTGTTTTTAAGTCGAAGTGACCCTCCCCTCTCCCCCCTCCTAGTAGAAAATTTGTATTCTCAAATAGTCTATATTGTACCTTGGGCTAGGTGCCTCACAACTAGAAGTCCATTGATTAAGCAACAATCGGGTGGACAGACAGACAGATCAAATTTTCAATTTTTATGGATTAGTTTTTAATGTACGGTTTTTTATAACGTACAATAACAAACCTAGAAAGTAATAAGGCACTATAATTTATAAAAAAAACAAACAACTGGTCGAAAAATAAAAGATTGAAGAACACAAAAATGCAATAAATAATAACAATCGGTCTTTGAATAGATAACAACAAAAATGGTTCGGAGCAGAGTTCACAAAAACACAACAAACACAACTGCGAGAGTGAGCGGTTAATTTTATACACTGGCTGAAAGGTTATTATATGGTTGCTCGCAGTGTAGCCACGTTAAAATTAGATTAAATAGTTCCTGGCAACACTGTCATTGGGACCACGTGGCATCTAGTAAGGGTTAGGTTATAGAGCAGGCCAAGCTGCTACATCACCTCCCCCCAATGACAGAGTCATGGAAGCGGGCAGGAAGTCTAATGGGTCTTCCTCGACGAGTCTGGTGAGGTTGTTCCGCTTGTGTGGCTGTGTCTTGGGCTGAAGACTGGTTGGAAGGGTGCAGTGTTGTCTGGGGATTCGCAGAGGTCTGCTGTGCTGAGGGGTTGGATGAGGCTTGTTGAGATGAGTCCTGGATGATGTAGGCTGGCTTCAGACGGTCGAGTGAGACGGTTCTTGGCCCCGTAGGAAGTTGGATCTTGAATGTCTTCGGCTGTCGTTCCAGTACCAGATGAGGCCCTGAGTATGGTGGTGTTAGGGGTTGGCGAACTGTATCATCTCGTAGGAACACATGAGTGCAGTTCCTGAGGTCCTTAGGAACAAAGGTTTGGCTGCTGCTGGGACGGTGAGGTGCTGGTCGAAGGTCCTTCATGTGGTCCCTCAACCTCCGCAGGAACTCCTCGGGGTCCTCAGGTCGTTGGTGGCTTGCGAGCAATTCACCAGGCAACCGTAGGGGCTGCCCGAATACCAGTTCTGCTGCACTACTGGTGTTATCATCACGCACTGCTGCTCTTAGACCAAGAAGTACTGTGGGCAGCAGGTCAGTCCATCTCGATGAGCCGATGAGGTGAGCTGTGAGAGCTGCTTTGAGTGTCCTGTGCCACCGTTCAATACAGCCATTACTTTGTGGATGGTAAGGAGTTATCCTAGTACGTTTGATCCCGAGAATGTATGTGAGCTTGCAGAATATTTGACTCTCGAACTGCCTCCCTTGGTCCGTTGTAATTCTAGTAGGGACGCCATAGCGACAGATCCAAGTCCTGTGTAGGGCTCTGGATATCGTGTCTGCACTGATGTCTTCGATTGGCTCAGCTTCAGGCCACCGGGTAAACCTATCTGCCATAGTAAGGCAATAACGTTTGCCGTCCGACGTTGGGAGTGGTCCAATAATATCTATGTGGACGTGCTCGAAGCGAGCGCTTGGGGCAAAGGTTCCCGGAGGCGTGACAGTGTGGCGATGTACCTTACTCCGCTGACAAGCGACACAAGCACGTGCCCAGGTGGCAATGTCTACATTCATGTTTGGCCAAAAGAATCGTTGGGCAATGAGTCTCCTTGATCCGTGTATACCCGGGTGGCTGAGGTTGTGGATATGAGTAAAAATCGATTGCCTCAATGATGCAGGCAGGTACGGACGCATCCGTGAGGCGCTTGTTTCGCAGAGAAGGGGCCTCGTAGCATGTGGAACTTTCATCCACTTAAGCGAGAGGGCAGGGTTTTTAAGGAGCTCGTTTATGTCAGAGTCCGTCTCTTGTAGCACTGCAATTTTTTCATTGTCATCGGGAAGCGTAATCTCCTCCAACCTCGAGAGTGTGTCTGCGACCACATTGTCATTTCCAGCTACATGTCGAATATCGGTTGTAAACTGACTGATGAAGTTTACCAATCGGAGCCTCATAGGCGTGGCTGTGTCAGCCCGTTGTCGGAACATGTGGATCAGTGGCTTGTGGTCGGTGAGTACGTTGAAGTTACGTCCTTCGATCGAGGGCCTGAAGTGACGTATTGCTCGGTGTAAGGCGACCAGCTCCCTGTCGTAAGTGGAGTAACCTTGTTCTGCTTTCGTCAGTGTCTTCGAGAAAAATCCAAGAGGTTTCCAACCGGATCATTCACGTTGCTGAAGAACCGCCCCGATGGCTGTGTTTGACGCGTCACATGCCAATGAGAGTTCGGCATCGTCAGATGGATGTGACAAAGTGAGGGCCGACTTGATGTCTTGCTGACATAGACGAAATGCAGCGTCTGCTTCCTTGGACCATTCCAGAGTTGTTGCATCGCTCTTCTTGCAGTTGCCTACTAATGAGTGTAGGGTATGCTGGTGTTCGGCTGCGTTTGGTATGAATCGCCTATAAAAATTCATTATTCCCAAGAACCGCCGAAGTTGTCCCTTATTGCTGGGTCGAGGAAACTCCATGATCTGGTTAACCTTTGCTGGAAGGGGCTTGATACCTTGGGCATTCACGAGCAAGCCCAAGAATTCAATCTCGGTCTTGCCAAACTCGCACTTGGTGGGGTTTATTGTTAGATCATGCTCGCTCAGTATTCGGAAGACGTTGTCTAAGTGTGTATGATGTTCGTCCTTGGTACTGGATGATAAGAGTATGTCGTCTAGGTACACGAAGACATAGGGTAGTGCCAAAATACTATCCATGAGGCGCTGGAACGTTTGGGCAGCATTACAAAGGCCGAAGCACATTACCAGGAACTCGAAGAGACCAAAGGGTGTGATTACTGCGGTCTTCCTAACGTCTTCTTCTGCTACCGGTACCTGGTAGTACGCCCTGTTCAGGTCAATCTTACTGAAGTAGGTCTTTCCGCTAAGATTGGTGTTGAGTGTCAGTATGTTTGGAACACCGTATCTGTCAGGAACAGTCTGTTCGTTTAGTCGGCGGTAGTCCCCACAAAATCGCATTTTGCCATCTTTCTTTACCACTATATGTAACGGACTTGAGTAGGGACTGTTAGACGGCCTGCAGATGCCTTCGTCCACCATTTTGAGGAATTCCTCCCTTGCAGCCCTGTAACGCTCAGGTGGGAGGCGTCGAGCTTTTGCTGTGACGGGTGGTCCTTTCGTCTCGATGAAGTGTTGGATGTTATGCTTTGGTTTCTGCAGGAAGGTGGACGGACGTGTGATGGATGGGTATTTGCGTAGTAGGTCGTAATACCACTCACCAGCGGGAACTGAATATACCGTGGGTATTTTGGAGTGTGCAATGGTCCCCTTTGCTGTGCGACCCGTTTTTGCGTCTAGGAGCTGACAACCTCTGAGATCGACGATTATATGGTGGTGGAAGAGAAGTTCGGCGCCGATGATGGGGCTACTGATGTCTGCCAAGATGAAGGTCCAGTGGAGTGGTCGTTGGAGTCCGATATTAAGTGTCTTCCTGACTTCCCCATACGTCTTGATTGTTGTACCATTGGCAGCGTACAAAGGGAAGTTGGTTGGATGCTTCCGATCCCGCGACCTGGCTGGGAAAACAGATATACATGCACCTGTGTTCACTAAATATCTCTCTCCCGATTCTTTCTCCTTCACAAATAATCGGCGTTGGTGAGTGCCAGCGAGTCCGCCATCTCGGCCGCTGCTAACAGTTTCCCTGAGCCGGAACGTTGTTCTTCCATTCACAGGGCTGTCTGCATTTCTGTGCTTTTTCCCGGAAGGTCTCATGGTAATAACATACCATGAAAATAACATAATTTTCCACTCCTGCTGCTTGAACGGCTACGTCGACGTGAGTGTGAATGTGAATGGTCCTCCCGCTCTATGCGTGCTATCTCGCTCTTCAAATCTGTGACTTCCAGGGTGAGTTTCCTGACCATCTCTTCCAGCTGCGATAGCTGGGTAGGTTGTGTCTGTGAGGGTTGTGTGCTCTGTGCGCGTACTTCAAGGATGCTGGGTTCGTATACTTCAGCAATACGATCTGCAATCTCAGCGAGTTTATCGACTGAGGCCTCGTTGGTAACGGCTAGCATGGCCTGTATACGGTCGGGAAGTGCCCTCAGCCATACATGACGTAAGAGGTTAGGGGGTATAGTGGCGCCAGCTAGTCGTTTCAATTCGTTGAGGAGCTGGGAAGGCCGTTCTCCTTCAGATAGACGTTTCACTTCGAGAAGTCGCCGGATCCGTAGGTTTTCGGATTCCGTGAATGTGTGGAGAAGCCGGTTTTTAAGGGCTTCATATGGGTCAGCCGGGGGATTTTTAACTATATTGGCCAACTCTTTTAGAATTTCGAAGTCTAGGTTGGCAGTAACTAACTGGAATTTAATCCTAGAGCTAGTTACCTTGGAGGTTGCGAAGACTTCCTCAGCCTGGCAAAACCAAAGCTCTGGATCTGCCTTCCAAAAGCTTGGGATCCGGAAGTTAGGTCCAAATCCGTAAGCGCCGACTTCCTCCAGTTCCGTAGGATTTACGTCTTTGCTGATGTTTTCCATCTTTAATGTCCGGCGTCGGGGTCACCACTTTAATGTACGGTTTTTTATAACGTGCAATAAAAAAAATTGAAAGTAATAAGGCACTATCATTTATAAAAAAAACAAACAACTGGTCGAAAAATAAAAGATTGAAGAACACAAAAATGCAATAAATAATAACAATCGGTCTTTGAATAGATAACAACAAGAATGGTTCGGAGCAGAGTTCACAACAAACACAACTGCGAGAGTGAGCGGTTAATTTTATACACTGGCTGAAAGGTTATTATATGGTTGCTCGCAGTGTAGCTACGTTAAAACTAGATTAATTAGTTCCTGGCAACACTGTCACTGGGACCACGTGGCGTCTAGTAAGGGTTAGGTTATAGAGCAGGCCAAGCTGCTACAAGTTCATATCCAATAATGTTCTGAAATTTGTAAAAACCTTAGCCTGCTGAATTGAATTAGAAAATCTGACAAACCTTAATCAGAGTTTTATTAAATGGATAACAAGCCACGAAGACCCTTATTTTAAGATTGTTTTCAACAGCTTTTCAAAATATCTCAAGATCACATTTAAATTCTTGTTTAGATAGGATTCTTATTACAGGAAAGTAGAGCACTAATGGTGTCAGATGAGTTCAAAACATTAGAAATCTGCCCCTGAGTGACGGACTTTTTTTAATGCTATTTTGTATTTGAGCGAATGGTTCTACGAGTAGAAGCAGCCCCTTAAACAGTAAGTAGGGTGCTTTAAAAAAGAAAAAAGTAGATAAAATGTGAGAGAGAAAGAGAAGAGAGAATATGCCCTAGAGCTGAATGTAGCTATTATACAGGGCCAATGGAGAAACTGGGAAGTGAACCGGGAATTTATGATAAAAGCAAACTCATGTTGGCTTCAACAATCATCACATATTATCAATATCACTCGTAAACTTTCATTCAATTTTTTATATGCTAGCTCAAACGTTATATTTTCTAAATTTATATTGTCCAACAGTCCCACAGTATATAAAAAGTCCGTCTCGCAGGGGCTGCGTAAACTAAGCAGATTTCCCACGTGAAGTATTACAATAGAGAAATTTCACGAGAGCCAAACAGTTACGAAAACGGCCGAACTACCTTTTGGCGGGAAACCTAATTTCGTCCGTTACCCGCCCACATTTAATACAAATGCAAATATCTCGGTTAATATTCAAGATAGAGAATAAATGTATATAACAATATTTATAGTAAATTTAATTTGCAATAAGATCGATTCTATACAATGTTTCGATCCGACGTATTTCGAAAATCCACCCCTCTAAACCCCCCTCCCACTGATCCGATTTCAGCCATTAACGAACTTGATCTGTCTTTTTACATAAAACGACTAAATATCAAGTTTGGTAACGATTAAACAATAATAGCGACCGCTAGAGCGGCAATAGACAAATATATATATATATATATATATATATATATATATATATATATATATATATATATATACTAGCTGACCCGGCAGACGTTGTCCTGCATGATATATCAAGCGATTAGGATATTAAATTTAATAATAATATGTTTAAAAAAAATCTTTTTTAAATAACGCAAAAACAACATTTGTTATGTTCACATTTGCCTAAAAACAAATAGTAAATAAAATATCGAGAAAACTTGGTAGACAAAAAGAAAAGAAAAAATGAGAGAAGGATAAGAAAACGTTTTAGTTCTATGATTATCTGGTAGAATGCGCACTACACGTTCTTAAAAACAAACAGTCGTAGACCAATAATTGTAATAAATCAAAACCCTCAACAATAATAATGCAAATACATTAATATAAATAAAGAAAAGAAAATAATTGGAACATTCAAATCAAATTAAAATACATTTGGACAATAAATACCAATGTCTGAAAGTGAAAACCTCTCGCAGCTGAAAACATCTTTATTTAGATGACATACTTAACTCTGAGGACATACATTAGATAAACATATTTACATTTCATAACATTTCCAATAACCTCGCCCTTCGCCCTTCGACCGGAGACCTGCTCCATCTGCCGGGCTGATCTGCGGCGCTAAACCTTCCGGGGCGTCACCCGAACGCGTAATTAAAAATTCAATCAAATCGGACCATCCGTCTAGGAAGAGTTCAGTGACATACACACGTACGCTAGAATTATATATATATAAAGATAGAGGTGTATTAGCCTGTTAACGCTCTAGCGGTCGCAATTTTCGCTCGATCGTTACCAAACTCCGTATTTAAACGTTTTACGTTAAAAGACGGATCATGTTCTTCAACGGCTGGAATCGGATCATTGGGAGGGGGGATTTAGAGGGGAGAGTTTTCGAAAATTCGAAATATCTCCGTTAGTTTGAGTCTGATCGAAATTTTCTAGAGAGCCAATCTTTGTGAAAATTAAAAGATCTATAAACGTTGTCATGTACCTTTTTTCACTGTCTTTAATATTAACCGAGATATCGGCGTTTTTTAGTTTTCGGCCTCCAGTAAACCCCCACTCCCGTTCGAACTTGACAAATTTAGTACAGCTTATAACCATGGTAGGACTAATACTAATTCACATACCGAGTTCTGTTCAGTTCAGTTCAATCGTTGGTGCCCAATAAAATTTTTGGCCCCTCTTTACTTTTTTAGTGTGTATCTCGTTTATACTTTAATATACGACAAAATTGAATATCACAAAAGTTACTCCAAATAACAACATAAACAACTCTTATCCTGTGCATATTTGCCGAAAAATCAATAGGAAACGAAATACGGCTATTTTTAATTTGAGGCCTCCCTCACAACCCCCACCCCTGCTCCTTCTGCCTCGCCGATCTGCGGCGCTAAACCATCCGGGGCGTCACCCGAACGCGTATTCAAAAATTCAATCAAATCGGACCATCCTTCTAGGAGGAGTTCGGTGACATACACACGTACGCTAGAATTATATATATAAAGATATATATAAAATTGTAACCTCTGTCTGTACATTGATTTTATTCGCGAAATTTCACGATAACTTTTCGTTTCACATGTCATAGACACCATATCTGCATTTTGTTTCTTTCGTGTATGTTTGTTTGTTTGTTACCTTTTCACCCATAAACGGCTGAACCGAATTTTATGAAACTTGGTATGTATATTACTACTAACCCAACTTAGACTTTAGGCTATATTAATTTTCTCTGAGACGAACAGGAGTGGGGGTTATAAGGAAAGCCTGAAATTAAAAATAGCGATATTTCGTTTTCTATTGGCTTTTCGGCAAATATGCACATAACAAAAGTTGTTTAATTTGTTATTTAGAGTAACTTTTGTTATATACATTTTTGTCGTATACCGAAGTTTAAATGCGTTATACGCTAAAAATTATAGCGGGAGTCAACAATATTATTTGCCAAAAAATACCCAACCGAACTAAATATAACTCGGTATGTGTATTAGCAGTGAGGCCTTCATTATTATAAGCCATACCAACATTTCTATAGACGGGCAGGAGTGGGGGTTATAAGGGAAGCCTGAAATTAAAAATTGATATATTTCGTTTCCTATTGGTTTTTCCGCAAATATAAACATAACAAAAGTTGTTTATTTTGTTATTTAGAGTAACTTTTGTTATATAAACTTTTGTCGTATACCTAAGTATAAATGAGTTCTACGTAAAAAATTTAGCGGGCACTAACGGCTGAACCGAACTTAACAAAACTCGGTCAATTAGCATTAATTCTTCCATGATTATAAGTTATATTAAAATTTTTAGGTTCGAACGGGAGGGGGGTTATAAGGGAGGCCTGAAATAAATATTCACCATATTTACATGTATAAGAGAAGGGAAATATAAAAATATCGAAGACTGTGAAGAATTATCGAACAAATAATTCTATTATTAGCAAATCACCGGCAACGATGGGTATCAATCCTAAACACTGGGACGGGTAAATGTCAAAATATTGTGCAATGTAAAGCCTGCTAAAAAATACCATCACCATTCAGCCTCAAATGAATTCCCGGGCGAAGCCGGGTATCTGAGCTAGTATATATATATATATATATATATATATATATATATATATATATATATATATATATATATATACAGTTTTGAACGGACCTCATTTTCGTCATCTCCTAGGTAGGATCGATGGACATTTGAAGAAAAATTTCGAAAATTCCGTCATGAGAACAACCTCAATAGCTGATTTCCCTTAAGGGAAATCTGCTAAAAGTCCATCACACAAGGGCTGCGTTAACTAGACGCAGATTAAGCCCACGTGAAGTTTTACAATAGATAAATCTATTGTACATACTTGAATAGTAATTAACATTGCCGTGAATATTAAATGAACAAATACAAATGAGAACGAGAAATCTTTCAGTTCAATTGACATTTTAATAACCTCTACAACAGAAAGCATCTGAATTGTAAACAAAAAGGTTAGCCAATTTCTCAGAGATGAATACATAGACAGATATTTTTGGTCGGAAATAAAAAAAAACAATTAGTGAAAAATATCTGATATATAATGTATGAATTTTATAGAAAACTATTTAGTATATATATATATATATATATATATATATATATATATATATATAGTACTGTAATTTATAATGAATAATTTTAATCCCTCTGATTTTAGTAATCCATGGGGGAGGGGGTTGTGCCATCACAACTTATTTGCATGTATCTCATCTAGAAAAGATTTCCTGAACGAAATATTTGGTATTTCGGCTTGAAATAAGACGGTCTATGATTTATTGGCTTATTCTTAACGTGTGATCACAAAGAAAGGGGGCTTACTGTAATTAAAAAACAAACAAACAAATGTCCACGTTAATATTCAAGATAGAAAATATATATATTGCAGTAGTTTTAAATTTACAATAAGAGAGTAAAGGTATTTTCACCGTTAAAAAACTTGATATTTATTTAACGCTTTTATATATAGAGTTTGGTAACGTTAGGACAAAAATTGCGACTGCTGGAGCGGAAACAGACAAGTATTTATATACGAAAATTGAAAATATCTTCGTTATTATTAATCATGACGCGATTTTCGAAAAATTTCTTCAAATGTCCATCGATCCTACCCAGGAGATGACGAAAATGAGGTCCGTTCAAAATTATATATATATATATATATATATATATATATATATATATACTAGCAAAGGTACCCGGCTTCGCCCGGGAATTCATTTGAGGCTGAATGAAGGTGGTATATTTTTGGCAAGGCTTTACTTTCCACAATATTTTTTTTATTTCCCTGTCCCAGTGTTTAGAATTTATACCCGTCGTTACTGTGGATTTGTTAATAATAAAATTATTTGTTATTTAAGACTTCATTGTCCTCAATATTTTTATATTTCCCGTCCTCTGTGTATGTAGTTTTTTTTTATAAAGTGATGGACCATATAATTCATAATCCTAGAATGTATTCTATCTTCCAAACCATGTATGAATAAGTTTCTTTCCCTTCATGCGGTACAATGTCCAACGGTGACAGCTGTTTTAGGTACGTCATAGCCTCTATTAAAACACTCTTTCGTAAGTCTCGATTGTAAACTGTGTATTCATATTGGTTTTCAGTAAAGTATATCATAATACATTAACGGAGCAGAGTTAATAAATACCAGAAATACCTGAGTGCACCTCCCTAGCGTTTATTCTAGTAAATTATTTATTTATGATAATTAAAGAAATTCACATTCCTGAGAATAATAATACATTGCTATAAGCATCAATTAACATGTAAACATAGACCAATATGAGGTCGGAAGGGAAGCGGCAGAACTGATAGTACAAAGGAAGTAGGCTCGACACTTACATAGCCTCAGTGCTGCCAACCTGCAATGCATTTTGGATAGCTATCCTCTAATACATTCAAATATATTAAAAAATCATATTACACTATCTTCACAATTCTAAAACTGTTTCAAATATTTTTCACGTTTTAATTAAATAATGTATTAAATACACTTAGAGAAGGGTGGGGGCAGTATACCTTATTTGGTGCAAACTGTTACTGGCGTTAAAAAATAACGTAGTTTTGAATTATTAAGGATAAAATTCTAACATGGATTTGAATTAACTTATCCAGGTGAGATACCTGGGTAGTTCATATTGGAATGTATTGTTGAGCATATCAATATTTCTAAGCAAATTACTTGCTTCAAACCTTATTTTACAAAAAAAATAATTATAAAACAAAATTTACACTAATTAAAAAAGTAAACAACTTATGTTATGTGCACAATTGCCAAAAACCAAATAGACGATGAAATATCGCGAATTTTTATTTCAGGCCTCCCGCATAACCCCCATTCCCCTTGGAAACTAAAATTTTTTGTATAGCTTATAATCATGGAAGAATTAATGCTAATTTACATACCGAGTGTTGTTAAGTTCGGTTCTACCGCTAGTGCCCAATAAAATAGTTGCCCCCGCTTTAGTTTTTAGCGTATATCTCGTTTATACTTTGTTATAAAAGAAAAGTGTAAATAACAAAAGTTACTCTAAATAACAAAATAAACAACTTTTGTTATGTTCATATTTGCCAAGAAACCAATACGAAACGAAATATCGCTATTTTTAATTTCTGGCATCCCTCATAACCCCCACTCTTGCCCGTCCCTAGAAATGTTGGTATGGCTTGTTATAATGAAAGCTTTAGTGCTATTACATATGCCGAGTTTTATTTATTTCGGTTGGATCTTTTGTCCCAAATAAAATTGTTCACTTACGCTATAGGTTTTAGCGTATATCTCGTTTATAATTCGGTATACAAAAAAAGTGTATATAACAAAAGTTACTCTAAATAACAAAATAAACAACTTTTGATATGTTCATATTTGCCGAAAAACTAATAGGAAACGAAATATCGCTATTTTTAATTTCTGGCTTCCCTTATAACCCCCACTCCTGTTCGTCTCAGAGAATTTTAATATAGCCTAAAGTCTAAGTTGGGTTAGTAGTAATATACATACCAAGTTTCATAAAATTCTGTTCAGCCGTTTATGCGTGAAAAGGTAACAAACAAACAAACAAATAAACAAACAAACAAACAGACACCAAAGAAACAAAATGCAGTTATGGTGTCTATGACATGTGAAACGAAAAGTTATCGTGAAATTTCGGGAAAAAAATCAATGTACAGACAGAGGTTACAATTTTATATATATATATATATATATATATATATATATATATATATATATATATATATATATATATATATATATATATTTGTCTGTTACCGCTCTAGCAGTCGCAATTTTTGTTTGATCGTTACGAAACTCGATATTTAACCGTTTTATGTAAAAAGACAGATCAAGTTCGTTAATGGCTGAAATCGGACCAGAGGGAGGGGGGGTTTAGAGGGGGGATTTTCGAAATATCTCCGTTATTATGCATCGGATCGAAAAATTGTATATAACCAATCTTATTGAAAATTAAATTTACTTTAAATATTGTTGTTAAACATTTATTCTCTATCTTGAACATTAACCGAGATATTTGGATTTTTCAGTTTTCAGCAAACCGCCACTTTTATTCATGTTACATAAACAATACTCTGCTACATAATAAATCACATTATTGGAAGTTTAAATACCAAAAATTGTATTCAAGAGAGCTTTATTATACGAGATACATGTAAATATGCCCTGGTGACCCCACCCCCCCCCCATCTTAAAGTTTTGGACTACTAAAATTTTATTGATTGAGATAACAACTATTATGACTCATTATAAATTACACTAGTAGATATAGTAAATAGCTCTCAATAAAATGAATGTGTTATATTCTGATATATTTCAGTAATTGTTTTTCTTTCCGGCGTGAGGCGGGCCGACCCGTTTGTTTACATTTCTAACCTAACGCTTCCTGTCGGCAGGGTATTGAAATTGGATGAAACATTTATTTCCGTTTGTATTTATTCACGGTGTTGTTGTGTTAGCAGTATGTAGATTTATCTATTACTAAACTTCAGGAAGGAAATCTGCTTAGTTTACGCAGCCCCTGCGTGACGGACTTTTCTTTAATGTCAATACAAGACAAATTTTCTATTACTGCCTCGTTATTCCTAAATTGGATGTAAAATAAGACACAAAAGTTAAGACCTCTAAAATGTTTTGTAGCAAGTATATTTACTTTGCAACGGAGAGCACTGCTATAGATATTGTTTTTTTTTAGCAGATTTCCCCCATGACGGGATTTTTGAAGTAGTTCCTGAAATGTCCATCTATACTACCTATGTTATGACGAAAATAAGGTTCGTTCCAAATATAATATATATATATATATATATATGTCTGTTGTCGCTCTAGCTGTCGGACTTTGGTCGTATCGTTACCAAATTCGAAATGTAAGTGTTTCATGTAAAGCTAAAGTATCAAGTTCGTTAACGCCAAAAATGGGGGTAAGGAGAGGGAGGTTTAGATGGGGATATTCGAAAATTTGAAATATCTTCGTTATTATAAATCGGATGGAAAAATTGTATATTACCAATCTTATTTGAAATTTAAGTACCGATAAATGTTGTTATATAGATATTTTCTCTTTCATGAATATTGACCGAAATATTTGGATTTTTTTAGTTTTCAGCCATAGGAATAACCCCCTCTCCTATTCCTATCATATTAACGAAAGTCTGTCAAGCACTGGCAGCGTCAACTAAGCAGATTTCCCACGTGTTGGTAAGACACAGTAGTGATCTTATCTTACTGCCTAGTCTGACTAAAAACAGGAAAATACACGAATTACTCCCTTAATATTTGATTTACGAAAAAATGCATAAAGGAATAATTGTAGAACATGAATAGTTTAACAACATTGGTCTTTTACGATTGGACTCATAAATAAGGGGATATTTTGAATTTTCCAATTCTCCACTTCTAAACCCCTCTTTTCTGGTCGGATTTCAGCGAATAAAAATATTATCTTTGATCACTGAAACGGTTAAATATCGTATAGATCAAATAATGATTTTCGAGACAGAAACGTAAAATCATAATTGATTACGTCATCGCACAACGATTTTGCATGCATCCTCGCATAATAAAGGTCTCTTGAAAAGAATATTTGGTATTTAAGCTTGGTCTTTCTTTTTACATAAAATGATTAAATATCGAATTTGGTAACGATCAAACAGATATAGCGACCGCTAGGGCGTTAAGAGACAAATATATTTGCTAGACATTACTAGTGTGTTATACCAGCATGTTGAAAATCTGCTTAGTTTACGCAGCCCCTACGTATTGGAATTTTTGTCAATAAACATCTAATATCCAGCATCATTTTAATTCCTGTTTTCAACAAAAATTGAATGATTTTAGTGTTGGAAAAGTCCCTCATTTAATATAATGAGTAAACTAAGCGGATTTCCCACATACTGGAATGATACGCTGAAAAAAGCCACCTCAAATAGTACTTTCTATTTCTGCCATAATAGTTCGTTTTGTTTGGTTTGATTTACGTCCACTTTATGCAACTATGGCTAATCGGGACGGGCTATCTACAGGTTACCATCCTTTTCTAGCCAGGGTGGGCCCAAGGAGTTTATTTAATGAGTCCGTCAATAAATAAATTTCTACTGCCCAGGGCGGGAATCGAACCCACCACTGCAGGTCTACCACGCGAGATTAAGACCAACTCCTTAACTCACACGGCCAACCTGAGCCACCTCTCATAATAGGATGTCTATGTTATCAGGTCATGAAGACGGTTTGTGACTATTCTTAAGAACAAAAAAAGGAATGCTTTATCAGAATGTGTCTCTTTATTCTTCAACTCATAACTGCTAAACAAAAGCCTATCTTATGAATTTATAAAACATATGTTTTACACCTCACCTATATCTTACAATTACATAGAGATATAAATATCACAATCATTCATTACAATATTAACACCGTACCAGAGTGACAGTTGATTTAAGTAAAAATGACAATAGTAGGAATGAGTCTAAAAACACAAATAATTCAATTTATATTAGAGCTGACTGAAAATGTACAGGAAAATTGAAAATTGTCACATACAGGCATGTACATATGAAGACAGGACGTGAAATAAGATCATTAGGGTGTCATATTTTAGGAAGTGGGAAAATCTGTGTAGGTTATCCAGCACCTGCGTGACGAACATTGTGTCAACTCGCGGGTAGGATCGATGGACATTTGCGGTCATAATTCCGTCATTAGTCAGCCTGAATAGGAGATTTTCCTTAGATGGGGGAGGCGAAACGAGGGAAGTAAGTGGTAGAAACACGCTGGGATAACAATGGCTGATGAGGATAAGGAAAGGTTTGTATGGGAGAGAGATGTCCTTAGGGCTTATGCCCTCATTGGCAGGGCTTATCTCTAGCAATGAGGCTTTAACGCTACAATGACCACCCAATCCACGCTTCACGTCCCCCAATCTCAACCTATAGCCAACCTACTTACATAGCATACTATAATGACCCTTTTTATCTCAAACTCTGTCACGCAGGGCTTGCGCAATCTAAGCAAATTTCCCCCGTTAGGGTATAACACACTATTGATCTCGCCTCAACATATATTTTATATTTCTAAATAAAATAAAAACAAAAAGAGTAGAAATAGGGGTTTACTACTGGATAAAACAATAAAGTACAAATAACTCGTTTAATATTTGACTTATGAAAAAATGTATAGAACAAATATCGTAGAACATCATTATTTTAACAAGACAGGTTCTATAATATTTTACAATCTGGCTCATAATAAAGGAGATATTTTGAATATTTGAATTCCTCCTCCCTCTAAACTCCTTCAATTCCTGTCGCAATTTTAGCCAATAACAAATATGATCTTCAACCACACTGGATCGCTTATATATCGAGCATGGTATGGGATTTAACAAACACTTTTGAGATAAGGATTAAAGTCTTATTCAATGACGTCATCTCACATCGTATTTGCATGTATCTTATCTAGTAAAGATTTGATAAGAAGAAGCCGAAAGAAGAGCTCTGCTAATGGTAACCAGGGCATTTCGGAAAGTTTACAGCAATGATGGCGCCCAGCTTCCGATAGACCTGGAGGCAGCAAAGCGGGTTGCTATACGAGTATACCAAGCAGTCAGGGGGTTGCCTTACAAGTTAGGAGAGTCTATCTTCACAATAGGACAGCAGGACCTTAGAGAAACACTCCACCATATTGAAGAAACCATCTGGGACAGTTGGCTGGACCAACTCCAGCAAAGGTAGGATGGCCTACAAATTTTTCCCAGATGTCAGAGCCTGAACTAAGCTGACTTGGTACGTCCCAGATTACTTCACCAGCCAACTTATCAGTGGCCACGGGGACTTCAATAACAAGCTCCGTTTCTTCAAAAGAAAGGAATCCCCATTGTGCTCCTGTGGCGAGTTGGATACGGATGACCATGTGATCCTCCATGTCCGTGTTTCAACGCCAAGCGTATACGGCTAATGAGTGCTTTCTCATATGTGAACTGGCCTCCTGAGAGCTACCATATCTTTGTAAACGACGCTGATAGATTTTCAGCCTTCAGAACCTTTGCCCAATAGGTGTTGAAAACCAAGTAAAAATGAATTTATCTGTATATATGTATTGTTTATGTGAGTTTAGGCTTTAGGTTAGGCTCTTGCTGCCACTTCTCTGAGCAGAGGCAAAGGAGTCGCAGCTGCGGGTTCCCCTAGGACTTTTCGGCACATTTTTGGTGAGCCTGGCCCAATTTATCTATTCAAAATTTTTATATATCTTATTAAATGGACACCGCTGATATGGGGAAACCCAAAGGTACAGCGGGGCCAGAAAAAAAAAAAAAGTAAACATCAAATGCAACACAACGTTTGGTAAGCTCCAATAAAGTGGCTCATGATATAAAAGCTTAACGTTAATATGACATGAATAGGAGTGGGGATTTATTGTAAATTGAAACCCAAAAAATCCCATAAAATCAGTTAATACTCGAGAAAGATAAAATTCCTACATATCAAAATTTATAGACACTTTATTTTACAATAAGATTGGTTCCATAAAATTATTCGATCGTACATATAATAAGTATGATATTTCAAACAAAATTCTACTCTACGCCCCCCCCCCTTTTCCCAATCCGATTTAGTTTTTAACAAACTTAACTTTAGTTCTACATAAAATATATATATATATATATATATATATATATATATATATATATTCATATAATTTTGGACGGAGCTCCTCATTTTTGTCCTTTCCTAAATGGGATGACCCTTGCGGGAAATCTGCTAAAACGTCCCCCACACAGGCACTGCGTAAATTGAGCTGATTTCCCACGCACTGGAATATTTTACGCTCCGGATCTCATCTCACCATCTTTTCTGTACTTCTCCAACAGTAAGAAGCCCATGTAAACAGAAATTCAAAGTTAGTTAGACTTACGATGTTTAGTAATTGAGATACTTAAAGCTAAATCGGACGAGTATAAGAAATGGTTTACAAAAGGATGAAACAAAAAAAAAAATACAAATAACTCCGTTAATTTTCATATAAGAGAAAACATGAATAAAATAATAGTTGTAGAAAATTAAAAATGATAAAAATATTGGTTATGTAAAATTTATAGAAATACTTGTAGATACCGAGGGGATATATCCAATTTCCAATTATTCCCTTCTCTAATTCCCCCCTCCCCTGATTTCATCCAATATCTAACATAATCTTTAGTTTCTCAAGAAACGATTTAAGGATCGTTTTGTTGATCAATTACAAATCATATAGTTTAGAACTTAAAATCTTGTAACGTCTAAAATATGTGTAGATTTCTCAAACAGTAAAAGTTCAATGAAAACAAAACGTGGTATTTATGCTTCCAATAAAATACAATCTTTCGATTCAACACACATTAGCGGAGATATTTTGAGTTTTCGAAATTGGCCCAGTAACCCCCCTCCCCCTATCCACTCCGGTTTGATTTAACTGTTTTTATTTCATTGTCCGTAAAATCTTGGTTGAGTGTGTGGAGGTTCCTGCTGTTCAAGTCGAAGTTCTTTAAGCAATATGTTGTCAGTCCCAAAATCGCCTAAAATTAATTAGTGAGTAAGTCAGTGATTCCTTAATGTCTGTGGTGTATGTACCGTCATGCTTCTACACTATGTGTGTACATTCAGAGATTAGTTATCCTGATGACATTCTATAAATATAATTCCAAGGATTTAATTAGTCGATGGATGTGCCAAGATTGTACTTTTAGCAGTTCGTTTTATCTCGTTTTTGGTAAACAGCAAACTTGCCAAGTAATAGCAATTTACCAAAGTAAATCGTCAGTTTTTGCCCGTTGATAAAGACGTCACAATCTATTTGTTTTTTCTATGAGGAGCGTTAGTTTGTCGTTCTACCAGCGGTTGCATTTTTTGTCTTTGGAAAAGCCTTTTCTAAGGAATAATCTATCGAATGTTCATTTTAGAGCTTTGATAAATATGTTAATAGTCTTATTTGGACCAGATCTATATAAGTATTCTAGGAAAATGTTTTCAATAGGAATTAGTTTGGAATCATCGTTAGTAAAATATTTTAATACATTCTTCTGAAATTCTTTATCAAATTTGTCCCATGATACGTTTTTTGTAACATATTTTTTTTCAAATACATAATTATGGATCCTAATAGTATATTGAATTCCAGACGATATATAATAGTGGTCACTAAACGTTCAATTTCACGATTATTGCATTGTATTATGTGTACAGACTGCAAATGGTTACAAGTGATTAAGTCTATATTACTTGGGCCTCTAAAATTTATAAATGTTGGTTTGGAATCATTTCAATTTGTAATAAATAACTTTCTAGTGAATATGAATTGTTCAAATGCTCTGCCTCTGCAGTTAGTGATTTTATCAAACACACCAGTAGTATATTAATATTATTATATTTAATAAATATTAACTCTAATTTTTCAATACTAACTCTATATTTTTGGTTATGTTTAAGATACACATTGATCATCAAGCATTTGAGCCCGAAAAATTGGGTTAGAATCACTACGAGATCTCCATTTGTAAGATCTAATAGTAAAGCATCAATATTTTTTTTATTTTTTTTTATAAATATCCTTTATTGAGTTATTACAAGAAATTTACAAAATAATTTATAGTGCTCCTTTTGACCACTGCAATATTACTAAAAAAATATAAAAATAAGATTTCCTATATAAATAGAATATTGCTTACAAATACAATTGACTATAAGTAGGCTGTCTATTGTTTGTCTATTGACTATATGTTGCAACTTAGTGAATATTACAATTATTTGTTCTTCATGGTTTCATGGCAAGAGTCAATAAAAAAAAACGTTTTTTCCGCGTAAACTTTATTCACACTGCCCTTCATGTTTCGTGGTTTACATGCAACCTCTTCAGGGGCCATCCATTTCTAAAGTGCTCTTCCCCTCTTACGTTCGCTGCGACTGTTCCTTCCTCACTAGTCGTTGATACTGAGATTCCCGAAGTAGGACAAGTCAGGGGACTACAGATCGACCATTTACACGTAGAGTTACGTTAGAGTATCAACGACCACTCCAATAAGGAACTGACTGTCACAACGAACGTAAGAGGGACAACATTTCAGAAATATTTGGTCCAGAATAAAAAGAATTACAATTACTTTAAAAATTTACTAATTTGAGTGAACTTACGAGCTAGTAATAATAAGTATAGAATTTTTTTTATGACGTCGTTTTTTTTTTTAAAATATGTTTATTAAATATGACTACAGATGCTTGAATCCTCCTTTCGCTTTTAAAAGTATCATAAATTCTTAATTTATTCGTAAAATCAGATGTTTTATTCAGTCAAACTAGTGGTTCTTGTACCAATGCTATATCAATATTGTCTAAAGAGGAAGCTCTGTGATTAGTATCTACTTCGAATTGTTGCTTGCACCACAGATTGTATTGAACACAATTTATGCACTTATAGTGATCAGACTTGCAATCTTTGGGTAGTTGATATCTGCACATAGAGGGCGTTGCTGCAGGTAATCTGGTCTCCTCTTCTTGCTCCAAATCTGCAACAGTTGAAGTGCCTCTGGATGGAGATGTAATCTCCCACATGGCAGAGAGACAATCCCAGCTTCAGTCTTTCAATCAACAGGAATGTTTCTTTGTCCCAGGTGTAACCTCTATGATTGCATGTCTAGTATTATTTTTAGTTTCAATTATAGATCTTACTCTGGTTATATTTCTGTCCAATATTTGGTTAAACTAGGAATACATTTCCTTGAAGGTTCAACTTTGATATTTTTACTTTTCATTAATAACTTTGACTAAATCAGATTTGCAGGGCATTGTAATTAAAAGAGTCGCTCCTTTTAGTAGCTCTGATCCATTCAAAGGCTAACCTCAATTCACGTGAGTCGATTTGCGTGTTGACTTTATTTCATCAGCTCTGTCTATGCCTGGATATGTACTTTTAACTATTGCAGGTTAAGACGATGGGTTACGACTAATACTCACTTGCTCCCCCTTCTCTATTGAGACATATGTTGGCTGGGCTTGAACACCAATTGAGTTCAGTTGTCTTGCACTTTTCACAAAGCTTGATTCTTCTCCTTTTAGGTTTTAAATATTTCCCTAATTTTGCCTTTTGTGTTAAACATTTCATCCTTTAAGTTCTTTTTCGGGTTTAATATTAAAAAAAGTTTTACGAAAAGTGGGAGCGATTTCGAAATCGGCTTCACCGGTCTCCATTTTGGCTATGACTTCAACATATAAGCGTGGATGCAAAACGCAGGATACGGTCGACAGAGGTTTAATGTTAAACAAGTTGCTGCCTTCAGTTTCAAATGTATGTCAATTAAAGACTTGAAAGTAAATAAGTGCTCAATACGACGACTCTCACTTCTTATATCTTCGACAGGAATGAGACATACTTACCAACATATACAACATTTGGGCTATTTGCGCCTTCCGAATGCACCAGCTCGAAAAAAATCACCGATATAAAATCAGATTTGATGTTCTAAGAAAATCCTTCATTTAAAATACGGTTCTCTATTGTTAAACCTAGAGTTAGGTGCGTTGGAGAAAACCCGGAGAAGGGTAGAAAGTCGACTTCGCTGTTATAAGAACCTGTATTCTCTATAGCTATGACCTACCAAGTTCCATTTCGAAATTCTCAAAACTATTAAAAGAAGGGGCACCATATAGGTTGCCACACGCAAAACGGTACACACGGGTAAATTCGTTCATTGATCAATTAATATTCATGTCTCAGCCTTTATTTGATCGACACCAGCGATACAATTGTCGAATATTAACCGAATTATTTGTAAAGTTTTGTTTTCATTCTTGAATTAATCACTCCTAATCATCCGATTTACATTTAAGGTAACAAGCATCTCTAAACGGCCAGAGGACAGCTTGAATTTTGTTTACATAGATAATTTACTACGGGATAGAGAAAAGAACGTGAGTTGATATCTGGCGTGAAATGCTTCCGATGTGGAAATATTCTTAGTTTAGGGAGTATCTGCTTGACGAACTGGTGAATCACTGTGTAGAGACTTGTGGTCATTATGTGGTAATTTGACCTTTTGTATTTTGGATGAAATTAAATAAACCATGACGAGGGGAGTTGCATTATGGGTATCTAAAAAGAAAAAAAAAGAAGGAAATTCAATATTTTTTTTCACCCCAATTTTGTAGCGACCCCCTCCCTCAAGGGAACGACTTGTTGGAATGACAACAGGTGTCCCTTACCCATATTGTCTCCTTATGGGAGATAATTTTGTGGGAGGTGGGAGCCACCATATTTCCTATAGCTAAATTATAGATAGTTTTGGGAAGGGGTTTTATCCTCACGTTTTGGCGGGAATAGTAGCGAGTTGCCGCCGTCCGCTGTGTCGTCCTAGGGACACCTAGGAGGCCTTGTCCGAGGTCAGGACATCTGCTCCTCTCACAGCTGACCTCGGGCAATGCTCTCCCTCTCGCCTGCCTCTGCAAACAAACACAATCAGCTAATCCCACGACACAGAAAAAAAATTTAAAAAAAAAAATAGTGATAAACTGTTAAATTAGAAGAAAAGAAAACTGTTTCCTGTGGCGAAAGTAGCCTGGAGCCCATTCCAATTCCACCGTTGTAAAAACTCTGGCACCGAGCGAGTTTGAAAGACTGGCGACAAATCACAACAGACCTCAGGTTTCTTACAGTATACAACCGATGTTATAGAAATGTGTTCTCCTGAACACGCAGGAGTCCCGGAAAATTCACTAAATAGGATACGATGGAGGATTCAATTATTAACAAAGTACTCTTTCTAGACCTTCTCATTATCCAGGACCTAAACTCGACCAAACTGTTTCCTGTAGCATGGGTGGCTAAAGTTGCCTGGAGGACATTCCAATTAAGAACCACGTACGGATTCAGAGGCGTACTAGTTCCTCCCTTGTAAAAAATCTTATACCGAGAGTTTTTGAAACACTAGCGGAAAATCCCAGCAGACCTCTGGTAACAGTATATAGCCGATAATATAGGAATATATTGTCCTGAATATGCAGAAGTCCCGGAAAATTCACTAACCTAGGATACGATGGAGGATTCAATTATTAGCAAATTACTCCGGTTAGTACTCCGGTCCGCTACCAGGGCTAACTGTGACACCAGGCGGTAGTGGAATGGAGTCTAGTGAGTAAATCTGACAGCCCGTCGGTATGACCAGTGAGATTGACTCCCTAGATCCCGTTAACTAGCAAACTGGCCATCCGTGATATGACCACTGCCTGGCTGTATTGAGGACCGTCAGTCTAATGGAGATTTCTAATTTTAGGTCCTCCTTGGTAACGCGATTTTCGAATTTTTTTTTCAATTTCTATCGATCAAATCTAAATCGTTTAGAGGGGAGGGGGATTTCGAAGATTCAAAATATTTCCCTTATTATGGGACAGAATGAAAAGTTGTTTAGAACTAATCTTATTACAAATATAATTAATTACATATAAATATTGTAATATAAATTCTTTCTCTATCTCAAATACTAACAGAAATATTTTCACCGAAAATCTTCACCTAGTCACCGAAGCCGAAGTGCATTGTAAGAGTAAATATAATGTGTTGGATATCTGGATACATGTTGAATAGCGCCAGTGTCCGTGCAGGTTTAGGCGTGGTACAAACTACCTCTACCTTCAGAAAGCTGGAGGTAAATCTAGAGATCTAGGGGTCGAACCCTATCAAGTGAGAACTTGTATACGAAGAAATCATGTTCACTGACTAATGATGGTAGTTTTATAGCAAGACTTCCATGTGTACAATTACACTTCCCTCAACGACGTATTGTTTTTCCGAAAGGGTCTGGCAACGTTTGGGGTCTAATAGAATAAAAATTTTAGTTGTGAAGACTAAATGAAAATTTGTACCTAGTCTATTCCTCTCCACTTTTTGACTCACCGTTTTTGAATAATTCAAACCGTAATCATGGATAGGCATTTATTACAATTAAATATCTATAATGAGCACATTTCCTGTCAAAAACTAATCCGAGGACATATAGAGTAAGCATAGTTTTGTACATAAGATTATATTCCTAATAGTAAATCTCAGTGGAAATCACTTCCAGTAATGCCAGCTTTCACAGGAAATTAACTGTTTAGCCTACCGTCAACTTCCGCTCCCGCATGAGGGTTATCAACATTGTTTTCCTTAAATTATTGATTCAAAATATTATTTTAATAATTTATCTGCCTGGTGGAATTAAATAATAGTGGTAGCCTAAAAATAATTTCATTTATATTCAAAAAGCTAGGTGAGGGGAAGAGATCGTAGCCGTCCCTGCAATCTAAGTAATACTTTAAACCAGGGATGAGCAAAACGCGGCCCTTTCAACATATTACTGCGGCCCGCCAAGCATTTATAAAATTGAATTTTTTTATCGACTTTTTCCCATCAATATATTGTAAAAAAATTAATTATAATTTAATGGTAGTTCATACTAAACCAAAACAATTTTTTGTGACGAGTTACTTACTTGTTCAAACATTCAATACGAACGGGCCGCGTCTGTCAAGACATTAAGAAGGCCACAAGAAGGGAAACATTCGTTAACCAATGCATAATTCGCCAGGATGCACGATTAGAAAGCTGCATACGTGTAATTACTTCATTAATTCCGGCTGATATTGATTAGCTTGTACCGAAAAAAAAAAACAGTGCCAAATGATTGATTAAAAATTTCAAGTAAATTCTTTTTTATGTTATTTTATTGCTTTGTTTTTTCTTTTGCATTAAATACAAATTAAATAATGAAATTCTCTTGTAGTTTACATTTCTATTGGAAATCAATAAAAAAGTTAATTTCTAGGGATAATAAATAAATGAGGAGGGGGCAACGGAGATTATAACCTCATAAATCCGAATCATGCTTAGAAATATCATGTAAGACTAAAACATATCATCATTCGTCATAATATGCATTTATTAAAAACACTAAAATAAGTACTAATAAAATTAATGTGTTTATTTCATTTTCCAACAAAAATGAATGCAACAAAAGTTACTTTAAATAACAAAATAAACAACTTTTGTTATATGCATGTTTGCCGAGAAACTAATAGGAAACGAAATATCACAATTTTTCATTTCAGGCTTCCCTTACAACCTCCACTTCTACTCGTACCGAAGATATTAGCAGACTTGCCTTAAGCGAAATCAGCTATTGAGGTCGTACTCATGACACGATTTTCGAAAAATATCTTCAACTGTCCATCGATCGATCCATTGAGATGGCGAAAATGAGGTCCGTTCGTGACGGACTTTTTTACAATTCAGAAGCCGTTTCCGTTGGGAGCTTATCAAAATTAGCTTAATTAAAATTTAAAGACTTCTAATTACCGTTTGTATTTACTAACGGTTAAATGTTAGCAGGATGCAGATTTCTCTATTGTAAAACATCACTTGGGAAATCTGCTTAGTTTAAGCAGCCCTTGCGTGAGGGACTTTTTTTTAATATAGCTTATAATCAGGGAGGTTTTTATTGCAGATATTGTGTCTATGGCATGTGAAACGAAAAAGTGTCGCGAAATTTCGAGAAAAAAATCAATGTACGGACAGAGGTTACAATGTGTGTGTGTGTGTGTGTGTGTGTGTGTGTGTGTATTTACAATTATTTATATAGATACATGAGATTCAAGTTAACCTTTTTTTTGACACTCAATGACTATGATTTACAAAGATTTTTGAAGGATTTTTTGTAGAATATAGTCAATTGAGCAAGCTCAGTGGAGAAAAGCGGCTTATATAAGTGAAAGGAGTCAGGTTAAGTAGCCTTAGAGAGTGGAAGGGAATATACCTTCCAAAGTAGACTAAGAGAGAAGATTAATAGGACATGAGTGGCCCTTTGATGGGGCCCGCCGCACTACTCTGCCTCTCATAACCTATACTCGGGGAAACCGCTTTCTACTCTACCATAACAACTATCACTCATACCAGATGGCATATTATTAATCTCTTATCAGTTTTAGCAGATTTCCTTTATAACCCCCACTCCTGTTCGAACCTAGACATTTTAATATACCTTACAATCAGGGAAGTTTTAATAGCAAATTACATACGGAGTTTCGTTAGTTCGGTTTAGTCTTTTGTACCCCATGAACTTCTTGACTCCCGCTACAGTTTTTAGCGTATAACTCATTTATACTTCGCTATACGACAAAAGTTACTCTAAATAACAAAATAAACAACTTTTGTAATGTGCATATTTGCCGAAAAAACAATGCGAATATCGCTATTTTTAATTGCATGTCTTCCTTATAACCCCCACTCCCGCTTGATCCTAAAAATTTTAATATGGCTTATAATCTTTGAAGAATTAATACTAATTCACATACCGAGTTTTGTTAAATTACGAAACGAAATATCGCTATTACCAGATTTCCCCTCAGGGAAATCAGCTATTGAGGTCGTACTCATGACGGGAAACCTTTCTTCAAATGCCCATCGATCCTACCCAAGAGATGACGAAAATGAGGGGGGATTTTTGACAATTCGAAATATCTGCGTTATTATTCGTCGGATCGAAAAATTATATAGAATCAATCTTATTGCAAATTAAATTTACTATAAATATTGTTCTATACATTTATTCTGTATCTTGAATATTAACCGAGATACTTGCATTTGTATTGTGTGTGTGGTCGGCAGAAGTCGGCCATATTCGGGACTTTGCGCCGAGAGCTAGTTCGGCCATTTCCGTAACTGTTCGTCCCTCGTGAATTGGTTTAGAGATTCGTTACTACTACTGTTATTAGTAGGCTGATTTTTCTACTGTGTGGGAAATCTTCTTAGTTTAATTTCAACCGTCCCTTATAACCCCCCACTCCTGTTCGTCTCAGAGAAACGAAACAGTATCGTGAAATTTCGAGAAAAAAATAAATGTACAGAAAGAGGTTATATATATATATATATATACTTGCAAATCAACAAAAACCACAATATATATTACTTCATGAAAACTTACATATACAAAACATTAACTCATCCGACATTGAAAAACCCTACACTACTCAAAATGCACACATCCTGCTATACACCCACACATAGAACTGACTCCAACTCACTACAGAATTTCAAATCTACACAGACGGAAGTAAGGACAAAAATATGTAGGATGCGCTTTTATTGTCATTCATAAGAATATACTCACTGACGTACTTAAATACCGACTAGGACCTTCATGTACAAACAACCAAGCTGAAGCGCTTGCATTAATGAACGCACTCGAATACGTAAAACTAAATAATAAACAAATTACAGAAGTAACTATAAACACAGACAGCAAGGTAACAATACAAAAACTAATGAATACAGACATACATGACCCATTGACTTGTGTTTAATTTTGCAATCCAAAAGAACTCTTATTAACGTTTATTACTGGTTTTGTAATAAAAACGTAACAACTGGTGTTAGAAGTGGGATTGCAAAATTAAAATCAACAAAAATGAAGTTTGAGGAACTAAAAGTGGAACATCTGAAGAAGGTGCTGGCAGATGAATTCTAATGGCAAGAAACTTGAGGAACTTCAGGAAGCTTCCAGAACGACAATCCTCAAGCTCCCCGAAATATCAGAAGTATTGGGCAAACGAGTGGAAGCCATTGAGCAGAGAGTAAGCGGTTTTGATGAAAAACTGAATAATGTTAAAAGCGTCCAATCTAGGAAAAAAGATGGACGATGAAATACGTGAGCTGCAATTTCAAATGGACAATCTACAAGTTCGAGAAGGTCCGATGAGAGTTATTTCAGAACAGTTCAGTAGGATAAAGACCCCAACTTTTGATGGAAGCGTACCATTTAATGTTTTTAAATTCCAATTTGAGACTGTGGCCAGTAGAAACGGATGGAATAATGAAGAGAAAGCGGTAGAACTGATTTTGGCACTGAAGGGAACCGCTGCAGAAATCCTGGAGAGTTTACCGGCCGCTTGCAGGAATAATTATGAGGACATTATGGTGACCTTACAGCGCAAGTTTGGAGGTGATACAGGATGGAGTTACGCGGCAGAGTACAAAAACCGAATGAGACGCTCCAAGATTTTGCCATGGACATCGAACGTCTGGTGCAGCTGACTTACCCAGGTGAGAATCATCCGTTCTTGGATCAGTTCAAAATTGAAGCATTTGTTAATGGTATACGAGACCCAGATGTTAAATTCGCGGTGTGTGCTATGCAAAAATCATCCTTTGCTGAAACCATCTCTTATGCGCTAGCCCAGGAGACCGCTAAAGTCATCTCAAAGCCGCAAGTCTACAATGTGCGACGTCTTGTTGCTGAAACACGAAGTGGCGGCGATGAAAGGAGTGACATAGAAGCAGTGGTCAAGCGGGTACTGGAGGAGCAAAGGAATAGATCACGCGCCGAATGCTTAACGTTTATTACTGGTTTTGTAATAAAAACGTAACAAAATATATATATATATATATATATATATATATAGATATAGATATATATATATAGTAGTCTTCCCGCACTAAATGTTTATTTTTGACAACCGGTTTCACCACATCAGTGCCATTTTCAGTGTAAAAATACAAAATTATGAGGAATTTAAGCCCAACAATATTCAAATTTTAACTTCAATAACCATGATAAAAATGCAACAGTATACAGCAGTAAAAATGCTCAATATATATAAACTGAGCAATTTATTAAATCTGTGTTATGAAGTTTTTATAAATTTTACTAAAGAGTATGTTGAATTATTTTAAAATATGATAGAACATTGTACAGTTTTAATTAATTATTCAATTTAACCTATATTGTTGCTTTGGCTCTCAGGTTAGCCATGTGAGATAAAGCGTTGGCCTTAATATTACATGGTAAACCTAGAGTGGCGAGTTCGATTTCCCACCTGGGCAATAGAACATTATTTAGTGACAAGCTCATTAAATAAAATCCTTAGTCCCACCCTTGCTAGAAAAGGGTAGTAACTTGTAGATAACCCGTACCGATTAACCATAGTATCATAAAGTGAGAGTAAATTAATAATAATATCGTTGCTTTGATAAAATTTAAATGGTTGTAGTTGTTAAAACGTGAATATTGTTGAGCTTAAATTGTTCACAATTTTGTATCATTGGCCTGAAGATGGTACTGATATTGTGAAACCGGTTGTCAAATATGAACATTTAATGGAAGAAGTCTGCAACTTTCTTTTCCCTAATTTTTTGATCCTGCAACATCGATCACTTCACATTACATTTTAATTGTTGTTCTAATGAGTTTTTTAATTATTTTAAATATTCACGAGGATTAAAACTATTATTTTTAGAAATTGTTGTAATGTGTACCTGGAGCCTTTCTGCGTAGAAGACTAGCGAAGCAAAGACGACAATGCCAAGAACGAGGAAGAAGACTAGAAGAGTGAGCTCTTTGGCAGAGGCCTTGAAGGTGTGTATCAGGATCTTGAGCCCGGGCGAGTGCCTGGTCAGCTTGAACAGCCTCAATATCCTCACGATGGAGAAGAACTCGAGGATATCCGCGTGGTCTTGGGCCCAGTCTTGGAGGAGGACATCTGTGTAGAAGCTGAGGGTAGCCATCAGGTCGATCACGTTCACTGGAGACTTCATGAACTGAACTTTGTTAGGATTTACCTGGAACATGAAAATAAATATAGTTAATTTAATTGGTATAACAAAAAAAGAAAAAATGCGAGGATGGAGTATCTTGCACGAAAAAGTATTCGTAACCTCTATTGGATCCTTTCGGCCAGATATAGTTGTGAAGTGGACAACAAGTGTGACAATTATTGATATTCATATCGTTACTGCAGCAAGACCATTAGAGGATATCTTTCAAACGAAGAAAGAGAAATACAACAGGTTGGAGCTGAAGAGGGCGGTTTCCCAGCTCGCCGAGGTTGAGCCAGACATGGTCCGAGTACTCCCAGTGACCCTGTCATACAAAGGTATCTAGTGTAAGAAGAGTGCCGACGGATTGCGGGATTTAGGCATGAGCAGTGCAGTGGATCAGCATCCTGGTTCTTCGTGGTTCCAGGACAGGGGTCTGGGGCGAGTTTGCAGTGAATAATGGACAACTGTGTTCGAAAACAAGGTGTTCAGTCGTGTCCTCCCGCGCTTACTTAGATCACTAACCGGCCGTACATCCGGAGGTACTCTAGGCGGTGGCCAAGAGGGGAAACTGCAGCGCTAGCGTACGGGACGAAGTGCTCGTTTTTAGGCTGGGCAGCCATTGTTGGTACTATTGTTCCTGTTAGTCACTTGCTTGTGTTCTGCTCCGCAAAAAGGTGAAAACTTGTTCATGACTGTCTCATGGTTAATGGGTGTTTTTGTGTTTGCTATTCTAATTGGACAGATAAGAGACATAATTGCTACAGCAACTCGATCACAAACAAAGTACAGAAAGGATCTCTCCATGGAAGATAGCCCTAACACAAAGCATTAGCTGAGGCTGGAAAAAAAAAACTCCTCTTGACAAACCATTTCTAAGGCCAATATGTATAGTGGCATTTGTTATTTTTTATGCTTTTTTTTTAAATGTATTTAATTATTGTTCTTTGTTTTGTTTCTAGATAAGTAGACAGGCTGAAATCCTTCTCAGGGACCCTGCACCTTTATAAATAATGCCCCCTTAGGACAATGTTGGGATTAGGGAGACACCAGTTTATGTAAGGAGTTGCTTTGAGCCTCAAAATATTACTTGAGCAAGATAATGGTTTATTGTATATATTTTGTACTTATTTTTGTTAATTTTTTTTTTCTATGAAAACAACAACAAACTACAAAAAAAAAGTCTGTCTCGCAGAGGGTGCTTAAACTAAGCAGATTTCCCACGTGGTGGTATGACACACTATGATCTCTTCTCCCCATATATTTTATAGATGTAAGTAGAAATCCGATGAGTAGAAAAGAGGATATAATGAAGAAAGTACGAATAGCTTGCTTAATATTTGAGTTACGATGATATGCATAATACAACTGTAGATCATCAATAATTTATACAAGATTGGTTCTTGTAACACTTCTCGATACAACTCATAACAATGGAAATATTAAGTAATCCAAATTCCCCCAATCTTCGTCCGGGTTCAGCCAAAAACTAACATGACCTTAAGTGTTGAATTAAATTCCGTCATGCAGGGGCTGCGTTAACATAGCAGATTTCCCAGTTGGGTCACGTATTTGCATTTGTAACAAAACATAAAAGTTCAATAAGAACAATATTTGGAATTTAGGCTTCAAATATAACAGCTTATTGTTAATATGAGACTAGTAGGAGTAGGGGTTTACTGAATACCGAAAACTAAAAAATGCAAATATCTTGGTTAATAATCGAGATAATGAAAAAACGTACATAACAATGTTTATAGAACATTACTTTTGCAATAAGATTGATTCTGTACGAATGTTCTATCTGACGCATAATAACGGAGATATTTAGAATTTTCGAAACTCCCTCCTCCCTCTGATCGGATTTCAGCCATTAACGAACTTGATCTTTAACTTACATAAAACGTTTAAATATCGAGTTAGAGCTTTAACACACACACACACACACAAATATATATATATATATATATATATATATATATATATATATATATATATTTGAACGGACCTCATTTTCGTCATCTCCTGGGTACGATTGATTGACATTTGAAGAAATTTGTCGAAAATCGGGTACGACCTCGTATGAGTACGACCTCAATAGCTGATTTCCCTTTCGGGAAATCTGCTAATAAATTGTGAGGGGCAACAAAAAAGTGTTTCTGATTAACCTGATAATATATATCCTTTGAACGGATTTCATTTTCATCATCAGCTATGTTCGATGGATATTTCAAATCGTTATTTGAAAATCACGTCATGAATACAACCTCATTCGCTGATTTCCCTAAAGGGCAAAACCCTTTTGTCGACGTGTGTGATGGCGAGGATGAAGAATTTAACTACAGAAGCCTCCAAAACCAAATAGGTGTGTTCTAACAAAACTAATCCTATTATATTAACATAAAAACAAAGAAATAAAATTCAATTTCTGAATAAAATAATTCTAATACTATAAAGGTCAATTAAATGTATCTAATGTCTTTTTGTAAAAAAACAATAATAATAATAATAACGGCCAATGATCACTCCTGATGTCTTGGACCTCTTTGGTACAGCTGACTTGACTTAACGTTGAGCTCGTTGGAATTACATTGTCCTACCTGTGGCTGTCACATTGATGTCTCCGAGAATGCGAACGAGAGCTGAGCAGCATAGGGCGATGGAGAGGCACGAAACTCAGACACTATATTAACTTATTTCACGCTGTACTGCTGAGCACTATCGATTCACAGAGGCTGAAAACTATACTGAGAGCTGCTCTTCCGTAGGTATCGATTATCACTACTGCCAACTTAATTGGTAGGAGAACGCCCAAGGAACAGCAGTGACACGGAGAACAGAATGATATACGTATATTAACCAAGTTATTTGAATTTTTTTATTGTTTCAGCCTTCTGTAAACCCCCACTTCTATTCATCTGATTTTATTTTGAGAAGCTCAGTGATTATACACATCTTATGTCCAGCTGATATTTTAATTCCTGTTTACATTGGTCTCTTACTTTCCCAGACAGACAATTGATACGGAGATGGATATCCAATGTGCTATTCCACCATGTGGCAAGTCTGGTTACTTAACTCAGCCACAGTGTGACCAACTTTTAGCCATGGAGGTTATATTCATGATACAATTTTCGAAAATTCCCACAGATATCCATTAATCCTACCAAGGAGAGGGACCTAACGGTCCCATTTTTTCTTTGATAATCACAGTACTAATTCATTAACACCTGAAATCAAATGAGTGGGAGCAAGGTACGTATAATTATAATTAGCGCCATTTAACGAATAGCCAATCAGAATGCAACAAGCCCGCTACGTCACTAGGAACCAAGATTCGGTGCCGACCACCTAAAATACGACCAATATAATCTGTTTTCTGATTAATTTGGTGAATACAAAATTCTTAAAGTGGTATATGTCTGTAAATGATACAAATTAGTTTAGTTGAATATATTTTAATTGAAATGATCCGTGTACAAATTAGATTCCATTAAAAATAAATACACAATAGTTCCTTAAAATTGAGATTTCCTTTACATTTAAAAATCGTAATTTTTCTACGTAATGCTCAAAAAATGAAAACAGTAATGACTACTATTATGCAAAGAAATTAAATTTAATAACATTGAACTAACCAAGTAATAAACTAAGATACCAGTAACTAGAATATAAGTTAGTAAATTATTTTAAACATCAACTAGTCCATTCAGGTAGAAGATTTTTAAAGGCTACCATTGGCATGTAGCCCTCCTTGTAATAAAAATATGCTTATATTTAGAGTGACAGGGAATCCATGGTTCCAGTAGCATCCTTGTGAAGAGAATGGCACTGATGTTGGAGTGTATGCATTGAAACCGCACTGTCCCATGGAATAAATAACTGTCAGGGAAACATGTAATATCATTAATGAGCTTTGGATAATATTGGATGACAAATCCTTTCCATTTCTTCTTTCACAGCAATTTTTCTTCTTTTTGCATTCATTTTTAGCTGGTGATTACCTGATACCAATCTAGGAACTTGTTTTTACATTTTAAATGTTTTACTTGCGTCAGTACGGACTCAAATTAGAATTCATACTCAGAAACTTTATTCTTTAAGAGAATACATCCATTACAATCAACTTCTTCTGTATTAGCTGAAAAATCACTTTCTTCTTTTTGAGAGAAATCTCATTAATGTGTCACAGGGCACGTTTACGTATTTCCCGCTTTTAGCAGATTTCCCTTAGGGGAAATCAGCTATTGAGGTCATACTCATGACGCGAGTTTCGAAAAATTTCTTCAAATGTCCATCGATCCTACCCAGGAGATGACGAAAATGAGGTCCGTTCAAAATTGTAGATATATATATATATATATATATATATATATATATATATATATATATATTTATATTTGTCTGTTAACGCTCTAGCGGTCGCAATTTTCGTTTGATCGTTACCAAACTCGATATTTAAACGTTTTATGTAAAAATAAAGATCAAGTTCGTTAATGGCTGAAATCGGACCAGTGGGAGGGGAGGATTTGCGAAAATTCGAAATATCTTTGTTACTATACGTCGGATCGAAAAATTGTATAGAAACAATCTTATGGCAAATTAAATTTACTATAAATAGTGTTAATACATGTATTCTGTTATCTTGAATATTAACAGAGATATTTGCATTTTTCTGTTTTCAGCTTCGGAGATGAGATCGACAAACTTCGGGTCTAATGAGTTTCTGTCAAGAGCTAGTTCGGGCCGTTACCGCAACTGCTCGACTCTCTATTCTGAAATATCTCTATTGTAAAACTTCACGTGGGAAATCTGCTTAGTTAACGCAGCCCCTGCGTGACGGACTTTTATTTACTCCTTCATTGTCGAGTTGTTTCACTTTTTGAGTCAGAAGATTTAGATTTATTTACGCCGGTAGATTTAGATGGGGCACAGCTTCTTCATTTAATTTCAATCTATTAGGAACATAGCCTAACAATTCTGCTTGTAAATTCCTTTCATAATCACTATCGCTGAAATATTCTGAACAAACCCGAGAAATATCAGGATTAAAGTTCAAATCTCCCCGTCTACACAGGACTATCCACTGTTTCTTAATTTCTAGGTTTTTCGGGAACCGGTGATAAGATAGAGACTTGCCTGATTTCCTAGGGTTGTTGGAACATGTTGCTACAGCACAATCACTTCTTTTGCAAAAAAAAAAATCACTAATAACAATAGAAAATAAAATAATTCACTAAAAGACACCGATGCTCACGATGTAAACAAAGCAAAAAGTGGAAATTAGTTACGTCATGCGTTAAAGCCACAAAAAAGTTAAGATCTGCGCACCTGCCGAATGGCACCCCCTGAATGGGAGCATTTAGAAAATTCAAAATATCTGTTATTATAAGTCGGATCGAAAAATTGAGTAGAACAAATCTTACTGCAAATTTATTGTTGTATTATTGTCCTATAAATATAGTCATATACACTTTTTGTCTATATTGACTATTAACCTAGATATTTATATTTTCTAATTTTCAGTCTACATTAAACCTCCACTTTTAATCATAATAGGTTAACAATAAGCCAATATATCATGAAACCTCTTATTTCAAGCTTAAATAGCAAATATTGTTGTCTACAAGTCTTTATTATGCGAGATACGTGAAAAACTAGTGTCATTAATTAAGAATTTATGGACGATTCAAAAATGTTTATTTCATCTATACCATACTCAATATTTAACTTTTTCATTCAACTCTTAAGATCATATTAGTTAATGGCTGAAAGACGATGTGGAATTGGGGGGGGGGAATTCAAAGATTCATAATATCTCCACTATTATAAATGGGATTAAAAAAAATGTTATAGAACCAATTTTGTTAAACTATAGATGCTCTATAATTTTTTGTAAATAGATTTTCTTGTAACTTAAATATTAAATGTGTTGTTGCATGATTTGGGAAATCTGCTTAGTTTAAGCAGTCCCTGCATGACTTTTTTTTAAAATTTGATTAAAGAAAGAGAATAGGCATAAGAAATATGGAACTCAATTATATCCATTTATAAATATTTAATTTACATAAAACTGACAAGGACAAAGTAAATATATTATACATTATAAGGAGACTTTGTCATTACTTTGAGAGTGGTATAAATGAAATTATGCAATGGTTGGGAACCTGTAAAGGTTTTAAAAACATTTTTATTCAAATATCAACATCAAAGATTTTTCTCAGACGTGATGTTCTCTATGTTAAAA